>SWDC01000156.1:14033072-15249128 GCA_004919715.1 Linderniella brevidens | reverse complement strand
AATATCTACCGTTGGAAAAATGAAATGAAAATTAAAATGGTTGGGGATATTTACATTTTTGGTCCCCAATACCTATAGGCGTTTTTGGTTTCCTATTTTCTCAGTTACAGTTTCAGTCCCCAATGTTGTTGATTTTGAGCGTTTTTTGTCCCCCAGTTAACTTAACCGTTAAGTTATACGGAAATACGGGCCGGGCCAGCCCGAATATACGGACCAGTCCAGATTTCCCTTTCGTTGACCCTCAAAATTCGAGTTGCACCGGCCCGGCCCGTAAATTCGAGCTGACCCGGCCCGTATTTCGTCCTAACTTAACGGTTAAGTTAACTATAAGACCAAAAATGCTCAAAATCAACAACATTGGAGACTGAAACTGTAACTCGGAAAAATGGGGGACCAAAGGCCAAATATTGGGGACCAAAAATTGAAAATCCCAAATGGTTGCAACTCACTTAAGAGGTTGCACAAATTGTAAAATGTTCAAGGTGAAAGCTTGTGGGGCAGACATAACTACTCAACAAATTTAAACCACAACTTTACATATAATGTTTTTTTTCTCTTAGTCGAAAAATATATTTCGTATCTTTGATATTCACGAATGACAACCAAAAAATTATCCATGATTTCAGAATTTAGAGTGCTTTACTACAAAACGTTTATGGCGTTGTATATTGGGATGGAACAAATCAACTCCCTTTAAAATCATTACCCACCACGGAATAAATCACAACTTTTTTTAAGATGATTGGGTCCATATATTTCGAGTTTTTCGAGTATTTTGCAGATATATTCAGAAGTTCATGTAGGCACGATTTTATTAGAACATGTTTTTCCGCTCCTGAATGTGCAAAAGAATCGTGGTTCCATGATACAATGGAACCATGAGTCTATTTTGCACTAAGTAGCTTTACCGACGAACGTGAACTTAAAGTTTGTGGCTCGATTTGTATCTATGGGTGAAAGATGAGCCGAGTGGCTCATAAGCTCGATGAACGGGCTCGACAAAACTCGGCTCGAGCTCGCGAAAAATGAGCTCAAGCTCATATATGTCGAGTTCGAGCTCGACTCACTTGTGAGAGCTCGAAAGTTCGCGAACAGGCTCGCCAGCTATTTTTATTATTATTATTTTTTTATACGTAACCGAGCCTGAAAGTTCGAGCTCGAGTTCGGCGAGTTTGTTGAGCTCGAGCTGAAGCTCTATTTCCTATTTGTATGAAGTTGAAAATGAAAGTAGACACATTCAAATGACATAATACATTTTTAAATTCGTAGAGTCCAAATCAATTTATTTAATTAAGTCACTATGAATTCAATGTTTTAATGTATTTCATTAATGCATTTAAATAATGTATTTAATAAGACAAATCACTCTTATTTAATTAAATGAATGAATTTATTCAATTCATCCCCCGAATCAAATAGATTAATGAATTTATTTTAAGGTCATAAATTTAACTTCACTCCAAATATAAATATCATTATTTTCCTCCAACATTAGTAAGACTCTATTTAGAGAATAAATCACTGAAAATAAATAGAAACATTAAACAGGAATCAACTCGTATTCTTTTCGGGAAACTACTATAATTCTGAAAAGCAATCATCCCAAACGTTGAACGTATTACTTGAAAAAGCGTTTCTTTTTAAGGCAAATATTATTTTTGACCACAAACATAAATAGGATTCTCTTAATTTACCACAAACATATACAGAGACCCGAGATCAACGGTGTAAGAAAACATCGGTGTGGAGATAATTGAGGCTGCAGTATTGGGGAACTCACTAGTTGATAACGTACCAGATGCAGATTTTCATGCATTTATACTAATTTCAGTCGCTTCAACTCTCTTCTTTTTTTTTTAATCCCATTATTCTTTTTCCTTAATATCACTTTCTTCCATTATTGGTTTGGTGGGATGTAACTACTTGTTATTCTTTATAATGGCATAGAGAAGTAATTAGAAAGAATATGTAATGAAATGTTTCGTCGTCACATGATTCTCTTTCTCGTCTGAAATCACGTGCTTGCCAAGAATATTTTTTAACAAGGGCTCAGTATCAAAGGAAAAGAACAAGAAAAGGCCATATCCTCATATTCAGGTACATCGTGATTGATTGTCAACTGTAAGTGTATGCTTTCTAATTTATTTTTTGGGCTTGATTATTTTTTAGTATAGAAGAAACTTAAAGGGGCGGTACCTTTTGTTAACACGTTCAAATTAACTCTTCCTTACTAAAACTAATTGGTGATAGGAAAAAATATCATTTTGCTTTATATGTTGAGTCGGGTGAAGTTAATTTTCCGATGTGACACAAATAATCTCAACACGCCCCTCACGTGTGGCATGATTCAAAGTTCAACACATAAACATATCAAATTGGGTGGCGGTGAGTCAAACAAGCGTGATAACACGCAGATTTAACCCGCTCTTATACCATGTTAAATTGAGGATTCCTTCCTAAAACCAACTCGTGGGGGGAGATGTCTCTTTGATTCATATATTGAGTTGGGTGAAGTTAATTTCCCGACGTGTGACAAAAACATTAACTGATTGCAATTTTAAAACAATAACTTTTAAAATCGGACCAATTTAAGGACGACAACCGCAAACTGGACGTTGCGTCGCCTCTTATGACGGCGTGACAGTCCAACTGGACGGTGCACCACGGCTGAACGACGCGTTAAGACTTCTGTATGGTGTGGCGCCCAACTGGCTTCCAGATGGTCCGCCACGTCATTGGAAAGGGCGGTGATTTGACGTCCAGTTCGCGCATGTTTTCCTTAGATTGATTCGATCCTCAAAATTCGTGTCATAAAATTGCAACTCTTTAAGGGTGTCCTGAAAGTGGTATGGGTTCGTCTATTCTCATTTCGTATTCCAATCTTGTGTTCCATACACCATATTGTGACGAGTGTTAAACTCAATTGATTATTTTACACGTGTCACAATCTGGTGCATGGAACACCTGATTGGAACACCAAATGGGTACAGAAAAACCAATCCACTTGAAAGTACCAACCCCTTAATTTACACGACCAAAAAGCCCTTTATTTTCGGTCACCCTTGAAGTTATTATCAAAGTATGCAACAAGCAAGAACACTGAATCATTGTTATTTTCTTGATGGGGGCTTCGTGGTTAGATCGAAAAAATTACCTAAAACATGATCTTCTTGCACAACTCTTACATCCTCCTTAAGACGCCTTGTAAATCTCAGGATTCCTCAAAAAAAAAAAAAAAAAAACGAAATAAATGGCGAAAGACGGATCCCCGAAGCCGCACCTGGTCGAGCTCCGGCGAAGGCGGCTAACCTACATATTCGCGGTGAGCGGCCTATGCGTCTTCTTCTACGTCCTCGGGTCCTGGCAGGGCTCCACCCGGGGCCCGCCAACGTCCGGCTCCGAAGCCTACTCCAAGGTAGGCTGCCAAGACTCCAACAACCCTAACTCCGAAGCAACATCCGCCACGTCATCGTCTCCAGAAACCCTAGACTTCGAGAGCCACCACCAGCTGGCGGTGAAGGACTCGGAGAAGACCGAGACGTTCCCGCCGTGCGAGATGTCCTACAGCGAGTACACGCCATGTCAGCACCCGGACAGGGGAAGGAAGTTCGACAGGGACATGCTCAAGTACCGCGAGAGGCACTGCCCGAGCAAGGACGAGATGCTGAGGTGTCTCATCCCTCCGCCGCCGAGCTACAAGGCACCGTTCAAGTGGCCGCAGAGCCGGGACCACGCGTGGTACGCCAACATTCCTCACAAGGAGCTCAGTATCGAGAAGGCGGTGCAGAATTGGATTCAGGTGGAGGGGGACAAGTTTCGGTTTCCCGGGGGCGGCACGATGTTTCCGCGCGGGGCGGATGCGTACATCGACGACTTGGGCGCGCTTATTCCTCTTACGGACGGGACTATTCGAACGGCCGTCGACACGGGTTGCGGGGTAAGTATCTGTTGGGGGGTATCAAACTCATTTCCACGTTGTCGGTTATAAAGGGGTGTTCACAGTTCAGTTAACTGACCGAACCGAAATATAAATTTTGGTTCGTAACGAATAGCGAACCGAAATTTTGGTTTTTTGTATTCCCGGAAATTTTGGTTCGGTACGATTTATTATCTCAATAACTTAAATTTTTTATTTTATTTTTTATTAGATATAATAACGATATATATGTAATATATTAATAACAATGTAAATTAGATTAAAGTTACTATTTTTTTATTATTAAATATTTTGTTTTCGATCGGTTAACAGAACCAAATCGGAAAAATTTCGGTAGAACCAAAACCGAACTTAAAAACTTCGATTGGTATTCCGTTTCACAATTTTTGAACGAAATTTCGGTTCGGTTCGATTTTTACCGAACGAACATCCCTAATCGGTAGTATATGACATGCATATAGGTTTGTATTACTCTGTCTATATATTGCCAATTTATTTTGGAAGAAAACCCATACGAGCTTATATGCCAAGCTAGAGGGGAATTTATTACCCAACAATGTCGATACCGACGATACTGTCTTAAAAGGCTTGAAAATTGTTTGTCGTAATAAGGTGGCTAGCTTCGGGGCTTACTTGCTGAAGCGGGACGTGATAGCGATGTCCGTTGCTCCGAGGGATACCCACGAGGCTCAGGTATGGTTCGCTCTGGAACGAGGCGTGCCCGCGATGATTGGAGTTATGGGTTCGCAGAGGCTCCCTTATCCCGCTAGGGCTTTCGACATGGCTCACTGCTCTCGTTGTTTGATCCCGTGGTTCAGCTACGGTAAACATTTCGATGTTGTGTATTTCTGTAGCCGTAAGAACATTATCATTAATGCTCGAATCGTTATTTCCGGTCGTATTTAGGGTTTAGGGTTTTTTTTTTTTACTGCAGACGGGTTGTACTTGATCGAAGTGGATCGGATCCTACGACCCGGCGGGTACTGGATACTCTCGGGCCCTCCGATCAACTACAAGAATTACTGGAAAGGTTGGGAGAGGACGGTGGAGGACCTGAAGCAAGAGCAAGACTCCATCGAAGACGTGGCGAAACGCCTGTGTTGGAAAAAAGTCACGGAGAAGGGCGACTTGGCCGTCTGGCAGAAACCCATCAACCACGTCGAGTGCCAGAAGAATCGAGCGGTCTACCACAAGCCGCACATTTGTAAATCCGAAAGCCCCGACGCTTCTTGGTAATTCGCTATTCTATTACCGAAACTCCGAAATATAGATATGTTGCCTATTTTTTTTTTTTTTTTATGGTCCGTTTGGATGCCTGGATTACGATTATCCAAATATGAGGTCAATTTAAACGTTCATTATCTATCGGATTTTGAAATCCGATGACAAATGGTCCTTTTTCGAAATCCAAAGCCGGCTCGACAAAAGCTCCGCTCGAACTCGCGCTCACTCTGGGTGCTCGAAAGGTCTTGAGTCGACTCGCGGGCTTGTTTTATTTTATTATTTATCATTTTTTTTATACTTTTTATTTTACATAATAAAAAGCTCAAGGTCGAGCTCGAGGTCGGGGTCGAGCTCCATTTTGAAATCCTAACGTCTTTCAAACAATGGATTGGATTTGAAATTAAGACTTTGAAATTCATAATTAAAAACATGCGATTCCGTTCGAATACACGAATCTGAATGCATCCTTATTACATTCTTGGATTATGTAAAAAAAGGTACCGGGATATGGAAGCTTGCATCACCCCGTTGCCGGAAGTGAGCGGCGAGAACGACGTCGCCGGCGGCGCCCTCAAAAAGTGGCCGGAGCGGGCATTCGCGGTCCCGCCGAGGATAAGCTCCGGGTCGATCCCGGGCGTCACCGCGAAGAGGTTCCAGGAGGACAACGAGATTTGGAAGACGAGGATCGCTTACTACAACCGCGTCGTCGGTCAGCTCGGTCAGGGAGCGTACCGCAACGTGATGGACATGAATGCGAACTTGGGCGGGTTCGCCGCCGCACTGACCAAGTACCCCGTGTGGGTCATGAACGTGGTCCCCGCGAACTCGAACCCCGACACGCTCGGGGTCATATACGAGCGCGGCTTCGTCGGGGCCTACAACGACTGGTGCGAGGCGTTCTCGACTTACCCGAGGACCTACGACCTTATCCACGCCGGCAGCGTCTTTAGCATATATCAAGACAGGTAAAATCTTATGTTATATGCCACTTGCTTCCTTTCTCTTTTTCATTCAATTCGGTGAACACTGACTCTTGGCCCAATTAAACCCATTGAACTAATAATTAGCCTGCAAACTACGTCAGCCTGGTCCGCACTATAAGAGTTCATGGGTGACTGATAACTTCCAAGTATTGAAGCCTGTGACTTTCCCTCCAAAGACCTTGTTTATTGTCTGAACGAGACAATACGTATATATATTGTTTTTCAACATTTGAATGACAACGCAGTTTTTATTGTTCTTGAAGGTGCGATATAACGTACATTCTGCTCGAGATGGATAGGATCCTACGGCCCGAGGGGACCGTAATATTCCGAGATACAGTGGAAGTTCTCGTGAGGGTGAAGGCAATAACCGACGGTATGAGGTGGCAGAGTCGGATTTTGGACCACGAGAGCGGACCGTTCAACGCCGAGAAGGTGCTTCTCGCCACGAAAACTTATTGGACCGGCGGGGAAGCGAAACAAGGGCAGGATTAATATACACCGGAATTATTATTTTTTTTTCAATCATAGAATTCTAAATTTTCTTGTTAAATTCCGCATAGCTTGCTTGATTTTTTCTTATTACATTTAGTTTCTATTAGTCAACATCGAAGCTGATGCTAGAATCAGCCGATATAGAAAAAACCAATCGTGAAACATTGTGGTGAAGGATGATTTTCTTTACGAACAATTGTGCGATAAAGTCGATGGGTATCAAAATGAAGGATACACACCATGATTTATTCTATTTTATTTTATCCACGTGGAAAACATATCCAACTCGGTTGGATTTTCGACACGTCGGTGAAACTATACACCATGATTTATTCTTTCATATTCATGTAGTCAACTACATTGGATTTTTTTCTGACAGTGATCGAAAATCCAAATTTTCTACGGCACGTCGAAAACCAATGATGGGTTACTACATGGATAAGTACCGTAAGTACGGGACAATCGCACACCAAAAATATGATATCATTCTAATATATGATATCATAGTTCAAGGACCAAAGAGATATTGGGTATGAATCCTCACAACCACTCATTCAAAAAATATTATACATTTAATTGAGACTAAATAATAAGAAATCAGCTTGGAGTCATGTTAGAAATAAAATATATAATTTTAAAATATAGAACAATTCGTTCAATTTTAAACTTTTAAGTGGAGTGATCATTCAACAACCAGCTACGCAATCTCCATGTTCGACTACATGCTTTCGTTGGTGCTACTCTTAAAGCTCAATTTTTTTTTTTTTTAATTTTGATTAGGAAGAGATAAAATAATAATAAAGAATTGATCATGCGGCTCTTGAGCTTTCATACCGTCACGACGAAGCTCAGGCTCAATAGTCATGAACTAATAGCACAGTTACAATATATATATATATATATATATATATATTTCGATTGATACATATAAATACCGTTGGATAATTTGAATATCTTGATGGGAAATTCGAAATTAATAAATTTACTACAACTGAATCTCACTTTTCAGTTACGGCACATGTGAGGAGATAAGTGTTGCATCATCATATTATATTTGATAGTCGCACAATAACTGAAACGAATGCTTCAATATATGATTTAGTAGCAAGAATAAATCAATAATAAAATGTGTAGTCTTTTTTATTACAATACCAATTTAAGTTTTATAATTCTTATTTTGCCTCGAATTTACGAGTACTTTCCAATCACGTAACATCAATTCATACGAGGAATGAAGAGAATGGTCTTTCTTTGGATAATACAATATACAATTCGTGTCGGTTCAAAAATAGCAAATTCTATCTCCGAATTACATGTATAAAGATTTGAATGGCGTAACCAATGACCGACCAACATCATCTCATCTTAAGGCTTTTCATTTCGTATTTTTTCAAAAATATTTAAATTTCGCCGTCTAATAAAAATAAATAAATAAATGAATTATGATTCACTGAAAAAAGGAAAGCATGATATGTTTGATCTCACAAGAAATTTTTTGGTGAATGGTCGACATTTCATCTATAATTTAAGGGAGTATCTTATATTTTTATTTTATATATTATATTTGTAATAATCATCCAAAGTTTAGGCTGTTTTTTTTTTTCTTTTCTAGTCATAAATTTGAATTTTTTTCTGAATGATCGTCGGGATTCATACACATGACATCCGTATGCTTTTATTTTATGTTCTAAAAAAAGTTAGATGCAATGGCTTAGCTGAGGAAGTCAATAAAAATTTCTAACAATGAAAATTCCAGTATATCATCAAACTTCAAAGAAGATTGTAATAACTCTAAAGTGCTTTTAAATGTTAAAGTGAACTAAATTGTGTAATATCTACTCAGTCAAAAAATACAAAGAAATAGATTGAGTCTTATCTTGAAAGAAGACCGACGGGATCGTCTGCTCCAATCCGATGGCTTGTATTTTTAACGTTAATCTAAATAGTATTGCACACACACATATAAATATATACATATATACATATATATATATATTATTTTATGGATATAAAGGAAGGCTGACGTCTGCATTTCTCCGCATTTACAGAATCTGCACAAGAAATGGTTTGAAACTTTTTAAAGAAATGTTTTGAAACTAACACAACAAACAATGATTACTTTTTCATGCAATATATTTTTATAATATTAAAATCAACATTTTTATTATAAATGCATTGAAAAGACGACTACTTTGTCATCAATTTCTCCACATCCCACACAGCCACATCATGCCTTTTTTTTTTCAAAAAAAAAATAAACTTTATTTATGGATATAGATAGGATTATGACAATCTGTGTTGTGTTGATCCGTACGTGTTTCATATATAACATGTATGTATATATTATATCCTATGATCACATATTACATTATAAATAGAGCAAGCATTTATACATTTCTTTCATCCTCATCATTCTCTAATCCTCAACTCTCCTCATCACTTACAACTAACCTCGCTCTTAGCCATGGCGTTTTCTAAAGAAGATGCTCGCACCGTCGTTGGAATTATAGGTCCGTTGCTCATCATCATTCAATATATCATTATCAGGTCTTAAAATGAATATATTATATAATACGACTATTAAGTTCTTGATATTTACATCTCTGTTCCCTCCCAGGAAACATCATCGCCCTCATTCTCTTTCTCTCTCCACTGTAAGAGTTTCCGTTACACTCAAACAAAAGGAAAATTATAAGATTGACTCACTAATTGTACCAGTTTTCGTTTTTTGTGTCACTATGTTTGATAATCCTAAGAATGTCGATGCTATCATACTCACTTGGGTATAATCAAAGTGGGTTGAGATTGTGACATGTGTCCATCTAAAAGACGGTGGGTGATTAACACCCTTGGATGGGAAAGGATGTAACACATGCCACAATCTTAATCCAGTTATGTTATACCTAACTGGGTAGGATAGAATAAACCTTCTAATAATAGGTCGTCACCAGCTCTTTGCATATTTTGACAAAATTAGGTTACCAGTGAATTTTCCAGCAAAAATTGTCGGAAATTCGGCGTGACCGCTGACGTGGCTGCTGACATCGAATTTCCGGCAATTCTTGCCGGAAAATTGATCGTTTGACCAAAGTTTGTTAAGATATACAAAATTAGTGGCCTATTTTTATAAATTATCAAAAATAGTGACTCAAGAACAAAAAATGATACCGTTAATGTGACACAATCTTATAATTTTGCCATATACACATACTATGATTAATTACATAAATTAGTAGTATATTAGTATTTAGTAATCATAGTCTAAATATATATATATATATGTATATATATATTTCAGACCCACGTTCTACAGCATATGGAAGAAGAGGTCGGTGGAGCAGTACTCGCCGGTGCCGTACCTCGCGACGTTCATCAACTGCGGCCTCTGGGTGCTCTACGGCCTCCCGGTGGTGCACCCCAACAGCACCCTCGTGGTGACCATCAACGGCGCCGGATTCGCCATAGAGGTCGTCTACCTCTCCCTCTTTCTGGTTTTCTCGCCTCCGGCCAAGAGGCTGCGCCTGGTGGTGATAGTGGCGGCGGAGTGCGCCTTCATGGCGGCTCTGGCCCTGCTCGTCCTCACCCTGGCCCACACAACAAAGACGAGGTCCGCCGTCGTGGGAAGCGTCTGCATGGCCGGGAATATCCTCATGTACGCCGCTCCTCTGTCCGTCATGGTGACGTCATGCCTTTTCCCTTTTCTTCTTTTTTTTATTTATAACTGGGTTTGATTTAAAGTATATTTTTTGTTTACGTTTTTTTTTTAAATGTTAATTTATTATTGCAGAAGCTTGTGATTACCTCGAAGAGCGTGGAGTACATGCCGTTCTCAATTTCCCTTTTCTCCTTCCTCAACGGGGTTTCTTGGACTGCTTATGCTCTCATTAGCTTCGATCCTTTCATTGTGGTAATAATATATTATTATTGTTATATTATTATCTAATAATAATTCTACTCTCTATACTGTTTATAATGGCTATGGTGAATCAAACTGCCTTTGATAAGTCAATTGCAATTCTAATTTTACATATTTATTTAAATTTGAGAAATTACAATTTATCCTTTAATTTATTATTATTATTATTATGAATATTATTATTGCTATCATTATTATTGTTAGCTAATAACAATTCTACTATATATATACTATTTATAATGGCTAAGGTGAATCGAACTGCCTTTGATAAGTGAATTGCAATTCTAATTTTACATATTTATTTTAATTGAGAAATAATTACAATTTATCCTTTAATTTATTATTATTATAATTGTTTCCTTAGAAACTAATTTTAACAAAAATACAATTAAATTTTAAATTAAATAGTCATTTTAATTTATATATATATATTATATTAGAGCAAGACGTGCATAAGATATTTGTTATTATTATTATTATTGTTGTTATTTTTATCATTATTGTATTGGTAATAATTGCAGGCACCTAACGGGATGGGAAGCCTACTTGCGGTGGCCCAACTGATATTATACGCGACTTTCTACAAAAATACGAAGAGGATAATGGCTGAGAGGAAGTCGAAGGAAGAGGTGGGCCTCGAAATTAAAACGGGACCCAATATTCTATGATACTGTTCCGGCTTATCGGGCCGGCCCATTTAAGAATATCAAATTGTTTGAAGTTTTCTTCTTTTTTTTTTAAATGATAATTATTTAAGCGTGTAAATTAACTATGGTTGGATCAAATGGTTGTGGTGATTATGTTTGAAGATTCAACTTACGTTTAATATTTGAACTCTTTTTTCATTATTATTATTACTATCTTAAAACTGAAAGTAAATGTTGACTTAGTGGACTTGTAAGTTACAATAAGGAATGGTTGTAAACGAATGGAATCGGAAAATCAAGTAATATCATATTTTATTATTCGATTTTCTTTAGATATTCGTATTCTAATGAGATTTCTATTCGAATTGTAAAATCAATCTGAATACATTCGAGTATTTTATTTGAATATTCAGATTCGAATATATTTTTCAAATTTCCCAAAATTGATTTAATAAAAAATATAAACGATATTATGTTTAAACAATATTGAACTATAATATATTATATTTATCAAATAGATAACATATTCGGATCGAGTATTGTGATATTTGTATTCATATCGAATATTATTCGGATAAGATAAAACTATTTTTATTGAAATTCGATAATCTAATATTTCAAATTTGAATGTTAAATTTTTAATCCAATCTCGTCCAACAAAAAAAAATCATTTGTAACACCCTTCCATTGAGGCTTCACTTAGTGACCAAGGGTGAAACCTCAAGGTATTAAGAAGATCAAATCGATTTGAGTTAATTCGGTACACATAGAAATGTTCCAGTGTGCTTTAATGTTGGGATTTTTCAATTTATATGACTGTATCATGCGTTTTTTAATATGAATTTCGAGGATCATAGTAACACGATTTTTTTTAAACATGTTTTGTTCCCTCCCAAATGTGCTAGAAGATCGTGGACAATTATTTCCCATAATGCAACGGAAGTGTAAGGTCTACTTTGTACCAAGTAGCTTTACTAGCGGACGAAAACTTTAGATAGAAAGGTGGATGTTGACTGGATACTTGTGTTCCGTGTTTCCATCCATGTTGAACTTAAATGTGACAGCTTTATTTATAGATGAATGATGCGATGCCATTTTAAACGCTTTTATTTTCATTCATTATTAATCTAACCCGTTCATGTATTTCATTAATTCATTCATAGGAGTTTATTTAATTCATTCTAACATACTTAATTAATCAAATGGATCTTACTTAATTAAGTGAATGAACATGTTCAATTCATCCTAATCAATAATCAAATGAATTTATTTATGTCAAATATTTAGCTAGAAATAAATCCATTAGGTTAAATGAATCTCAACAATTCACATTAACTCCTAAATAAATATCATTTTAATCATTTATTTCGAACAGATTACTTACCCCTCCATGTTCATTCGGTCTTAAAGATCAAGTTACTCGGTTACCAATAAATAAATAAATGTTTGACCTACATTAAAAAAATAAAAATAGTACAAAACTAAATTTGCTTATAATTTCAACTTCTTGGCAAGAAAGAAGTAAAAATTATCTATTAAAAGCAGATAAAAGAAATGATAAGGAGACGTTTTAGCAGAAACACATCAGAAAGCCAGAAGACCAAATCTATGAGAAAAAGAAAAAAAAAACCCTAAAAGCACGCATTCTACATAAATAAATACAAAAAATTCAATGAAAAATTATGCAATGCGCTCTCTCCTCCATCACAACAACAATTTAAATTTCCTCCTCGTTTCTTCTGTAATAATTTTCAGCAATCTATTCAAGAGATCACTAGGCTTCAACAACCTCACGTCGCTTACATTCGCAGAATCCTATTCGACTCTCTTCAGCGACTTCAACATCAAGAGATCCGAAGATGACAAAACCGTTAGCCTCGTTCTCAACCGTTTATCGGGTAATTATCGAGTTTTATACGTATCCAATCGAGCATGCGAATAAATTATTTAAGTTTTTGTAATAATTACGTTCGTGTTCTTCGTTTCGACAATTCTCAGGTTCCGGGATTATTTCATCGGATTATTACAGCTACGGTTTCTTTAGTGCCAAGATTAAGATGCCGCCCGATCACACAGCGGGGATCGTCGTCGCATTTTACGTGAGTTTTTTTTTTACGCCGTACTAAATCGCCGATTCATCTGATAATAAATAGGGTTTCGTCGGTTCCCCTTTGAATTTTGATTTATGTAAATAATATTTAGGTTTTTAATTTTCGGATTAATTTGAATGTATGACAATGATTCTTATTTATTTTGATGAAATGATGTCCGTCTGCAGATGTCGAACGTCGACACGTTCGAAAGAAATCACGACGAGCTAGACATCGAATTCCTTGGAAACGTCGACGGGAAGCCGTGGAGGTTTCAGACCAACGTGTACGGGAACGGAAGCACTTCCCGCGGGAGAGAGGAGCGGTACCGAATGTGGTTCGATCCGACCCGTGACCCGCATCGGTATAGCATTCTTTGGACACCAAAAAACATCATGTAAGTATAATAATATGACCATTTCTAAATTTTATGTTAGGGTTAACTACTTTTTTCTTCCCATAAGTTAGTTGGAACTTTCAGGACCTCAACTTACGGAATAATAATTTAAGGACACTAACTTTCAAAATTGGAGAAATTTAGTCACACAATTACGTTTATATTTCAACCCTACGATGTGTCAATTTTGAAAGTTGGGTAAATTGCAATCGTGAGTTGGGTTAATTTCGAAATTGAAGCAATTTCGCGAAACAAATTTTCAAGCTAATGTCTTTACGTTTGCATCTGTCATGAAAGTGTTATCCATAACTCCGACGGAAAAGTTAGTTAAGTCTATATTAAATAATAAGTTGAAATAAATTAGCTAGATGGACTTCATTGAAATTTTTATAAATTTTGATATATACACATACATATATATATATATGTGCCAACATATAATACAATCTAGGGTTTTTCGTTTTTCACAGATTTTACGTAGACGATGTCCCGATCCGCGAGGTGATCCGACACGAGGGCATGCGAGGGGACTACCCGTCGAAGCCCATGTCAGTGTACGCCACGATATGGGACGCCTCCTCGTGGGCCACCAACGGGGGACGGGAGAAGCTCAACTACAAGTACGAGCCCTTTATCGCCGAGTTCACCGACCTCGTCCTCGAGGGGTGCGTGGTCGACCCGATCGACCAGCTCCCCTCCAGCAACTGCACGGACGAGATCGAATCCCTCATGTCGAAGGAGTACGCGGCCATAACCCCCGAGGGCCGGGGGAAGATGAAGTCGATCAGGGAGAGGTACATGTACTACTCCCACTGCTACGACAACGTGAGGTACCCCGTGCCCCCTCCCGAGTGCGTAATCGTGCCCTCCGAGCGGGAGCTTTTTAAGAGCACCGGGCGGCTTCGGGATAGGATTAAGTTCGGGGGCCCGAGCCATCACCGACGGCGTGGTAGAAGGCGCCGAGGCAAAGGCGGGGCTCTTTGATTTATACGTGCGTGTGAAACGTGTAGAGGTGTCGATAATGCAATTTTTATTCGTTTATCGTGCGCAGTTGTTTGTGTTTTAGCTATTACGGTTTGTTACGAGTATTTTTTTTTTTTTTTTTTTTCAAACGGAAAATTTTCCTTACCGCAAATCAAATTACTGGGTCTAAAGAGATCGAAAAGTGTGGTGCTCTCAACAAGAGAGAAACGAACACAAACTAGACAAGAAAGAAGAAAAATAAGAGCCAATGATAACATGAATCGAAATTTGAACGAAAGAATTGTGTATTATCAACATGAGTAATCTTATTATTGAAAAAAAAAATCCCTATTTACAAAAAAGAAAGAATTTTTAAGGACCGGACCCAAATCCAAATTCCAAACCCGAGTAATCAATTCAATTTATCCTAACCCAAACCCCGTGACTGGGCAACCCCGCGTGGACGACGAAGAGCATATAATACCCCGGAGGCGCCACCGCAGCCGTCGGCGGAGCCAGAACCGTGACCTTGAACCCAAAACTCGACAGCTGCGACTGCGCCACGACGTACAGCTCGAGGAGCCTCTGGTTCATCCCGAACGAGTGGGTGCTGAAGGCGGGCCTCACCATGGTCACCGCGAACTCACCGTACGACGGCGTCCGCAGGCTGAAGGTCACCGAGAATTCCCTGCCGTAGGATACCGAGCTCTCTGTGTTGCCCTCGACGGACAAGATCGACGGCCGCAGGTGGGCGTACTCCTCCGCAAGGTACGGCGGCTCGAACGCTTCGAGGCTCAGCTCTGTGGGGTACTTCACGCCTGAGAAGTTGTACCTCGCGTGGGGGTTGCTTCCGCCAACCAAAACCCTCCCGTCCGGCAGAAGAGTGGCGGAGGAGTGGTACAGTCTCGCGATTGGGCTCCTCTCGAGCGCCACGAACCTCCGATTCGGGTCGGGCTGACCCGGGTCGTACACTAATGGTTCGAAAACGGGCTCCTCCGCGCACTCCCAGCCAGCAGTGCCCCGACCCGCCCCGTTCACGATCAGCACGTGCCCCGTAGGCAGCATGACCATGTCGGGCATGACCCGGCGCGTGGGCATCTCCTCCATGACCCAATTTGGGTTCGGGTCGGTCACGCGGATCCTCCCGCACGTTTTCGACGCCCTTGCGTAAACACCCTTGAGTGCCTTCACGTACGAGCCTCCCCTGGCCCCGCCGCACACCACCACGTCCACCGCTGGAAACGGCGGCCACCCCGCAAGCGACAGCCGCAGAGGCAGCATCACCGACGATCCCGTCGACGGATAGCTCCTCTTCTGCCCCGGGATCATCGGAAACCTCTTTACGACCCTGTTGCTGACGTAATCCAACACCACCGAGCGCCGATTGGCGAACACGAACAGGTTTCCGTCCGGCAAAAGGTAGACGAAAGGGTAGAGATTGTTCTCCTCCTTCGGGTCGGTGGTTTCAATCAAGAAAGGGAAGTAAAAAGCCCCTTCGTTAGGGTTCCTGGGGATGAACTCGTAGCTGAAGGCTCTCCTCCCGCCGACGACGATCACTCTTCCATCAGGCAAAATCTGGTCCGTCGCGTACCATCTCCTCACCGTCAGATTCTGTGCAAGCTCGATCCAATCGCAAGATTCTTCACCGCCGCTGCACGGAGGAAAGAGGCGTATCTTGTGGTCGCCTCCATGGTAGCCTCCCGTCTGCACTAAAATACCGTCGGGGCCCACGGCGCCAGAGGAGCACCAAACGTCCGTTTGGACATTTAATGGACGGTAGGTGTTCGATGAAATGTCGTAGAGAAGGGAATGTGCTGTGCAGTCTACGGAGATGGCTTCGTCATTGGTGCGGCATCGGTCCGCAGGTAGGGTTAGGTTCGAGGGGCCGAAGTCGGTCCGGTCGAAGATGACCACCTTGTTGTCGTGGAGGAGCTGCATGTGCATGGCGGAGACGCCGATGGATCGGTGGAGGAGGGTCCATTTTCCGGCGGTGGCTGATAGGCGGGAGGTGGTGGTTAGGTGGCGGCTGCGGTGGTGGTGGTGGTGGGTTAGAATTAGGGCGGAGATGAGGATGATGATGAGTGGGACGAAGAGGACGAAGCAGAGGTTGTTGATCTTGAAACTCATTAGCAAAAAGGGGTTTAGTTTCTTGATTTTGTGGAGAGATGATGACAGATAGTGGCGCTGATTATATCATCATGCCGTTGGGTTATTGAAATTTACAAAAGAGAAAAAAATATTAGAAATCCAAAGTGATCATGAGTTGTAAATTATATGTTAAACTGTAAGGCCTTGTCTGGTTCACGTGTTTAGACCTTTTAAAAGTTAGTTTAGACCATTAAACACATGTCTCAGGTGTATTTATTTAAACCCATTAACTAGACACACATTTTATTTTATACCCACTACTTAGTTTTATATAAACGTTACTAATTTAAACCTCATAAATATAAACCGACCAACCAAACAAGGCCTAAGAAGTTAACTCATTTATATAGGATTGAGCTCGGAGTTTGAAAACGGATAGCTTGTTGATCCGCTAGAGCTTGAGTTTCAATAAGAAATTTTAAAATAAGGTAAATAAATAAACAAAAAAATAAAAATGTTACGGATTGACTCGTAAGCCTTCTCAGAGTCACATAAAAAAGCCAACTCGATAGTCATGTGCTCGAGCAGCTGATCGAGTTGTAAGGATGCTCGGCTTATCTTAACCCTAATTATACTCAGAAACTTTAGGGTGCGTTAGGATTGATGTATTTGAATTGAAATTCGTGATTTTAAATTATAAATTTCAAAATCCTAATTTCAAATCCAAATCCATCATTTGGCAAACGTTAAGATTTCGGAATTCGGATTTCAAAATGGAGCTCGAGCTCCAACTCATGAAGCTCGTCGAGCTCGACTTCCAACTTTTTATTAAAAATTAAAATGTACAAAAATAAAATAAAAAACTAACAAAATAAAATAAGCTCGCGAGTCGGCTCGCGAGCTTTCGATCATCGTTCATCGTTCGTCGAGGTTAAGCCAAGCTATTTTCGAACCAACTCGACGTCGAGCTCGAGCCGCCTCATCGAGCACACGAGTCGGCTCGACTTATCATTCACTCATAATTGTTATTATTATTTTATTATTATTATTTATTAAAATCATTACGGCGGAGATTCGGATTTCGAAAACGGACTATTTGCGGTCGAGTTTCAAAATCATCAAACAACAAAAGGTTTGATTTCTCCTCGGATTTGGATGAAATCGAAATCCAAATCCGAGCGGTTGCCAAACGGATGATTTGGAGGAAATCCGGATTTCAAATCGAAATCTGGAATCCAAATGGACCATTTAGAAATTTGTAATTGAATTGTATGTAAACCAAGCTTTTGACGATCGGCACAAATGGCCCAGTTCGTTCAGACTGTTTCTCGAATCGAGTAAGAAATCTGATTTGGTCACATGTACTACTAATCACTGCATTATTTTTAACAAATTTTAGGCACTGATTTCTATCGTGAGCACCTTAGAGTAATAGATTCACCAACTTGGTATGTCATGCAAAATTATTATTTTATCCTTATTATTTTCTTTATTCGTATTATATTCTCAAATACGAATTTTTATTTATATATACTTAAAAATAATTCAAAATTAAAAGTAAATTATTCTTTCGGTATATTAAACATTTCAGATTCAAGATAACTCCTCACATAAAAAATAATATTTACGTATGTATAATAGTGAATTTTCTAAAAAAAATAAAATAATATTATATATATACTAGTGCTTGACACTAGTCCTGTACGCATCTTTGTCCCGAAATTGATGGTGTTGGGTCAACTTGTACAAAACAAGTTATTGGACTAAAACGGCTCAATACTTTTGGTCGAAATCTCTTATTGGGCTTTAAAGTCCATCAATTTCACATTTTGTTTGATGCAAACTGCTAAGAGTAAAAATTCTATTCCCTCGAAATCGTTTCCGCCGTGGAAAGGTTGGGAAGTGCTCGTAATAAGAGTACGTACTTAAATAAGTTTAAAACCCTGGCCTAAACCCTCCGATTTCTGTTAGCTACCTGCAATTGGAAGATGGCGACGCCTTCTCACGCTCAGGCGGTGAAGTCGCTCAACAAATCTTCCTCGGGACGCCGACGCTTTGTTGTAAGTCCTTCGTGATAAGAAGAATGCGTTAGGAACTCTTAGTATTACTTTAATTTGTTGTGTTCGGATGGCGATTACCATGAAGAATGTGTAGAAACCAAATTCTGTAAATATGGACGATTTGAACCCTAAGTCTCCGAGTTTTGGTCGAGGATTCTGATACAGAACGAAACAAGCAGTTTTTTTTTAATGCAATTTGGATTCTTTTGTTAGCGTTTTCCTGTTTTCAGATGAACCAAAGATTGGAATTTTGGGAGGAAAATGTTTGATTTTGAAGTGCTGAGGTTGTGTTTTAATCGTGCTATTTTCCGACCTTTTTCTTATTGCTCGCTCAAAATCTTCAGCAAATGAAACCATTAGTGTTTGGGCGGACACGCTTCTAGAAATGTGGAATTATTGATGAATTTGGCCTTTTTTATTGTCATTGCAGTTCAAGTCGTTTTCACAACGAATAGAGGAGATCGACATAGATGTTTATCGAAGTCTTGATCCCTTAAGAGCGGAGCCCTCTGAGGATTCTTCCTTTTTCCGCGATTGTCTTATTGAATACAGAGTACGATACACACTGCTTTCACTCTCTCCACTGATTATTGTTTTCTATGCTTAATTAGCAAGAAAATTTTATACATCTGGACGGCTTTAGAGCAACTATGTAATATGTTTTTTCTGCCTGATAATTTATGCGAAGCAATAAAGATGTATATTTCTCCCCTCAGTGCTCTCTTGAATATTGATTGAGCCCGTGATGAGGCTTGCAAATTAAAGATTCTCAGTTACCATTTGATATGAGGTTTTACTAGTGCAACTTTGCGTTTTGCAGGAGCTGAATACGTCCCGGGATTTCATATCGGTTTACGAGGAAGTATTTCCTTTGGTACAAAGATATGAACAAGTTGTCATACAGAAGGATATGATAATTTCTAGTCTTCTGGAAAGGTTAAAGATGGAAGGAAGGTTATCACATGAACCCATATTGAGGTATCGTTAAGTATTGGAGTTTCTATCATGTCTGCTTTATGTTCATTAAGGACGTGATCTTCTTTTTTGAATTTAGTTTCCTTCAGCCTTTTATCTTGATTGTATTGTAATCATACGCCAATATATGTGTTATTTCACTAATTTGTTACGTGATTTCATGTTTTCCAGGCTGCTCGCTGCTTTATCTAGAGATCTTCTTAAGGATTTTATACCGTAAGTTGCCCTAGCTAATGACCAGATATAATAAGCTAATTTTTTCATTTTCTCGAAGCTCTTTGTTAGTTGGTGATAACTATGTAATACTATTTCCTACTCGTTGCTTCAACCATAGCTACTTTGACAAATATTTTCCTGGAAAAAGTAGAATGCGGAGATCGAGATATTTAACATTGGACTCATTCAAGTATTGGGCTGTGCTTTCCTTTTTTTGGTTTTAGGAGATTACCATATAATTTTGATATGAGAAAGTTTGGGGCAATATACAGAACGATGTTTGAGGTTTTCTCTATAAATCTAAGAGATAAGATATTATTAAAGAAACTCTATTATTTATTCCCAGTATCCGTTCCTTTGGCTTCAAATAATTCTTTCTTTAATTTTTTCCTGTTGTCTTTTGCCTTGAATGGAATCTTACAAAAACCTTCCTCAAGCAATACGTTGAAATTTTATTTTTAGTATTTTTTACTGGACCGCGGTAATAGAAATATCTCACTGAATCATTAGTAACATTCTTGCTGCCGTTTGCAATAAGCAGCGGGGAATGCTAGCAAGCAAGTTTGAAATAATCTTTCTTTATCTATCAGATTTCTAATAAAACATAGAAAAACATTGGACGAAAGTGAATACTACTATGGTGTAGAATCTTCTTTAAGTTTGCGCCAATGTAAATTGACGATAACATTTAATGTTTATAGTCTTTTGTCCATGGAGCTGCTTTGGTAGAGGTTAAAAAGCTCGTAGCCCATAGGAAGGAGTTGGACTGGTTATAAATAATGCTTCGTTGATATCGACATTCTGCGTACATTAAAAAACTCAGTGGGTTTTAAGCTATTCTTTAGTTATTTTTTTTTGCCAAAAGTATACTATATTTTGTCCCTAAAACATGATAGTTTTATGTTTACATAAACTACCTGGTGGCGGTGTGGCATTATGTACTTAAGGGTTCTTTTATTTAATGAAGCATGGCACCTTCGAATTAATTTTCTATTCAGATTTATTGGTAAAGCATATTAGGATTATCTCTTTTCAGGTTTCTTCCAAGAATTGCAGACGCTGTTGAACATCTTCTTCAAAGTGGTGCTGACAGGGATACAGAGATAATCGAGCAGGTCATTAGATTTGCCAGCATTATCTCTTTATTTTTGTTGTTCTATGTGCTCGTGATTGCTATTGGTATTTAGCGGCACAACATCTGAGTATTTGAATGTACGTTGCAGATATTCATATCGTGGTCGTACATTACGATGTACCTGCAGAAGTATCTTAAAGAAGACATCGGCTATATTCTAAGGTAATTGTATATCATTTTGAGAGGTATTAATAAACGTATAAAATCATAATCATTAGAAAGAAATTATAAATGAATGATCATTCATTTGGACACTCTAGTTCCTCTTTATCAACCACATATCACTGGCGAGTGATTGATGATATATTTCTTGGTTACTCATTGCCTCAAATTTCATTTGTGCAGAATTTCTTCAAAATTAAGATACTACCATAGGGACTATGTTCGGGAGTTTATGGCCGAGTCCATATCCTTTTTGTTACGAAAAGCTCATGCGCATCAACTAAAGAAAGGTACGTTTCGTAGTATGTCAAATTACAAACCTAACCTGTAACTGAGCTAATGTTGAAATTGTTTTATGTGATTTAATACTTCTTTTGCTTGGATTATGACCAAGTTTTACTGTGATGTGTTAGATTCAGCACAATTACAATTTCAGGCGCAATCATATAGTGTGCCATACTGGATAATCTCTAGTTTGTGATCACCGAACATGCCTTTTCTTCTGCTGGATAGTAAAAAGATCATTCTTGGATTACATTTCTTAATTTAATGTACTGGCTACTAGAAATTTTAAGTTGTCTGAGCTTCTCAATTGCTTCCTGTTTGCCATCAAAGAGTGAATATAATTTCATTCTTTTTTGTCCTTTTTAACCCAAAAAAAAAAGTAGGATTTTTTTTTTCAAACCGAACAGGTATAATGGAGCTCATGAATGAATTTGTGGAGGAACCATTGGAAATAAGGCTTTCAGGTGCTGGTGCTTTACTATCCCATGTTATAAGAATTAGTTCGTCAAAACTGCACTCAAGGGCGGTAGCGGTATTGCCACTATTTTGGGACGAGTCTCTCTTCGAAATTGATGGTGGAAATGTTGGAGGTATCTATTTTTATTGCGTTCTAAGATATTTAGTCATCACTTCACGTTTTCTTGCCAATCTCTGTAATGTCACTTTCTTTATATTAACTTTTTGGCATTTTAGGCTGACCATTCTAATTGCTCCATGCATGGGCATGCTTTGAAATTTAGCTGATTGAAAAGTGATTGAGCTGCACAATCATATGTGATACCTATACGAGAAATAAATTCATCGATGGTTTTTTTTCTACAACGTTCACGCACAATGGTGCTTTGACAGGTGTTTTTCTGTCATTTTGTCAGGAAAAACTTATGTCTCTTCAGACAGTTTAGCATTGTTAAATATTTGTATGCCAGCTTTTGGAAGCTCTATTATTTCTCTTAAGAAGTTTAGCATTTTTGAAGTTTTATAAACCTAACGGTTGTTAAGGTCAAGCAAATGCTTATTTTTTCGCTCAAGGACATTGCACCTTTTTGAGTTTCTTGAGTGGGAAGAATAACATGCTATCTCAATTCACGGGGGTGAAGCATCTTGCAAATATTTATCTACTCATTTTTTTCTTATATTTCTGAAGTCATGGTTATTTCAGTGTGTTATGCTTGTCAAATCTGCCTCGATTTCTCATTCTTCCTGGACATGTACAGATTCAAACTCTGTTCTTAAAGTTCTATCAAACGCCTTTGAGAGATTACGTGAAGAATTACATCCATCTGAACTGAAAATAATCTGGAAATGCTTGTGCGAAGAAATAAAACAACGTGTGAACGGGAATCGCATACACTTATGTCACCTTTTAGCCGTGCTGATATGTGTGGTGCAGGGTGCCTGTCCTGGGAAAATTTCAGGTGACCTCTGCAATTGTTTCTGGTTACCATTCTCAATACTCTTCTCTGAAGATGTGCTAATTTCTTTTTCTCTTCATAGATTATGAACCTGTAGTGGAACTAGTTGTACTACTTCTACACAGTTTTGTTGTTCCTTACGTTAGCACAAACTCTGGTGACCAAGAATCTGCTGTTATCGATAAAGTCCTCCAAATTATGGATTGCATAATAGCTGGTATTTCCAGCTCTAAAGAAATCTCGCAGCTGCAATTTATTTCATCAAAATGGGAGTCTGTTTTTAATTTAAGGAGGAGAAGGTATCACTTTCTTATTATCTCATTGTTGCAGCTTTCTAAATATTTGATGTTCAAAGTTGTTCCATCGTCCTTTGGTCTTACTTCTCTATTTTGATCACAGTCTACTGACCTTGATCGAGAATATTTTGAAGGATTCCAACATTTTGCATTACTTCGGATTAAATATCATGAGGTATCCTTCATGTGCTTCGATTCACTCCTCTTAATGGCACATAAAACACCATATGTTTTTTTAGTTCTCTAGTATTTGATCCAATTTCCTTGGCCAATTTGCAGTTCGTTCAATAACTTGATAGACATCTTCACCGAAGAAGTACTACATTTAATGATTGATCTTTGCGAGAAAATGGAAGAAAACAATTCTGGGCTGGTTGATTTGAGATCCATGAAAAATCTCTCGGATATTCATGATTTCTTTGAAAAGACGATTCACTGCTGGATCGGGAACTTCAGTGAAGCTATGGAGAGGAATCTGTTTCCTGTCCAATTTCAGCAAGATAAGTTGGCTATCCTGTGGGGTGTTGTTCGATGCTATCCTCATTTTCTAGATGCTCAGGCAAACCCGTCCTTGCTGTTGGACTTGATGAATGCAGTTGAAAAGCTTCTGATGGTTGAATCTGGTAAAATATGATGTCCCGTTCTTCCTTCATGAGTCGTACCATTTCGTACCTAAAGCTTCCTGGTCTGATTTTCTGGAAATTTAAGGGTGCTCGAAGTGGCTTGTGTTTTTGTTTTTTGCTTCTTTTGAATTTGGTTATAGCAGAAGTTATTATCTAATATTTGATAATGGTCTTCAGTGGTCGCAGAAGGCACTTGGCATAGCTTAATCGGTGTTGCTGTGCGTTCTTATCACCTGTCAGTTTCTAGCAGGAATGTAGATCACGATGAATCAACAATGGCAAGATTCTTGTATCTTGCAAAAAAATACAAGACGGCGCCCCAAATACTTTCTGCTGTAGCATATATATTGGATTCAATTTCTGAGTGAGTTAATTATTCGATTTGTGAATGTTGAATTTTGATTGATTAGATTTCCGTATTTTTTGATAAAATTGAGATTCCTTTACCTTCAATACACAGGAGAATCGCAGTATCTGATACAGGACACTTTTATCTACCAGAATCGGTTGCTGGAAATGTGTTGGATGCATTGGACGTGTTTGCTGAAAATCTGTGCCATGCCAACAAAAACATCCGCCTTTCAACCCTGCGCATACTGTGCCACTATAAGCCTCTGCATAATGGGCTACCCATGAAAGAACTTCCTGCTGAGGATGGTATTTCAGAGGATGTCTTAATGAGCGATGCACATGAACCACATAATGATAATGTACGTGAAAATTTTGATGGCCATTTTGATAATCTATTTTGTTTGTTTAATAAAGGGTTTATCTTTTCCAATGTAGGTTCTTAACCTTCTCAAATCTATTGAAGAGACTTCCCTCTCGGTAGCAACCAGCCGTAAAGTCACTCTTCTGATATCCAAGATACAGACTATCTTGAGTGCTAACAGAATTGCGGAACAGTATGTAACAATTGCTTTGTATGGAATTATCGGTATATTTCACAACAGATTCAATTATTTATGGAGTTCAGCATCAGAGTGCCTCAGTATTGTCATCGGCCGCTATTTTCGGATCGTGTGGGATCAATTTGTTAAATATCTGGATCAGTATCAAGCGAATTTTCTGACATTTCAGAGTCAACATGGTCAGGGCGTTAATGATAAGGACAAAGACACTGGTAATGACTACTTTTGTTTCTTTGAATGATTTTACTGGTTTATGGTTCATCACACCTCGCCTCGTTGTTATAGAATTTCTTCGCATATCTTTGGACTTTTATATCTATTTGCTTAAATGCGTGATAAAAAAGGAAACTTTTATAGAAGTATTCCTGCTAGATTTTATGTCTGGTTCTGCTTCTGTGGCAACTCAGTTATATCTCAGTAAAAGCTTAGTTTCTATTACAGGTTTACTTGGACGATTCAATATTGACGCTCTTTCTCAGTTTGATAGTACTCCTTGCCCGACAGTTGTGTCCCTGTTGATCCAAACCCTACAAAAAGTTTCAACTTTAGCAGAATCTCACTCTCAGAAAATAGTGCCTTTGTTTCTGAAATTTTTGGGCTGCGAAGAGGATGGCACCACAAGGTGACCCCAAATACTCTTGCTTCTTGCATAACATTTAGTTCATTATTCGAAATATGGAATTCTAATTCATTTAATTTTCATCCACCTAGCTATGTTGTGCCTCATAACCTAGAACGCAAGGGGAAAGAATGGACCGGGGTTCTGAAGGAGTGGCTGACCTTTCTTAGATTGTTCCGAAGCCCGAAAGCCGTTTATCAAAGTGAACTATTGAGAAACATCCTCCAGTATAGGTTTGTCATGGCAGCATGCTCCAATTTCAGTTTTGTGTTACTTTATTTTCTCTTCCTATACCATATTTTGTCTTTAGTAACTTACAAATGCATGATGCTCTGATAGTTAACAGTGATTATCATTCTATGCCCTGGTTTTATTCTTTTTTATATTTTAACTTATCAATCCTATCTGGGGCTGTGGGGAATTGGTTAATTTCAGGCTGCTTGATCAGAATGATGCTGATCTACAGATGATGGTTCTCGATTGCTTGTTGAACTGGAAGGAGGATTATTTAATCCCGTATTCGGCTAATCTGAAAAATTTGATTGATGCGAAACATCTACGTGAGGAGCTTGCAAGGTGGAGTTTATCTAAGGTAGATGTGAAACACAGGGCTTATGTTATACCCATCGTCACCCGAATATTGATGCCGAAAGTCAGAAACCTCAAAATGCTCGGTTCACAGAAGGTATATTCATGCATAATTGTTGATTACAGATAACTGCACTACTTTACTGTTTATTGCATTGACTCAAACATACATGCTCTTATCAATCCAGAACACAAGTGTCAGTCATCGAAGAGCCATTTTGGCGTTCCTGGTTCAGGTTGATGTTGAAGAGCTCCGCCTTTTCTTCGAGATGTTACTTGAGCCCCTGTCTTCTTCTTCACAAAGAAATAAGGAACTCAGTAGAGAAACTTGCAGTTTAACAGGAAGTCCTGAAGATGACGTTCATGCTTTGTCTATCTTGAAGCAGCAGTTTACTACTGATGACATAAAGAGCCTATCCTTGAAGCAGAAATATGGTTTTCTGCATGTTGTTGAGGATATTTTGGCGGTTTTTGATGAATTTCACCTTAATCCTTTTCTTGAGTTGTTGATGAACTGTGTAGTCCAGATATTAGCAAGCTGCACATCATCGCTTTGCAGTTCAAGTCATGGACCTTCTATTGAGCAAAAGTCGTCTGAACATGACTTAGAAGTATCTAATTGTGAGGGGGAGAGCCAAATTCTGGTAAGACTAACTAGTAAACGTTTTTGTTGGTATAATAATCATGTTGATTAGAGTGTGTCAGTAATAATGTTATGAAGTCCTGTCATCACTTCTCCTCCCCTTGTTTGGTCTTCCCCCTGAAAGAAAAAAAGTTCAATGGTCAAATGATTTTATTATTATTTTTTTAATGCTGGCTTCCCTTCTCTGTGTCAACGTGTTATCTCGGATAATCTCCTAGAGTGGTTGGGAAACTTCCATAAAACGTCTCAAACATCCGTCTGTGTTCTTGTGTTTGACATAAGTTTTGAGTGCTTACTAGATTGTCTGCTTTTCGGCTGAATGGAGCTTCATTTCACGTAGTAGCTTGAAATATGGATTAATCATTGTTCTTCATGTTTTGCAGGATAGAATGAGTGTAAAGCAGTTCAAGGACTTGAGGTCCTTGTGCCTGAAAATCATGTATCTTGTTCTAACTAAATATGATACCCACGATTTTGGTGATCAATTTTGGGACCTTTTCTTTGCATCGATTAAAGCCTTGCTTGTTAATTTTAAGCAAGAGGGTGCCAGTAGTGAGAAGCCCAGTTCGCTGTTCAATTGCTTTTTAGCAATGAGTAAAAGCTACAAACTTGTACCGCTGCTGTTCAAGGAAACAAATCTTGTCCCTGATATCTTTTCAATGCTTGCTGTACCATCAGCTTCTGAATCAATAATATCTGGTGTTTTGAAGTTCGCAAAGAACTTACTGAAGTTGGATAATGAGCTGGGCACGGAAGATGACAGTGTAAAAAACATACTGCTTCCCCACATTGATGTTCTTATATGCAGCTTGCATCATGCATTCATGAGTCGCAATGCTGCTAAGAGGTATTGCTGCTGCAGTTTTCCTGATAATCGTATGTTTCTATTGCTTAGAAAATGGTTCTTTTCCATTTATCGGATGCCCAATATAACTGTATCATCTTAATGGAAGTTCTTGTTTTTAGGAGTCTATGATATGGTAGTAAGTTTCATGTCCTTAACCCTGATTAAAGCAAGTTTGCGCTCAGGACTGTCCTTGTAAAATGTTTACTTAGTAAGATTTATGTGCTAGAATTGGTGAATCTGGGCAGCACAATGTGGATTTTATGTCTGAAATAGGGGAGTCACATTGTTGTTGCAAGCATATTTCTAAGAATAACGATTCATACTATTGTTTTGGTTTCTTGAATAACTGAGAATTATATTGATAATTAACTATTATCATCCAAGTTCTTTTCTACTGGGTTTTAAATACCATACACTATAATCATTCATGATTATTCCATCCCTTCCTATAGGCAGCTGGTGAAGCTCCCGGGCAAGATGGAATTAACCATCTTCAGCTTGGTAGCGAAGTACGTGAGCGAGCCTTTGGTAGCTGAAAGGTTCATTGATATCTTACTCCCGCTTCTCGTAAAGAGACATCACAATAATGGTTGGCCCATTATGTTCATTGCTAATTTCCACACTAGTTCTTGTCTTGTTTTTGTTGATTGCTCACACATCAAGGCTATTCCTTTTGTAGATACCTGTATTGCTGTAATGCAAATCATCTGCCAGCTCGCAACCGTTCTTGACACTTCAGCTGTTAAAAAGATTTTGGCTTCCCTTAGCCCACTTCTTATTTCATCTGATACTGCTGCCCGCGGTTCTATATGCGATGTTCTAGATGCTCTTGCAACAAAGAATTCTTGGCTTCTACCCCTGGTATTTCTCCGTGAATTTGTTAGTTAATTAACTTTTTACACAGTGCCATCAATGAAGAGGGAAAGTAATGAGCCTCTCTCAAATTTGTTTCTCTCAGGCGAGTATTCTTCGTGAATTAAATTGTACCATGGAAATGGAGATAGATGGTCTTGATTATGACAAAATACTCCGTGCTTATGACAAGATTAACGTGGACTTCTTTCACTCTGTTCCCGAGGAGCATGCGTTGTTGGTCTTGGCTCACTCTATACATGACATGTCTTCTCCAGAGATAATCTTAAGGCAAAATGCGTTCAGGTTGTTAGTTTCATATGTTGAGTTTTCGTCTCAGATCCTTAAAGGATCCCTCAACTCCAATCTCATGTGGTCCAAAGAAAGCATTCTCAAGATAGTGAAGACCTTTCTTTTGAAGAATATGGGCGACGCCATGGACAAGGAAAACGCTGTTAGAAAGGTATTGGTTTCATGAAGGCAACATATTCCATCTTTTTCTTTTCTGTATCCTTGATCATTACCCATCATAAATAATGTCGTACTGTTAGGTATGGCTTGATTTACTTAGAGAAATGGTGTTGAAAATTCCCGAAGTGGAAAACCTCGGTTCATACGAGGAATTGTGCTGCGATGATGCCGAACAAGATTTTTTCACAAACATAGTACACATACAGGTAAGTAAAAGCTATCATCTATTTATCTGGGAAGATCCGTTTAATATGAAGGGCAACTTCGATAAATACATTCCAATTTCTATGTTCTGTCTTCCATGTAGAAACATCGGAGAGCTCGGGCAGTTTCTCGCTTTAAAACTGCTGTATCCTCTGGGAACCTTTCTGAGGTAAACAATCCCGATCTCAGCACCTTGTAGTACTATCCTCAATTTTTTGCCTATTAATCCCCCTCTCTCCTCACAATGTATAATATAGGTTGTCACCAATAAAGTCTTTCTTCCCCTGCTGTTTAGCATGTTGTTTGATTTGCAAAACGGAAAGGACGAACATATCAGAAGCGCATGCATTGACGCGCTCGCATCGATTTCTAGTTGCATGGAGTGGAGCCGTTATCGCGCTCTACTGGTCAGGTGTTTCCGCGATTTGAAGCTCAAACCCGAAAAACAGAAGGTTTCGCTGCGGCTTGTATGCGCTATTCTTGGGAATTTTCGTTTCTTGGATGCATCAATCGGCGAAGATAATATTTCATCCTCTGATACGAAGAAATTTGGTACTTGTGAGGAAATTTCTGCCATACAGGTATTCTTAAGCGATACTTTGCTCCCGAAAATTCGGAAGCTAATGGACGATTCTGATAACGTCGATGCGAATATCAGCCTTGTTGCGCTCAAACTCCTTAAACTTCTCCCTAGTGAGACCATGGAGCTGCAACTGCCTACTATTATTCACCGCATTTCGAATTTTCTGAAAAATCGGTTGGAAAGCGTGAGGGATGAAGCGAGATCTGCTTTGGCTGCTTGCCTTGATGAATTGGGGTTGGATTACTTGCAGTTTATTGTTAATGTGTTGAAAGGAACCCTAAAGAGGGGATTCGAATTGCACGTGCTTGGTTACACGCTTAATTTTATTTTGTCCAAGTTTCTTGCGAATCCCGTGTGTGGGAAATTAGATTACTGCTTAGAAGATCTTCTCTCCGTTGTGGTTAGCGATATACTTGGGGACGTTTCCGACCAGAAAGAGGTGGAGAAGATTGCTTCGAAAATGAAAGAGACGAGGAAGCAGAAATCGTACGAAACGCTAACGCTCATTGCTCAGAGCACGAACTTCAAGTCTCACGCCCTGAAGCTGCTTTCTCCTGTTACGGTTCACCTTAACGGGCTGCTGACTCAGAAAGTTAAGTCGAAATTGGAGAAAATGTTGAGTCACATAGCTGCGGGTTTCGAACGTAATCCATCTGTACAACTTACGGAGCTATTCGTGTTCGTGAATTGCCTTGTCAGAGATGGTTTGCTCGATGAAGAACCGGAAAATGGAGATGGTTATACAAACGGACGCGACGAAAATCACCAAAAGGCTCCCAAAAATAAATTGTTGAACGTTGATCGCCAGTTTTCGCATTTGATAACCGCATTTGCTCTTGGAATCCTCAATAATTACTTGAGGAGAGTGAAACTCAACAAAAACGAGCAGCTTTTGTCGTTGTTAGACCCCTTCGTTGCGATTTTGACTCGGTGTTTGAGTTCAAAATACGAGAGTATCATTACTGCTTCCATCGGGTGCTTGTCGATGCTAGTGAGGTTGCCTTTGCCGTCGTTTGCAACTCAGGCCGAAAAGATAAAGAATTCGTTGTTGGATATCGCGCAGGGCTCGGGAAACGCTCGAAATCAGCTCACGGAATCGTGTATAAAGCTGTTGACTATGCTTTTGCGCGGTACGAAAGTTACGCTCTCTTCTGATCAGTTGCTCGTGTTGATTCAGTTTCCGCTGTTCATCGATTTCGCGAAGAATCCATCGTTCGTCGCCCTTTCGCTGTTGAAAGCTATTGTTCAAAGAAAATTGGTGGTTCCCGAAATTTACGATCTTGTACAGATAGTTGCGGAATTGCTGGTGCAGAGTCAGCTCGAAATAATTTGCAAGAAGTGTCGTGAGATTCTGCTTCAGTTCTTACTGGGCTACCATCTTTCAGAGAAGCGGTTGCAGCAGCATATCGATTTCTTACTTGCCAATCTGAGGTATAAGCTGTTGGATTTTCTACCGTTGGAAATATAATATAAAAATTAGAAAACGATACACTCCCTTCAAGCTTTAGCTTTTAGGTGAAGTGGTCATTCAACATGGTATCAGAGCGGGTTCGATTTGCGTGTTATCACGCTTGTTTGACTCACTGCCACCCGATTTGATATGTCCACGTGTTAGGTTTTGAATCGTGCCACACGTTATGGGGCGTGTTAAATTATTCGTCCCACAAAACTAACTTCACCCGACTTAATATGTAAATCAAAGAAGCATCCCCTCATATCACCAATTGGTTTTAAGATAAAAGCCTCAATGTAACATGCACGTTGAATGATCACTTTACCTAAAAGCTTAAGCTTGAAGAGAGCGTATTGTTTCTTAATTTTATACTATGTTTCCGGCACGCCTCCTCACGTCTATGCTGATTTCTTTATTATCTAGTCTTAGACGTGTAATTTTCTTAAATGAGTGGTCGTGAAGATTCGTACCCAAGACTTCTTTGACCCCTGAGCTCTGATTCCATGTTACGTTGAGACTTCCATCTTAAAACCAATTGGTGGTAGGAAGAGGGGCCTCTTTGATATACATATTGGGCCGGGTGAAGTTAGTTTTGTGGGACAAATAATTTCAACATCTATTTTATTTATTTGTCGTCATACAAATCATAACTTATTCCCCGCATTTTTTAGGTACGAACATCCCGCAGGAAGAAAATCTGTCCTAGAGATGATCTATGTAATAATATTGAAGTTTCCACAAAATATCGTGGACGGCCAATCTCAGACGATGTTTGTGCACTTGGTCGTTTCTTTGGCAAACGACAACGACATTGGGGTTCGAAAAATGGTTGGTTCTGCGCTGGAATATCTTATCAGGCGCGTCGGCGCTCATTCTCTCAACTCCATTCTCGAGTATTGTCTCTCTTGGTACCTTGGCCAGAAACAGAATCTTTGGGCTCCCGCAGCTCAGGTAAAATAAAACAAAGTGATACTCATTTATCTCTTTCAAAAAATTTGTAGAATTGTTATTCGTTCGACGGGTTGAGATTCTTCAGTTTCTGTCATCTTCTGTACGGGACATCTTTATGTTCAAATTTTTTCGAAAGACAAGTTTGTTCGAATTTTTTTTTTTTTTGGCAGGTTTTGGGTTTACTAGTAGAAGTTATGGAGAAAAGGTTTGAGAAACAACTTAGTAAAGTACTCCCCGTTATGAAGAACATTGTGATGTCGGCCGTCGCTTCCCAAACGTCGAGCGATCGAAATGTATCAGAAGAGTCTGTGGCTCAATTCTGGAATGAGGCCTACCATTCGCTTGTCATGTTCAAGAAGATCCTGCATCAGTTTCCCAGCTTGTTCTTTGATGCTGATATGGAGGTATAATATGTTCTTTACGGGTTTGAGAAGAGACAATCTCTATAAATATATGTTTAGGTGCAGGTTGGGGGCAATTCTTTGCTCGTAAGCATCTCCAACCAATAAAGCATTTTTGTGTTTAACACAAAAAATGCAGTAATTGTCTTCCAACCCAACGCTAAATTCTACACTGCTGTTTTTGTGTTGGTGAACAGTGTAAACTTTATTTTCAGAGTAACACTATTCTCCAACACAAAAATAGCGTCTTTTATTTGTTTTTTCGTATTTTTAGTATAATAACTTATTTATTTTATATCAGCATGATAATATTGTCCACGCTCACATTCTTTTTTTGTTATTAGTTATATGTGATCTTTTATTTTTAATATTATTAAATTAAAATTATGTTAGTATGTTAGTACAAGTTAATTAATCTTAAATATGTTTAATTTATAAAGTTATGTTGTTTTTGTTTTATAAGTTAATTAGGACTACGTCTGGAATATTTTTTTTTAGTGTAGATAGAGTTAATGGGTTGGGTTAAAAAATTAGTGTAGACAATAGAGTTAATTAGTCAAGAGTAAAAACACTACAACAACTGTATGTTTGTGTAAAATTAACTGTATTATTGTGTTGTGGGAGTTGGGGATGGCCTCAGTTGGCTAGCAACTCACAACCACGTAATTTTTGTTTCGAGCCCAATCCACATATTCAATTCTTATGAAGGTCCTCAGATTCCCTTTGCCGACTTTCTTACAGGATATATGGGAAGCCGTCTCCACGTTTTTGCTCCATCCTCACTACCCGTTGCGCGATATCTCTAACCAGCTCTGGTCTCTCTACTTCAACGCCGCGAGCGAAGCCCGCAGCAACGGGAACAACGAAACGTCCGTCGGAGATTTCTTCCTGACGAAACAGAGCAAGCTCTTCCTCGCGGCTTCTTCCTTCTGCCGCCAGCTGAGTGCTCCGCCGACGGATAATAAATCCCTCGAAATCCTCTTGCAAAACCTCGTTTCTTCAATCTGCGTACTCCAATCGTTGCTTACGAGGAGCATAAACGGCGACATTTCGAGTTTCTGGTCAAACTTAGATTCGGTTGAAAAGGAATGCTTCGTTAGAGCTTTCGGTATCCTCGATTCGCAAAGAGGAAGGAGGGTTCTCGAGACTTTTATTACCTCTTCCGATGATTCAAGTGCTGAGCGGCATGGCAATAATCAACACCATAATCCCTTCGTCTCCTTTTTGCTTCAGGCCATGGGGAAAATATCCCTGAACATGGAGGACACTCAGGTATGTTATCTGTGACCGTTGAGTACCCGCTCTATCTGGATTACATCGTTTATTTCGGTATTTTTTTTAGGGAAATGGGGTTTAAACATAGGGGCTCCAAATGTGTAAAGACTATTATACTCTTATTAATTGGGCCCATGTAACGGGATATGGATATGTTAATCATGAAACGGTTGAGGGCGGGTAGTGTGTTCAACAATGGTTGTGTAGTCAGTTATCTATATAGTAGGTCGCATGTTCAAATTCTTAGTAGAGGGATTTTTTTTCTTTCAAGTGGTTAATCAACTATATAACGGGTACTTACCTACCCGTTATACTACTAAGCACCCATCGTGACGTGAAGACAACAGAAATTCACATGGGTCTCAGATTGTAAAATGTCAAGAAGGCTATTTTTTAAAAACTGTAGTCAGATGCCATTTTTTTGAAAAATCCCGTTTATTTCTTTAGTCGATCATGTCTTTTTTAAGATCGTTTTCGTTTCTCGCAGATGAAATTGGTCTTCAACTGCTTCAAACATATCGCACCAAAACTCCTTAGCGCGGTAACGTTTTCAGCATCTTGCAATGAAGACCCTCAGTGCTATACATACCAAATGCTGCTGCCTCTCTACAGAGTCTCCGAAGGCTACGCTGGAAAAGTCGTGTCAGGTAATTCATTTCTTTCATTGGGCTCTTCGAAAATGATTTTCTTTTTGCTTAATTATTTTGCATATTTGGGGCGACATTGTAAGGACACCTAAACTAAGGGGTGTCAGTTCTAGGATAAGTTTCGAAATTCAATGAGGACAATTAACACTGAAAATCTAATTTCGGCCTTGAATTAACACACGTAAGCCACACGAGATAATTATTTTTGGGAAAATTCTATGTAGCGTTTGTAAAAATTCGGTTCAACTCGGCAAATTTGACGCCACACATTATTTTTCACTAATTTAAATGTCAAGTAGCTCACATGTGTTGATTTTTGACTGAACTAAGTTCCAGAATTAATTGTCCTCAAGTTGCTTTTATTTCGGAACTTGTTATCCTAAAACGGACAACCCTTAATTTAGATATCACTAAAATGCCACTCCAAAAAAAAAATATTAAGCCTTTTTTTTTTCCCTCCAAAATCTGCTGCTTATCGAATCGTATGTGTCGTTGTTGTTGGATACAGATGATGTGAAACAATTAGCTCAAGAAGTCTCGGAGAAGATAAGAAGCGTAATGGGAATGGAGAGCTACGTCCACCTCTACGGTCGGATGCAGAAGAATCTGAAAGTGAAGAGGGACAAAAGGAAGCGGGAAGAAAAGATAATGGCGGTTGTGAATCCTGCTCGAAATGCCAAGAGAAAGCTTCGAATGGCCTCGAAGCATCGAGCTCATAAGAAGAGGAAGATCATGACCATGAAAATGGGGAGATGGATGCATTAACTAATGCACATTTCTTATTTATCAAATCAATTTTGATGTTTATTTAGGTTATTTTGGCTATTCATTTGATGGGTCCACTCAATTTTGCTGTAATAGACACGATGTCCTTGATGGTACTAGTATTTTAGCAATGCTGTAATATAAAATATATATTATTTTCATTTAAGAATTGTTTTTTATTTAATACTTTTTTTTTTTCTGCATTAATGAGGTATATCCACTCGATCTGGTTATAGGCCCACTAAATACTGCCGTGTGCTTGCGCCACACAGACATGATAGATGTTTAATTGCGCCACACACGCCAAAGGTGAGACTAATCTCCGGTCAGATGAATACGTCACAAACTCATCGAACAATGATAGTCATGGGCCATAAAGTCCATGGGGACTGGGACTGGAGATTCGATCTTACAATCTAATTCACAAAGTCCTTAATGTCTCATCTTTGACTAATAAACCAAGTCTCATTGGCACATTTGATAGAGGGATTTTAGTTTTATATATTTAAATATTTTAGTAGATATTAGTGAATAAAATAAAATACAAACTAGGCAACATTGTTTCATAGTCAAGCTTAGAGATCTTTGTCCTAAGAGACCGGTAAGTACTCGAACATTCATTCACATCGATTCATTGACTACCATGTAGACTTAGTCACGCCTGAATTCGGACACTGAACTTAGTCAGAGTATGGAGATTTACGATTATACAATTCTTCCGGGAAAAAAAATAATTTAAAGAGGGTTGAGAGAGAGAGAGAATTGAGAGGCATTTGACTGGTGATCGATCCCCTTTAGAAAAAGGCAGCTCCCTTATTGAGTTGCACGTTATAATAGTCAATCAAAGATCTTATTTTATTTTTACATTCCCAAAAAACATCTGTTACACACATTCACACACCATGGCTAGTTTTTCTTCATTATCTCAAAGTTTTCATCAATCACTGTATATCTCACCTCTCACAAGTGCTAAACAAGCTTCACTTCCTGAAAATGTTGCTTTCTCCACAGAAATCAGGGGCAAAAAGAAGACTCATCAAAGAATCAAACATGTCTCTCTCTCTCTCTCTAGATATTTATTATTATTATTTTTCTATATTTTATGAATAGTTATATATGTGTGTGTATGTATATATCAAAAGGATTTAATAGTGAGGAAAGCATCAACAGAATCAGCCGCTGGAGATATTCTTTCCACTTTGCCAATTCCTTCAGCGATCTCAGACAACCCATGGTTAGTTATTCTCCTTTGCTTTTTTTTTTTTTCTTTTTCGAATTAAAAATACACTTTTTAAAATTATTTTATTAAAAATATATGAGTATAATTTTTTATTTGACATATATATATATGCAAAGGCTAACTGGGTTCGCCGGATTGCTGCTAGTAGTTCCCTTCGTGATCCAAAACCTACTAACACTGACGAGTAAGATCGAATATATATAAATATATTAATGAATCCCAATAATAATATATTAGTCGTTTGAATATATTATTATATGTGTACACAGAGGAAGTTGATATAGCGGCGGAGACGGTGGAGAAGATAGCCGACACGGTTGGGAAAGTGGCGGAAGAAGTGGATAAGGCGGCCGACGACATCATCGAGTCGCTGCCCGAAGGAGGCTTGAAGAAGGTCGTGAGTATGGTTGAAGATTTAGCTGAAGAGACTGCTAAAGATGCTCAGAAAGTTGAACATTTGATGGACAAGGTGCGTTGCGATCGAAAAACAATATATAAATTACATATATTTATATTATACAAATTCGTGACGATTAGCGTCGTGTATATAATATATTAATATGTAGCTTGAAAGCACTAAAGATCACTGAGAGCAAAGTGGGGAATTGGGGAAGGTGATGATGGGCTAGGCTACGCCACTGCATTAATAATAAATAATAAATTTGATGGGGGAGTAGTTGGCTGTGATAGGCACGTGAATTTAAATGCTTTGCAAATTATAGAAAAATAGTTTAAAAAATTGATGATTTTTAGTAGGGATAAAACTCATTTTGGTCCCTAATGTTTACCTCATGAACCAATTTAGTCCCCGATATTTCAATTGGACCAATTTAGTCCTTCATGTTTCGGAAATGAACCAATTTGGTCCCAATTTGACGGAAACTGACAATTTTAACAGAAAATCGACATGTAGAATCATCACAGCGTGCCACGTGTCTCACAGTTAATGATTTTCCGTCTAAATTGACGGCTTCTGTCAAGTAGGGACCAAATTGGTTCGTTTCCAAAAAATGGGAGACTAAATTGGTTCATAAGGCAAACATTGGGGGACCAAAATGAGTGTTATCCCATTTTTAGTATGTTAAGTCAACTTTAAGAAAAGATATCGTTGTTTGTGTGGATTTGAAACGGTACACGTACGTACGTAGATCGGGATTATTATTGCTCCCGTTGAAAGTTGGAGTCGTCCCATAGCCAACGATGATGTTCATATTCGATTCAGACTAAACTTAATCTGAGAGCGTGGGAACTATTATGAATTTGATATTTGATTTGTCTGTTTTTTTTAGATTTATTACCACACAGATTATGTTAATAAAATACAAAGAAGTTTCAAACTAAATATCAATTGGCTTTCTGATGAATGTCTAATCACAATATAAAAACTATACAAAAATATAATATATTGATTTATGAAATTTGATCACTTGCGTATAGGGCCATGAAATCTATTATGCTCTCTTTATTACATAACATGATTCAAATCAAAGCTAACAAAGATCTTATCTTAATGTGTAGATCGAAGAATTGGATGACAAGATTGACGCAGTGTTGAAGAAACAGCCCAAAGACATCACAGAGACAGCTTGAGTGCTCATCATCTATACTTCATCTAAGTAACTTTTTTTATGATTATGGTTTTGAGGAGAATAATTATCCAATGCTATTTATAATCGTAGAAATATGTCACTCCGACTACGCCGATCATTTTTTTTTTCTGAGAAAAGAAATTGAAATTACTGCTTCGATGCTGATTTGAAATATTTTCCTTTTAAAAAAAATATTATTTTCCCACTCGTTGGCTGCTGATTTGGGGTACGTTGATTTAGTATATCATAATTACTTGGCCAAGATCAAATTTATTCCAATGGCCAAGAATCAAATTTTTATTCGTAATCTATTTTTATATTTATCAAACAGCATAAATCAAAATAAAAATTGATACGTGTTCTACCAAATTTATAACTTTTACAATACAACTAAGTATAGGGACAATACTCATTTTGTTCCCAATGTTTGCCTTATGAACCAAATTAGTCCATGATGTTTAAATTGGACCAATTTAGTCCACCATGTTTCGGAAATGAACCAATTTGATCTCAACTTGCCAGAAATCGTCAATTTAGACGGAAAATCATTAATTGTGAGACACGTGGTGCACGGTGATGATGCCACATGTCGATTTTCTGTTAAAATTGACGGTTTCCATCAAGTCGGGATCAAATTGGTTCATTTCCGAAATATGAGAGACTAAATTGGTCCAATTGAAACATCGGGAACTATTTTGGTTCATAAGGCAAACATTGGGGACCAAAATGAGTTTTATCCAACTAACTATATATATCCAACGAAAAATGCCAAAATCACATTAATAAGACCAACCGTTCCACCTTCAACAATATTTCAAGATATACATTAAGCCACCAAAGAAATCTAAAAGCACAAAATACACACACACACATATATATATATATATATACATACAAGAATCAAATATATCCTTCAATCTAAGTCATAACTAGGCTTCTTCAATTTACCTGCTACCTAATTTCGCGGTCTCCTTAACTCGGCTTGAAAAGTAGGGCTAATCTTCAATATCCGCTGCGCGAGAGCCCCAACGTTCTCTCGCATGCAATCTCTCGAAATTCGAATGAGCTCCGTCAAGGCGCCACCTTTGATCATTTCCTTAGCATTAACCTCTGTTTAAGAAAACCTATGTCAATTATTCAACTGTAAAAATCTACATTTTCTTTTAAGAAAATGGTTTTTTAAGGTTTTGAAAAAAAAAAAAAAAAAGAAGTCTACCATGTTGAGCTAAATGGCAAAGCGCTAGCTCGGTATGGCGCCGTATCGCCGAGGATTCGTTGTTAGCATTTTCCACGATCCACGGAAGAGCGCCGTATTCAAGTAGGATCGATTTCCCGCTCTTGGCCCCCGTTTTAACTGAAATAAATAGCACATTCTTTTATAAGAATATATAATGTTGAGATTATTTGTCCCACATAACTTCATCCAATTCAATATATAAATCAAATAGGTCTCTCGTCATATCACCAACTGGTTTTAGGATGAAGCCCTCAATTTAACATGGTATCTGAGCAGGTTCGATCTGCGTGTTATCACACTTTTTTCGACCCACCGCACCCAATTTGATACGTCTACGTGTTAGGCTTTGAATCGTGCCACACGTGAGGGGGCTTGTTGAGATTATTTGTCACACATCGAGAAACTAACAGCACCCGACTCAATATATAAATCGAATAGGCCTCTCATCCTATCACCGATTGGTTTTAGAATGGAATATTCAATTTAATATATATCATTACCAACACTTTTTAGCAACCAGAGAGATCCCCACTCGATCGACTATGAGCTTGGCCCCACACACTTTGAGATGGAACTAATCCTTAGGGCGAGGTGTCAACGCCCCATCTCCGCCCAGCAATGACGGTTAGACAGTATTTGTAGAAATTAGCAGGGAAAGGAAAACGAAATGAAAAAGGAAATAAGCTACTTCTGGCTGATTGAAGAAACAGATAGGAAAGAAAAAAGAAAAAAGAAAATCTAGCTTAAGTTTAAACTTAAAGCTATGGAAAACTGATTTCTTCACTGAATGGTGAGGAAACGAAAGAAAAAATTATTAAAATGATTATCTCAAATTTCTTTTCCAAATTTTCAAACAGTGTTACTAAGTGGATTTGACCCGAAACCTCATGAAAGAAATGTCTCGACCCAACCACTGGGTCATGCCCTCGGGGACATATATACTAGCTTCAATGCAATAAAAATAAGCAACAGTGAGTTAAGGTTGATAATTTTCCGACATAAATATGTTAGAAACAAAACCTTGAGAGGATGGCCTCGACTCGCATTTCGCAAAGTTTGCGAGCCCGCGGGCGACTTGAGCCAAAACGTCCGAGTGTCGGCATCGAACCATTCCGAGTAAAGCCCTAATCCCGCCTTCATCTCTAAGTTTAACTTGTAACTTGTCTGCAAAAAAAAAATGAGAAAATAATTTTTGCGTACAACGTAATTAGAAAACGCGAATATACGAATTAAAGTTAATGTAAAATGAAATCACAGACACACACACACACACAAAAGATATGGCATACCATTGCCACAAAGATTCGCTAAGGCCCCGGCAACCATGCGAAGCGTCTGAGGATCCTCGGCCTTTGATGCCGTAAGGTGTAATAAGCCTATGCCTCCTTGAGATACAATGAGTTCTTGATTGGTCTCTAGCATACATATACCAAGAGGAAAATCAAAAATTAATTGATGGCTATTAAAAAAAAAATTGATGTTTTTCTTACTTTAAACAAAGAGAAACTTAAGTAGACCGGAAAACATATTTGGAAATGTTCTATAAGCAAATTCGACGAGCTCTAAAAAGATGAAGGAACAGCTCGACATCACAATGAGAAAATGATTACATCTATTATCTTATATTGTAGAATTTATCTTAGGGTCTACGTAATTATCGAACAATCGCCGATAGTCATCAAAATTATACACACACACACACACACACACACACATGTATTTAACCATTTTGAGTAAGATAGCACGATCGAGTTTCCAATATATTTTACCGTTCATGGCAAGGTTAGCTATGGCCCCTGCTGCAACTCGATGAACGGTCTCATCACCGGAACTTCTCAAGAGGTTGAGCAAAGATGTAAGACCACCGGCCTCGACAATCTTTTCTTGATTCACCTCTGATGATAATAAAAAGATAACCAAAAATTTTAATGGATTTCAAGCAGTAAAAACCAATTTACAATATGATTACAAAGACATAATCTGAGGTATCAGCTGCTATTATTACCTTCTGCAGCAAGGTTGGCGACTACTTTCACAGCATGGATTCTTACGTCTGCTTCTTTGGCTTCGAGCAACGATATTATTTTGTGAAGCCCAACTGAGCAATATTGCCAATCAAAACAAGATCAGAGAGAAACGTTCTATAGTTTAAAGAAGGGAGAAAACCCAAATGGTACTATATGTTTACTTTTGGACCAATTTAGTCCCCTATGTTTATACTGAACCAATTTAGTTCCAGATATTGTCGATTTTGGATCAATTTGGTCCTTCAGCCACGATTAACGTCAATTTAAACGGAAAGGTAGCACGTGCCCCACACATGATGTTTGATCCCCAAACATCAGGGACTATATTAGTACACATGATAAACATTTGGGACCATTTTAGGTTTTCCACCTTAAATTTTTTTTGGAGAAGGAGATCACATAGAGGGCACATGCTATTTTTTCTGTTTAAATTAACGTTAATCGTAAAGGAAGGACCAAATTGGTCCAAAATCGACAATATCGTGGACTAAATCGGTTCAGGCGAAACATGAGGACTAAATTGGTCCACATGCCACTAGACATCGTGGACCATTTTTGCATTCTCCCATTTAAAAAACAAAAAATGAAAGGAATAAAAATGCACCACCTTGTCCAAAGAGTGTTTCCATTGAAGCTTTTCCTCCATCTGCTGAGAATCTCTGCTGGTGATTGTTTGTCTGCGGTATGAGAGAGTCAAGCTGGGACGGTATAGTCACATTCAAATCCTTATCCAGATTTCTTCTAGACTGCAATGTATTAAAATAAGATAAAGAAAAAAAAATTGGGTTGATGAATAAAAAGTCAAATAAAAATATTCCGCATTTATTTCCACTATAATCTATGAAACGTGCAAAAACCTCATCTGCTTCAGAACTGATTTGTAAAAGATGGCTCTGTAATGATTCGATCTCTCTCTCGAGTTTGGCCTTTTGATGTGTTTCAGTTTCAAGCATCTCAAGTAGCTTTGACATTTCAACGTCCATAGCAGCCTATGAAAAAAAAGCTGTTGTTAGAAATTCAACTTATATGTTGTAAGAATATAGAGATTGAGACCCACTTTTGTGTTTTTCAAGTCAATCAATTGATTCTTAAGACCCTCGATTTCTTCTTCGGCAGCTCTGCGTAGAAGTGTTTCGTGTGGTAGCTTTTGTTTCGTCTCTGCAACTTCAGCAGCAGAAGCAAATGACACAGAATTCTGAAAAAGGATAGAAATAGAAATGATTGAAAAATCAATAAAATGTTGAAACTTCTATAATTTTGAAGGCATGACATAATCATGTAATAACGGAGTACTAATGTCATTGGATTTTGATTGATTTCGTCATCAGATGGCTTAGTTTTGCCTTTTCGATGTCCAAAATTTGCCAGTTTATCGAGGCTCTTCTCCCACTTCTCTTTCTCTTTCTGCACAAAACCAAACTCATCATCGATATTAAAAAATCTTCAGACACAAATCTCATGTAATCAATATACATGTAATGACGATTAAACAAAAACCTCCAACGTAATAGCAAAGTTCTGTTCCGCCTCGATAGCACGCTTTCGAGAATCTAAAGCCATCTTTTCCATCTCGTCTTGAAATGCTTTCTGTTGCCTTTCGTGCTCTTCGGTTAATTTTTCCAGTTGCATCTCGAGCCTCCTCGATAAGCTTTTGTAGTCGAATTCTTCTTTGATTTTCAACATATTCTCAACCTTCATAGCCTGAAGAAAATGAAAAAACAAAAAAAAAGGCCAAAAATCAACTCACACATTTTCTCTGAAAATGATCATCAGAAGCATTAAGGCTCAAGCTCACTCGTTGCCCGAACATGATCGTGCTTGAAGTCTCCCCTCGATGAGTGTGTGAAGGACCAATAGTGATAATTAACGAGGTTCTTGCAGTACCTGCAATAATTTAACCTCCGTTCTTATGAAATCCAAGGATAATAAATCACACAAATCTATTCTTTCACGAACTATTACTATGCAGGGTGTAATAACATAGACATCAGGAAATTTATTATGGTTCTGTGATGGCTTTATTATGTTTTTCCTGTATATTTGGGGAGATGGTGTGTTAAGGACACCTAAATTAAGGGGTGACAATATTAGGACACCTAAACTAAGGGGTGACAAATTTTAGGACAAAAAGTTTTGAAATTGAAGCAATCTGAGGACAATTAACGCTGGAAACCTAACATCAGCCATACACACGTGAGCCGCACTTAACAATTAAATTGGGGGAAAGTCATACATGTCAACGGACATGCTGATTTGGACCGAGTTTTATGCCACGTCGGAAGTTTTATGCCACATTGGATTTTCTCAAATAATTGTCACGTGCACCTCACGTGTGTTAATTACGGGCTGAAATTAGATTGCGGTGTTAATTGTCCTAAAATTGCTTCAATTCGTAGGATATGCTGATTTGGACCGAATTTTTCCAACACCACATAGAATTTTCCCCCAAATACAGGAGCTTTTCAAAAAAAGAAATAGAGAACTTGTCACCTCCAAATGAATCTCGAAGCAGCCTCGTGAGCTTAGAATCACGAAAAGGGACGTGAGAGCTGTTCTCAGCCAACGCATTGATGCACTTCCCTAAAGCACTTAGAGAGAGATTTATTGATTTGGCTTCCTCCAAAGTTTGATCCTCACTACCTACACGAAATAAAATCCCGATAATTATTTTTCGAAAATTACCTTGTGAGAAACCGAAGTGAATCAAAGAGCTTCACCTGATTTATGTATGCGCTCTGATCCAGCAAGATCCACGATTACTAGCTTGCTCTTTCGTACTAATGGAGCCTTCAACGATTTAGACATCAAACTCGTGCTATTATTACATCTTTCGGTTGTAAGAGAACTTCTCCCTTTGATAGACCTTTTTATGTGAACCTTCAATGAAGAAGAGTGAAAAAAACACATGGCTTAGGAGGATCTAAAATCATTCATCTGCCTTAATAGTTCAAGCTTTTACTGAATCAGACATATTTGTTGAATGACCACTTCACCTAAAAGCTTAAGCTTGAAGGGAATGTATAATATTTTAAATTTGTATAATTTATTTCCAACACGCCCCCTCACGTCTAGGTCGATTTCTTTCTTATCTACCCTTAAGACGTGAATTTCCATTTAATGGGTGGTCGCCTGGATTCGTAACCATGACCTCACAGACTGGGCTCTGATAGCATGTTGAATGACGATTTCACCTAAAAGCTTAAGCTTAAACGCAATGTATCATATTTTAAATTTATATAATATATTTCCAACAATATTATGCTTCTAAAAAAGAATAACTTCTATTTACATTTCCCTGACATCTTAAATCTTTCATGAGACACGATCAGTAGAAATTACTCATTTTACCATTAAAACTGCATGGCTTCTTGAGGACTCCGTATTCAACTTCGTATTCGCGACGTAACGATTCGCTTCGCCTAATTTTAGCAGCTCCACGAAACTCTTATGATCCCTAACCTCGACTCGGGTCGCCCCGGGTAGAGAAACATCTCCATTTTTATGATCTTCCACAATAGATATGTTATCGTTCGGGGGATCGAGGAGATCTTGTATTGTTTCCATGTAAAGCTGCAAACATTTAAAAACAAACACAGAAATTAAATTAAAAAAATTTCCGGTTTAAAGCATGGGGACTATTCTACAAAATACCTGGAAATAAGAAACGGTGACTACATCGTTCTCGAGAGATATTTCGGATAATATATCCTCCATTGCGCGAACCATAATCCCGCGATCGGCTGCGTCTTTGTCTCCGATTCGCCCGAGCGTGTAGGTTTTTCCCGTGCCCGTTTGCCCGTAAGCCATTACAGTCCCGTTGTAGCCTTCTAACACACTCTTCAGGAGGGAAAAGGAAAATGACGTAAGAAAATGGAGAGAGAGAGAGAGAGAGAGAGATTGGCATAACAATGTACGTATGTGTAAGGAAAGAGATGATTTCGTTACCTCAACTACGGGCTTTGCAACGACTTCGAAGACGCGTTTTTGTGAAGAAAATTCGGTGAAAACTTCGTCAAACTCGAAAACGTCTGAATCCCAGTTGTTTTTTTGGATTTTTATCCGCTTTAGCTGAGAAAAAAGCAAGGAGAACTTGGGTGAGAAATGATAATTCGGCCCTTTATTGGAAATTCGAGTAGATTATAACTAATAATTGAAATCGGTTTGAAATATTAATTAGTATAGATTTTCATATCTAACGTATACCTCTGGTTGAAGCTCAACGCAATCGGCAAAATCAGCATCAGAGACCATTTCTTCTGCATTTCGGGGCCTTAATCGAACAGCAACTCGAACTCGCCCGGAAACTATATCATAATTATTGTGTTATTAGCATGAAATGCACCCGAAAACCCGTAAAATGGGACCCAAAAATCACGAAATGCCCAGAAAATTTTAGATCTTCAACACGAAAAAAACACTGAGGAGGACTAATTGTACTCGAAACAAGCCAACATTTCCACCAGAGTCAACGCATATAAAACGTTCAAGATCATAACTTCACAAAACAACGCGTAGAGCTAAAGAATCAAAATTCGGAATTTTCCAGTCACGAACGTCGAATCAATAAACGAACATTATCTACCCATACCCGTCGAATCATCTCTGCTGGATCCGCTGCTTCGGCGGCGCTGGCCGGAGGACCCGGCCGTTGGAACCTTCGGCTTCGAAGTAACGGAAGCTGACGGAGAATATTTACTAGCGGCGCCGTTGTGATTCGCTCCTCCTTTGGATAAACTGCTGCTATTCCTGGAGCTGGTGCTCGACATTTCTTTCTCCCTGATTGAATATTTGGTTTTTGGGTCGATGATTTTGTGATCAAGTTCGCATCTGCTTCTCTTTTTCGGAGTGAGAGTGAAGTGATCAGAGGAGATTTCGGGGAATGGGAAGAGCAAAGTTTATGCCTTTTTCGACTGATTGATGGTTGAAATATAGTGATAAATAAAAGGGTAAATTAACTTTCAATACCCTTTGAAGTTTCAATTTCTTGATCAGTACCCCTCCAAGTATTTCTTCCTGTTCAGTACCCATTTGCGAAAAATTGTGTGTTTAATACTACCAAACATTGAAAAGACGAAAATAACTCTTTCTTTACATATTCAGTTATACCAACTGGTCTCTGTATTATACCAATATATTCAATTATTATACCAACTGTTATCACTGCTATACCAAGTCAAATTTAAGAGTATTATATCACTATTATACCAAGTGTTCTCATTATTATACCAATATATTCAATTATTATACCAACTGTTATCACTGCTATACGAAATCAAATTTAAGAGTATTCTATTATACCAAGTGTTTCCATTATTATACCAGTATACTCAATTATTATACTAACTGTTATCACTGCTATACCAAGTCAAATTTAAGAGTATTATATCACCATTATACCAAGTGTTCTCATTATTATACCAATATATTCAATTATTATACCAAATGTTATCACTGTAATACCAAAAGTAATGTTATTATAATATCCGAATTGTTTGGTAGACATTCGAATTTATTGGTAGAATAATCAATTTTTTTGGTAGAATAATCAATTTTATTGGTATAATAAGCGGTTTTGTTGGAATAATAATCGTGTTTTGTGGTATAATACGCAAAAATCACTTTCAAATAATACACAAAAAACATTTTTTTTGTAACAGTGATAACGATTAATATAATAATTGAATATGTTGGTATAATAACGAGAACAATTGGTATAATAGTGATAACAGTTGGTATAAATGTGATAACAATTGGTATAATTTCTTAAATTTGACTTGATATAAAACTGGAGATAATTAAAATAATATTTATGTATGAAGAAGGGTTATTTTTGTCTTTTTAACGCTTTTTAGGTACCTAACACACAATTTTTTTCAGATGAGTACCTAACAGGAAGAAATAATTCGAGGGGTATTTAAGAGGAAGTTGAAACTTTAAAGGGTACTGAATAGGAATTTACCCTAAATAAAAAGCCACACAACACTCGTTAAAATTTATTGTATTTGCAATAGAAGCAACAAAGTTCTATGTTTTTTTCTACTTCAAATATTACAAAAGACATTATTTTTTTCAGATTTTATATTCGTACCATGAATAACGAAGAATGAATAGTATAACTATTATCAAAAGATTATAGTATATCTATCTACCTCTCTATCTTAGTATTAACAATTAATCGTTAAGAGTTTATACTTGGAAGAAATATTGATATGTTTTCTTTCTTAGTATGATCGTACAATTACGAAATTCGATAAATTAATATTCAATTATCTATTAAACACTTTAAAATAATATTTTTGATTGATCCCAACTTAAGAATATGAGCTTAAATTGATAATTCGCTACTTATAAAATAAAATATTTAATAATATTATAAAACTCAAGAACTTAAATAGTGCAACAACATATAACATATACATCATTTGTAATAATACTTTTCTTGTTTGACATAAATATTCGCACAAAACGCCCTCATAATCGTCAAAGTCAGTTTGAATTGAAAATGAATCAAATTGTGAGCTATGTGACAATCATTGATTCCAGTCGGACTAACACTTCTGTGTACACCAGACATTTCATTTCAAGTCCACAAGGATAACGATTTCAAGAAGACCAAATAGAAATTAATGTACGACCTCGTTATTGAGAGTCGTGTTCAATATCATTACCTGAAACTGTCATATTGATTTGGTATGACAATAATAATTACGATTTTACCATTTGTTTTAAAATTTATTCCAATAAATCCTCCAACATCAAATTTTTGTACAATTAAAAATGATATAAACTTAAAATTATTATTATTTCATCTATTAAACATAACTTAAAGGTTAGCCAATAATATCAAATTAAAATTAATATTACATTTTTTCTATTAAAAATAACTTAAAATATGCACAAACATCAAGTGTGGGTAAAATACTACTTTTAACAATAATTTTTTTTTTCCGAGTTTTTAACAATAATTCATTCACCAAAAAAGGGAAACCTTTTATTTGAAAACCATCTATTTTAATAAACTCACCCAAAAAAAAAGTTATCGCGTAAACCTTTTCCCCAAGCCTCACTATTCATTTCATTCCTTCTCCCTCCATCATAATTCAATTTATCAACTTTTTCGGACAAATACGGTACAATGATTTAACCAAATCGATGAACTAAAACTTTGGTAATCATTATAATCTTCTTTACATAGTATTTATATTGCATATGTCCACGTAATGAATGGCGAATTACGATTTATATAGATTCATCTCGGGTGTCACTCCATTTTTCTTTATGGTGAGGGTGTGCGATCACGTTTGTGAAATATATTTTTTTCATGATGTGAACATTTCATCCTTTCCATTTATAAATAAATATATTTGAAAAAAAAAATTGGATCCCACTTGGAAAAACATGGATAAAATTTGAGTATTGGTGGGGCATTGATAGTGATTTTGCATCCCACTCCCACCTTTGTGAAAAAAAATATAACTTCGAAGATCATGTTCATTGTTGTCAAGCTTTATTTTACCATTAGAGAGAGAAGAAATTAGAGCACGAGGCACGAAGGAGCTATTTTCTAGCACGAGTACGAAGTGACTATTAGGATCGGGACCGGTGTTTTAAAATAAGACTTCGAAAATATATTTTGTTTTAAACACTTGCAACATACTTGAGTTGCAATAACTCGGATTTTTGAAAATAACTTAGCACCGAGAGATTAAGCGAGTTTGGGCTTTAAACCAAGCGGAAAATACTCAACCTAATCCTCTTAAAATCGGTTTTATGAGCTTATAAAAGTACTCTAAAATCTATGCAAGTTAAAGACCGGTTTTGGTTGAAGCATTTTATCGAACACATAAAATGTTTCAACTATGCATGCTAAAACATGAATGAATGCAATGCGGTGAACACGTAATTTGTTTATGGAAGTTCGGTGCTCAATCTCCTACGTCTCCCCTTCTTCCCAGCAAGGAAGGTTCCACTAGAAGACTCGGCTTACATACTACGATGTACAACCCCCTTAGCTTAGACTTACACAATATAGCCTCTCGCTATACTCCGCTAACTAAACTCCTAGCAACCACGATTGCCCCGCAAGGTCAATCGTGTAACGGTTGTAGGCCGCAACCTCACAACCTACATTCATTATTAACATCTCTATGCTAAGACAATCCGTAGGGCGGCACCCTCACGGTGAACCAACGAGTTAACTTCTTAGTGCAAAGACGACACCATTCTTTCTCGTCTTGGTGCGAAGACTACATGCACTTGTTTATTGTCTTTGTGCTAAGACTCTCACTTAACTAATCTATTTCGCTCATCTATCTATTGTGTGAATGAGGTGTGTGAGTTTAAACTTTGTAGCTCTCTCTATCTTATGTAACCCACACACAAAGAGGAAGAACTCCACTCTTGATTTTCTTCTTTGCTCTTGTTCTTCTCTCTTGGATCTCTCTTTGGATGTGTTCTTGTTTGCTCTTAAATCCTTGTTTTTCTTGTGATGTTTCTTTGTGTATTTAGAGGCTTTCAACCTTGATATAGCCGTTAGACTCATTAAAATAGCCGTTGGAAGCTTTTGTTGACTTGGTCAATGTTGTCAGCATTACTGGCTTGTACATGTTGTTGTGCTGTAAAGGCTTGTACATCAGCTATGTTGTGAAGGTTGACTGGTACTGAACCAGTCCAGTACCAGTACCGAACCAGTCCAGTACCGGTGCTGACCAGTCAGTACCAAAAGTAGTCCAGTTTCAGTATCGAACCAATCCAGTACCGAAACCAGTCTAGTACCAGTACCGAATCAGTTCAGTACCAGTACCGAAACAATACAGTACCGAAAACAGTCTAGTATCAGTACCGGACCAGTTCAGTACCAGTACCGAAACAGTCCAGTACCAGTACTGAACCTGTCAGTACCGAACCAATCCAGTACCGATACCGAAACAGTCCAGTACCGGTACCGAAGCAGTCCAGTACCGGTACCGAAGCAGTCCAGTACCGGTACCGAAGCAGTCCAGTACCGGTACCGAAGCAGTCCAGTACCTGTACCGAAACAGTCCAGTACAAGTACCGAAACAGTCAGTACCGGTACCGAACCAGTCCAGTACCGGTACCGAAACAGTCAGTACCGAAACCAGTCCAGTACCAGTACCGAACCAGTCCAGTACCAGTATTGAACCAGTCCAGTACCAATATTGAACCAATCAGTACTGAAACCAGTCCAGTACCGAATCAGTCCTGACTAGTCAGTACCGAACCAGTCCTGACCAATCAGTACCGAACCAATGAGCTCTTCTGCACACTTGAATAAATATGTTAGTAACACAATAATAAGTTTTGTGTTCATCAAACCAGATTGTTAGATATTTAATTCCAACAGTGACGCAATAGACTTGGAAAGTTGGAAGCTCAATTACCTTATCACATGGTTTTCTTGCATATTCATTCGATGCAATCATAATTCATTCATTGTTGTAGGAATTCCATTTTCCTTTTTTTTTAATGGGCTCTCATTGAGTATGTCTCCAAGAGGCAAGAACTAAATATGTTACTACTAAATATGTTACTATTGGGAAATTATAAAATTGGATCATCAAGTAAATTCGTTTTTGCTTTTGAATCACTATGTTTAATAATTTAAAAAATAAGTCACCTACTTTTTATGTCTAAACAAAATTGATCAGTGATCCAATTTTATTAAGACATACAAAGTTAGTGAGCTATTTTTACAATTATAAAACATTGTGACCAAAAATGAAAATTGGTATACCTAGTGATTCAATTTCATAATTTTGCCTTAAATACATAAATTCGCCATTGAATTCAATTAACTCGACAGCCAACCAACTCTTGCCATGTAGAACCGAATCATCACAGAACAGAAGGCTAATCAACCTCAACCTCAACTCAATCTTTCCCGGAATCTATGGGAATAATGAGATTTAATTCAAATTTTCTTGAGGATTATGGGAAAAAAAGTAGCAGCAGAAAGGGCTCTTACCACATAAATTGTTAAAAATTTAATCACGTCTACGAAAATCATACTTCATCGGAGCTCCCTTGTGATGCTACGTAGATACGATATGCTGCGATGCACATCGTACAATTTCCTATTACCGTCAAAGCCGCTTGAAGAGCCACCAAGACCTACGCATCATAAAAGAAATAAAGATATGGGGACTATTCGTTATATATATATATATATATATATATATATATATAAATATAGACCATCTAATTTGAGGCAATCTATTTTATAATATGTTAGTTACCTCGAGGGACTCCGCATTGTAAAAGAAATGCCAAGTGCAGGCGCAAAGTGCTCCACCGAGTAAAGGCACCTAAACAAGTACGAGGAAGATATCATCTTACACCACAGCCTCGGAGTAATATTCAAGATTTTCTAACGAGAAAAAAATATTGGGTTTAATTATTCGTCATGGATATTTGGGAGAAGAGTGACATTTCAAATATACCTTGAATTAATTAAGGGATGACAATTATTGGGCAATAAGTTTCGTATTCAATGAACTTGAGGACGATTAACGCTGTAAACCTAATTTCAGCCCGAAATTAATACATGCGAGATGCACGCGGCAGTTAATTTGCGAGAAAATCCTACCCCGGCCGGACATGTTGTGTGGACCGAATTTTTTTCGATGCCACGTAGGATTTTTTTCTCAAATTAATTGGGGAGTGCACCTCGCGCGTGTTCATTCCTAGTTGGAATTAAGGTTTCAACATATTTGTCGTCAAATTGCTCCAATTTATCGGAGAAGCTGATTTCGACCGAATTTTTCTGACGTCATGTAGAATTTTTCCAATTTTAATGATTAACTATGCCTTACGTACTGGAATCAAATTGCTTCACTTTAGAAACTTATTGTCCTAAAATTGAAACCCCTAATTTATGTATCCATGTAACTTCTTTTTTTTTTTTTTGGGAATGCAATGATTTGTGTTTCAATGTTTGATCACAAGCAAATTCGAACAAGGGATAAAAAAACATATGAAGAATTTACCATTCCCCATGAGAGACCTTTCCAAGATTCATATCCAGATTTCTCAGCGTATTGCCACACCAAAGCCATAGCAGTAACCCTTCGATCCAAAACAAAGATAAACTAATTTGGAAATAAAAAAAATGATTAAATAAAAGAAAGTATCAATCATTATTGAAATTGAAGAAAGCTACAATTTTGACAGCAATAAAGTATATATCTCATGATGATAATACCATTCAACGACGGTGGAAACATGGTGAGCCCAAGTAGGCAGAGACAGGGCATTGGAAGGCTCCTTCACAGCATGAGAATCTCCGAAGAAGGATAAAAAGGTAATTCCACACACGCCCATCAAAACAAGAATGGATTTTGAGCTACGGATAATGGGTTTCTTCAGGGCTGCCGGCGATCTTCTCTTCGCCGGAGATATGCAAAGTTTAGGCGGAGATTTAGGAGCTGTGCGGTGGGGTTTTCTGTAGTTGGCGGAAAAGATTGGTTTTTGGAGGTGAATACATTCCATTACTCGCATTTCCGCAGAGGTGAGCTTTGAGCAGACGCGCAAAGCAAAAGCTGAAGCGGATAGAATGGAACTGAAGATATATATATATAATATAATTTTGTTATAATATTTAGTTTTTCTCTTTTTTTAGTGTTTTTTTTTAATAGCATTTGACAAAAAAATATTAAAAATAGGCCCGTTTTAGTCGATGACATTATTTTTTAAGGATATTTATGTCATTTAGGCCTCATTTGATTCATAGATATGAGTTTACTAGATGACTGACTATATAACGCGTTCTCATCACGGCGTGAATCCATATTGTCACATTGAGTTTTCAGCTCTAAGAACTCGTTATATTGCTGAGAATCCGCTTTAAAAAAACTACTGCAATAATGATTTGAACATAAGTCTATTACTTGGATGACCGGCTACACAACCACTGTTCTAATCAAATATAGAAAAAATTGTAAGTAAGATTTGAACTTGCAAACGCTTCTACTGGGTGACTAACTACACAAACGATTCGCCTTTAATACAACAACATATCTGGTTATTATGTGCTCATTAAATCACCCTTACTAATATTATAAACCTAATATTTGATAAGAAATGAATGATTGGGAGGCTGAATTGAATTGTCTTACATGGAGGAGTTTGTGAAGTAGTCTTAGGCTCTATCAATTTCATCTAAGTTGTATCAGAAAAATAAAATATCATTTGTTAAAAAAATGTGGTGCGAGGATTTCCTGTAGCGAAAGAACCCCGATAAATCCCGCGGAAACGAGACGAGGAGAAATCCCTTTTGTTTAATGGGGATGGGACGGTAATTCACCAAGGTGTTGCCTTATTTGGAAGCATTTTTTTTTTTTAGTCTACACGTTAGAGGTTTATCTTTTTCAGCGGATGAAATCACCTATATTTTGTATGTCTCATTACTAGGGCTAGTTTGGTTCCACTTTTGATTCAGAAGCACGTCTGGTAAATGGACTTTTTCGAAATGTAGCTTTTATAAATGTAAATTTATTTTTTTAAAGTGATTGGTGGGAATGGACTTTTGCAAAAGTTGCAGGAAGCAATTCTGAAAAGTCATTAAAAATTGCTTATATCAAATGGACTTCTTGAAAAGTAACTTATTTTAAAAGTCCATCTCAAAATTTTCACCAAAGGTATTTTACTTTTCAAAATGGACTTTTAGGTTATAAGTCCATTTCATAAGTGCTTCCAAACACACACCTAGTCTCACTCTATCATCTTAAATTTTAAATCGTGTGGTTCATACATTATATTTTATATTTTATTTTTTTAATTTCATATTACACCAAATTAAAAAATCATCTTTATTTCATGTGACTTACACGGTAAAAACTAATAAACATATCTAATTTATTCTTTATTTCACGATGATCAAATTGATATTCTTATCTTATATTTTTTTATATTCATAAAAATAATTTTTTTTATAAATTATATAAAATGAAACATAGGGGGTCATTGCAGTTAGAAACAGCTTGATTTTAGTTTTGGGTTGATAATCGAACCATCATGGATTACAGTACAGTTCGAACTGCCGATTCACGATTTAAATCGATTAATTAAAAACTACAATTAGGAAACTGTAACATTGTCAACGGTTAACGTTGACATTCGTTGACCGACAATGGATTATCTTCTCATGACAGAAACTTTAAAAAAAAAATATTCATAATCAGAATCCTATACACACATTCATATCTCCTCATTAAAATGATCCCTTGTAAGAATCAGAACGAACAAAGCAATAATCTCATCTTCAGGATCTGAATATCCCATAACTATATACAACCCATAGATAATAAAAATAAAAATAAAAAATACGAATCCAAGCCGATTTTCTTTCGCCGTTTGCATCTTCCGAGCTCGAATTTTACCGGTGATGATCGAAAAATCATCTCAAAAGAACTCCCTCTTCCATTTTCAGTCTCTTGAGCCGCCTCTTCGCGTACAAAGTGATTATCGCGGTGGCAATCATCGCGAGGCAAAACCCTATTACGGTTGAAATGATCTGTGGGGCCGAGAGCTCGTGGCGGTTTTGAGACACGTCGGCTAGGGTTTGTATGATGATGCCACTGAATTCAAACACCGCAAAAAAAAATTGATAAATAAAATCAACAAAGATGTATGAAAGGGTTAAACTATTTTTTTTCGTCCCGTAATTTAAGGGAGGGAACCCAACTTAGGGGTTGCAATATAAGGACAGTAACTTTCAAAATTGAAGCAATCTAAGGACACAGTGTGCGTCGGACACCTAATTGTGTGTTAAATTGCTTCAATTTTGAAAGTTCGTATGCTTAAGTTGCAACCACGTAAGTTCGGTCACCCGAAATCTCAACGTAGAATTTATCCCCAAATAAATACGCAATTACGACGACACGTAGGAATTATCCCCAAAATTATTTGACACGTGGGGACCACGTGTTGAAATTCCAACAAAAAAACTAGGTTTTCAACGCACTGTGCCCTTAAATTGCTTCAAATTTGAATGTCAGTGTCCTTAAATTGTAACCCCCTAAGTTGTGTGTCCTAAAAGTGCACCCCTAAGTTACGAGACTAAAAAAGTTGTTAACCCTATATATATATATATATATATATATATATATTATATCTATATTTAGAGAGAGAGAGAGAGAGAGATTACGTGTAGAGCGTGAGAATAATCTCCGGGACCATTCCTGCGAGTGTACCGAGCAAGTAAGGTAAATATTTCACGTCGGTAGCGACAGCACAATAGTTATATATGATGTAAGGGAACGGTGATATCCTAATCAACGCCACGGCACGGAACTGATTGAAGAAACTTCCTTCCCCCGCTAGTCTTATTACCGAAGCCCTCTTCGGGTATTTATCTAACCACTCCTGTCATAACAAAATCGAACGTTATTCGTTGGAATGTAATAAACCACACTAAAAAAATAGATATCTAAAAAGAAGGGATAAAGCCACTTTTGGTCTCCTATATTTGCGCGGTGGGCAATTTTGGTCCCCGATGTCCCTGCTTGCCACATTTAGTCCCACATCATCGGGGACTAGATGTGGCAAGGGGAAACATCGGGGACCAAAATTACACCAGTGATAAACATCGGGGACCAAAAGTGGCGTTATCCCTTAAAAAGAATCACGGGGAAGAATTTTAAAAATTCACACTTGGATATGCCTGTAGAAGAGTGAGCCTATGAAGTAGGGAAGAGAAACGCCGATAATTACGGATCCAAACGTCATAAGAAATCCACAGACGTATCTGAAAGTCATCCCCGCAACCCACATGGAGGGCGAAGAGGGCAATAAGAGGGACGGAAATACCGCTAGCGAACAGATAATTAGAAGCGCGAGTGTCTTTTTTTCGAACGTGTCGCGTATCAGATTTATCATGGGGATAATTACCTGCAAATAAAATAAAAAATAAAAAAAAATCATGTTTGGTGTTTGTTATGATGCGATGAGACCTAAGAATGAATACAATAATTTTCGAAGTTGGAAGAGAGGAATGTGCAAATAATAGCGTAGCGAAATAGTCACAATTTTCATTCGTGTTACGGAGAAAGTACAACACCGAAGAGCATATTATTGATCTTGGTAATCACATATTGAAAAAATGATTGAGCTCTGTTTACGTAAATATAACAACTAACACTACACCTCTTACAACCTGATTTTGTAGCTAATCATTTATTTTCTACGAGAAATACATAGCAAAGACGAAAAAGATCTCAAAATATGAAGCAAAAACCATCACTTGCATGTGTAGCATAACTAATATATAACCCACCGAGAGTTGACAAGCATATTTATGCAAGGGTGCACCTATTAATTTATAAAGAATACTACTCGCAATTTGGTCGAAAAACTATGCAAATCGAATTCAAGAAGAAAAACATTGTTTACATTGAATTGAAATGAAACTTTGAGCTTTCTATTTTCATAAAACCAGTTGACAAATATGAAAGGAGAGAAGTAATCGCATACCTCTAGATATTCAATTTGTAACTAATGCGAGTGCAACATACGATATATATACCGTATTAATCAGCAAACTCCGTACTTAATATACATTATCAAATTGATTTGAGTTCCATGTGATCGAATGAATATTGATGACTTGTTCAAGCCCTACTTGTCTAATGACATATAAATTCGAAAACATTCGCAATTCTTGAAATCCATTCCACCAATCAAAAGGAAGACACAAATGTACCCGAACCCTACCTCTAACGAATTTATCATTTTTTTTTTCAAAACGATAGCTTTTATAACTAGAAAAAATGCTAAATAGCGATGAACAACCAGTAGGCAAGAAACCTATCTGATATCGGGTGACACAATAGAATAAAAAAACCCGAAAGAAAACAAGTATTCACGGATTGAGATCTCAAAAAGAACACAAAAGAAAAAATAAATAAATTTTATACGATGATACAGATGAAAAACCAACCTCGTCCATGACAAAGGGTCCGACCCATTTGAGAACCACAAAACCCAACAACCCGCAACACAAAACCAGCACGAAAATCTTAGCCCACCAAAACCAATTGCCGTAAGAACACGACGACGAAGACGAAGAAGAAGAAGAATCGGAACAATACGACGCCGTCCCAACATGATCCTCCAATTTCACGTAATCCCCGCGATTCGCCGCCCTCCCCCCAACCTCCCCATCGCCACCAGCACAGTGAGTCATTATTAAATTGTAATTACCGACACGAAAGTTACGCACAACTACGTATCCTGATCTTTCAGCACCCAAATTCCCAGAAAGAAAATTAGAATTTGGGTTCCCCTCCTTCGCAATTCTCGATTGAAATGGGGGGTTTCAAGTTTCTTATCTCTATCTTTGATACCACGCAATTATTGATTGTGCCGAGTGAATTAATGTCCCAGTCATGTCAAGTAGGAGCGAAGGGGAGAGAATAACGGATCATTGTTATCCGAAGAAACGCGTTTTTTTATGGTTCTTACAATATTGATTTTGCGACTTAGCAGGAGACACAAATAAATTGGGAAAATTATAATATTAGGTCATTAATTATACATGTTTTTTTAGATAACTATGTTTAATAATTGCAAAAATATGTCACTAACTTTGTATATCAAAACAATTTTGGGTCATGCTTTTAATTTTAGGTCATTAAGTATATATTTTTCAATTTTGGGTCACCAAGTATACATTTTCAATTTTGGATCACTCATTTGGTAACTAACTTTGTAAACATAGTGATAACATGTATACTTAGTGATCCAAAATAAAAATATATATACTTAGTGACCTAAAATTGAAAACATGACTCAAAATTATTTTGACATACAAAGTTATTGACTTACTTTTACAATTATCAAACATGATGACCCAAAACGAAGATATGTATACTTATAGTGACCTAATCTTATAATTTTACTACGATAAATATGTTAGCGACATTGTTCAACATCACGTACGATGTTACATGATGAATTGAGTAAATGCAACTTGAGTACATATGAAAAATTGTTTAAATATGTATATATTTAATTAAATTATAACATATTTTTCTAATATTATAAAAATTTGACTTTACCCTCTCTTTTGGGACATAGTTTAGTTTTGTCCAACGGATTAGAGTCTTGGGATTCTCCGATACACTGCTCGGCACATTTTCTAGACTCAAGCTCGGATTTAATGTTTACTAGTCGTATATGCACATTCTATGTGTGTGCAACTAATATTTAAAACTAAAAACAATTATAATTGATGAATCGAAATAGTTACATGATAAATATAATGGAATTATTAATTATTTAGAACAAACAAATAATGGTAAGCAAAGCAAGTAAAACCAGAAGGTGCTAAGTGATAAATCAAATTATAATTGAATATATTATTATTGTGCAAAATTTAGAAAGCACCAATAGCAAACCCTTACCTGCAAGGGATCCTGTTAAAAGTTATGATGCGGTGACCTTCGTGTTCAATCATGTTACAGTTATTTTATTACGTGTGCAAACTTCAAATGCAGTTATTTTATTCATAACGTTGGTTGCCCACTTACTGGTAATTCCTTTTATTAATTAATAAAAAAATAGAATAAATAATTTGTTTATCGTGAGCAGTTATCACAAAATATTGGATTTTTATTAGTTAGCAAATGGTTATTCATTTTTATTAATTATTAATTGTAGGAAAAAAATTTGATTGGTTATTGAATATACCAATTGACAGTTTTTAATATGTCTTGACCATTAATAAAAGAGTATAGATGTACCGTGCTCAAACTTGATGAGCCCCTTTTTTCGAGTTCGAGCTCAAGCTCGATGAGCCTTTTTTAGTTCGAGCTCGGCTTGAGAGTTTGTTTACTTGACGAGCTCGAGCGCGAACTCTAATTGAAGCTCAAAACTTTATTTTAAAGAAAAATTTCAAAAATAATAATAATAAAAGAAGAAGAAAAAAAATCACACTGACCTCGAGCAGCCACGATGAAGCACGAGTTCGAGCTCGACGGCCATTAGCTCAAGCCGAGTTTTTAGTCAAACTGACTCATCAGACTTGTGAGCTGGTTCGACTCATCTTTCAACAACCTTAGGGTTGTTAGTGGGGCGGAGAATCCCGATTTTCTAGCCTTAAACACTGTGAATTTACAATTCTAGCTTTAAACACTGTGAATTTAGGGTTGTTAGTTGGGCCGAAAATCCCGATTTTCTATCTCCACGTGGCGGAACGAGGCAAAATCTCATCCGATTGGAAGGGATGTAGTTCATACTCCCTGCCTAGTTCCCCGCGGGGACTGTATAAATAACTAGAATATCCCATCTTAAATACAAATATCAATAAGTAATACAAATAATATTGAAAATATAATATAGAAATAATAAAATTTTCCCGGAGCACAGATCGTGGGATCGAAAATGAGAACAATTTTGCCCTCGTTTACTTGCCCTTGTTTACCTCGAAACCCCGCGGGGAGACAACCTCGACGCGATAAACCGAGCTCGCCCCTCCATGTATTTATGGTTGTCTTCGAAGGTATTGGTAATGGATTGTATTTGTTTGTTCAACCAGGTGAGGCGTGTAATTAAATTCTAATAGATTGTTCATACCTGGTTTAGGTGAAGTTGGAAAACAATTTGAAGCAAATTTTATTTTACGTCTGAAAATCATCGTTGAATAGTTCAGGAGATGCTCATCAGGACTACATCAAATGAAAGCTACTATTGGCAAGACTTCTATTTAGACACGAATGACGTTTCCCGCCAAAAAAATGCAAAATCCCGATGGACGAAAACGCGGCGAAAGCGGATCAAGAAGAAAAAGCACATCATCATAGAGTAGTTGTCTCACCACTTCACCAGTGCTCGTGTGTCTTCGGTGGAATGGAAGAACATACACTGCATCCTCTGACTGTGTTGAGATTTCTATCCAACATCGGATAATTCAATTCCCCCGGCTCAGTTAATACATCAAAGAGGCAACTTCACCGATCACCAACTGGTTTTAGGATGAAACCCTCGACACAGAAATCTCTCTCAACAGACTACAACTATGAAGCACGCAAATAATCCTCCGCCAGCTCGAAGACTCGTGTTCACCAACCCAATCAATGAATATATTCGAATGTATATCACAAGCCATGGATTTCATTTATCAAACAAAGAGTCAACCAAACCCTGGAGGTACATCGGGATCGTCACAATCGCTGACATGGCGTAACTTCTTCGCGGGATTAAGAACAATCGAAGTAAACCCCGGTGGGGCATCACGTTCTGAGTCGTCAGCTTCCCGCGAATCCTCGGTTTTTGCTTTCTTACTTCCTCTGAGATTTTGCGAATTATTATTACCATCTTCAAGACCCACATGAGGTCCCACTTGAGAAGAGGGCTCTCCATTACCGTTCGCCCGAGGGTTCGATAGTTTTTCGTATATTGATCGAACCGTTTCTGTTATCTCGGTTTTCATGCCATCTGGGGATTTTATTACGTTCCACAGACCTTCAGACACTTGGCTAAGCATTTTGTCCCTGAGATTTCAGATTTCATGCAAAAATCAGAAATAAGATTTTAGAGGAATATTTATAGCATGGAAGATAGTTGTTAATAAAAAGGAATACCCAATCTCCGCATGTATTGCATCGGAAAGCTGCCGTGGCTTCATATTTTCTGCACCGGGACGATTGATGGCAGCTGATTGTTTGACCAGAGATACAATTTTGCTCCGTAACTCTTCCTGTGTTGATCAATGACTTACAAAAGTCAGTAATCAATAATAAAAAATAAACCTAATGAACCCCACAAGAGCGAAAAGAAAAGGTTCTATCATTTTTCAGACACATTGCTCTCCACTTAGTGTTGATTGCACGACAACTGCTAAGTTTTCGAGAGTTTATCGTAAATTCATTAGCCAATATGGAAAAAACATGCTCCCCACTTATTTCCAACCAAAGTGGGATTTTCTCGATAGACTGTAGCGACAACGTTTTAAAACTAAACACGTGTGCATAAAATATTAGATGGTGACGAAGAAACAATATGAGAGAAGTAAGCTATGCTTAAGAAACAATACATAATAGGAATAGCTTAATCGGTTAATATGATCTTTGAGTCTTCACAGCAAATTTCAGATCGCATGTACAATATAGGTTCATGGTATGCCATTCATTGCTAAAGTAAGGCCACAGTACGGCCGCACTAAACTAAACAATTCCCACGAAATATTCCGAAAGTGTCGTTTGATGCTATTTCATGAAATATCTCGTAATCCTACGAAAAATTACGAAAGCAACCTATATATAATGTAACTCTGAAAGTAGTTGGGAACTTGGAAAAGAGAGAAGGGAATTTATACCGTTTATTCAAATAAAATAGTTAAGTTCAGGGAATGAATCTATTTTGTTCAGATTGAATAGAGATTTTCAAATTAATGACTTGAGAAAAAGATTTCATGCACACAAATAACTGCACAACACTCTTTGTCTTCCCCGATCATGCTTATGAATTCGGGGATGGTACCACAGATTAACTTTTCCCAAAACTCTTTATACTCCTTATCAGTAAACACATTGGATGATATACACATCACCAAGTAACTGAAATGCACACACACAATTCCACAGGAAAACTGAAAGTAGAGATCTCATTCGATCTTCGTACCACTACGATGCCCGAAAATATACAAATGCTACTTTAAAAAAAATGACTTTTGCTGATCAAACAACAAAATCAAGAATAATCATTCACCACTTCAGACTAACGAACATAGGATGTAAGGACTCATAACAAATACTGAGACACACGCTTTGCTTAACCTCTCGGGAAGAGTAGCACTATGCCTCTGAATCTAATAGTGACTAAATCGCATAATCACGATAATACAGGAAAACTTCGAAAGTCGCTGCAACTATGGGAAAAATCGTAATCTAAAACCACAGAGAACGAGCAACAAGAGCGGATGCCGATTGCGCAAAAAAAAAAAAAGAATTGTTAAGCATCCATATTTAAGTATGGTAAATTCTCTCACATTTTCCTTGAGCCTACGGATTATTTTGAGGCGTAGACGATCAAAATCACCGTCGTCTTTCAGCTTGGAAATCACATCTTCAGCTTTCGCCCGTCGCGTTTCGCTATTAGAACCACGATTTTCCATCAATTTTCTTCTCTCCGGAATCGAGCTCAGCTAACATTTAACAGCACGCAAACATTGGATGTGATTATATTTGTTTTTTTTTTTCTCTCACGAATTTATTTGCTCTTGTCCCTCTTTTATTAGAAAATATCATCGTGGTCCCTTAATAAACCTCGATATATCAATACTCGATTATGCAATAAAGTTTTTAAAATTATAATAATCTCGCTCATATAAGATTTTAAATTAATAATTCTCTAAACTTGTAAGTTAATGCAATTTTTATAATTTATGTACTCGAATGAAATATAAAGTAATAATTCTTTATGTATTACAAACTATCACATTAATGATTTATGAAGATTTTGGAAAATAATTCCATTTTTTCCTTTTTTTGTACAAATCAGTTCCAATCCTTTTTTTTTTGTGTAAGTCAGTTTCACCTATTTTCTGGTTAATTTTCAAATCATTATAATTGTAATAGTAAAGATTTCATAATATATTAATAAAATATCAGTTCATATATAAATTAAAAATATTATTTTATAAAAATATTAGTTAATATTTCGTTATTACGGTAGAAACTCGATAAATTGATACTCGATTATTTAATACTCTTTAAGATAATATATTTGTCTGGTCCCGACTCGGTGATAACGTGCTAAATTAATAAACTCGCTAAAATTATAAGATAATACATTTTTTAAAATTGCTATAGGTCTCATATAAAATATAAATTAATATTTCCTTATATACTACACAATATTTTTAGGAAAATTACGGATGGTAACTCTATGTTTAAGGCTTATACAGTTAGTGCTCAAACTATTTTCTAAGTAGGTCCTCATGAGTTTAAAGTTTTTCCAATTGATGCCCTAACTATTTCAATTCAAGCAGTTACTTCTATGTTTAAGGCTTCTCCAGTTGGTGTTCAAATAAATTAAGCACTCACTATGTGGTGCTAATGATTTATATAGCAATCAACAATGGTGGATGATAAGTTTTGTACTACAATTATACTATATATAAAGCATGACCATCACATAGTAACTGCTAAATTTATTTTGACACTTAATGAAAAAAATTTAAACAACAGGATTACTATCGAACTGAAAAATAGTTTGACACCGCTAGAAAAAGCTATAGATACATGGGATACCTATTGAAACCGAAAAATATTTTGAACACCAGTTGAAAAAACCTTAGATGCAGGGTTACTTAATAATTTTCCATAGCTTTTTAAGATGTCCTGAAAAATATTCAATTTTTCTTTTATTTTTGTTTAAATGAATGCAACTTCGAATCTCGTCTCTAATAAGATAAGGAATTGAATACTTTCCGAGCCATTCATTTGATATATGCACATGGTATGATAATTAAGTATACGTTTGAAAGGTGTTTGAAAATTGAACATTTAATATAAATTAATAAAATATTAATTTATCGATTAATTAATAACTCTTTTAATTAATAAATTTTGCCGGTCTCAACCATATTAATTTATAGAGTTTCTACCGATATATAAACTGCTCTATTACATAGACTTTCTATTTTCAATGTTCATTACACTACATAGATCCTGGGGCTAAGGGTGTAAGATGAGAGTCGAGCCGACTCGACCTCATGACAACGTGATCGAAAGCTCAGAAGCAACTCATTAGCTTTTGTAATATTTTTTTAAATTCTTATTATATATTTTTTCTTTCATTTTTATTTGTTTGTTTTATATAAAACCCGAGGGGAACAAAATCTCGAACTCGACTCATTTACTGTATTTGAACCTATAAATATGAAAGTTAAGAAAAGTTTCATTCGTAACTTGTTATGACTAATTTGTGCATCAACAATTCATACCCTTTAACGATAAATAACAAACTATACAGTGAAGTAGGTATTCGCACACAATGTATTGTGGTCTCCACACTTTGATTTAGTTCAGTCTGAATTGAATTTGAGCTTAATTGTCAATTAAGACGACTATCGACTTCCAGCGAAACTAATCATCCTTGGTCCATGTGCCTTATTCCAAAGACACAAACTATATACACTAAAACAAAATCGTGCTAAACAAGTTCCTTGTTAAACAACACATGAAGGACATCAAAAAGCTCATCACATCACGATTCATCGTCACGGTCGTCTTCGCCGTCCTCGAACCTCAGCTCGTTGGGCTTGAACAGCTTCTTCGGCATCTCGGGCTCCATAAACCTAACCTTGTGAACCGCCCCTTTCGTATTCGCGGCGAACCTCGAAGCCAAAACGGTGGCTCCGAGAACATTACCATCTCCATCATCGTTAGCCGTAGCCGCCCCACCGCCTCCGTAATACTCATCGTCGTCTTCATCAGCATCACCTAGTGTTGGAAATAAAATATATAAAATTAAAATATGGTGCACTTTCCTCAAGCGTAAGCTTCTAGGTGGAATTGTTATTTAACATGGGATCAGAGCCCAATCCTAGAGGTCATAGGTACGAATCCTCACTACCACCGAATATATGAAAATCCCACCTCTAAAAAAAGATAAGAAAAAAAAAAACAGCACAGACGTAAATGAGCATGTTGAAAATAAAATATATAAAACTAAATATGATACGCTCACTTCAAGCTTAAGCTTATAAGTGGAGTGCAAGATGGCAATTGAGCGGGTCCAGATCCAAACTCGACTTGACCCTCCCCTATTGGGATGGATATTTTTCAACACGGTCTGAGTCTGGGATGGATTTCGGATTTGGCCAACCCACCCCAAATAAAATATATATATATATATTAGAATCTAAAAAAGAAAAAGAAATTGTGGATGAATCGGATCTCGCGAGGCAGACCCAATTTATCCGGGATTCGGGAAGGAACTGGTCCTGGGTCCTGGCAGACCCAGCCTGCCATCATTCCCAGTGGACCGTATCATATTTTAATTTTATATATTTTGCATGAATGTCGTGACTTTAGCACCTTGCTCGTAGTAAAGCCCCTCGTTCCTCATGAGCTCGGCGGCCATCCTCCTCCTCTTCTTCCTCCTCCACGCCGCCTGCAGAATGCAAGCCCCCCACGCCCTCCACTGGTGCGAGTAGTACCGAAACGCCTGCTGCAGCTTCCTGCTGTGGAGCCTCTTGAACTGGTTGGCGAAGAACTTGAGGTCGTCCACGCGGAGGGCGAAGGCCTCCACCTCGGTGAGGCACCTCACGGTCCGGGTCGAGGCTGGCAGGTTCGCGTTCGAGGAGATGGACGACATCAGGGCCCACGTCAGCAGCTCCTCCCCGCAGAAGTCCCCGGGCTTCAGGGTGATGGAGTTGAAGAAACCCGAGCGGCCGCCGTCCGTGGTGGAGCTCTCGAGCTGGCCCCTGATGATGAAGAGCATCTCCGTCACTGGGTCCCCCTCCCGCACGATGTAGGTGCCCTTCGTGTTGAGGGAGGACACGAGGCGCTCGCACACCGCGTCGAGGAGGAGGTTGTCGATTTGCGAGAAGAAGGGCACCTGAAAAAAAAAAAAAAAAAAAGAGAACGGAATGATGAGGTCTTTGTACGTGGGGGGTTGCAGCCGAATCAAATCGAGTAGAACAACACTGTATTTTTATTCCTGTTATTGAATCGAATATTCATATTCCTATTCGATTTCTATTTGAATTCGATTCGAATATCGAATACTATTATTTTTCTATTTTTCCCGTAAAATCTATTTAATAACAAAATATAAATAATATCATGTTTAAATATATATATATATATATTTGACAAATATTTAAATATATATTATAATACATTATATTTAATAATGAAATATTTTTAATATATATTGAATTATAATATTTTATATTTGCTCGAAAACAATATTGGTTTTAACTATATATTTGAATTATAATATGTACCGAATATTCGATAAATATTTGAATCAAATATCATGATATCTGTATTTGTATTCGAATCGAATCAGAACAATTATTTTTATTCGAATCCGATATTCGAATATTTCGATTCGAATCTCGAATCGAACAAAAAAATAAAATTGGATTCATATGCAACCCTACTTATAGGTGGCAAAGGACATGCCCGAAATATCAGAGACCCGAAAATCCGGCCCGAAACGACGGGCTTGGGCTGATCTAGTAAACTCACACGTCGGACGAGATTAAGGCAGAGGTGCTTTTGTATCTCGCGGCGGAGGTCGAGCGGCAACGACTGAAGGATGTCTTCTTCGTTCACTCCCCTCGTCGAGAGCCAGTTGTACTGAACGAACCGGCGGACCCGCTCCTGCAGGTCGGGTGGCAGCTGCCGGTGCCTCATCCACTCCTCGGTGTCCCTTCTCTTCACCCGCCACTCCTCGAGCCTGGCCGAAGTAGATTGCAGATACGACTACCACAAAAATAACAGCAAAATAAAGCCTAACACCATTTTAATTACCAATCAATTTTTGGAGGGTGAAGTTCGTTTTTTATTTCCAATATTTGAGGTATGGGCATTTTTTGTCCACCATGTTTCGAGATGCCACTTTTGTTCGCCAATGTTATCAATTTTGAGCCAATTTGGTCCACCGATTAATTTAACCATTAGTTAGGATAGAATTACGGGCCGAGCCGGCCTGAATTCGCCGGTTGGACAGGGACAATCCGAATTTCACGAGCCGAAGGTAGGGGAAGACATGGTCCGCCCCGTGAATTCAGCATGGTCCGGCCCATAAGTCCGTTCAAACTAACGATTAAATTAACCGGCAGACCAAAACAACTCAAAATCGGAAGGGTTAAAAGTGGCATTTATGAACATGATGTACCAAAACGGCTCAAAATCAATAATGTTGGGACTAAAAAGTGGCATCTTGGAATATGTGGCCAAAAACTGCCATTCCCCAATATTGAGACCAAAAATAGCATTAGCCTATTTGGAGACAAATTTTTTTCATAGTTAGTCACCTGCACATTGCCGATAAGCAAAGAGAAGAAGACCAAGCCCATAAGACATATCAGGCAACTGAGCATAGTCTCCGCAACGTAAGTACTCGACGACAAGTTCTGTCCGTACGAACTACAAAAGACGAAAAAATATCAGAAATTACCCTAACGTAACGATCGACCCCCAAACATTTTTTTCCTTTTTAAGCCATATACGATGTTTATAGGGTGAACGCCAAATTTTGTCCTCAGTCTTTGGGATATGGGCGTTTTGTTCCTGCGAGTTGTCACATTTAGTCCCAATCTTACCGATTTTGGGCGATTTCTGTCCTATAGCTAAATAACCGTAACTTGGAATTACGGGCCGGGCCAGCCCGAGGTTACGGACCATGCCATATCCCCCATTGGCCCCGCAAAATACGTTCAACTTAAAGGCCCGTAATATTTGATGACTCGTCCAGGAACTCCGTCCACTTAAAAGGTTAAATTAATCGAAGGAACAAAATCGGTAACCTTGGGGACTAAATGTGGCATCTCGGAACATGGAGGACCAAAAACACCTATACCCTAAACATTAGGGACAAAAATGACATTCTCCCATGTTCTATCTTCCGTAGGGATTTCGCCCCGAGATGTTCGATTGTATCCGGAGGGCTTGCTGAGGTATTTAGCTTTGTAAGTTCATTTCGGAAAACAAAACCTGAGACTTTTCAAGCCGAACCACAAGCAGTAGAAGAACTTGTCGACGATGTTCGTCGAGGGGACTCGTTCGCTCACGCCGTCGGCGAACATCCCGTAGTTATATTCGCTGGTCTTCCCGTCGCACTTCCTGAAGACCTCGGTGGCGTTGTACCAGCGATCGTATTCCGGGCCCGCAAACCCGCAGTCGAGGTACTTCATGCTGCATGGCATTTCTCCCTCTTCTTTCCGGCATTTTTGCCTCCAGCACGAGAATATTCGCTCCACCGACATTAAGTACCACACGGCCCCGATAACCTGCGCGAGGGGAAACTAACTAGTGAGCATTTGTTCTCTCTGCCATATGATGATGTTACCGGAGAGACCCTTTCAGGCTAATTAGCCTGTGCAGTTTGTTGTTTATGAAATTAAAATTTAAAGCTATCGTTTCGAGAAAAAAAAAAACATGCGTATGATTTGTGGGAACTAAAATGGGTGTAATTTTTTGTTGTCCTTACGTGGCTTGCGAGAAGGTAGAGGACGAGGTTGTAGGCCGCCCCCGACCACGCGGTCTTCGCGACGACGCCCGTGTTTTTTATTATCCTCCGGTTCAGCGGGAAAATGACGACGAGGCGGGGGATGTACTGGAGGATGATGAGAAGCGAGATCGCGTGGTTGACGTGTGAGCTCGTCCTCGATATGGTGATGGGCATGATTCCCCATACGACGAGCTGTTGTAAGAGAAAAAGCGGAGTAAATTTCGACGTGTAGAATGCTGCTACGTATCGGAAATTCAACGGTTGTTATCCGTGCCAGTTCCCTTGGCGAGCTATAGGCATCGTTTTTTATTACAACCGACACCTTTTTAACTACAGGCTTCAGTTGTTGAGCAAGAACTGACGTCTACAGTATTCTAATACTATAGGCATCAGTCGCATTAGTTACGCGATAACAACAGTTGCATTAGTACGCCAAACTGTACAATTACAAAAATCCATCGCGTATATTATACGCGCGGTTTTAATAACCGGCCTATAGAGCCGTGGTAATATGGTTTGCAGGGACGACCTTTCCAAAACTGGAACCCTTAACTTTCGCGCTAAACGTTCCCGGTTCGGAACGATTTTTACTGTCGCGGTAGGAACAATGATATTCGAAAAAGGCTTCAAAAATATATTTCTGATTAAATGACCATATATGACTATAGTCTCGTGTTAGGAAGAAACTACCAAATGGCTTTGCTACATGACTACAAAAATGATAATTGGGTTTATAGATAATCCGACTATCATTAAAACGAAGGCCTTAGGTACTTAGATCTATCGTCTAATACCCAACGATTTTCGATGACAGGTGGAGTTGCCTCTTAAATACATTAAAGCAAACGGTTTCAACAGTCTCACAATATTTTACCTGTGGAAGAGGCAACGCGGCGGCCAAGTCGATGACGAAATCTCCCCGCAGGTACCGAACCGCGATCAACGTGGGGTCCATGACCAAATCGCCCCTCCCGAAGACCCTCGAGTTGGGCGCCACGTAGGCGGTCCTGAACTTCATGGCGACGTGGAGGGCGGAGAAGAGGTCGACGGTGGTCCTCGTGGTGACGAGGAACCCCGCGAGCCCGTAGTCCATGGTGAGGCAGTTGCGCTCGTACATGAACCCGAGGAGGTAGAAGAAGAGCGGGTCGATGAAGAGGGCGAGGAGGGAGGTGACGAGGAAGATTCGGTTCCAACGGTTCACGATCTCACCGCTCGGGTCGAAGATCTGCTGCCACCACTCCGTGGGCCGGTGCCGGAGTGCCGGGCCGACCCGACGGGGGTCCACCCCGCCGAGGAAGGAGGTCGGGTTGTGGATGAGCCGGAGGCTCCTGAGGTTGTGCATTACGAGGCTTTTATGAGATTTGTAATGATTACTAAAAATTTTAGAACAATAATAATAGGGCGATGGAGCGTGGGAGAGGGAATTGAATAGGATTATTATTGCATGCGATGTGTGGACTTTGCTGTGGAGGAGAGAGCGGAGAGCCGCTGAGGTTATGGGTCGGGTTCTGAACCGTATACTATTACGGGTCGGGCTTTTTTAATAAATTTTGTATTTTGATCACTTGGTTTTCGGGTAATATAGCGCTAACTCCCTTGAATCGTTTCTAACCGAAAAACTCATTATTAAACTCAAAATGCAGTAATTCTTTTACAAACGAAAAACTCATTCTCAAGCTCAGGAGAATATTCTTGGAATATTTTCTTTCGTACCAACTTTCATAAATTTTCAGTGTTACCCGTATATTTTACAACTTTTCAAAAGAGTGTTTTACTATTATATTATGAATATAAATGGAAAATAAAAAATTTGTGCATGTAATTTTGAATAAAAAAAAAAAATATAAGGGTTTGCATACAAATAAAAACCATCTTTTATATATTTTTATTTTTATGAGTTTTTTATTAATTAAAATAAATAAGAGGGTTCATATGACATTCAAAAAGTAGAAACACATATTTTGAGATGGAAATGCAAATATGCGTTCAAATGATGAGAGAGAAATCATAAAACACATTTTGAATTTTAATTTGTGGTACGATTGGACTATTTTTACTCTATTTTTTAGTCGTACGGTTGGAGATGGTCTTACTCGTTGACACTTGGCGCGTGATATCAAAGGTTTGATTTTGTTTTTTAAATAAGATGGATTACATTCATATCACCTAAATACAAAGCCAACAAGTATTATCAAAACTTTAGCCGTTGATAAGAGAATCGCGACCCAATAATTCTAACCAAAATCTCGATTTTTCCTACGTGTGAAGTATTTTAATTCTATCATTACAATCAAACAACACAAATCGCCAATTCAAACGAAACGACGTAGTTTTTCGCTTATTTTTTCCCTTTTTCTTTTTTCTTGTGGGCATCAAACCAGAGCCTGCTTCTCTTCATCTTCTTCTGCAGCATTCCCTTGCTCCACCAGTTTTCTTACACTATCCGAGGATTTCCCGAGTCTGCTCCTACCGTTACCACCGTCCCGGCTCGGCGGTTTTCCATCCGGAACGAGCTTAAGTACGATCCCCATAGCTATTAGGAGCAATCCCGAGCCGTGCTGCTCGGTGAGCGGCTTAGTGAAGAGAACATACGAAAGCAGCAAAGTCACTGCCTTTCTTGCTGTTGTTATCTGCATGTTACATAAAATTCATACAAACATATAAATGATCAAAAAAAAAAAAAAAGAATCAAACGAATATATATATATATATATATATATATATATATATCACCATAGCCGTGGTTGCAGCCCCGAATATGGCTATGAGCGATAGAACGGAGACTTGACCGATGAACGTAGCCATGGCTTCGAATACAAGCACTCCATAGACATAAGGATGCTGCAAATGCCGTTTATATATAGCCCGATAAGTATATGCTATATAAATGACTACTGCATCCAAAAGCTTAAACTTGAAGGGACTGTATCATATTTTAAATTTATATTCTTTCAATTCAGCACGCTCCCTCAGGTTTCGGCTTGTTTCTTTCTTATCTAACCTTAGACATGTAATTTTCTTAAATGAACCGACGTGAGGATTCGTACCAATGGCCTCTCTTGGCCTGAGTTCTGATACCATGACTACTTCACCTAATCTAAAGGTTTAAGCTTGAAGAAAGTGTATCATATTCTAGTTTTAAATACGTACTTTAATTTCAATAGTTTGTATATCATCAGGACAAGAAATCCTGTGCAATAAACTATACAACCTCGGAGCATGATCTCCACGCCTCGAACAACTCTCCCGTCAGTACCATCGGGGGCACGAGGAAAGGCAAGCCGACCACCGTCGAACAGAAAAGCATCTCCATCTGTAATAACAAAAAAAATAAAAAATGAAACGGGCGATTATAAGACTAACGGTTGAAGCATAACGCGCCTGTGTGGTCTCGGGATTCATGGCGAATATCGCCTCTTGCAAGTTTCCGAGGAAAGAATCCATGACTAGGGCGCCCACGATCATTACGACCCCGACGACGCTGAAGTTGGGGGAAGCGTTGGCGTCGGCTAAGGTGAAGAGGATCAGCCCGACGACCAATAGGAGGGCCGATACGTACTCGTGGACGGGATACTTCCTCCGTAGTCCCGGGATAAAGGCCCCCATCACCATCACCGGCAGTACCTGATTTTAAATTTCCACGACCAAAATCGCAGCACGAAAGGTTCGAAATTGAATTATTATTTTTTTCGCCCTACGAGTTAGGAGGGGTGGCGCTTTGAGGAGGTATGAGATCCTCTATTCCCATTTGGTGGTGTTCTATGCACCATATTGTGACAAGTGTGTTAAATTGAGGGTTCCTTCCTAAAATCAATTGGCGTTAGGAGGAGGGGCTTCTTTGATTTATATATTGAGTCGGATGAAGTTAATTTCCCGACGTGGGACAATAATCTCAACAAAGTGTTAAACTCAATTAATTTTTTTGCACACGCCACAATCTGTTGCGTGGAACTCCAGACTGAAACACCAAATGGGCACAGAGGAACCAAACTACTTTGAGGACGCCCAACTTATAGAATTACAATTTCATGACACTATCTTTCAAAATCAGAGCAATTTTTAAGGACAACGAGCGCCAACTGGACATCGCGTCGCCTCTTCTGATGACGCGACAGACAATCTGGACGGCACGTCACCTCTTCCGTATGACGTGGCGCCCAGTTGGCTTCCAGATGGACCGCAACAGCATCAGCAGATGTGATGTGCTGTCTAGTTGGTGCTTAATGTCCTTAAATTGTTTCGATTTTGAAAGTTAGTGTACTAAAATTACTAACCTCCGTCCCCAAAAAAGACCCTTAAGATTGATTACCTTTGTGGACTTGAACATTATCTGCGCAGGGTAATTGAGATAAGCAAGAGAACCCTTCGTAAGCCCGTGAGAGCCCATGAGCACGGCGGAGAGCTTAACGTAAGTCTTCCACGGGTTCGCCATCTGTTCGGTGGTGAAGCCCTGTAAGTATATCAATACCAAATACACGAAGCCTTGTACGAAGGTGAAGTACCACCCGTAGCTGCCCGAAGAACACGGAAATCATCGCTATGCATTTGTCCGAAAAAAAAAAAAAAAAAAAAACAGAATTTGTCTGAAGCGATGAGAAATATAAATACAGACCTGAATTTTAGCCGATTGTATACATATTCCTGCAATTTTAACGGTCGAATTCTTCGCATTAGATAAGCTATGCAATAATGAACACCATAATAATCGCGAAGATTCCGAAAAACACAAGTAGAATTTGATGGCTAGTTTCCAAAGAAAATCTGACCCATCTGAAAAGTTTGCCAAGGAAACAAAAATAAAAAAAAGGGAAAAAAGAACCAGAAAATCGCTTCATGGACCTCGCAGACTCCATTGACGAGATAGCCGAAGAAGAAGCCGGAGGAGCAAATCAAGAACTGATGCCACTTGGGCCTATCGGTCAACGATATCCCGAACAGGGACCTTGCTTGATCGTCCTTTTTCATGTCTGATTTCTTGGGTTTTCTTCCTCTTTAATGCTTATTTCTGGGGTTTTGTATGATCCTCCGTGGTAACTGTAAACCGAAATTTGGAGTAAGAGATGATAAGAAGCTTGTTCTTTGTTCTCTTAGCTTCACATGGCGTTTTCTTTCGCTTGGTCTTGTTTTTAAGGAACAGAGTGAAAGGGAGGGAGATTTGATTAGTCTCTTCTATTTTTCTTTTTTTTTTTTTTTCTGTCATGATGTACCAATACTCGACTTCACTAAGATGTTTGTTGTAGTTTAGGATAGCACACGAAAATCACGGCGATTATTAATGCTAGAAGCAAGATTTACAGGTACCGACCATCAGGTTTTATTTCGAATTTGACTGAACTTAGTCGAATGTAAAAAAACTATACATACAAATAAATAATGGGGATTAGTCACGCTGGAATTCGAGATTGATCCGTAATAGACAATAAGGTTCATTTTTTATTCAGGTTATTCGGAATCAGGTTTAGTTTCCTATTTGACTGAACTTAGTCGAATGTAAAAAACTATATATACAAATCATGGAGATTAGTCACGCTGGAATTCGAGATTGATCCGTAACAGACAATAATGTTCATTTTTTTATTCAGGTTATTCGGAATCAGGTTTGATTTCGAATTTGACTGAACTTAGTCGTAAAAAACTATACGTACAAATCATGAGGATTAATAACGTTGGAATTCGAGATTGACCCGTAACAGACAATAATGTTCATTTTTTATTCAGGTTATTCAGAATCAGGTTTAGTTTCGAATTTGACTGAACTTAGTCGAATGTAAAAAACTATAATACAAATTATGGGAATTAGTCACGCTGGAATTCGAGATTGACCCGTAACAGACAATAAGGTTCATTTTTTATTCAGGTTATTCGGAATCATGTTTAGTTTCCAATTTGACTGAACTTAATCGAATGTAAAAAATTATATATACAAATCATGAGGATTAGTCACACTTTGAATTCGAAATTGATCCGTAACAAATAATAAGGTTCTTTTTTTATTCTGGTTAATGTGAATCGTATGGAGGGCGATGGTTTGATTACATTGTATTATTGAATTTTGTTTTTATTAAATAAATTGAATAAAAGGTTGCATCCGTTTTCACCACTTATTTCGTGTTGATTGCATATATTGAGAGAGACATGTAAACACATCAGGCGGAGACAAAGCAGCGCTCAGCTAATCCAACGTTTAGTAATCACCGATTTTTTATTTTTATTTTTATACGTGTAATTTTGATTGTTTGATATTTTATTCATTTCGGTCAATTTGTTAATCAATGTATCGTGCTATGGCCCACCAAGTGTTTCATTGTGTTGATGGTTCAAAGTTTTATTAGATTTTCATGGAACCGTAGGGGAAAAATCTATTTTGTTAGCTATCACAAAAAAAAAAAGAGTAAAAAAATTACTATAACTTTGAAACTTATAACTAGTTATCAGAATTATATAATTAAGGAGAACAGATGAGTCTTTCAACCAAATTAACTGTCGAAAGCTTAGAGTTAAGATTCTCAAATTTTAAGTCTTCGAAATTGAAATTGAAGCATATTCTTTTATCAAACCATGCTTGGTAAATTTTCCGTCACCGGGCCCGCGCATATGCGCGACACGTAGAGAGGGGTAACCGTATAAAGATTGATGTGCTTCCTTCCTAAAACAAATTGGTGATATAAGAAATTACCTCTTTGATTTAAATATTGTGTTGGGTAAATTTAATTTTCCGATGTGGGACAAAAAATCTCAACAATGCTCATATGTATTTTAGTCCAAGATTATAAATTTGGGATTAACTGCAACAATGGCAAAAAGTCCCATACTTAGTTTATATGTAAGAATAAATATGAGTCGACAAAACCAAGTCAATAACCAAGTGGGTGGAAATATTCCACGTGATACGATGACGTATAGCTACAGACTTGTTTTATAAAAAAAATGATCGAAAATCCAAATTTGTTCCGACACATGAAGTTAGCTATCTATTTATGCAATTATCAAATGTGGTGACGTAAAAATCAGATACCGGTACCTTGGCGATCCGAATTTTTAATTTCCCCAAATTTGAATTAACAATTTATTATGTAAAATGATTTGATTTTGTTTCAGTTATATTCTCTAGCATCTTTCCAAAAATCAATGGAACAACTACTACTAATGTTAATTAGCTAACAAGAAGCGACATGTACATAGCAACAGCAAACCACGCTCATCTCGTTTACCATAGGTTTTCGAATATGTCCCTTTAATAATAGTAGTCTCAACTAACCACCAACGGTTGAATGGGATACAATAAATAAATAAATACCTCCGAATGACCACCTTTGTTTAATAATTTTATTGTACTAACCCTATACAACGAAGGTGGATTAATCTCATTGGATGTTAAAATATGTTGTATAGCTGATGTTGAAGTTGAAATGATTTAAATAAATATAGTCGAGATATGAGGAATACAATGGCACTGTTTAATTAAGAATGTATGATATATTTGCATATACCATTTTAAAAGTTGGTTTATGCCATATGAAGTGTTTGGTTCATTGGTTTATATAAAATATGGGTTTACGTATACCAACTTTAAATCCTTGTATAAGGGTTTAAATAAACACGCCTCTCAGGGGGTGTTTATTTAAACTCGTTAACCAAACGCACATTTTATTTTATACCCACTAATTAATTTTATATAATCCTTACTAATTTAAACCCTCATAAATATAAACCGACCAACCAAACAGGCACGACGAAACACTTTTTCCATGTGATTATTTAAATGGCGCCTTTTTTTTTTTAATTATTTAAGTTCCTTCTTACATGTCAATTAATAAAAGAAGTTTAATTATAAAAATAAAATATACATTTTTCTAACCATTAGCTATCATCTTTTAAGAACCAATTATTTGTGCCTATTTGTGTGGATATCTAATTTGCATCCCGTGAAAATATCATTTTTACCATTAATATCGATCCGCCGTTTCATTTGATAGTAATGTTTTCCCAAATGGACACTAATTCTTATATTTTCGAACTTCTTCATCTCGTCTATGAGTTGAACAGAGCACGCCCAATTCGAAGACGTCGGGATTTTGTTGTAATTAAATAGGTTTTAGTAACTAAGATGTTAAAAAAAATACTTAAACAGTTAAAAAAAACCTCAATTGTAACACGCAAAGGGATATGGGAAATTATAAAATTAGATCACTAAGTATCCAAGTTTTCGTTTTTGGGTCACTATGTTTGATAATTGCAAAAGTAGGTCACTAACTTTGTATGTCAAAACAATTTTTGGTCATACTTTCAATTTTAGGTCACTAAGTTTATATTTTTCGATTTTGGGTCACTAAGTATATACATTTTTCAATTTCAGGTCACTCATTTGGTAACTAACTTTGTAAACATAGTGACCCAAATATGAAACATTTATACTTAGTGACCCAAAATCGAAAAAATATATACTTAGTGACCTAGAATTGAAAATATGACCCAAATGACATACAAAGTTAGTGACCTACTTTTGCAATATCAAACATAGTGACCCAAAACCGAAAACTTGAATACTTAGTGACCTTATTTTATAATTTTTCCCAAAGAGATATATTCATAACTTGTTTAGCATATCGTATATTATGATACATAACACTCACAAACCCGCATTACATTGGCAAAAAACCAAGTGGGACCTACATATCACATCACAGTCACAAGCAGAACTCAAAGACCTAAATTCGCTATGCCAGCCAATGAGGTCTTGGTCTAGTGGTCAAGGAGGATGTCTTAAGGTCTTGTGGTTAAAGGAGGTATTGGGATCGAATTCCCCCTCCCACAATTCCTTGAGTAGTCCCCATGGGCCTTATGGGCCCATGACTATCGTTGTCAGATGGGTTTGAGACGTATCCATTTGGCCTCGGGGATTAGTTCCACCTCTGGAGTATGTGGCGCAAACCCATGCTGGTATGTAGGGGCTAGCCCATAGCCAGGTCGAGTGGGGATACTCGGGACAGCAAAAAAAATCGCTAAGCGCTAGTCGGACGCCCGGAAGGGGCCTTGCGCCTATACAGGCGACGCGGGGCCTAGGCAGTTTCTAGGCGGAAATTAGACGGTTGACCTATTTTTTATAAGTTTTTTAAATCAAATAAAAAAGACAATAAATATAGGGTAAACTCATCTATACCTCATGTGGTTAAACTGCAAATTACGTTACTACCTTGTGGCTTGTAAATGCCGCGACACTCCCTTATGATTTAGAAAACATATCACCATACCCCTTATGGTTTAGAAAACATATCATTGTACCCCCGAAAAAATGGGGAGAATGTGAAAAATTAACTAAACCACGAGGAAGTTTTATGTTATTTTAAAGTTATAGGTTTTTGTTGATAAGTTTTAAAACCACGGCTCTGTTTCATGATTTTTACCCTAAAATATATAACAAATTAATCAAATTGGGCCATCAAAATTACTCTGAACTATATATTTAATAATACTCAAATAAAGAGCCCAACAAACAAAGCCCATTTCTAAACCTAGGGTTTCTACATTCTAGCGTTCAGGGCTCCTTTCAGATCTCAATTTTGACTTTGACTGTTAAAGATGAGAGAGTGACGGCGAAATTCCTGCCCTTTGCCGATCGTCCGCATCCGGGATCGAGAATCCTTTGTCTTTGGCCCTCCACGTCGGCACAGGACAAGCTCACCGAATCTCAGAGATCTTCGCTCCGACGACGACGACGAAGGCACACCAGGGAGGCTGTATTTATTAATTTTTGCGATTGGTTTACCGATTAGCCTCATCAAATCGGGTTAGGCGCCGATTAATCGGCTCCGCCGCCTACAAGCCCCGATTAGGGGATTTTCGCCTCGGTCGATGTCCGATGAGCGCCTAGCCGGCGCCGCCTTTTGCAACAGTGCCTAAAAGAAGCAAAACACCCAGAGAGAGTCTTCATGCCTCTGCCTCACACTAAAATGCAGTGTATGTGTCAAATCCTACCCAACCATCAAGATTCAAACCTCTCTCCCTTTGACCGTTGGTCGCATGTAATTGCCATAAATCGCGAGTCTTATTTAACTATAATTGCATATATTTTAGACCCCCCATTACTTATAACATATATATATATATATATATATATATATATTTAATACTATCCTCTCGTTAGATAGAGTAACTCCACAACTCCACCTCAGCCTCAGTCTCAACATGGTCTTCCCACCCATAGTAGGACCCACCACCGCCGCCGTAGTAGCTCGGCGGCGGAGACATCAACGCCTCATTCATCCCACCAACAAAGAACTCACCACCGCCACCATAACTCCCCTCACCACCACCAACCACCACACCTCCGCCGCCGCCGCCCTCCTCCACCACCGGCCGGAAAGCCTCCGCGGCCTCCGCCGCGGCCCTGCGTATGTCCTCGGGATCGAGGGAGGCCGGCGCCGGAAGCCTCCACGCGGAGTCGGCGAAGTTGAGGCAAGCCCCGCCGCCCCTCAGGGCCAGGGCCGCCACGTCGTGGGCTCGGGCCGCCATCTCCGGGGTCGGGTAGGTCCCGAGCCATATCCTCCTCTGGGTCACGGGCTCACGAACCTCGCACACCCACTTGTCGGGGTTCCTATGACGGACCCCGCGGTACACCGGGTGGCGGGTCTCCTTGAACTTCTTCCGACCCGCCTTCTTCTTCGGACGGGTCGAGGCTAGGATGACGTCATCGTCCGATCTCGAGCTCATCGGTGAGTTATTGTAGTCCATGGTTTGAATTTTTCCTTGTCTTTTTTTCTTCTTTTATTCTTATTATCGGTTGTATTTGTTTGGGCAGTTATTTCAGTTTGAGATTTTGGGTACTTTTTATAGGTAAGGGTTTTTTGGTTGGAGTTTTTGGATACGGAATTTACACGGCGTTTCCTGAGAAGTGCCAGCTAAGCTGTGTGTAAAGGGCTTTGTGAGCTGGACTCACTGATGTAAGGATTTTGTGGGGGCCGTGAGGAATTTTTGAGGAAAAAACACGTGGTTTTATGTGACGTGGCGATTGCAAGGGGGGTTTTAAAAATTAGTAATTGTTTATTTATTAGTGAGTTAATTGGTGGATTTTGTAATTATTATTGTTAGTAGACAGCTAGACAGCATGCTCGGGGGGATCGGACATAAAAAAGGGGCTCGCCAATGTTGAAGACTACTGTGGTTGAAAATATGATGACACCGTGTATTCGTGTTTTAAATTTTAATATTATTTAGACTAAATTATTATTTGGGTCATCGAGTTTATTGATTTCTGATTTTAGGTCGCTAGTTTTTATAATTGTAAAAATGTCATTAACTTCGTATCTGAAACGATATTTTTTCCAAAAAATTAGTCATAAATTCTATACCATCGTGTGAATTGGAATATTTCCTTCCCACCCGCTAACTATTCATATGATAATCTAGAATTTTCGGCTTATTTTGTCCAAAAAGTATACGATCAAAACTTATTCAAACATATGAAAATGATCGCCCCAAGTCAATATAATCAATGACCAAAATTTTATAATTTGCCAACAGTTTATTTTTTATTTTTTCATTTTTCTATCCAACATTATATGGAAAAAGATTCGAAATCGAGTGTTTATTTATTTATTTTTAATTTTCGTGTTTTTTACCATACAATATTAAGTTTGTTGTTTAAATATTCACATTAAGTTATTTACACTCCTCAAATGGGACAACATTACAGCAGTCATACGGGTGTTCTCATCTTATTCGAATTTTTGAGCTCAGAAAATAAAACGAAAATGATAGAGACATGCGTGATATAAAATAAATGTCCAATGTTGAAAACGTGTACAACCTTGGGCCCCAAGTTAATTTCATAACCCTTTGTTATAATTAGTCGTGTGGGGCTTTGTCTTTAGTTTTAAGTGTCCTCCAACCAGGTTTAGTGGGTAAACTCAGCGTGCATTAAGGGTGAGATATGCCATAGGATTAGTGTTAGAAGTTGCCATTATTCTATGTGTCCACTTGGTATTTCGAGTTTAAAATTAAAAAAATTGAAGGAAAATAAAAACAAAATACCAAAACCAACACAAAACTTGAATCTAACTTTAAATAAGACCCTGTCGCAATTCGGGCCAGATAAACCTAGGGATAGCAACGGGGCTGGTCCAAACTCGGAGCCGCCTTAAATGAACAAGGTTTTTTCCTATTAATCGGGACTCACGGTGGGTTTCGGGTCTCAAAGGGACAAATCCGGTTGGGTCCGACGCGGTCTCGAGTTTGGTCAATCCTGCCAGAAACCCGCCACGGAAAAATATATAATTATTTATGAGTTTATTTATATTTACATATATTTAATATATACATATGTATAAATGTTAGGGTTATTATTAAAAGGCTATGTGGCCCAATGGATACGATGTTGCACTATGAAATTAGAGGTTCTATCTATACATTTAATTGTAAAAAGGTAAAAATTAACATGAAAAAATAGGATGAAATCGGGTCAGACTCGGGGCGGGTCTGAGGTACGAGGAAAAATAACCGGGGCGGGCTTGGGATCCCTATAAACTCAATAAAAGTTGATCGCCATAGTCCCGAATAGCAGTTAACTCCATTATCACCTAATAACGATGCAGGAGAGAAAACTCAAAACCGTAGAACCGAACGCGTATTTGTCTTAAACTCGAAAGCAACCTAACCTAGGGCTCAGTCTATGCTAGTCACAATTATCTCTTAATGTCCCAAAACCCTAATCACTCTCTCGAATCGCTCATGAAACTCTTTTTCACTAAAAGAGAATCCCTCGAATTCTCTCACTAAAACTCGTGTTTGTGGCTTGTGTGTGTGCAAAACGCCTTGTGCTGCTTAGCGTAACTTCTGTTTGTAGGCATGTCTCGCTCAACTGTGTCGTGTCCATGACCAGCCGCTCCTATCCGGACGCGTTTCTCACACACCGCCTCGGAGCAACGCACATGGCGTGCGTGTTGCACGTCCATCTCTCTCAGTTGCGGTTAGCCGCTCACGCGTCTGGCCGTTGATGTCCGCACAGTTTAATCGCCGTGCCAATGACTTCTGACCTTCTTGCCTTTTGTTGTCTGTATGGACTTGGGACAATAGACAATGGTAAGGTGAATTAGTCTCGTTTGAAGTCGGAGTCGTCTCAAAGCCACCGTTTTAGATTTACTTGAAACCGAACTTAGTCGGAGTATGAATACTGCGACGACGTTGTACCGAATAATCGAATTGTCAAAAAAATCATAAAAACAGGACTAGTCAACCAACGGGTTCAAATTGGGTCCTTAATGGACCTAGATTTGCGTTTTTGGATCCGTTGCCCTGCACAACGGGAACCATAAAATCTTTAGTATATATAAGATATTACTAAAACGGATACAAGCTAAGTTTAGTAATTACTTTAAGGATTTATACTGTTTTTGCTTTTGTTTTTTCATTTTATGAAAAAAATAAAATATTTGTTTAGTAAAAGGACCGCGATGAAAGTATTATATCGTTATTGTTGATTGTATCCGAACCGAAACACAAGGGAAGACTCAATCAAAGCCAAAGTCAGCTCCGATCGTCGCCCGCGAAAGGTGAGATTTTTTCGGCGTTGTTCATCTTCTTTAACTCGTTCGATCGTCGAATTCCCCAATTGCTTGCCTCGACGCGATGCTGTAAACCGAATCGATGTAAATTAATCCGTAGCTCGAACTGGATTGACGTCAATTATCATAATCGTTGGTCTTCTGGTTCATTATCACCTCTGCTGGATCTTTTAGGAGCTACATTTGATACTGGGTTGAAGTTTACCTGTTAGCATTAGCACTGGATTTTCGCTTACGGAAGCAAGTGATCCCTTTTAACTAAAGGTCAAAAGTTCAATTGGACCTCTAAAGAAGTTTGATGAGTTGAAATTGATCTTTATATCTAGTTTATTCCTTTTTGTGGTCCGTGTGCTACAAATAAGATTAATGAAACCTCTTCTGCTTTTAACATTTTGCTGTATGACTTAAAGTATTATCTAAGCTTTTGAGAGATACTAAGTGGAGGGATTTGATTTTGGGTTTTTTTTTTCCTGCTGTTAGTTATGGTATTATCTCAGACCAACAATATTGTGCGTCCCCTCATCAATCTTCTGAGGCTAAAAGGAGTTCCGATTCTTCAGCAATTGCATTTGGAGGAGAGGCTTCTTAGGACCTCGTCTGAAAATTGGTGCATCGTAAATGATGGAACAAGTAAGCCCACCATTGTAATGGGCATCTCAGGGTTTGTACACATTTTTCATTATATGATTTTCTAACTAGTTATGATGGCTGTGATTTTTGCATAATATGCACATTTGTTTGGGTCCTTTGTTTTTTAAAAGTTTTCAGCATTACGGTCTATGAATTTTTTTACTCATTGGACATGCATGATTACTTGGCACCATCCCTGAAAGTTAGTACTTGGTTGAAGTGTATTGATGTAAATTCCCCAAACATAAAAAATTCTGACTATAAAATGATTATCACCTAGTTATTATGGATGTGGTTGATCCATATATGTAAAATAGTGAATGTGAGTGAATTTCTTTTTTGCAGTAAACCTGAGGAACTTATTGAAATTGAACCTGTTTTGAGAGATGAAGTTCCTGTTGTTCGAAGGTTTACAGGAGGTGGTACCGTTATTGTTGATAAATCAACAATCTTCGTTACATTTATTTGCAACAAGGATTCTGTTCCTGATTTAAAAGCATACCCCCAACCTATTATGTCTTGGAGCAGCCTTATCTATGAGAAAGTCTTCGAAGGAGTTGGAAACTTTAAGCTCCGTGAGAATGGTACACTTTAGCATACATCCGTCTTAAGATTTTCTTAACAATATATATATATATCTGTATGTTAGAGTTTCATCCTAAAATCAATCAGTATTAAGTGGAATTTGTTAAATTGAGGGGTCCATCTTGAAACCAATTTGGTGATAGTAGAGGCCTCTTGATTTATATATTGAGGCGGTTGGAGTTAGTTTTCCGATGTGAGACAAATAATCTCAACAGAATTCACATGTATAGTGAGTTGGTTAGTTGATATCATTTTTCGATTTGGAATAGCAAATCTCAACATGACCAAATAATGCATTGTTTAAAGACAAATATTGACCTTTTCTACCTGATGCTGTTTCTCCCTCTTCATTTGGATGAAAAATGGCTCGGGGACTTTGGTGAATTAACTAGTTATTCTCCGTATCGAAAGGAAGTAAAAAGACTCATATCAGCTTATATGAACTCATATAACGTAGTTCCTATGTTTAGTGCATTGGGAGCTCAATTATGGAGTTAGTTTATTTTTCCTTTCTACAACCATTTGTTTGTGTTTCGATTGAAGAAAATAGTGTATAAAATAATATTGGAGAGCAAATGATTTTTATAAGTTCTTTCATTTGACGAAGAAATTAATCTTTCTTAGTTTTAAATATAAAATTAAGACGGATTTTCTTTTCTTTTATTTTCATTGTCTATTTATTCAATCAGCCAAACATAAAAACTAGGTTTCCTCTTCCATTCCATTTTCCTTTTCATGCTAATTTTCTTAAACCAAACCGAGTGTTAATGTCCCACCAGATTACGTGCTTGGAAACCGCAAGTTTGGCGGGAATGCGCAGTCTATCACCAAGAATAGGTGGGTGCACCACACCTCATTTTTGTGGGATTATGACGTCAGCAACATGGGATTTCTAAAACATCCCAAACGAGCTCCGGAGTATCGAAAGGTGTCCTTTTGCTATTCGATACCTCCTACCGATTTTTATTTTTTGCTATTTTTTTTGTTGCTAGAATTGTGGTGTTTAGTTTAGTCCGGGATTTATTTGGAAATCGAGTTTTAAGCTTCTAAGTTGATCTTGATGAATATCTGATCTCATCTTCAACCCTATGTGGCTTTGGCTTGAAAAATTCATGAACTGCATTTGATACAAAATTCATCTCATAAACGTTTTCACTGTGCTCTTTGCTTTTCAGGCAAGGAACCATTTAGAATTTATATGCAGATTGAAGGACTATATATCGAGGACCGACTTCATCGAGAGAACAATCGGTGCAACTGGTGACCACTTTCGTTTAAATAACTCCGAGCCCGAATCATTACAGTCTCCGTTGAGTTCAAAGTTCGAGCCGAACAGTCGGCTACTGAAGAAACACGAATTGTATGAAGCCCTTCTCAAGTCTCAATCTTTATGATTCATGAGTTTTTTGATATTCAATGCTGCTGATTATATCATTTTTAGAAAGAAAAATAAAAATCCCAACTGGATTCTGTTTTCTGCTATTGAGTTTGATATCTATGATCTTATTATGATTTGAGAATCTTGTTATGATGACTTTTTAATACGATAGCTTCGTTAACAATATCAAAATATATAGGGGCTAAAGAGCTCAAATACTTCCTCTGGTAACATTGAATCATCCAGATAGAAGAAAGCTCTCGTCGAGAGAGAAACAAACACAACCTGAAAAGGCAAAAAACAGGAAAAAATGAGCCCGGAAGAAAACAAGATTCACAATCTCTATTAAAATCTTAAAAAGATTTGCTTTTACAATCGAAACTATATGTGCAGCTACATTCTATATATTCAGTATTTCTAGTGGTTGTTAACTCGAGTCACCAGCACGACCCGGGATCGGTCTCTCTTTCCTCAAATCTATCCGATCTTCATCGTCTTCTTCACCGAAACGAACGACTCTCCTCGCGGGACCTGAGTTTTTCATCCTTACAGCACGGTGCTTCTTGTGCTTTTTGTCCTTGTGAACGCGGTGAAGGTAATAATCATGATCGCTCTCGCCTGTAATCAACCGATCATGGTGCTCACCGTGACCATGTTGTCTCTTTCGAGGATCTCGTTTATGATGATCATGATTATCATGATGATGATGGTGATGGTGGTGATGATGTCTGTTACCATCATGCATGTGATGCTTTTTCTTCAAGTGTATCAATGAGCCTTCGGAATATTTATCATCATGCTTCCATTTGCCTCTGTGGGCTGCTGCTGCTGTTTCCTCCTCACAAGCCCACATGTGATCTTCCCACCAATCATAGATTGGATCAAAGAGCCCTTTCTCATGTAAAAGCCATATTAAGACAATAACTGCAATCTCACAAAAAAAAGGACCAAAAAAAAAAATAAAAAATCAGTTGCATTGCATGCAAAAATTAGGACTTAAAATTCATGCTTGCATTTAGTTTAGGGTAACCTGTTGGAAAGATAGCTAAGAAGAGACCAAACATCAACATCCAACTCATGCATATGTATTGTATATGGCAGCTGAAGTCGAAAAATCCATTGCAGTTCTTTCTGCTTAGCAGAAAAAATCATTGTCATGTATATATAAGATGATAAGAATATTATGCAATGGAATTTATTATAAGCAAAGAAAAAAGAGAGACCTGCAATTTTTTCCAGAGATAAACTCAGCCAAAGCAGCCCATAATCTGTTCCACAAGTCTTCGATAGATTCGAAGAAACCCGTTACACTGGTCTTCGGGGGTTGAAATGGAATCTGCATGTTTACACTTTATTATCATCCTAATGATGATTGAAAAAAAAAATAGCACACAACACACAGGTAACGTGTAATAGTTATAAATTTTGCTTACAAACCTGCGATCCATTGTCAACAACAGTAGCAGTAGTTGTAAATTGACACTCTGCTCTATCAGCTTCCTTAAAATCAGCATCTTTCAAGATAGCTGCAATAAATAATTTTTTTTTTTATGGCCTCCAGAAAATGTCCATTAAATTGAATTATATGCATTACTCAAACCTGAACAAGCATATCTTGCAGCTTGATCACTTGTTGGGTAGAGCTTAAAAGATCGTTTAATTACTTCGTTCGGCTTCATAATGTAAAACTGTTCCTGCGGTAACACAAATATTAAGATGCATTAGTAATAAAATAAAAAAATTACACTCAATACAATGTGGATTTTTTCGAGTTTTTAGTTACCTCCATTTGGCTGACGCTGTTTGAGCAATCAAACTGCAATACTTTCGAGTAAGTACTCCGAAAATTTCAAAGTATTTATTTCCTTTGCATGATTCAAATTAAATTCTTACAGTGAGGCTGTACGATGCTTCGACTTCACCGACATTTTTCGTGGTAATAGTTGCCGTCCCATACTGCGTTAGAGCTTCAAACGTAGGAACTGTAATGCCTAATATTTTTCCCGGGCTCCTAAGAAAAAATGAAAAAAACCCAGAAAAATTTTAGGAATCAACACCAAGCATAGTATTACACTTAAGTCATGCAAAAAATAAAAAAGTAGAAAATTAGATCACATAAATTTATCTGTAACCACCTTTGGTAGACATATTCAATGTCATCGGCACTCAACTCTACCAAGAGATTCGTGTTGAGTACTTCTGTGATGCCTATGGAAAATGCATGGCTACCAGCATTCTGCAAGATCATATTAAACTATTTAAATTATAAAATATATATGTATATATAACATATATACAAAATCATTATCACTCGAATACGAAATAAGATCAATCCTTTAAAACATAACTGGATGTTGGTTTATCCTCTGAAACCTTCCATGCACGCAATAAAGCGGAGCTTGATTTCTGCTAATTCTGTTCTGATCTGACTGCAAAGGAACACAATGTTACAAAAAAAACAAATAAAATAAAATTAAGCAACAAAAACGAACACCGATTCGATTATTAAAGATTTAAGATAGAATTAAAAACTGACATCCCAGAAATTCCAAAGCTGATTGTGCAAGCAACTCCAAAACGGCGAAGAACAAAAGTTCGGTTGAGAATTGAAAGTCTCATAACCAACTCCAATCTTATTGCACTCAAGCCCATCTAATGTAAACCTCACCCTCTCTAGAAGCATCCACATTGAATAATTGCTCCCAAGATCTTGAGGTTGTTGCCCTCCTGGGCCCACGCCCTTGCATAAAATACAGAAAATCATATCCATGTAAGACACGTATAATCCGAATCTCTAACGGGTCTTAAAACTCAGCTAATGTTGTCATAAAACCAATTTATAATCCCAGTCAAATTTGTGTGGACAAGAAAGAACAGTAGATGTACCTCTCTGGGAGTTACGAGGTAAAAATCATCGAACGAGGGAATGTCTGTGTAACCAACATAATCTCCGATGAGGTTGACCCTTAAAAAATTATCACCGGATATCGCGGTTCGATTCTCAGGACCAACGGTAACTTCCGATGTTTTCGACCCGGCCTTAACCTCGATTCGGATGCTAAATCCTACGGAGCGTTTGCCAATGCCAAAAACGTGGAACCATTTGTCTGCGAATCTCAGGCAATGTGCTGTATTTGCCTTCCCTTTCATCACCTTGTCAACTACGTAACAATCAAATTTTTGTTAAAATTCAAACTATGTTAAACCATGTTAATTGAGAGGTATCACGAAAACGAATATTTCATGTTTAACCGAACTCACAAAAGTTTCCACAAGATGATGGGACCCTTCTCTGGTCTCCACAAGAACAGCAAATTGGCTACTATGCAGAAAACATTACGTGGGATTCGATATATGAAGTGTGTGCGTAACATAAAGGTTTAGAAAAATAGAGACATGCACAAACATATATGTCAGCAGTGCATTATCAGTATAATTCAAATTTACTTTCAAACGGAAACTATATAAAACTCGTCCGAGGGCAGATAAAAAATAACCTGTGTTTGCTCGATTATGTGGCCTTCACCGTCTCTTAACCTACACAAATAATCAACGATTGATATAATTTCAACTTCGAAAGAGTTTCGAGATTAGTAAAGAAGCAATGATGCAGAGGCGAAACGAGAGACATATTGAAGAAAAAGACACTTTCCTCTCACAAATTCCAACAACGCCAGATCCGGCATCGGGCTCACATTTCCGAGTCTGAATGTAGAATTCCTGAGGCTTATAAGCAACGTCCTGGGATAAAAAATTTGCACATCGCTCTCTTATAAATGCAACAACTCAATTTAAACGAATTAAATGGTGCCATTAATGGATTAAAAGGTTTAATGTAAGCATATACATACTCTAATATAGGTTAATTCGTACAAGGCAAAAGCAGATGTCTTATTGATCGTAATAACGGGAGGGATTCTAAGCGTGCGCATGTGGTTCGTAGCATTTTCCTCCGCTTCTACTATCTCGGCCACCATTGACGCTTCCCTACCACTCTGAGATAAAAAAAATTATGAGAAAAAAAAAATCGATTCCAGCAAAAATCAGAAAAAGAAAAAAAAAATACAGTAAACTTGCCGATTCACTCGGAACGGCGACGTTGAGGACGATCTTCGACGTGCAATTGAGGGCATCGGATGCCGACAGTTTCTCGCATTTTTCGAGTTTTGATTTGGAGAGAATGGTCGTAGTGGAGACATGAACAGAAAACGATAAAAGTATACTAGAAATGACGATCGCGAACAGCAGCGATTTCGTGAGTTTGTTCACAGCAAAGAGAAACTCCATACATGAATCTACGAGAATGGTAGTATATGTTTGCCTCTGGCTCTTCGTTTCTCTGTTTTCAAACATCGGAATATAATTTTTTGATCATTATTCTAATTGAGAGCTTTTCTTCAACCGTTTCGATCGACTCTTTGGTGTGTTATGTGTATGTTGCTGTTGGGCCGAAATAATATATAGCTCCATTGAACTCTTAGTTTCCGGCCCATTATCATGTGAGATGATATATTTACATCGATATTACAAACTACATATTTCACCCTTCAAATTTTTGTTATTCCTTTCGAATTTTTTTTCGTTGTTCCAATTTTACCCTTGAAATCTTTTCCCAGTTTTAACCTTTTTAAAACTTCAATTTTATCCTCAATAACTTTAAATATAAAATAATATTATATTTTATATTTTATTGCACATCCACTAATGACTAATGTGCTTAAATACCAGTCTAATCATTATTATGTGTACGGACTCTTTTTTTTTTTTTGGAAAAAAAAAATCCTTCCACCCTCTTCAGAGTTGGCAAAGTCTGCGTTGTGAGCCATCCCCGCTGGAACCCGGGGTTGCTGGTACAGAATACCCAAGGTCAAAATTACCACGAGGAGTTAACGGTATTTCTTCGTCGCATAGGGACGGAACGGAAAGAGTAACAAACTAATTAAATTTTAAAAATTTAATTACAAATATAGTTAAGTTTTTAAAACTATTACAAAACTAATCAACTTCTAAATTTTAATCATTAATAATTTCATTTCACCACAAAGCTGTTTACAATTATCCCTTTTCACTATTATTATTTCAAATAAGTGAAATATTATTAAAATTATATTTTTAACCACACTCAAAAGAGGAACAAATGAATTAACATTAGAAAAGGAAAAAAGAAAGAAAATGCTCCGTCCTTAAAGAAACACAAATCACTAAAAATAAAATAAAAAAATAATAAAGAGAATAAAACTATCATCAAAAATAAAAATAATAAATAAATATTAAAAATACAAATAAAAAAAATTGTTTAATTTATTTATTAAAAAAATTAGAAAAGTAAAACACCCACTAGAATGGAAGTATACGAGGAACCCCCATCTCAAAAATTTTGTTTTAAAAGAAGCTTTTTATTTATAATATGGATATATATTTTAATATTAGTTCTCAAACGTAATTTTTTTTAAAAAAATCGAGGAAGGGGAATCCCCCAGGGATGGGGATAATTCGACCCCGTTAACTTGGCGGGAACGAGGACGGGAGTTCTTCGTAAACTTCTATTGGCGTTTTTAACCTTTTTAATAAATTATTTAAACAAAAATATTTTATTTTTTGATATACTTAATTCTCTTCTATCTTTATTTGGTCTATTTTTTATTTTAATAATATTTTTATTCTCTTTATTATTTTTATTTTAATTTATTTGTATTTCTCTTTTTTTTTTGACTAAGAATTTTCTTTCTTTTGTCCCTTTTAATGTTAGTTTATTTGTTCTTTCGATTGTTGTTAAAAAATATAATTATTAGTAATATTTTGCTTATTTGAAATAAAAATAGCAATTGTAAATAATTTTGTGGTGAAAATGACATTAAAAATAATTACAATTTAAAAGTTAACTACTTTTGTAATAGTTTTGTAATAGTTCAAAAAAGTTATCTATATTTGTATTATATTTGTATTAAATTTTTAAAACTTAATTAGTTTTGTCATTCTCGGTCGGACGGAACGGGGATGAAATTAATGTTCTTTCACCTGTCACTGGCGGAGCCAGAATTAAATAGCTTTATAACTCGCATTAAAGTATCTAAAATATAATGTAGCATTACTTTACCATACATGCATAATTAGGCTCCTAGTGAATGAAACTATATAAAGAGCATGGTATTTGAAATGAAAGTACCAAAAAACCACAGGTGGGATGCCATAGAAGAGCAACCCAAAATTCAAGAAATACAAAAATTAAAACATAGAGTTGGCAAGTTCGGTTAGTTCCGAGGAAACCTGATCGAACTCGCCCTTCAGCTTCTCCTGCCCCTCGTGGCCGAGCTCTCCCTTGGCGGGCTTCGTCGTCACCATGACTACGCATGTGGGCCTCTTCATGGCTCCCGCATTAGCAAGATCCTGAAATAAAAATAAATAAATAAATAAACAGCAATTTACGGAGAAAGCCTCGATTGTTTACATTAGTGACTAGTGTGTGAAACGATGGAGGGCTTACTTCCTTGGATGCAACGTAGACGTAGGGAATGTTGGATTCTTCACACAAGATTGGGAGGTGAGTGATGACATCTATGGGAGAAATGTTCCCGGCTATGACACACAATCTGTTAGGACAAAAGAACCAATGCTTCTTCTATTACAAAAGGGCACAAGCTCACAGGTCATATACGCTCAACAACGGGTACTATGATAACGGTAGCAAAAGAAGGGCAACGACCAAGCACAAAAAGAACCCACAAACCGCTAAAAAAGAAATCCCGATATCCCGTTTCCTAGTAATGTCCTAGAAAAGCAAGGATAGTTTAGGAAAGGAAAATAGCATTTGATCAGAAGGTTTTTCAAAAAAATAACTTCAGTTCGCCAAAGTTCTTAGTCAATGGCCTCGAATTTAAGCTGTGTAATCGGTATTATGCAAGGAAATATTAAGGTCCCTGCGAAATAGAAGGGTCCCCTCCGAAAAATTAAAAACAAAAGCAAGGTCTCCTACTGGATAATGGGATCCTATGCCGAAAGTGTCAGGGATCCCGTGCCCTATTAAAAGCGTAGGATCCAAAAACCTCTTGTAATAAAATTTTTTAATGACCTATTCCTTCAACGAGCGACTACACAATAGGCGGTTACTAAGGGTATAACTATTTTACTGAAGGGACTGATATTTTCACAAAGAACTCAGGAAAGCAAGATCACCCTCAAGAGTCAAAGACTCTCCAGAAAAAGAATGAACTTCCCAATTCATATCCCAAAGCAGAAACACTCCAACATAAAAATGGGAAAGAAGAAAAAATAAGTAGAGGAAAGTGATAGACCCTTTGTTTCCGCGGCGAATGCTTTTGACCACCTCTTTAACCCCTCTCTTCAAGCACTTGTGCTCCGCAGCTGAAAATCGAACAAATTAAGAAGATAAATTGCGCATGCTTAGCGTACCCAAGATAAACTACGCACGTTGCAGTAAAGGAAGCAATGTGAATTAAAGAGCAAAGGTAAAATCGAACCTCGACGAACAAGTTTGAGGGTGCGCTTCGACAGCTTCTTTACGGCTAAGGGCTTTGCTATTGGTGCGATCGCCAATAGCTTTTTCTTCTCTTTCTCCTTCTGAGCTGATTTCTCTGCCTCACTGTCGCTTCCCATCTCTCTCCCTCTCTATAATTTCTCTGCGCGTTTGTGCGCGCGCGCGCGTCGGGTGGAGGAAGAACGTTGTTAGGGTTTTAGCTTTTAGGTGACGATTATTCATTTATTTTGGGTTTTTGTTTATTTATTTATCCTTTTCTCTTTTTACTTCCCCATGACCTTTCTATTCTAGTTGGGCTCAACTATATTTGGGCTCAACTATATTTGGGCTCGATGAGTCCATTTATGTTGCGGTTTGCAATCATAGTTTTTGAAACCCTATTTTCGAAATCGACCGGAAAATTTACTGGATAAATATTTAGTGATTTAATTGGGGAAAAAAATCACAAATCGAAGCAAAGCCAACACCATTATAAACAATAAATTATATTGGTGATAAACTGGGACCAAATTGAATTTTACCTGAGTTTGGGGTTAACGGTATGAACCGCATGTTCGGTCCGATCTTCGAAAAACTGATTCGAATATATGTCGCACACATGATGATGAGCATTGAAAATAAATAGATTCAAACTAATGCAATAAAATATTTTCGTAATATTCGGAAACTATTAAGACTAAATGCATATAATATTGTAATATTATAAAACTATTGAAAATTAAAAGATCATGAGCTTTGGAGCAATCGAAGTTCGAGATGATCAGCTCGTTGAGGGAGGCCCTGAGCTAGAGCTTCACGGTTATGAGCCCGAGCCGAGCTTCAGTCAAGCCGACTCATCGAGTTCGTGAACTGAATCGCCTCATTTTTCATCTGTGGTGTACAATACAATATATGCCTTAACGAATAAAATAATAGACCAAGGCCTTACCTTGCTTGAAGGTAACGTGACCTTTTATTCAATAATCTACTCTTAATATATGATGAAATATTATAATTTGCAAATTACATACTATTTATCTATGTAGATCCGTTTGTTTGATGTGATGTCCTTAAGGTCGTTTTTTGTTCTTAATCAATCTGTCTTACTGGTCAGCAAACTACGTTTCATATATATATATATATATATATATATGTGTGTGTGTGTTTGTGTGTGTGTGTAATGTAAATTGTTAATTTTAAATGTGCAGTTGAAAGTGATGCAAAAGCTTTAATATGTAACGATGCCATTTCCGTAAAGTCGATTCTTGTCCTTTATAATTCGTCTTACTAGTCACAAAACTACAGTCCATCATTGAAAATCAAATTTTTAATATATATTATTTAATTTAATTATGCAAATGCATAGTGATGCAAAATCTTTTAATATATGGACGCAGTTCCGTGCAAGCAAAATCTGTCACATGTCATTGCGACCCTTTTATTAGAAAATAAATGAAACTATAAGACTTTTGATGACATTGTGACTTTTCCCCTACATCGCTTACGAAAGCTCGTTTACCTTCATCAATAGCTTAGTCAACACTATTTATTCGAACTTAAAGAATCCCATATCGCACATAAATATTCATCCCCTTATATCTATTTAGACGAAACCTTATATTAAATTAGAAATACATATATAGAAAACCCTAATATTGAGCAAAACGAATATAGTTCATTACATTCAGCCGGCAATTGTTAGAATGCTAAGCCGGCTATTTTCAACTCTTCGCAAGAACTCATATATACCATCTTATTACATGAAGTTTTCTTATATCCAACTAACCATATATTCCACATAATCAAGAAACCTTATAGAAAACCCTAAAAGCCTTTCAAATTTTCGAATTTCGGGAAAGGAATTATTAAATGAGGCAGGCGGGGGCGTACTCGAAGATGATATCCTCGGGCAAAACGCTGCCTCATTCGCTGCCCTTGGCAAGAATCAAGAAAATAATGAAAAATTCCAGCGAGGACGTGAAGATGATATCGGGGGAGTCACCGATCGTGTTTTCGAAGGCGTGTGAGCTCTTCATAGAGGACTTAACAAGAAGGGCTTGGACCATAAGCCTTCAAGGGAAGAGAAGAACCCTTCAGAAAGAAGACGTGGCTACCGCTATTATTACAACCGATGTCTTCGATTTTCTTATCGGGCTCGTCGATGAAGATAATTCTAAGGCCGAAGGTTGTTAGAATAACGTTGATTTATATTGTTAATTAATGTTTCAAGACAGCATATTTACTTACGTCATTGAATTAAGTTTGATATGTGGCAGCTTAATTATATGCAAATATATATTCTTACATTAGAACACAAACGTGTGTGTTGATACTTTTGATAAATAATATTAGGGTTCTTGCAAGAAAGATTGAGGAGCTTTAAACGTATTATTTTTTAGGAGTTGTTGATTAGAAAAGGGTGAGGGAGGTTCAATGGAGAGTGATTGAGTAAAGGGAATGTTATTAAAATAAATAAATAGAAGATTTCCCAACTGTGTTTATTTAACGAGTAAATAATTTATTGTAGATTTAACTTAATAGCTATTTTTGTGGTAAGTTATTTAGTTCTTCGTGTTCGAGACTTTGTCTCTCGTTTTTCGTCCGGTTTTTTGTTTGTTTGTCTTTATTCCTTGTATGTTTCTTTGTTCATGCTCCTATATGAGCTTTCGTTCTCTAACGGATGATGATGCTACTGGAGAGACTCGTTGGGCTATTTAGCCATTGTACTTTGTTGTCAATGAAATCCACGCTACCGTTAAAAAAAATGAGTAAGTAGCTTGATTTTTTTGGTCTTTTATTTATAAAATAGTTAAAATGTTCGTTATACTGTACTCACCAGCAAATTAATAACGTTTTGCTGTTAACGATAGAGAAAAATGAGTCGAACCAGCTAAACTTTAAAAAGCCTTGACTGACACGTGGCTGTTGCCGGTTAAGAATGTTAGTTGGTGTGAAGAATGTCACATGTGGCCAAATGTCCCACATCGATTACGACAAGAAAAATTAACCGGTATATAAGCCGATGGGTAACTCCTTCTATTACCATTTGGTTTTAGGAAGGAACCTCATCAAGCTTATACGGTCACTTCCTCCTACGTGCAGCGCGTGTGCGCGGGTCCCGATAACCAAATTTAACAGTTGGTACTCACCTTTTTCTGCACTGGAATTAAACTATTTTAAGTAAATTATTAAAGATCTCTCTAAAACGGACACATAGTTTGCTATTTTTTTTATTTTTATTTTCATATATTCAACTCCTAGTCCTAAGTCTAAAGTCTAAGGTGACCAAAAACTCTATTAGAAGGAATTACTAGCGAAGTCCTTTGCCGACTAATTGTAGATTAGCATGTTTACTTAACAGCTGTGCTATATAAGACACTGATTAATGAAAGCAAGTTCCTTAATAAGAATAAAATCATATGATATATTTTTTTTAATTTTTTTAGTGTAAAAGTAGAACTTAGGCACTAACTCTCCGCTCTTCACGCGGTTTCATCAAAGGCGTTGAAAATGAGGGTTTATTTTTTCGTCATTGTAATTGTTGGAATTAATTTTTGCCAACAGTAATATTAATAACCATTCTAATTATTCTTAAACTCCGTCTATCATTCTTTCAATACTTTTTAAATATAAATAGCAAAAAACTAAATACATAAAAAAAAACTTCAATCCATATATCTTATCAATCTCTACGCTTTGTCTCGAAACTCCATACAGTACCTCGAAGTACCTGATGTAAGGGCAATAATTAGGGATGTGAAACGATGCGGGGTGGAGGCGGAGATCTAATTTCCATTCCCGTCATCGCAAAGCGAACGGGGACGAAATCGTATAAATTGAATATAATAAATATTATTTAAATAGTATGATATACCGGGGAATAGGGGCAGAGATCCCCGTGGGAAAAATGACTTCTCGTCCCCGCGAGGATAAATATCATTGATTCTCCGTCCTATTCGGGGAACCCGCAGGGACGGAAAATTCTCGTCCCATTGACAAGCCTAGTAATTATTGGTCTTACGTAAACCAATAAAAACCAGTAAGCCCCACATTCATTTATAAAAATGTAATCTTTTCCTACCATTTAATAATTAATTAATAAACATCAGAATTTGAATTGATTTTCTCCAAATATTAACTAAATAATTGTCTGCAAAGGCATGTCAAATGGTCGAATCCTCTTTTTTTATTTATTTATTTAATCCGATAAACGCCTTTGTACCAAGTAAACTGCGGAGCCTAGTCTACAAACTTGGCCGTAGTGTTGCCCAACCGCCGGTTACGATTAACCGGCGTCAACCGGCCGGAGACGGTTCCCGGTTGGCCGTCTCCGGTTGCCGGTTGACCAACCGGCGGTTGGTCAAACCGCCGGTCAAAGGATGTCCGGCGGTTACCAACCGCCGGATTTTTTTAATTTATTTTTAATTTTTTTTAATTTTTTTTAATTTTTTTTTAATTTTTTTTTAATTTTTTTTTTAATTTTTTATTTCAATTTATAGTGTGTATTTCGATAGTTTTCGACTTTTCGGGACACAATTATTTTTTTTCGGTATATAACAAGGGTTTCGATTTAAAAGTTTTAATCGTAATAAATTAATTTTATTACAAAAACAAAGTTACATTTACAATTAAAATTTACAAAGTCGAAAATACAAAGTAAGAAAAAAAAATTTATTCGCCATTTGCCAACGCCAGTCGATAATCGGTTTCTGAAAAAAAATATACAATAGAAGTTAGTTAGATAATAATTATAATATTCTTTTGTACAATCGCCATTAAAAAATGAAATTAGTTTTAAGGACTTATCTTTTTTCGGACTTGTCGTTGGCTTAGATGTCGTCACGCGAGCGATTTCTTGGAGACGTTGGCTGAAAAATAAGATTGTATGAGTAAGTAATTATTTAAAAATATAAAATAAAAAATTAATACAATGAGATTAGTATTAAGGACTTATCTTTTTTCGGGCTTGAATCTTTCGCCATTTTCGGATATTCTCTACTCTCTACTCTTAGTCGTCCCCGTCCCCGCCATTGCCGCCGCCACCACTAGAACCGGTACCGGTGGTGTCGTCGAATACGTCGTCGTCCGAATCGGTATTCGTGGCGTCTTGTGTCCGATGTTCGGCTCTCGTCCAATCATCGAGAAGGCATTGGTATTCGACGTTTTCTACCGTCAACCTCGAACGCCTTTCACTTAACGTTAAGCCGCCCATGCTAAAAGCTTGTTCAACCGCGACGGTTGAAATTGGGACGGCAAAGATTTCCCTAGCGATCTTCGCCAACGTTGGATACGTTGGCGACATCTTCGACCACCATCGGAGGACGTTGAACTGATCTTCATCCTCGGCGAACTCAAAAGTGGTCGACAAGTAGTTTTCTAACTCTATGAACGGGTTCGTCGACCTTTGGCGTTTGCTCGTGTTGAGGAGGTTGTAGTAGGAGGCTAAGCGATCACTACCGCTAGCACTACTACTACTAGTGGATTGACCCGAACTCGATCGAGTTGGGTCTTGGCCACTATCGGTCTTATACGCTCTAAAGACTGCCTTTAGAGCGTCATACCCTACATTCCTAACTTGAATGTGATAGCCATCGGGGAGGACACTAGAATTAGCCGCTATGGACTGGTAGTATAATCCTAGAAAATTATCGGTCCCCTCTACGCGTAATCTGGGGTCTAATATCTTCGCAATGATGAAGATATCGGGTAGATCCCAAAAGTACTTCAGCCATTTAGCTTTCATGGCTAAAACGGCCGGACCCGCAATCTCGTCATTTACAAACCCGTTTAGAATGCATGCGACTTTAACGCAATGATCTAATGCCAAGATAGATGTCGGGTAATATATTCCCGACATCTCCCTCGTGGCATCGTGAAATACTTGAAGTATTTCACATATGCCGTTGCATCCGTCCCACATCGTAGGATGTAATGCTACCCCAAATTCGGGGTTTTCGTCGTAGAAATCGCTCAAGGTATGGCGATATTCGTACGACGTCTCCAACATCTTATAGGTGGAATTCCACCTGTTGGGTACATCTAAGGCAAACTTCTTGGGCATGACACCCAAACTTCTACAATGACGCTTCCACTTCTTCAGTACAGAAGAGTGGCGCATCATGTAACTAATCGCCGTTCGTATCGGCGTAACGTGTGCCTTTAGATGCGTGAGTGCGTCCTGAACACATAGGTTAAGTATGTGGCAGAAGCACCGGACATGAAAGAATCGGCCGCCAAATGACGGTCGACAATACTTAATCAAATCTTCAATGCTCGCGTTATTAGCGCTAGCATTATCAAAGGATACCGAGAAAATCTTCTCGAGTATCCTATATTCCGATAAGATACTCCTAAGCTTAAGTGCAATGTTTTGAGCTGTGTGTGCTGTGTCAAATTCCCTATACGCAATTAAGCGTTTATGTACTTGCCAAGAGTCATCAATCCAATGGCATGTAACGCCCATGTAATGATGATCTTGCCAGTGATCACTCCATATATCGGAGGCAATGGATACTCTACACTCTAAGTTTCCTAATTGATCTATTAACTCGCGTTTATACGCGAGTACGGTCTTCCTAATGTCTCGCGTAAGGGTGCTACGTGAAACTTTCTTCGCTTGGGGGTTATACGACTTTCTGATTCAATCTTCGTAGATCGGATCGTTGGCAAACCGAAAAGGAAGATGTTTCGCGCAAACAAATTTTGCAAGTTGTTTGCGCGCAAACAAATTTTGCAAGTTGTTTGCGCGCAACGTCTTCGTTGTACATGAACAAAGACGTCGGACTCGCACTGGGTCCTTGTCCGGTAGCGGACGACCCCGTACCCGTAGCCCCGTGCATTTGACTTTGACTTTGACTAATTCCTATCTTAGTAGGATGTTTTGAGCGGACATGGCCGGTAAAATTGCCATATCCGCCCCCCTTCCTAAAAGGGTACTCCTTACCACAATAATTACATATAACTCTAAAAATATCTTTATTTTCGGTCGGTACCTTCTTGAAGTGTACCACGAAAATATCCGAGCGTAGGGCGGCGGCGGCGGCCCGTGCTTGGGTGTCGGTCGTCGGCATCGGAATTTCTTCCGTTTGGTCCCGTTGCGTGTTGCTTTGCGTTCCATCCATGTCCGAGCCGAGTACGTCACTTAGGTCGAGCATAATTTCGGGGGAGTCGTCATATTGGTAGTAGTCATCTTGCGATGAACTACCAACAATCTGTTTCCCCCTAGATCTCGAACTCGATCCTCGACGACGGCTATCCATATCTAAAATAAAAGGTTAGAATAAACGTTCGATAAAAAAAATGTGTAAACTTACGAAAAACGAGGCGAGTGAAATTCGGAGCGCCGTGTAGTAGAGCCGGGCGGGGATTGATGAGCGTAGTAAAGCCGAGCGGGGAATGATGGACTAGTATTTTAATTAGTTTATTTTTAGTTCGTGGACTACAACTAGACTGAGAATTACGCGTTTTGAGAGTGAATAATTGAGAGAAAGAGATAGAATTGAATTGTGATTTTTTGAAGAGGGGTGGGGGGGTATTTATAATTTTTTTTTAGGGACTAGCCGTTGCAACCGCCGGTTGCAACGACTATTTTTTTATTTTTTTTTTCTAACTAACGGTTACTTTTTTAAAATTTTTTTTTATATTATATATCTATTTATATATTAAATATATTAAAAAAATAAAAAAAAAAACGCCGGAACCGCCGGTTGACAACCGGCGGTTTGCGGTTTGGGAAAATCCCAAACCGCCCGGAACCGGCCACCCGCGGTTGCCGGATACGGTTGGTGGCCGGTTCCGGTTACAAACCGGAACCGGCGGTTGAGAACCGGCGGTTGGCCGGTCGGAACCGCCGGTTCCGGTTGTTTTTGGGCAAGACTACTTGGCCGATCAAATAAGCCACTCCAACAAGTCCATGTGTTACAGGCTCTCACTCAAACTATTCGATAGCTAAGTAGATTCGAATCTGAAACTTACCCCTCAAAAGACCTTGTGAGTCTCAACCAAACCACTAGACAAAGCCTCCTTGAGAATTGGTCGAATTTTATCATGAGTTGAATCTCACTTAAACTCTTTGACCATTATAGACTGTGCGGATGGTGATAATAAACACGAGATAAGACAACTAGTTATGCTCATGGCCGATAAATGAGGTTCATATTCGCATCAGACTAAACTCAACTGGAGCACGTGAATTAGGTGAATTAGTCTCGCAGGAAGCTATGACCTCCACAACTGACAATTATACTAAACATAGTGAAGTACGAGGACTACGACGGCATTGCATGTGGTATTGTTAAATTGAGGGTTCCTTCATAAAATCAATTAGTATTAGGAGGATGAGCCTCTTTGATTTATGTATTGAGTCGGGTGATGTTAATTTCCCGATGTGAGACAATAATCCCAACACGCCCCCTCACGTGTGGCACGATTCAAGGCCTAATACGTGGACGTATCAAATCGGGTGGCGGTGAGTCAAACAGGTGCGATAACATGCAAATCAAACCTGCTCTGATACCATCTTAGAAATCGAGGTCTCCATCCTAAAACCAATTGTTGATAGGTGGAGTTGACTCTTGATATATACAGTGAATTTAAGAGCTTGATTTGTTCGATGTGGAACAACACTCACTTAATTAGAATCTCAAAAGATATCTTCTCACGGGAGTTAAGAAATAAAAAACACTAATTAAAATCTCGTCTTTTTTTTTTTTCTTTTCGGTCAGGTAGGTATCACCACACAACGCCACCGTAGTCCCCACACATCGACTATGTTCGGTCTGTAGTCTGTATTGAATCCGAACTTCAAAGTCGGATATGGGGCAATTCCAAGGGGACTAATCCTCACTGGTCCATGAGATTCACGGCTAACAACGATAGTCAAGGTCTGTAGAGGATCCGAACCGCTAGGTCAAGCCCTTGTGGTTAATTAAAATCTCGTTACTAATTAAAAATTTCATGTTTAACCAACGTAATTAACAAACAGAGACAGGAAAACATTCACGGACACCACTAATTATTACTAATTATGTCTCTCCGTTGTGGCATTGCAGTCAGCTGTATCCTCTGTTATCCGTTTTTCTATCTATCTTCACTCTCTCACCACTGTGACTTTTGTTAACTGTGGAACCTCTCTTTGAATCCAAGTCTTCTTCCTTTAGCACGCACACAAGTTCTCCCTCAATCTTTTGCTTTTGTGGGTTGTTACTGATTTTTGATTCCAGATTATACTTCTTTACAGTTTGCATTATCGGATTTTTTTTTTGTTTTGTTTCGACTTGAGAGTTTCACTTTACTCTTCCTTCTTTTACCTGCTGAATTCTTCAACTTTTCTCCTCTTCAGACTTTTTTTTTTTTTACTTTTCACTTTCCTTCTTCTCTACTTTCTTTTTCCATGTAAACGGATTCTTGAAGCTTTCTCTGTTGAAAAAGATTGGAACAAGGATGAGATCTTCAGTCCCCTGTCAATTTCGGGTGCTCCTCTCACTTCTCTTTATCGTGGGTAGCTCTGCATTTCCACAAAATGAAGGTATTAGATGGGATTCTTGAGGTTTTTGTCTTCTTCTTGCCATTTTTTTTAATAATGATGCTCGAAATTACAGCAATGCCGGAGATAACCTGATCATCTGATGATGTAATAACAACAGCCTTTTGGCTAATTTTGTGGATTATGTTTAAAACTGTTCTCAAGATTTCGCATTAGCATTTTCATTTTTTGGGTCCAGTAAACGCTTTAAAGTCCTTCAAGAGAGCTATTACTGAAGACCCTTTGCTAGTTTTGTCCAATTGGAATCCTCTGGATTCGGACCCTTGTAATTGGTCTGCAATTTCTTGTTCTATTGCCAAAGATCATGTGATAAAGCTGTAAGTTTTCTCTCTTTCTTGTTTCTTATCAGCTCTTTGCTTTGTGCATTTTTTTCAATGCAAAATGAGCTATTGTAACTTGGGACTTGCAGCAACATCTCCGGGAAATCCTTGAAAGGCTTTATAGCACCGGAACTGAAACATCTCTCATACTTGCAAGAACTGTAAGATTCTTACAAGATGATGATGATGATCACTCTACGTTATATTTTTACCCGTTATTTCGCTCCCAAAGTGAGTGATTTCTTGGCCCTTGCGAACAGAATCTTGCACGGGAATTCGTTCTTTAGCTCGATACCTAAGGAGATCGGGCTGCTAAAAAACCTCAAAGTACTCGACTTGGGCTCGAATAAGCTAACGGGACCGATCCCGCCCGAGCTTGCAAAACTAAGCAGCATTGTGAAAATGTAGGTGTTAGAAGGGCTCAAAATTCTCTCTCTTTTTCTTTCTTTCTTTTTTTTCGGTTTCTATTTCGTACTATGATTGTTGTTATACAGAAACCTCGAATCGAATGGGTTAACTGGGAAATTACCTGCCGAACTCGGAAACTTGAAGCACCTCGAAGAGCTAATACTCGATAGGAACAGGCTTTTCGGGATTTTCTCTGTAAGCAACTCCCCGGGCCCCCCATACGATACTCATGGAGTGTAAGTATGCTATGTGTGTGTGTTCATACTATTTTTTATTGCATCCCATTGAAGTTTTATCCCTATGACTCTCCTCAGGTCCTCTTCGAATTCAGCCCGTGTGGGCTTTTGCGGGTCCCCGCAGCTAAAAGTAGCCGATTTCTCTTTCAATTTTTTCGTCGGAAGCATCCCAAAGTGCTTGATATATCTTCCCAAGTATGTTACTTTCTTTTCAATTAATATTCTCATTAATATTACCTCATCTGATTAAGGTTGTAATAAAGTTTTCACCTTTGGCCTCTAGGACGAGTTTTCAGGGCAACTGCTTTCGAGAAAAAGATCCCGAGCAACGCCTCCCCTCTCAGTGCGGTACGTACGTGCATTTCTCGTAAAGCTCCGATTTTTTGGGGGGTTTTAGCTGATTTCTCAAATGGTACAACCATCACTGCAGGTGGTGCAACGCACACTGCCCCGAAACCGAGACTCTTGGAGTTAGAAGATCGAAGCAAGCATCGAGCTAAGAAACCAGCGTGGATTTTGGTCCTCACAATAGTCACGGTAACCGCTGTGGTCCTACTCTTTGTTGTTTCCCTCTTCGTAGCCGCTCGAAAGTGGAAGAAAAGGCCTGTGATTATCATCCCGTGGAAGAAATCGTCGAGTTCGAAGGACTTCGCCGCAATTTGCACAGGTCCCCCTCTCTCTCGGGCTCTGTCACTAGAAATTTTGATTTTGAACCTTTTGACATGGAGAACGTTGTTTTTGGTCCGAAATGTTTGCTGTATGGGCATTTTTAGTCCCTCATGTTCCGAGACGCCACATTTAGTCTCCAATATTATCGATTTTGACGATTTTGGTCCTCTGGTTAATTAACAGTTAAGTTTGACTGAATTAAGGGGCCAGCCCGAATATTGCATGCCAAAGAATGGGGGGTCTGGCCCAGCCCGTACTTCCGTCCAACTTAACGATAAAACTAACCGGATGACCAAAATTACCGAAAATCTGTAACATTGGGGGATGAAATCTCTAAAAAGGGGACTAGAAAACGTTCATACCCCAAACATTGATGACCAAAAATGGTGTTCTCCCCTTTTAATGGCATTTCTTGTGCGATAAATAACATAACCGAAGATTTTCGTAGATTCCGATGTATTGAAGGACGTGGTGAGATACAACAGACGGGATCTCGAGGTGGCTTGCGAAGACTTTAGCAACATTATCGGTTCGTCTCCGGACAGCCAAGTGTACAAAGGTACGATGAAAGGCGGTCCCGAGATCGCCGTAATATCTCTATGCATCGGAGAAGATCAGTGGACGGGATACCTCGACCTTTATTTTCAGAAAGAGGTAGTCAGTCATATTATTTTCTATGCTTTTATTTTATTAAATTTTAATATAATTTAATACCTCCGAAATTCCGCGTCGTCGAAGGTAGCGGATTTGGCGAGATTAAGCCACGAGAACGTGGGAAGGTTTTTAGGCTATTGCAGCGAAGCGAATCCTTTTACGAGGATGCTCGTGTTCGAATATGCTTCTAATGGAACTCTCTTCGAGCATCTTCACTGTAAGTAACTAACGGTATCTACCCCGATTCAACGTTTACTATATATATGTGTTATTGTACGTATAATACTGATTTATTTTAGGATGGAGCCCTCAATTCTTGTACTGACCGATCTTTTTTTGATCTTGAACTAGACGGAGAAGGATGCCAATTTTCATGGGCCCGAAGGATGAGGATCATCGTTGGAATAGCCCGGGGATTGAAGTACCTTCACACGGAGCTCGACCCTTCGTTCACCATATCCGAACTAAACTCCAATTCCATTTACCTCACCGAAGATTTTTCTCCCAAGGTAACGGAAATATAACTTATGCATCGCATGGAAGATCGACTATATTCATGTACCCTTGTATAGATTTTGAAACTCGGGGCGGGGTCAGTTCAACGTAACTGTTAATGTCCACGTCAGCTTATGCTTAAGGGAGTGTATCTTTTTTTTTTTCAATTTATATATTTTATTTCCAACACGCCCATCACGTCTATCCTGATTTCTTTTTTTTTTATCTAGCCTTAAACGTGGAATTTTTCTTAAATGGGTTGTCGTGCGTGTTCGACCCATGACGTCTAAGCGTAAGCTCTGATACCATGTTAAATGATCATTTCACTTAGAAGTTTAAACCTGAAGGGAAATCCGTTATATTTTAAATTTATATATTTTATTTGCAGCAGTAAGCCAGTAAGTATAGTGGATACTTGTATATGTGTACATCGATAACTTTCGTCCCATTCTTGAGGGATCACTACAACTATGGCAATCGTCATATTCTTTTTTCCTTTTTGGTTTTTGTTTTTGCGTAAGATCGTTGTGTTCCTTACGTATTTCGTCTCGTACAATTTGCTGTAATTCGTAACATTCTCGAAACCTTTTTTTCCTATGCAGCTCGTGGACTTCGAATGCTGGAAAAGCTTCATATCAAGATCGGAGAAGAGCTCGGGCACCGTAAGCACCGAAGGAGCGGTCTGTGCCCTCCCGAAGAACGTAGAATTAGGACGTAACCTCAACGTTCAATCGAACATCTACGCGTTCGGAGTTCTCTTGCTAGAGATCGTCAGCGGGCGGCTTCCTTATTGCCAAGATAAAGGCTCCTACTTAGCAGATTGGGTATATAAATTTCAAAAAAATAAAAATAAAATAATAATAATAATAATACTTCTGAAATCGAGCTCGAGCCCATAATTGTCGATTGAGTTCGAGCATCGTAACTGTTGAGCTCGAGCTCGGCTAGATCATGAGTGATCGAAAGCACGAGTAGACCCGTGAGTTTATTTTTAATTTTTTTTTTTTTTACAAAATCGAGCCTCGACCTCAGGAGAAAAAGCTCGACGAGCTCGAATCCAACAAAAGCAGGTCAAGCTCGATTCATTTACAGAACCATCTTCTCCGTGAATTTACATTAAAAACATGAAATACATCTATTAGAAACCGAGGGACGTCCCCTCACATGTGGCATGACTGACCTAACACGTGGGCACATGAATTGGGTGACTGTGACCGAAAGATTGCTCCGATACTATATTAAAAAATTGCGGGCTTCATCCTGTTTGTCTGTTGTTTTATTAATTTAGTCTGAAAGCTAAATTAATCGATGTGCGACAACACCCAGTTTTATAATCTCAACAGTATCTCATTATTATTGTAGGCTAAAGAATATTTGGATGCCCCGGAAGTTATGTCCTACGTGGTGGATCCCGAGCTGAAGAGCTTTCGATACGAGGATTTGAAGGCGATTTGCGAAGTCGTGAGCTTGTGCATTCGTCCCGAGACGAGCGTTAGGGCGTCGGCGAAGGAACTGTGTTCGATGTTAGAAAGCGGGATCGATGCTTCTGCGTCGTCGGCCAATTTCAAGGCGTCGTCTTCGGCGTTGGCGTGGGCTGAGCTCGCTCTTTCCTCGTAGTGGTGGTGGCTTGGTGAAAATATATTTTTGTAAGAAAATTGATATATTATATATATAGAGAATTTTATGGTGTTTTCCGGCTTATGTAATTAATTGTTATGTGGCATTGATTGGTATCAACATGCCACATATAATGTGGCATTGATTGACACGATGATTTTTAAGATCGGGTCGGGCCAGAAAACCGCGGATCGGCCAAAAATCCGGTTCGGGTCCGGTCTGGTCTAAGCTTTAATTTAAGAATATAAATAAAATACGAGTATTTATCTTGCCTTACTAGAGAAAATTAAATAAGAGTTATGTGATGTAGTGGTTAGGACTTGTGGTATTAATCTAGCAATCTAGGCTTGAATCCTTAGTAAATCACTATGAGAAATAATTTTTGTTTACTACTTTGTCTAGTTTTTTTATTTTATGGGCTAACAATTCAGCCTAACTCAAATTTTTATTTATTTACTATAATGTAGTCCAATATCATTTATGTTTTAAGAATTAATATATTTTATTATTTTTTAAGGCACCGATTTGATTCCGATTTTATTCCGTTTAGATCACTAAACCTTTAACCACTAAATTTTACGATCCATTTAAAAAATCTAGTTTTAAAACCATAATTGACACATTATATTGTCATGACACATATTATATTGATGTGACATCTTACCTGATACTACTAATTAGTACCACGTTATGGGATGATAGACGTCAAATTTCTCATATAGAGAAATTTACACATATATATATATATATATATATAAATTGAACGTCTTTCGAGAATTAATCTCGCGTGAGGTGTTTTTCTTTAGTTGTTCATGATGAGTTCGTCGTTTTGTAAATAGTCTACTGCTGAGGTATTGCCTAGTTAATCTGGTTCCTTCTAGAAGGCCTTCCGTTTTCTTTTTAAAGAAGGAAAGTCCGAGATTAGTTGTAATCTTCGTGTGTCATGGCATGCAAACTTTGGCTTTTTATAGTTATTTAAGTGATTTTTAACACGTTAATAGATAAAAATAGGTTTAATTAATTACTAAAACACATTTTCTGTCTTATTTTATTAATTATCGTTAAGAAGGATTAAATGATTAAAAAGGGGGAAAAACATGGCGTTTGACTCGTTCAATTTTTAAAAAGTAGCATTTGATTGCGATTTTTAAGTCAATAATCTGATTCAGGGTCCCTTCTACAACATGGTCCATTCTCTATTATAACACAGTCTCATGCGGTTTTATAGTCTCTTGCTGCACGCCTCCTTGCTTATTATAGCACGAGTTTCCTGTTATATATGGGAAATATGACACCTCTATTAACAAAAAAGTGTTGCAGTTACGATTTGAACTCATAACCTATTACACAAGCATTTGACACATAACCACTGAACTACACAAAGCTCACCCACACTTATGCAGATTGCATCTACTATTTTTATATGAATCTCATTAGTAAGTGTATAAATTAAAATTTATCAAATGAAGACTATTTTCTAAAATTGACCCATTGCCATTTATTTGAATAATCCAAAAAAAAAAAATTCCTTGCCAACTACGGCACACAAACTCCTTCTAGAAGATAACGTTCACATTTCAAAATTCTAATCACAATAAGGAACGATTACAAACTTCCTTCTAGAAGATTTTACGTTCACATTTTCTCACGACGTAAAAAGATATCAAAGAAAAACTCATTAATTGTAGGTCATTGGTGTACGTTTCACCACGTTGCGTTACAATGAATCCTTCCTACATCTATGGAATAGAAACATTAATTCAATTATAACCAGAGTTTACGTCGAAGATTTGAGGACGGGGCCGGGGACACAAACAATTAAATTTATAAATTACACAAAAAAATAAAATGAAATAATATTAAAATACGCGCACTCTCGTTGACCAATAATGTCTCTCTCTCTCTCCCAGTCCTATATATCAAAACGCCGTCGTATAACTCACCATTGTCGTCGTCTTCTTAGTAAAACTAACAATTGAATCCCACCGAACGCGCAACAAGTTCACCTTCAAGTCTTCTTCTTCTTATTCTTCTGCATACCCATCTCCATTGTCCTCAATTTTCCTGCGAAGAGAAGTATTTGTTTGATGGCTAGCGAATCAAACCAGCCTCAATCAGTCCATGATTTCACCGTTAAGGTTTAGTCCCCTTTCCCCCTTTTTAGCTTGATTATTTATTTATTTATTAAAATCTGTGGTTGTGATCAAGTGGGTCTCTTTTGCTCCCTGAAATTATTCTATTTTCACAGCAGTGGGCTGTTGTGATAAGACGAGCTTGTAGAAAAAAAAGAGAGCTATTTTCTTTGTCTGTTTTGTGCTAATGAGCTTTTCCATCGATTTTTTCAATTTATGAAAACCCTTTTGAGTGCAGGACGCGAAAGGGAATGATGTTGATCTGAGCTCTTACAGAGGAAAGGTTCTTCTCATCGTCAACGTCGCATCTCAATGGTACTACGTCATTTTATTTAGCCCTTTAATGGCTTCTGCTTTTGTCTCTGTTTGCTTCAAAATGAATTGCTTGACTTATGCTGCTGCTGCTGCTTTGATGATAAATCTTGCTATGTCTAAGAGTCCTCTCTCTCTCCCTCTCTCTCTCTCTCGGCTAGTAACTGGCTTTAGACGAGAACCCTATTGTTGAAGGATCAATGGCTATGAAAAGGAATGAAATATTCTCTTTAATTGCATATTATATATGGTAAATAGAATAAATTTGCTGATATTATGCATAGGGGGGGATTCTGTATAATAATTCTGTGAGACATACTTTGAGATCTTGCTCGGGTTCATTACAATAAGAACCTCTCCAAAAAAATGAACCGATAATTTTCTCTGCTTGCAGCGGCCTCACCAACTCCAACTACACCGACCTCACGAAGCTATACGAGAAATACAAGGACCAAGGTTTCATTTCCTTTTATTAATTCCCTTACATAAATATTATTGCCCTTTTGCTTCATTATGTTCCCGTAATGAATTTCGTCTCCCCTCAAATCCTCGGATATATTCCCTTCCGTAGATTTGGAGATATTGGCATTTCCATGCAACCAGTTCGGGTCCCAAGAGCCCGGGACCAATGAGGAGATTCAAGATTTCGTATGCACTCGCTTCAAGGCCGAGTATCCCATTTTCGACAAAGTACTACTTACTACATATCTAAAATACTTTACTTCTCTCTCTCTCTCTCTCTCTCTCTCTCTCTCTCTCCATCTCTCTCGATCTCGCTAATATATGTATGCATGTGTGTGTGTATATACAGATCGATGTGAACGGTGCTAATGCTGCTCCGTTGTACAAGTACATGAAATCGGTGAAGGGAGGGTATTTCGGGGACGGGATCAAGTGGAACTTCTCCAAGTTTCTGGTCGATAAGGAGGGTCGCGTCGTCGATCGATATGCTCCCACCACATCTCCTCTCAGCATAGAGGTAATGAAAATTTAATTAAGGGGTTTTTACATTTTTAGTCCCCAATGTGTTAACCTATGGGCGTCTCTGGTCCCTCATTTTCCCGAGTTATAGTGTCAGTCCCCCGGTTAACTTAACCGTTAAGATGGATGAAGAAACGGGCTGGGCCAACTCGAATTTTGAGTGCCAAAGAAAGGAAGACATGACCCGACCCGTTTTTCCGTCCAAAGAAACGGTTAAGTTAATCGGGGGATCAAAAACGCTCAAAATCAACAACATTGATGACTGGAACTGTAACTCGGAAAAAATGGGAGACTAGAGAAGCCCATATGCCATACATTGGGGACCAGAATTGTAAATATCACAATTGAATCATATTCTTGCAGAAGGATATAAAGAAGCTGTTGGGGGTGGCGGCTTAAGGAGATCTCAGAGCAGGAGATATGAAAATGGTTTGTTTGATCGATTCTCAATGATGAATATATAAGTATTTACGTTTCTTGAATAAAGAGTGTATTTGTTGTGTTATGTTACTTTGAACGGTTTTTATGTCTTGAAGGCTTTATACGCTATCTCGGACTTTATGGAATATTAAATGAAATATTGTGCCAATTGAAAACAATAGTTGCGTGGAAACTATACCAGCCATATAATAATGGCAGATAGTTATATGTCATTTAATAATTTTACATTTATATTTTTTTTCTTTATTATTATTATTAAATTATTTTTTTGTTGTCCCGATGTATTCCCACTCGATCTGGCTATGAGTTAGCCCCTAAATACCGGCGTGGGCTTGCGCCACACAGACCTAAAGGAAGCTTAATTGCATCACACACTTCAGAGGTGGGACTAATCCCCTGAGCCAGATGAATACGTCTTAAATCTGACAACGATAGTCATGAGCCGCTCATGAGGACTACTTAAGGATTAATTTTAATAAATATTAAAATTAGAATTTTATCTATCAAAAGTCTTAATTTCAAAATAATTCTTGATAAAACTTCCCTGAGATTGGAACTTTGATTAAAGAGGCTTCACTTGATCTTTATACTAAAAAAACTAACCAAAGTAGGCATCGTAAACACTAATTCTAACACATGTCAACGGTCGGTAATTTTTTTTCTATTTTTTTTTTCTTATGAGACTGTGACGACTTACATAGAAACTAAAACCATACACCATATACTAAAACTTGTGCCTTTTTAGTCTAATCATTGACCTAACCATTTCTTCCTCTGTCTTAGTGTCATGGGCTTTGCAATTGCATTCTTTCGTCTTCATTAACTCTAAAATCTAAATAGAGAAATTTCCTCAAAAAAAAAAGGGAAGTCTTCCCTTCGAAATTCGCGTGAACTGGCAGATTTGCTGGTCGAAAGAAGAAACCGTTGCTTCTCATCAGAATTTTCCGAAGCATATCGATGGATTTTGGGAGGATTCTCGGAGCAATTTGCTTCTCGCTGATCTTGCTGAGCTGTGCTGTTGATAGAGTGACGGCCGGCGACATTGTTCATGAAGATGCTTCGACCCCAAAAAAGCCCGGCTGTGAAAACGATTTCGTGCTGGTAAATTTTTTTTTTCCCAACTAACTTTATTGTGCATCTTTGTAGCTTAATGTGATTGGGTTTTTTTTGGGTTACTTGCTGGATTTTACTGATCTTGATTCCTCGATCATTAACTACTGATTTTTCGGCGGCCGTGTCTTCTATCGCTATGTGCGCGTGTAATTGATGGGCTTTGGTTTCTGAGTGTTTTTCAGCAGTTTAATTCAGCTATACCTTGTGCTTGAGCTGAATCTTGCTGTGGATATTGCTAATAATCTTTGTCCTAAATGTGCTGTAATTAGGTAAACTGGTCAATTTCCATTTAATTCATCATCTTTTAAGCGTAATCTTTAATGGGATTGCTGCTATTTTATGCCTCATACAGCAAATTTTTTAAGGTTTTCAGTGGGATCGTCTTTTATAAAGTTCCTGCTGTCTCTTCTCGTATTTCTTCTCATTGTAAGAAGACAAGTAGCCTCCTCTTGCACACTTGCAATAGTTGGGTCTAAAAATGTGCAACATTGTCGCTTTTAGGAGAGCCTTTATAGTTTCTTTTCCTTGGCAGGTAAAAGTTCAAACTTGGGTCGATGGCGTAGAAGATGAGGAATTCGTCGGCGTCGGTGCCAGATTTGGAAAACCTGTCGTGGCAAAGGAGAAAAATGCTAACCGAACTCTCCTGACTCTTCCGGATCCTCGTGATTGCTGTAGTCTCCCGAGGAAGAAGGTCCTCCTCTCCCTTAATTTCGTGCTTTTGCTGCTATTGCATTGTAAAACGTTGATTTTTGATTTTTTTTTTGATGAATTTAGTATTCGGGAGATGTTCTCATGGTGGACAGAGGCAAATGTAGGTTCACTGCGAAGGCTAATTTCGCTGAAGCTGCTGGTGCTTCAGCTCTCCTCATTGTGAATAACCAAAAAGGTACAATTTGATAAAGCCCAACTATTTATCTGTGTATACTTTGTTTTTTCTTAATTCCATCTATCTTTTGAATTTTAGTAGATGGTGAAAGGCGACAGTTTTTTGTTACCTATACCTCAAATTTGTACTTGTTCTAAACCAATTTTTTCTTTGCAGAGCTTTACAAAATGGTCTGTGATCCTGATGAAACGGATCTCGATATTCTAATACCTGCCGTTATGCTCCCTCAAGATGCTGGATATATATTGGAGAAAATGTTAACAAATGGTTCATCAGGTTCGTAGATATTATTTCGTTCGTTTTTTTTTTTCGTTGCTAATGAGTATCTACTTAGATAGTGTTCGACTTGCTGTTGACGAATTTCTTAGTTACATTATAGATGATAGCCAATATATTCGGATAATTTAAGAAATTCCCTCTGAACATGGAGGTTTTGAGAAAATAGCCTCCAAATGTATAACTTTTATTATACCCGTACTAAACGGGGACCATCGTGGCTGTGTGGTTATGTTAAACGCTTGGGTGGGTGGATGAGGTGTAGAACAATGTTTGTGTAGTTGTCATCTATATAGTAGGTCACAGTTTCAAATACTAAGCAGAACAATTTTCTTAAAGGGTTCTCAGCTCCAACTACGGTGCTGAGAACCCAGTATAAAGTTGAGAATCCAATGGTGCAAAGAACCCACTCTGGGTCCTCATCTCAGCTCCTAGTGTGAAGACGAGAAGAACCCAGTATAAAGCTGAGAACCCAACTATAAAATGACAGAAATACCCTTAAAGTTAAGGTCATTGACTAAAGAGACGAGTCAAATATGCTAATTTTTAAAAATTGACTTGGTCACACGCCATATTTTAAAAACCACCCAATGTGATATTGCTTGTGTTATTGCTTTTCAAATATCTAATTTCTTTCTTTTGTGATATTGCTTTTCACTGAAAGTGTTACCTTTACTTTTTTTTCTCTCTATAGTATCCGTACAGCTTTACTCACCGAAAAGGCCTGTGGTGGACATAGCCGAGGTATTTCTTTGGTTGATGGCCGTGGGAACCATCTTGTGTGCCTCTTACTGGTCTGCGTGGAGTGCTCGAGAGGCATACATCGAGCAGGATAAGTTTTTAAAGGTCAATGAATCAAATGAATACTTACTCTTTGTTACACAGCACTATTGAAGGTCGAAAATCAAGATAAAATAATAAATAGCCAATTGTTTTTTTTCGTAGGACGACATAGATGAACTTCCAAACATTAAAGGCTCTACTGGGTCTAGTGGCGTGGTGGATATCAGCACGACATCTGCGGTTTTGTTTGTCGTTTTTGCTTCTTGCTTCTTGATACTAACATACAAGCTAATGTCGGCTTGGTTCATTGATCTCTTGGTGGTGATATTTTGCATCGGCGGTGCTGAGGTACAAACTCTACTACAGTTACCTTGTTTTATTGGCTAAATTGCATATAACACACCCGTGGTTTAAAAAATAAACACCAAAACCCATCTGGTTTGTAAATAACGTAAAACACTCTCGTGGGTTTATTTAATCATGCGCTCCTTCTCCTTGTCATTTACACCCTTTAATTGGGGGTACAATGCTAAGTTTTAGACAATATTGGCGGGTACAGTGTTAAGTTTTAGATAACACAATGGAGTTTTGCTCAATTAAAAAGGGTAGTTACGTGCATTTCAGTATATACACGTGAGGGTAACGTAATTTACCCTTTTGAATTTTATCTTATAAAGGCTAACATTGTATATGAAATTCAGTTTACGAATTTAGTGGATGAAAATGGTAAAAGAATTATTTTGATCAGACGTATCTGTGTTGGAACTGTTTGTGATTGCTTTTCTCCTTCTCCTTGCAGGGTTTGCAGACTTGCTTGGTTGCTATATTATCAAGGTAAAAAACCCTTTCCATATAGCGGGAATTTATAAAAGAAAATTTTTGTCTGCCCGTAAATCGAATGGATCAAGAATTCATATCGCCATTCGTCTGTTGTATTCTAGTATTATTTTCTTATTATATGATATTTGCGATGTCAACATAACCTGTAAGTATAAAACAAAAGGGATCCCTGTAAATTATATCACTGGCCATAACAGTTATAGTCCATTATTCTCAAAACGAAAGAGATTAATTTTGAAAAGCCTTAACTGAAGTTCAAATTTTTAATGAATTTTAGGTGGTTCAAGCAAGCTCGTGAATCATTCTTGAAAGTTCCTGTATTGGGGGCAGTCTCTTATCTTACTTTGGCTGTCACGCCGTTTTGCATAGCTTTCGCGGTGCTTTGGGCCGTCTACAGAACTCGTTCTTTCGCATGGATAGGGCAGGATATTCTCGTAAGTACATAGTTATTTTCCTTTTTATGCTGATATTGTATCCTTGGATTTTATGGGAATAGAAAATCTCATTCAATTTTTAGATTTCATCTTGGAAATTTAGAATGAGGATAAAATTTGGGGGTATGATTTTGGAATTCGCAAATGCATTGGTTATTAGGGCCACTTACATATACACGTAACGTTAATGCCGTTTTTCTTTTTCTTTATTCCTGACTAATTTTACCTGTGATGACTTCTTATTTATTCAGGGAATTGCACTCATAATCACCGTTCTTCAGATTGTAAGAATTCCCAATCTCAAGGTAAAAAGATGTTTTTTTTTTGTGGGCACTTTCTAATTCTCTCTTACGCTAACAGATTATACGCATTCATCTTTTCTTGTTTTGCGTACAAAAACATCCTTCAAATTTGTAATATTAGTTTAAAAGTGCTGCTCTTTCCATTGCTTCCCAAAATTCACATTATATGAACACACACACACACTCTCTTTCTCTACTGGCTGTTAGATGATGATATGTTAGAGATTTATGCCTTATGATTTATGATTGCTTTGTTTGCATTCTAGGTCGGTGCGGTCTTATTAAGCTGTGCCTTCATTTACGACATTTTCTGGGTCTTCGTTTCAAAGAAACTATTCAAAGAAAGCGTGATGATCGTGGTAAGTATATCTTTACATAATACATATATATATATACATATATATATACATATATATATATACATATATATATATATAAACATAAACATCTCCAAGAACAAATAACACAACGGAAGAATTAAGAATTCCACTCGATAAATAGGTTGCTCGTGGAGATAATAGCGGCGAAGATGGCATACCAATGCTTCTGAAGATCCCCCGTCTATTCGACCCGTGGGGCGGCTACAGTATCATAGGGTTCGGTGACATTCTCTTGCCTGGACTATTAGTAGCATTTTCACTACGGTAAGTTTTCTTACAAGTCTTGTTTCTAACAATCTCTAGCTACCCGTTTCCTTCTACAACCTTAAGTTATTACATCTACTTTAGTCGATAGATATGATTTTTTTTTCCGGAAAAGATTCGATTTTTATCGCTCAAAACTATAATTTCTATCGTTTTTGTTTACTTTGCAGGTATGATTGGCTTGCAAATAAGAGATTCCAAGCGGGATATTTTGTGTGGACGATGTTTGCTTACGGATTAGGTAAAACACCGTTGGAATTAAAAATATATTTATTTAAAATATGATACAGTCCCTTCAAGCTTAAGCTTTTAGGTGTAGTAGCCGTTCAACATGGTATCAGAGTTAAAGAAAAAAAAAATTACGTTTAAGGATAGATAAGAAAGAAAATTACCCTAGACGTGCATGGACCTGTTGGAAATAAAATATATAAATTTAAAATATGATACACTCCCTAAGCTTTTAGATGAAGTGATCATTCAACAGATTCTATCGAATTCATTCGAAAACTCAACTATATAACAGTCTGAAAAGTAGTGAATCCTTAACAAACAATTTAAAAGTATAATCTTTTTGATCGGTTTTGTTTCTTACAGGTCTGCTTGTTACGTATGTGGCATTAAACTTGATGGACGGTCATGGACAACCCGCATTGCTTTACATCGTCCCCTTCACTCTCGGTATTGGCACAAAAAAAGGATTTAAACTGAAAATAGAATAAAACGGTCCTCAATTTACGGATTATTATTATTATTATTATTATTATTATTTTTGGTAAACTGCGATCTACATTGCAGGGACATTTTTCGGGGTGGGTCGAAAACGGGGCGATTTGGGTATCCTGTGGGCAAGAGGAGAACCCGAGAGAGTGTGCCCTCATGTTCGTCTCGAATCCAACAGGGAAGAATCGCTCTAAAGGATAACAGTAACTAGAGTAAAAAAAGAAAAGGGTATTTATCTGCAGGTCTTTTTAATATATTGTTGATTATTTCTTGTGGAGTATGTAGAAAATTAATAGTGAGACGATTGTTGTTGAGATCATCTTTGTGTGCAAGAAAGTCTCATGCTGCAAATTTATGTAACTTTGATCCGCTGTAGATGTGTGCTTACCATATTTGAGCTTATGCTTATGCTTATGTTCATATTTCAGATTTTATTTTAATATTTAATATTTTACTTTCATATTCAAGATTTTACTCCATTCCATTATAAAAAGCATAGGGGTGAAAGTCGAGTCGGCTTTGAAGCTCACTGGGTCATTTGCACTATTCTAGAATTGATGCGAAAGACATGACAACACATTATTTTGGGCACATAAATGTATAAGCATCGGAATCTTAAAAAAAATCAATTGTGTCATGTGTGGAATATTTAATTTTTGTCTACCATCTGCGGTGCAGTTTGTGTTTATGAGTTTGATGTTAATGCCGTTTAAAGATCAGTCGGCTCTTTTTTATACGGAAAGAATAATAATCCAAATAAATGGAGTGGCACAATTATAAATTTAGATGGACGATTTTGTGTAAAGAAGGCGCGTCCGAACAAACTTAGGTCTCCGATTATTATTTTTTTGACAAAATAAGTCGAAAAATCCGCTTCGCTGCTGACATGTAATATTGCCAAGTAGGGATATTCAACATATTATGTCGGAAAAATAATCATGGATCCTAATTTATTATGACATAGAAATTAGGAACACATCTTTGCAATTATTAAATATAGTGGCTCAAAATTGAAACCGACCAACTTGACGATCCAAATTTATAACTTTTGTCATCTTCCAAATTAATCACTGAGTGGGTCATAAAAGTAATCATCCATGCTTAGCATCAGATGGTCCTCATTGTGTGTACCCATTAACATGTGTGTGTTCACATGGGGCCCACAATCTTTCTCTCTCTTGTTTAACATTCAATAACTGTTTAACATGTTAATGAGTACACATAATGGTACAGATGATCCACTCGGCTTAGCACATTGAGAGCCATTAATGCATGCAATTACTTTTCAAGAAATCTTACAACATGAAAGTAATGCACATGTATTCTTGCTAAATTGGTTGGGGGGTAATGCCACATACTCCGATGGTGAGACTTTTCCCGGGGCCGGATGAGAATATTCCAATTCCACCCAATAATGCTACAAATAGGTAACGAGAAGCGACAAACGATTCGGGTTGTGACTGAAATTATGTATAGTTTTCCGCCGCAAATACTTTAAAAAATAAATATAGAGACAAATAATTTCGTGAGACTGTCGTTCCTCCGAGAATAATGTAAACGGAGTTTCCGTCGCAAATCGTCCCTAAAAAAAATTATCAAATTTTTGTAGTGGTAAGTCTCATTGTGACAAAAGAGGCATATCACCACCCCTCGTCCACTAGACTATATACCTATGGGCAATCACGTATTAATATCAGTCAACACAATCTTACAACAGCTTACACTTGGAAGCTGGTTGGTCAATTATGGCAGATCCTGTAATGGGTTAACTTTAGGAGTTCATTCTAAAATAATTGGTGATACGATAAGAAGTCTCTTTGATTTATATATGGGATAACATCCATTTTGGTTTCCAATGTTTGACTTATGAACCAATTTAGTCTCCGATGTTTTAATTAAACCAATTTAGTCCATCTGTTATGTTCTGTAAATGAACCAATTTAGTCCAAACTTAACAGAAACGGTGAACTTAGACGAAAAATAATTATATGTGAGACACGTGGCACGCTGTGATGATGCCATAAGTCAATTTTCTGTTCAAATTGATGGTTTCCGTCAAGTTGGAACCAAATTGGTTCGTTTCCGAAACTTGGGAGACTAAATTGGTCCAATTGAAACATCGATGACTAAATTTGTTCACGAGGTAAACATCGATGACCAAACTGAGTTTTATCCCATTTATATATTAAGTCTGATGAAGTTAGTTTCTTAAGGTGAGACAAATAATCTCAACAGTCTTCCTCACGTGTGACGTGATTCAAAGCCTAACACATAGGCATATTAAATCAGGTGGCGGCAAGTCAAACAGACGTGATAACACACAGATCGAAACGCTCTGATAACATGATTGAAGGGGGTCCATCCAAAAATCAATAGATAACGAGATGATACCTCATTTGATTTATATATCGAGTTAGGTGAAGTTAATTTAATGGACAAATAATCTCAATAGTAATAGCGAGAAGAGAGGCTTTTAGCCGTGAAGTAAACACAGCCGAACCAACCAACTAACTAACTAGTAAATGCTCTCTGAAAAATTAGTTACAAAAAAAGAGGACATTATTACTTACACTCTTGTACTGGTACGAATAAAGACCTGCCCTGTGGGGATGCAGACGTTTTAACCAACATTAATTGATACTCCCCACTCACCTTTTCCTTCGTTAAATTATTTCAATCAGTTTAAGACAAAAACCATAACATACATACATACATACATACATTGTCTCTTGTGCTTTAGGTAATAGTTTCTAGCTACTCATGAATAATAATCGTCTGTCGCCGGTTTCGGAAGAGCCCGCCGCAGAGAACAATAATAGCTCCTCATCGTCGTCTTCTTCTTCCTCCTCGAGGAGCTGCTCGAAGAAAGTTCAGACATGGAGGAAATGGATGAGGAGCCGTTTCCCGTCGCTCTTCAGCAAGAAATCCGACCTGAGGATTCTCTTGAGCGTTATGGGCTGCCCTCTCTTTCCGGTTTCGGTCAGTCCTAAACGAGAAATGTCCCACGTAAGTGCTAACAGGGTAATTAATTGTTGTTGTTTTTCTTTCTTTAACTTTGGGCCTCAAAGGTACTATAGTGTTCTAAGTTATTGCGTAAACTATATTATTTGAAGTTTGGCTTGATTATTTTGTCTTTTATATTTTTGAGATAAATGACATTTTAAGGGCAGCTAAATTAAGGAGTGATAATTTTAGGATAATAAGTTCCAACAATTTAAGGATAACTAACGTTAGAAGCTTAATTTCAGTTTGGGATTAACACGCACGAACCACCGATGATGATTAATTTGAGAAAAAAATCGCGTAATCTACACGTAACAATTATTTTGGAGAAAATCCTACGTGGCGCTGGAAAAAAGCTGGGCCCTAATCAGTATCCCGGAGAATTGAAGAAAGTTGAGGAGAATTAACGTCGGGAAACTAATTTCAGCACGGAAGTAATACACGCGAGGTGCACCCCGTGACAATTACTTTAGGAAAATCCTACATGATATCGGAAAAAATTCTGTCCAAGTCCGCATGTCTGATGCCACGTTAGGCTTTTCTCTAATTTAATTATCAAGTACAACACATGTTAATTCCGACTGAAATTAGGTTTCAGGCGTTAATGTCCTCAAATTGTTTCGATTTGCAAATTTATTTTCCTTAACATTCATTAATTTATGTGTTCTTAAAAATGCCCGTCCCCAAATATGGAGAACTAAGACTAATTAAACCTTGAGTTAATGGATAATAACGACAATAACAACAACCATAAGAAGTTTCTTCTTCGCAACTTTTTAAAATTTGATTAATAGAAGGATTGCAATTTTGAAAATAACTGAATAAATTCAAAAGCTGCATTATTGACTTCAAAAGTTTGTAATCATTCGTTATTCGGAGAGGTTGCAAACCTTCCAGATATTTTGTTGTTCAAATCTATTAATAGACATATATATTCCAGAAATTAGAGCATACAATTTCTTCCGCATTTTCTACAAAAGGAATATTTTGCTTTCTTGTATTGTTCCCCAAAATTAATCTCTGTCTTAAGACATTATTATCTTTAAGAAAGTTAGAAAGTTTTACACCTCCTAGCTATATTCTATTATTTCAATTGAAAAATATATATTCCTAACATTATTGTGCTGCATTGCGTCTGAAAAATATATAAATGCATTTAGTTGAGAACTTTAATTGAGTATTAGTATCCTTCGAAAAGGTGGTATCTTCGTCGGCCCAATACACAATCCAACACTTCAGGGCCGCAACGGGATGCGGGAGGCTCGAGGGTTTGATGAAGAGTATGTACGCCACGGGGAAAGTGACGATGCAAGCGATGGACGAGATCGGCTCCGACGGGCCCAGAAACGGATGCTTCGTCGTGTGGCAGATGGTGCCCGACAAATGGCTGATTGAGATAGCCGTCGGCGGCCAGAAAGTGGTCGCCGGCAGCGACGGGAACGTCGCATGGCGCCACACCCCGTGGCTCGGGTCCCACGCCGCCAAAGGTGGCATCCGACCTCTCCGACGTGTAATGCAGGCAAGTGATATACTGCTACAATAGGTCGCTCTAGATACGCGTTGGAAATTGGTTTGATCAAAATTTCAGAAATATTCATAATGTGAATATGGATATATAAGTTAGATATCTCTGATCTATGTCACGGGAGGATCCATCGAAACGGTATATTGCACCCGTTAATCGGTTAAAAATGAATGAGAAATTAACTACCGCAAAGTAGGTGGAAATGGTTAAACTTAATTCACACCCTTTCCACCTCCTTTACGGTACTTAACTTCTCATTCACCCGTAATCAGTTCAATGAGGCAATATACTATTTCGATTCTATCCTGAAATAACCACAATATTCTAACTTATATATACATATTTGCAAGATAAATATCTAGAAGTTTTGGTCAAAGTTTGGTCAAATCAACTTATTAAATCAGTTTTCAACAGAATATCTTTGACGTATTACGATAGCTAGCTCAAAATTGTTTAAAAATTTGTAAAAAATAAATACATCGACGGATACACTCACACTTTTTTTTTTTATATATTTTAGGGATAATTCCCATTTTGATCCCAAATGTTTGACTGATGATTCTATTTAGTCCCCGATGTTTCAATTGGACCAATTTAGTTCCTCGTGTTTCGAAAATGAACCAATTTGGTCCCAACTTGACATAAACGGTCAATTTAGACGGAAAATCATTAACTGTGAGGCACGTGGCACGCTGTGATGATGATACATGTCGATTTTCTGTTAAAATTGACGATTGACGTCAAGTTGGGACCAAAATGAGTTTTATCCCTATATTTTATTTCCAATTGGTACCTCTCTTACTTAAACCAAGTGACACTACATGCACACAGGGGCTCGACCCGATCGCGATCTCGTCGGCGTTCGCCGCGGCGCAGTACGTGGGGGAGAAGCTCTCCCCGTCGGGATCCGACGACTGCTTCGTGCTGAAGCTATCGGCCGAGCAGGCCGACCTGGCCGAGAGGAGCGACACCACCTCCGAGACGATCAAGCACGTGACGGTCGGCTACTTCAGCCAGAGGACGGGCCTCCTCGTCTACCTGGAGGACTCGTACCTGACCCGGGTCCAGGCCCCGGGCTCGCGGCCCGCGTACTGGGAGACCACCATGTGCACCAGGGTCGAGGACTACAGGTCCGTGGACGACGATGGAGGGATCGTGATCTCCCACTCGGGCAAGACGAGCGCCGTCATCACGAGGTTCGGGGACGACCTGAGGGATTCCGTCGTCGGGGCGGGAGTCACGAGGATGGAGGAGAGGTACGTGATCGATGACATGGCTTTCAACGTCCCCGGGCTTTCGGTGGACTCGTTTATCCCGCCCCGGGAGATCGATTGTGCGCGGGAATCGACGGGTTTCGAGGGTTAGAGTGTTTTCGTGTTGAATGTTCTTTATATATATAGATTATACACTAATGATGTGATAAGTTTACACTTTTAAGATTAGGCAAAATTATAAGATTAGGTAACTGAGTATACATGTTTTTGTTTTTGGCTCACTATGTTTGATAATTGCAAAAGTAGATCACTAAATTTGTATGTCAAAATAATTTTGGATCATGTTTTCAATTTTAGGTCACTCAGTATAGATTTTTCGATTTTGGGTCACTATGTTTACAAAGTTAGTTACCAAATGGGTGAACCAAAATTAAAAAACGTATAGTTAGTGACCCAAAATCGAAAAATATATACTTAATGACCTAAAATTGAGCAAAGTGCACCGAACATAGGAGGTTGGCGGCGAGGACTGTTTCGTGCTCAAGCTCTGTGCGGACCCGCGGACCCTCCGGTCAAGGAGCGAGGGTCCCGCCGAGATCATTCAGCATGTCCTCTTCTGATTTCGGTCTGAAGTGGCTGTAGAAGAAATGTTGTCAATTGGATTCAGTCAATTGTTTCAAGTACCATAATAATTGATCTTCTCCGCCAATTTTACATAAAAATGAATTTGACTATGAATTTTACTGCGGCTCCTTTGCCTAATTTTATTATGAAAAAATAACATTTATCTGGGCGTGGGGTTTGTTATATATTCCCTTCTTCAATTTAGCCAGTAAAAGGCAATTTGGATTCGCCCGCTGAAGTGTACAAGATGCAATGGGCTCTTCGCTCCCAAGTTTGATGTCCCCCTTTTTTTTCCTGGGACGTAGTTGGTATAGCATCGTCTGTAGGTGTGAATGATAGATTTAATGCATCGTAATTGTTGTATTGTGTGTGATTATTGGTGGTACGATGTTCTGTGATGTTTAAAGGTAACATCTTGGAGTGATTTATGTATGTCTTCGGCTTAATGTGTCAGAACAAAAGCAGGTAATCAGCCATGTTAGCGACGAGGAGCTGAAGAAGCGCAGACGTATGTTATAAATGCTGAATGAGGTGTTTGATGTTTAATATGATATATTCCTTTGGTTTTATCCTTTTGCTTGAATGATTACTGAAGCATATGGTGCTGAAATTATTTCATTTCAGCTGTGGTGAAGACGCAATTAACATTCAGTCTAGTGTAATTTCCATATTTTTAATAAACATTTTCGCTGGTTATTATATTTACAAGTCATAATTTTATTATGAATTTTATTAAATATTTTCTTAATCGAATTTACAATAGTATTGTGGTCTAATTTGTAAAGTTGTAAAATTTACGAGTAGTATTGAAAAATTGTAACAATGGAATGGTAGAGAATATTACAATAATATTCTTTTGAGTTTGAGTTTTTTTTTTTTCGGTTGCGGAAGAATTACTGCGTTTTGAGTTTGAGAATGAGTTTGAGTTTATGAATGAGTTTTTCGGTTGGAGATGGTCTTAGTGACCTAATCGCAAAATTTTCCTTTTAAGATTATTTAGGTGTTTAGCGTTACTTGCAAATACATCAGTAGAGATGTTCGTAATGTTCACGGTTATGGTTCCAGTACAACGGCTAACTCTATTTTTCGGGATCGACCGAACTGTGATTGAATTGTTTGCTCGCGCAGCTTCGACTCGAATATGCGATTCGTGGTTCATACATCAAGAATCGCGTGGGATGGGAAATCAAGTGTCTTATCTAATACTAGGGGTGTTCATTATGTAAAAATCGAATCGAGTTGCCGAAAATTTCGGTTCGAAACCGAGTACCGAGCCGAATTTTTTTTTTATTTAGTTTTGGTTGACCGGAGACCGAGTCATTAATGAATAAGTAAAATAGTTTTAGTACTATGTATGCAGTTTATATAAAATCGTAAAGTCATATATTATATATAGTTACAAAATAAACGAAAATAAAAGTCGGGTAAACCAATTTTGTTCGATCATTCAAAATGAGAAACCGAATGACGAAATCGAAAACTGGTCGTTAACCTAACTGTGAAGAGTCCTAACGAAGGTTGAGACCATTCTTTGTTCTATAATATTCATAGCTACGCCACCTTTTCTCATTCTTCTAATAATTCATAGTGGTTGTGTCCACTATCTTTGTTTATTCATTTGTAATGATTAAATTAAATCTAATTCGTACTATTTTCATTTTTTTCCTTTCCTGCATCGATATAATTAATATATATATATATATATATATATATATATATATATATATGCATTCGTACATCGTATCTTCAATATTGAAAAGAACAGAAAGAGGGGTTGGGTTACTTTTCCATGGAAAATATTCTCCCACACACAAACGTCAATAAATTAATATATAGGTTGGATTAAGACAATATAAGTTAATGAGAGGGGAATATATATCTGCTGTCATAAAGGGAGCTTAAGCTTCAAGACAGTTTGAAAATAAAGTTAAAAGAATTTTAAAAAATTAACGACAAAGCTTGAGCTCGACTGTCGTAATTCGAACTGATCTTTCATCCTTTTCATGTATTGATTGCCTAATTCAAAAGCTCTAATTACTCCTATATCCAACTACAAAGTGAAACATAAGATAATCTTTAAAAAAATCATTTAGTTATCATACTACGAATTTTGTTTCTTATAAATAATAATTTAAAAAATAATATTTTCAAACATCAACAACAATAATTAGATGTCCCTCCTATCTTCCATCTATGTGCAGCTCCAAAATTTACAGGCAAATTTGAGAAACACACAACGTGGCATTTTCTCAGTTCATCTTCCTTGGAATTAGAGATCATTTTTTAATTGTATTATTTTTTATTAGGAGAAAAGTCTTTTAGATAAAGTCTCTCTCTTGTTTTTGTTTTTTTCAGTCAAGTCTCTATATGTGAATTCTCGGAAATGCCCCTCGTTTCCACCTCACCAAACCCGAACATCGAGTGAAGAATTATTGATTGTTCCACGTTTCGTTTCGCTGGTATTATATAAAAGAAAATTTAATTTCTTCGGATATTGATCTCCTCATCCGCGAGTCCTCGGCTGCTTAATCTCTCAATCAAGGTGAGATTCCTCAGCAGAGTGAAGCGTATGCGCGTATTATTCTCGTCGTTGTTCTTTCTTGTGTTGTACGTATCCGCTCTCTATGTATGTGTGTGTGGTGTGTGCTGGAGCTGAGCCAGAGCTCTCCGTACTAAGTTTTGATTCGCGTTTGATTGTTATAATTTGATTTTTATCCCTTTTTATGAGAAATCGATGAAGAAAGTGGTCACTGTTGCTAAATTCATGGATGAATTCTGGATCCTTCCTTCAGATTTTGCGTTTTTCTCGAGAAGAATGCGCACATATAATTTTGAAGTAGCTGATGCGTATTTGTTTGCAGTGATTCTCAAACAGTAGAAGTAGCTAGTACATAGGGGTAATGGTCGTTTTCAGTTCTTTGTGCTTTAATTAATCATTAGTTTTAAACTGGAATATGGTAAGGGATGAGTGATCAATGAGATTGGGCGGATTGCTCTCGGGAGTTTAAGCAAAAATTTATCAACAATTTGGAGGATATGAATAGTATTTCTCCAAATTCATGAGGATGCTGTATATAATATTGACTCTCAATGAGATCTGGTCTGTTGATCATAGAATATGCCTACTATCTGATGTCAAATGTGAAGCTGCCATAGTTTATTGTGATCACTGAAGTGTTGATATTATTATTGATTGGATAATTGCCCAAGCCTGTGAATGGATAATAGTAATCCATGTTTTTCAAATATTCATGCTAGGATACTTCATGCTCTGACAGTTTCAGTATTGGTTCCATTGGTTGGCCCTTCATGACCTTGCAATTTTAATTTTTCACTTGTGATATTGTTGATTTGTCATTTATTCTTGTTGCTTGAGATTTGTATCAGAAGATATGGTGTCCTTGTATTCTTCTGTGTATTTTATATGATAATTGAACAAAGGCTAATTATAGTTTATGGAGGAGAAAGGATGATCGAGTAACTGGTTTCGATAAGGATGGGAGGATGTTGCTGCTGTGCGTCCAACAGTGCTGAAGAAAATGTACGTATTTCCCTCCCCTAAGAGCATGCACTTAAATTCTTTAATAGTTTAAAAAAATGCTACCGGTCGATGATGCTGAGTGTTTACGTACTAGAAAATGCATCTTATAATACTTTAATTCAACAAATTTCGAATTTTCTCTGATCTCTAGGCTGTGCTACTTCTCGACTTGAGTTTGCAGATTCAAATTCGTGGCATTTTAGTTAGATCATATGATGCTATCAATCAGATTAGTTTCGTCTAACCTCAAGAAATTCGTGCTGATCCTTTCATATTCCAAAGAGCCACAAAATTTTGCACAAGTAAATTGCATGAGTGCTGACTTGTAAGCTTAAGAATCCCAATGCGTTCCCTTGCTCATAAGGACATATAATCTTCAGCTCGATATGCCTTTCCATTTTTACCTACTTTATCATATATTATTAAAGTGCAGCTGAATCAGTATGTGACATCGAGGCTTGTGTAAGGAATTCGACAGTATTTTTCACTATATGAATGAAAAAAGGTGTCAGTCAGTCTCTCACTTTCTGAAACTTAAATATAGAATTTCCATAAACAACATTGAATCGTGAGAATCTTCAATAAGCATTGTCGATTCACATTATGGTGATTTTCATAACAACCAAAACCGCTCTTCCATATTAGTCAGATTAATAGCCGATGTGGTCATGATCCAGTGGTCACAGGCTGAGGCCTCAAGGATTATGGGGGAGAGATCACATGACCGATTCTCCCTGTCAACATTTCCTTGAGTGAGTATGTGACACATGGACCTAGACTAGTGTGGTTGAACTGGTTGGCGTGGTTTTCAGGCTATTGCGCTGACTCCCGTGGTTTAGCTGGTCTCCTGGACAGGGTACCTCGGGTCACTCAAAAAGAAAAAAAAAATTCTCAGATTAATAGCTCTGAATGTCCAACATCAGTCTCTTTTTTCGCTGATACTTGTAGTGTCCTTTTATTCAATTTTTTTTCTTCGACTACTTTTGATACCAGTTCGATCTATACGTCACTAACATAATCTGATTGTTCCTCCTTGGTTTACCATTTGTCTATAGCTTCCTGTGCCAGAGGAGCATGGCCACTTACCATCTCAGCATGCTGCAGTCTCAAGCCTCTCCACCGGGCTCTTAGTAGATACAAATCTAGACACCTCAGTCCCCGATACTTATCGCCCTCCCCCGGCACCTATACCGTACGAAGCATACACAGGTAACCCTCCTACATCTTCAGCCAACAACAAGCAAGGCCCCGCGGGACCCATCAATGAAGCAGCCACCCAAAATGCTATCGCCCCGTCCCTCGAAAACCACCCCACCTCCGATGCTGTAAAGAACTCAGAATCTGCTAAAGAGGTGGAAACGAATGTCGATCTCGAAATCGAAGATGATGACCTTAAAAAACCCACCAACCCCTTTGGTGCACTGCCACTTGCGGAGGAGGACGGTTGCCCCATTTGCCTCGAAGGTGCGGCTATAAATAATTAACGGGAGAACCGTTTTTTGGTCCCCCAATGTTTGGGGTATGGGTGATTTTGGTCCCCCGTGTTCCGAGATGCCACATTTAGTCCATAATGTTACCGATTTTGGGAAATTTTGGTTCTCCAGTTAATTTAACCGCTAAGTTGGACGAAATTACGGGCGGGGTCATCAAATATTACTGGTCGGGCCGGACCAACTCGAATTTTGCCTTCCAAAGAATGGGGGATATGGCCCGGCCCGTAATTCGGTCCGACTTAACAGTATACTTAACAGGGGGACCAAAATCGCCAAAAATCGGTAACATTTGGGGAATAAATGTGGCATTTCAGAACATGGGTGGACCAAAAACGGCCATACTCCAAACATTGGGGACCAAAAATGGCGTTCGCCCATAATTGACTGCCATAAGTTGTTGTAGTGATTCCAGAATTTTTTTGGCACGGCGGATTGAAATTGAAATTCACTAAAGCTCTGATTTTTTACATATGCCATCTTTTCTGCAGAGTACGACGAAGAGAACCCAAAACTCATGACCAAATGCGATCACGATTTCCACCTCGCGTGTATTCTGGAATGGATGGAGAGGAGCAATGCGTGCCCAGTGTGTGATCAGGTTTGCTTGACTAAGTGCATTTGCATTCTATTTAATCTTTTCTTATTACCGTACTAAGACAGATTATTTTTTTTTTTATGTCTTATTGAGTGCAGCAAGTTGAACTCAGTCCCTTCGGAGGAGAAGCAGCATAGCTTGACAGAAATAAACGCTATGTAAGCGATCCCTTCAATTTCGATAGTCTCAGCAGATTTCAAAATGCTATATATAGTTTTGTGTATTCAATTTATGCTCGTCGGTGGTTTTTGGGTCTTGAAATGTCACTGCTGGTCTCATTTTGCATAATACTGTACATAATAGCATGAGTAACGTTACTTTAATTTGCTGTTCTTTGGTTTTGCATCGTAAGGTGGGAGTGTCTGTCGAATAGATTCATTTGTACAGTAGTAATGAAGGATTTTTTCTTTAGTTGCATTTTTCGAATCCTCTTGTAGATCTTTTATTTTCTTTCTTATTTTTGCTGTGTAATTGAGCTCCAAACTACGTGCTTACACATAGACTTCAAAATTGAGCTCAAACTACGGATGCCAATTCACATTGGAATAGTACTCGTGTGTGACTTAGTTGGACCAAAAAATAAGGCCAATAACGGTTTTCAACATAAAATAAATCAAAGTATTTCTTACTAGACGCGTGGTCTATTTTAAAGTTAAATAAATGGTGTAGACACTTGTGATAAATGAAGTTTCTTGTTATCTTTTGCCCGAGGTATTTGCGTAAATGAACGTTCGTTATAAGGCTAGGCTTTCAGCGGGACTAATCATTCATACGTGTGTATCATTCCAAGTGTTGTGAAGGGTGGTGGGCATCGCGGAAGAAATCGATTTCGGATTGGCTCGATACGACTGATCAGGAAAAAGTTGGACCAACATGGAAAATTTGGTGGGGACCCGCAGGGTAATTATAAGGGTAAAAATAAAATTACCGTAAAGAAAGAAAGACGCCAAAATTTTTTGTGAGTCATTTGTTAACACGAATGGGGAAAAATCATGACCGAGTCGATAAAACTTTCATTATAATAAGAAATTACAACACTTAATTTTCATTGCGTCACCACTCTTATTTTTATCTCGCACTTCTCCGTTGATGTGGAATATATCGGTTTTTACCTGAACTGATAACATTACTATTCTCTCGGGCTACTTCACGTTGTAGTATAATTTTCGAATGACTTTTGTCACATCAATGTCGAAGAACTTTGGCCTATTTATAGATATCTTTAACTCTTGTAGACCACCCGAAACCAATGACTAGGAATATGCCGCGTCGCCATTCAATACGAACCGTTCATATATTGCTTATATAAATAAAATAATATTTATTATATTATTTTATTATATCCTCATTAATGAGGTGATTGTATGCGTTGGCGGTGTCGGTTGGAACTCATGACCAAGTCCACACACGACAACGAAAGTCAAGTAGTCTAAGCGCATCGAATCGAACTCATGTGGTAGAGATACATATTATGTGTTGAATCATTTGACTATACTATTTCTGTCTATTCATAAGGTCAGAGTTGTAATATTTTTTCCTCGATTACAAGATTAAAGCGTCCTATACATTCAATGTTCCATTTATTTTTGCTTATTTGAAAAGGTCGTTACGACTACACATATTGTTTAAGGTTTCAACATATATAGTTCGACAGTACTCATAATTGGTAAACCATGTGGAGAAATTATAATCGATTCCGTCTTGAGGTAATTAACCTGATTATTAGCTGGCTGAGTTTAGTTAAGATTAGGTCAACCATGAACTTCAAACTATTGAATGGTGTCGTACTGTTTATTTCATTGACAAATCAGAGTACACTACACCTATATGAATTCAGAATCCACGTCCCACTTTACTTTAGTGTACCATTTTTGTGCCACTTATAAAAATATCATTATATATCGTCCCGATCATTGCTAAAACATCCGTAATATTACACCTTAAATACTATTATAACGAGTGCTTAAACAAAAAAAAAATTATTAAAACATTGATAAGCAATCGATACATATTTTTTTATGTTCCGACCAATGTTATATAATTTTTTGTGCGTTTAAGCACTCAATATAATAGTATTTATTATATAATATTATTTACGGGTGTTTTAAAACTGGTCGGGCGGGATATAATAATATTTCTGTAAAGTGGCACAAAAAATGACACACATAAAGTGAGACAGAGATATGTTCCCACCTATATATATATATATATATATTATTTTATGTCCGTGTGATTAAGTAGTTGAACTTCATTCGGACCACCTAGCTAGATTTTCTCTCAAAACCTAACCCTAACTAACAAGAGATGATGTCTCTTCCCATGCATGTATAAATATTTGACAAGAACCCCATCAAATCAAAGCCATCTCAACTAGCAGAAATTAAATCAAGCACATAACAACATTTATTGCCTATTCAAGAGAAGTAAAAATGGCTGCCTCCAACGTTCACCAGCTCGTTGCATCTCTGGTAATTATGATTATTATCTCCCTCTCCTCGACGAGCAACGCTGCCCGAAATTTATTACAGCTTCCTCAGATACCAACGCAACCCGGGTTTCCAAACATACCTTCGATCCCTATGGCCACATTACCGCCGCTGCCCTCCGTGCCAAACACTTTGCCGCAATTGCCAAGCACTAATAATCCCGCGATTCCCACCGTGCCAAACGCGGCCTTGCCACCTTTGCCCCAAATTCCGTCTTTTCCTAGCAACTTTTTGCCTTCGATTCCTTCCCCCACGCTCACCCCGCCGCCCTCCAGCTAGAGCGATTTGGGAAGTGATGGCACATTTTAATATTCATATATGTCTGATATATTGAGTCGGTGTTTGAATGATTCGTCAGTTCATTTTCATGTGCGTACGTGTGTGCGTGCGTGCATGTGCTTTTTTCTTTAAATTTCTTGTGTATTACTTACTGATTTGGATGTGCAAGAGCTTTGTGTTGTATTGTACTTCTATGCATTCGTTCTTTGTACGATGATTGTTATCGACTATAGCGCGATTCTTAAACTAATACGTATAAAGCGATGTTACAGGTAACTTAACCAAATCAACAATTCATGCAAAAACTGGTGTAACTAAATAAGCAAAACCGATCCAAGCAAATCCATAAGAATCGGTTTCAGCCCGATGCGAATGGATAATCTTTCACCAGAAGCATTTGAATTGTGGGGAACAAAGCTCCCAGTTTCTTTGTCAAGATCGCAATTCTTTTAATCTACACAAAGAGGACAGTAAAGTAAGTCGTTGGCCGAGTCCGCACATTTTTTAAGGTACTGAAAAACAGTTTAACAAGTGGCTTAAATTTCAATCAGAATGTCACTGATGCGTGTCTTTAATTCGTATGATCGAATCATTGTGATTCTATGAATAGATCTATCCACTTTTAAGGATCCCTAACTTCCCCACCGCGCAAAATTTGTAAGAATAATCTGAGACAACATTTTTCTTTAACGCATAACGATCTTTCATGTTACTGAGAATCATAAAACACGTCATGGGATCTTGGGACGTTTCTTCGCCTTCGTTGATTATTCTGTGTTCCACCGTCGCATTTATCTATCTAAATCCTCGTCTACTACTCGATGATATAGTGTGAAATATATCTTTCCAATTTTTATGAGTAGATGAGTAACTTCGAAGAGAAACTTGTTAGAATGACCACTTTCACTTAAAGGCTTAAGCTTGTAGAGATGTAAACCACGTTTTAAATTTATATATTTTTTTTACTACACTCTCCGTTATGTGTCCATGCTAATTTCTTTTTATTTCCTCTGGTGGCATGTCAGCATATCAGATGTGGATTTTTCCTTTTAAACGTGATCCTGATGATTCAAATCCATGAAGACCTCTTTGGAATGACCTATAATACTATGTTAAAAGACCCATTCAGTTAAAATATTAAGCTTTTAGAGAGTCTATCACATTTAAATTTTAAATTTTTTTATTCCAAATGAATTATGTCCTTGTAAGTAACAATATATCTATTATCTTGTTCGTGATGCCAAAGCTGTCTTAATTCGGACATAAGATTGAAATGTAGTTAAGGTTAGGTCAACCATGACATCCAACTACTGAGTGGGTCACTGTTTTCGTTATGCAGTTCTTGACAAATCATCGTAATATAGGTGCACCCATACTATTTATTTTTATAGATATATCTTGTATGAAATATAGTTGAGCTTCACAGAACCAGCTAGATTTCCATTCAAACCTAACCCTAACTAACTAGATTTCTCCCATGTATAAATATATGGCAAGAAGCCATTCAAGAATCTCAACCAGCAGAATTATTCAAATAAAGTATAAAGCAAAAATTTGTTACTAACAATCAAGAGAACTAATTCGAAGATGGCAGCCTCCAACGGTCACATTCTTGCATCTCTGATTATGATTATCTCTCTCCTCTCGGGTGTCATGACGAGCCACGCTGCACGTAATTTATTACAGGTTCCTCAGATACCAGCACAGCCCGGATTACCAAACATACCCTCGATTCCTAAGGCGACATTACCGCCACTGCCCTCATCGATACCAAACACTTTGCCACCGTTGCCAAGCATTAATCCTACTAATCCCGTCATTCCCAGCATACCAAACACGGCTGCTTTGCCTCCTTTACCAAACATGCCTCAGCCTCAAATCCCGTCGATTCCTAGCAATGTGCCTTCGATTCCTTCGCTCACTCTCACCCCACCACCCTCCAACTAGAGTGCTCCGAGAATGATCATTTATATTTTGTTATCTCATGTGTTATTGATGATTTGGTGCTTAAATTGTTTTTATCTTTTCTTATTATTTTTGTGTGTCTGTGATAGTTGATTTGTCTGTCGGAGTTTGTGTTGTCATGTTGTCCATGTGTAATATCATCATTTAATTATATACTTTCTCCGCAAATTCTAACTAGTAGGGATCAATCTCATCCAATCCAAGCCTATGACCCCTACATATAAGTCACGTGGGGTTCCATTTTAATACCAATTGGCACAAAAGTAATCGACCACAAACTTATATGAAGTCATATTAGTTTCATTTACCCGATGTGGGATTGAGTTTAAGACTCATTTTAGACCGTTATTCTAATCTCGAAGGTGACTAAATATCGCCAGCTCTCATGGTTTTGAAGTTTTACTCGGCGAACTCGAAGCAATTGGAGAAGTTGTTAGCTAAAGTTGACAATAAAAGCAATCTCAATCTACAAACTAAGGAGATGAAAACATGCAAGAACACAACCAACTCAATCAACATAGACACAGATCAAATCAACAATTGCAGAATTAATAGGGTCGAAAGATGCTTTATCCTCACATTGAAATCCCAAATTCCTTGTAATGTGACGAAAATATTAGCTTTCTATATTCTTAGAACAGCATTCATAATCAAAACATGAGTTGCCAATATCTTAGAAATATATATATGACATGCGTCCTAAGAATAATCCGCCATGTTAGAGGATATACAAGCAAAAGCAAAAGCGAGAATTATCTCAGTCGTGCCTTTTCACAGTGGCAAAACTTTTCTATCAACCCGAAGATCTACAAATCTATAACAGTCAAGTCAAAATTTTCATTAAAGCTGAAAAAAAAAGGAAACCAAGAGAGGATTTTTCTTTTAGTAAAAACCTTTTTTGTCAGGAGGTATCCTATAATAGTAGCCCGCATGCTCTGACAAAATTTAATGTGAAGTGAATTATAACATCATCGTTAATTATTAGATAACCTAAGTTTTTTGACGAAACTAGTCCTTCTAAAAGAACTTAGAACCGAATCTGAAAATGGCATGGATGGATGGATGTTACAAATGATTGGTTCTAAGTTCTTTTAGAAGGATTAGTTTCGTCAAAAATTGGAAGGATTAAGTTCTTAGAACTGAAATCATTTGAACTTAGAACCGAAATCTGAAAAAAAAAAACTTAGAAACCCTAAAATCTTGTTTCAATGGGAATGGATGGATGTTACACATTTGCGAGTATCACATCAGCAATTTTGATCATTGCCAAGCAGGATAACAGTGCAAAGTCACCAAGGCATATGGCTCGGAAGCACTTGGAGACATGCACGAGCGGCATGACGCGGACCAAGCTAGATTGGTCAAGGCCAAGCGAGCGATGGTGGGAGACCACTTGCGGTACGACTCGAACGTTGAGGTTCAAGCCAGCGATGAGTGGTGGGCCCAACGGACACCAAGCCAAGCAAAATGGTGCGTGGCGGCGCAGGGGCGCGATGCCGCGGTGGCGGACATCGACGGCGGTCGACGACGGAGTAAACGAATGATGACCGAGCAAGTAGGCGAGGCCAAGCTCGACGTTGGGAGTAGCGAAGACGCACGGTGGTGCGCGAGGTGTGTGGGCCGTGTACGCGGCAGAAGGCGCGCGCGGGCTGCGATGGCGCATGCGAAGGGCAGTGAGGCTCGCGCGGGGGCAGCGAGCCGTGCCGAGGTTCGAAAGGGGCTGCGTGACATGGCGAAAGAGGCGCCCGAGACTTGGTTTGAACGTGTCGAAGACTTGGTCAAAATATTTGAGATATTTTGGGGAGAACGAGTTTGTTGAGATTTACGGGGATCTTTTAGCCATTTAAACGCGAGCCAAAGGCCTATAAATAGAGCCATTTTTGAGCTGCAAAAGACGACGAAATTCGAGCACTTTCGGGGAGCGAAAGCACGTCATCACAAGTAAAATTCTCGAGGGCATCGAGGGTTCGAGTGTTCTCAACGTACCGAGAAAAAAATAAGGGTCCCGGCGAGGGTTTCGCGAGCAAGGTTGAGCGAACGAGTAATTAAGATCTCGGAGTGGACTTAGGAGATAACCATGTGATTTGTGATATGTAGCGAGCCATGTTCAATTTTCTAGTTTTCGTGTGAGTGAAAGTTAGGCCGAGACGTGTTCGGTTCAGCGTTCCCTATATTGTGTACATCTTTGAGCTTAATAAAGATCACGACAAGTCGGGTAGGCGAACCCGACATTCCATTCATTTATATCTTTGTTTTGTTTGTTTCCGCTTTAAAATAAGGCAGGGATTCGGGGAGACTTATCGTGTTAGCGAAGCACCCGAGGGAGCGGGGACATTGTTGACACGAGCCAATTGCTAAAAGGGCGAAGCTTGTTAATTCGAAAAAATTTATCTAAGTCCTAAAAAATTTGTAGTAGGAAAAAAAGGATATCTAATGTAATGACGTGTAACATCGAAAGATCGAAACTTTAGGTCCAACATATGTGATTTTTGGGGTTCTATTTTTTATTTTCAGACGTATTTTAATTATTTTAGATGTTAAGGATTACAGTGCGTGTTACTTGGATGACGTGATAATTAATAAATTAAGTCTCTAGTCGAGTTGAAAATTCTGGAATTAATTGTAAGTAATATTACGTGTAATTAAGCACAATATCCAAATAATAGCTGACCATATAAGACGTGGAGATGATTAAACTATAATATTGACTAGAGTAGTCATCCAAATAATAGCTGACTATATATTTGACTACTAGAGACGATAAAACAGATTAATACTGACTTTGCGTTATTGATATTATGAAATAATTGTTTGATGTTTTTAGGTGGATGTCCATGTCAAGCAACTAATGGACAACAACATTATTCAAGAAGAAATAATTGAGCAAAGAGGTGTGTATGAGTCATTGTATTTTGGCATTGGGACTAAAAGTCATGAGAAATAATTGAGCAAAGAGGTGTGTATGAGTCATTGTATTTTGGCATTTTGTTTACAATTTTCCCTATATAAAGGGGCTTCTTATTTGATGTAAGATGTACATAAGAAATAGAGATTCACATATGTTATAAATAAGTATTTCACAACACGTTATCAGCACGAGCGCTCTCTGGCAACGATCAACCTCCGGACAAGATTTATACAACTATAATCGAGGTATGGTAATTTTATTTTATGTACGGTAAGTTTATTTATAACAGTCGTACACTTACGTTACAGACAGTTTAAATTATATAAATATAACATACATACCACAAAAACGCCTTAGCCCGAGTGGTTTCGCGGAATATCGTCACTACAAGTGATGTGAGGTCCAGATTTCTAATCCCAGTGGTGGCGAGTTGAATTTTATTTTTGACGAGATTTTGTAAAGAGCGATGTAAATAATATTATTTATTTTGTTGATATCTCAAGTATATATCATATATATTTTGAATTAATTTTTGACTATACGGATGAACAAATTTTATTACCACTGGGATAAATTAAATTTTTACATCTATGATATTATTATGATTTTCTTATTATAGAATCATGTCATTTTATATGAATCTTGCGCCTTTTACTTTATTTACCGTGATGCTTATCGGGTGGTGAATAATATTTTTACAGTTGTTTCAAAATATAGTTATTAATTGTGATATTTTTCATTATTATGATTACCGAAATATATTTTATATTTTGAAGGATGTTGTTATATACGATGATTGATCTCCTGATTCTTACTCTACTCACGGCGATAATTATCTTATATGGATTATGTTTTTACCAAGATTTACGAGAGTGTTTAATTACGATATTTTTTTATGTTAAAATATATGTTTATTATGAAATATATTTTGTGATAGAAAGATGTCGCTCTACCTGATGATTGATCTTTTCACTACTATTATTTTTACGATGACACTCCTCGGGATGTGGACTTTATTTTTCATAAGGATTTTCACAAAAGAAGATACAAAAGAAGATTAATTGTAACTTTTCTTTAAAGTTTTTTTTTTTTTATACAATAAATTTGTATTGATATTTATATTGGAAATATTAATGTTATTCACATCATATATTTGTTTAGTTTATGATTTATTACAACGTCTTTTGTATTTCATGCTAGTATGACGAATTTGCAAAGCCTCGAGTTTGTCGCCCTTGACATTTCAGGGAAGAATTATTTATCTTGGCAACTAGACGCAGATATTCATCTAAAAGCAAAAAGTTTGGGTGACACTATTGTCGACCCAAAAACCACAACGGGTGCAGGTGACGCCACCGATACGGTAAAAACCACAAGCCCTCAGGATAAGGCAAGAGCTTTGATAGTTCTTCGCCACCACATTCATGCGGATCTGAGGGATGAATACTTGAATGAACAAGATCCCGCTGAATTGTGGAAAAATCTGAAAGATCGATTTGACCACTTGACAACTGTTATCCTCCCTAAGGCAAGGTATGAATGGATGCATTTAAGATTACAGGATTTTAAATCCGTAACTGAATATAACTCGGCTGTTCATAAGGTGACTGCCACACTGAAATTGTGTGGAGAAACAGTCACTGAAGATAGTATGCTGGAGAAAACATTCAGCACTTTTCATCCATCAAACATGATATTGCAACAGCAATATAGGGAGAGGAGATTTAGAAAACATTCAGAGTTAATCTCTTGTTTGTTATTGGCTGAACAAAACAATGAATTGTTGATGAAAAACCACGAATCCCGACCGACTGGTTCTACTGCAATCCCTGAAGCGAATGCAGTCAAAGGTAATAATTATAATAGTCGAAGCAATGATCGGGGACATGGTCGTGGTGGACATCGAGGTCGTGGACGTGGCCGTGGTCAAGGTCGTGGTCAAGGCCGTGGACGTGGTCGAGGAAATTACGGTGGTGGTTATCAGCATTTCCGTGGTGGTTATCATAACAATCGTGGCGGTCATCAGAATTTTCCCCAGAAGAGGAAAAATTACGAGAATAATGATGAGAAGAGGCACATTGAACAAAAGAACGACGATGAGCAATGCTATCATTGCGGTGGTTCGGGCCATTGGTCACGTAACTGTCGCACGCCCAAACATTTGGTTGAATTATATCGACAAAGTAAGGGCAAAGAAAATATGATTGAAACGAATTTTGTTCAAAGTGATTTGGCTTCTGCTTCTGGGACAAAAGATGAAAATACACATTTCGAAACTGCGGATTTCTAATTTTTCCTGAAGAAAACCAATCTATTATGTATTATTATCGTGTGCTTGATTATTATGTGTATTGTATGCTTTATTATTGTGTGATTTATTATGTATCGTTTGGAGTATTTTATTAAGTTATATGTTTTCTTGTGACATATCTGTTTATTTTAATAATTACTTTTATGTGCTTGTTTATAAAGGAATTTCTCTGATGGAAACAAACATGTGCAATGGAGAATTATGTCTTGCAGACTGTGCAACGACTCATACGATTCTGAAGAATAAGAAATATTTCGATCATCTTGAAATGAAAGAAACAAGTGTTATTACAATATCGGGTAGCACAAATATAATTGAAGGCTCCGGAAGAGCCAACATTTTACTACCCAGAGGAACAAGGCTGACAATTGAAAACGCCTTATATTCTCCTAAGTCTCAAAGAAATTTATTGAGCTTTAAAGTTATTCGACATAACGGATATCATGTTGAGACTGCAGAAAAGGGAGATGTTGAATATTTGCACATTACAAATGGGGTTTCTAATGATAAAAGAATTATGAAAACATTACCTTCCTTTGACTCTGGGTTGTATTACACATATCTTAGAACGATCAATCGTATGCTATCGTAAACCAGAAGTTTACTAATGACATTACATTTAATGTTTGGCATGACCGGTTGGGCCATCCCGGTGCAATTATGATGCGGAAAATAATTGAGCATTCACGTTGGCATTTAATGAAGAACCAGAGGATTCTTCAAAGTATTGAATTATCATGTGTCGCTTGCTCTAAAGGGAAGTTAATTATTCGGCCATCACCAGTGAAAATAAAGAATGAATCCATAACATTTTTGGAGCGTATACATGGTGATATTTGCGGACCGATACATCCATCATGTGGACCATTTAGGTATTTCATGATGCATCGACTAGATGGTCTCATGTATGTTTGTTATCAACACGCAACATGGCATTTGCGAGATTGCTTGCGCAAATGATCCGACTAAGAGCACATTTTCCAGATTATCCGATAAAGAAAATACGCCTTGATAATGCTACTGAATTTACTTCCAAGGTATTTAATGATTATTGTATGTCTATCGGAATTGATGTTGAGCATCCCGTGCCACACGTTCATACGCAAAACGGTCTTGCAGAATCGTTGATTAAGCGCTTGCAATTAATAGCAAGACCATTATTGATGAAGTCGAATCTTCCCTCGTCTTGCTGGGGACATGCTATATTGCATGCAACAACACTAATTCGCATCAGGCCAACGAGTTATAATGATGTCTCCCCATTACAAATGGTTCATGGTCAGGAACCAGATATTTTCCATCTAAGAATTTTTGGATGTGCAGTATATGTTCCAGTTGCTCCACCACAACGAACAAAGATGGGACCTCAAAGGAGGTTGGGAATATATGTCGGATATGAATCTCCATCGATAATAAAGTATTTGGAACCTCTAACTGGAGATTTATTTACGGCTAGATTTGCCGACTGTCATTTTGATGAATTGAATTTTCCGACATTAGGGGGATAAAAGAAACAGCTGGAGAGAAATGTTAGTTGGAATGAATTATCGCTAAATCATTATGATCCTCGAACTAAAGAATGTGAACTAGAAGTTCAAAAGATAATTCATTTACAGAGTTTAGCTAATCAACTGCCAGAAAGCTTTACTGACCTTAAAAGAGTGACAAAGTCACATATACCAGCTGTTAATGCTCCTGCAAAATTAAATGTTCCTGCAGAACATATTATCGAGCCTAAGCCACAGCTAAAGCGTGGTAGGCCATCGGGTTCCAAAGATAAAAATCCTCGGAAAAGAAAAGGAGCAAATAATAATAAGAATGGTCCAACCGATGATTTATCGACCAGAGAAGAGTCGATTGGCAATGAGAATGAATCTCATGTACCTGAACGTTCAGAAAATAATGATAATGAAGAGATCTCGATAAACTATGCCCAAAATGGAATTAGATGGAACCGAGATGAAGTCAACGTTGACGATAAATTCTCATTTAACGTAGCGCTACATGAAATGAATGAGATTAACGAGAATAAGGATCATGAACCAAAGTCTGTACAAGAATGCAGACAAAGAAATGATTGGCCAAAATGGAAAGATGCAATCGAGGCCGAATTGAAATCACTTGAGAAACGAAAGTTTTCGGACCTGTAGTCCGTATACCAGAAAATGTAAAGCCGGTTGGGTATAAATGGGTTTTCATTAGAAAGAGGAATGAAAACGGCGAAATTGTAAGATACAAAGCACGGCTTGTTGCGCAGGGTTTTTCGCAACGACCGGGTATTGATTATGAGGAGACGTATTCTCCTGTGGTGGATGCAACTACTTTTCGTTATATAGTGAGTCTGGCAGTAAGAGAAGGTCTCGATATGCGTCTTATGGATGTTGTCACTGCATATCTATATGGAACACTTGACAGTGACATATATATGAAGCTTCCCGAGGGATTTCAATTGCCTAAAAATTCAGGGCCCAGAAACGAGTACTCAGTTAAGTTGAATAAATCGCTTTACGGATTAAAGCAATATGGGCAAATGTGGTATAATCGCCTAAGTGAATTTTTAGTAAAAGAAGGGTATCAGAATGATCAAACTTGCCCCTGCATATTTCTGAGAAGATGTAAAAATGAGTTTGTCATTATAGCAGTCTATGTTGATGATATCAATATAATTGGAACTCCTGAAGAGTTGACCAAAGCTGTTGATTGTTTGAAAATGGAGTTTGAAATGAAAGATCTCGGAAAAACAAAATTTTGTCTTGGACTTCAAATTGAATATTTGAAAAGTGGAATATTTGTACATCAAGAGACTTATACGAAAAAGGTATTGAAAAGATTTTACATGGATGAATCTCATCCACTGGATACTCCAATGATTGTTAGATCTTAGACGTAAATAAAGATCCCTTCAGACCATGCGAAAATGATGAAGAGCTACTTGGTCCTGAAGTACCATATCTCAGTGCTATTGGAGCACTAATGTATCTTACGAGTCATACGCGACCTGATATAGCATTCGCTGTAAACTTATTGGCAAGATATAGTTCTTCACCGACTCGTAGACATTGGAATGGAGTTAAAAGGATTTTTCGATACCTTAAAGGAACATCTGATATGGGATTGTTCTATTCAAATGAGTCGAAAGCAAATTTAGTTGGGTATGCAGATGCTGGCTATTTGTCTGACCCACATAATGCTCGATCGCAAACAGGTTATTTATTCACATATGGTGGAACCGCTATTTCATGGCGGTTAGTGAAACAAACTTTAACAGCTACTTCATCTAACCATGCGGAGATTCTCGCTATTCATGAAGCTAGCCGAGAATGTGTTTGGTTGCGATCGATAATTGAGCATATCCAACAGACTTGTGGGTTGCTTTCTGAGAAATTACTTCCAACGATCTTATATGAAGATAATGCGGCATGTATTGCCCAATTAAAGGAAGGATATATTAAAGGGGATAGAACAAAGCATATTTCACCGAAATTTTTCTTCACCCATGATTTGGAGAAAAATGGTGATATTGATGTACAACAAGTGCGATCAAGTGAAAATCTTGCAGATTTATTTACGAAAGCACTTCCCCCAATTATTTTCAGGAAATTGGTATATTCAATTGGAGTTCGAAGACTCCGAGATTTATAATGATATTATCATCAGGGGGAGAAAATACGCGTTGCACTCTTTTTCCCTTCATTGTGGTTTTTCCCATGTGGTTTTCCCAATAAGGTTTTTAATGAGGCAACAAATGAAAGCGTATCAAAAGGAATTGTGCACTCTTTTTCCTTCACTAGGTTTTTGTCCCACTGGGTTTTTCCTAGTAAGGTTTTAACGAGGCAAATTCTTTGAAAAACATCAAAGGGGGAGTATTATGAAATAATTGTTTGATGTTTTTAGGTGGATGTCCATGTCAAGCAACTAATGGACAACAACATTATTCAAGAAGAAATAATTGAGCAAAGAGGTGTGTATGAGTCATTGTATTTTGGCATTGGGACTAAAAGTCATGAGAAATAATTGAGCAAAGAGGTGTGTATGAGTCATTGTATTTTGGCATTTTGTTTACAATTTTCCCTATATAAAGGGGCTTCTTATTTGATGTAAGATGTACATAAGAAATAGAGATAGAAATAGAGATTCACATATGTTATAAAATAAGTATTTCACGACAATTCGGACGTTTTCTTTTAAATCGCTTTCTCTGGGAAATAATAATTAAAGAAAAAACTCTACCAGGTTCTCTTTGTTGAAGGGTTTTTCTGTCTAGTCATGGACGTGAATCCGCCAGAAATCCCATCATGCGATTTCGGGTTCGCATTTGATGTAGTTAATTTTTCTGATGCGGTTTTGCGGATTGAAATGGTAACAGACTCTTCTTCTAGCTCGGGGGCTGAACCGGTTGTTCCCTCGCTGATTGGGCACGTAATCGGAAGAGTCGGAGAGGTGACCAACCTTATCTCTCTCTTTTTCCCCTTTAAGACGGTGTTTCTTCTGATTTTTTGTTGTTGCAGATTGTGTGTGGGTGTGCGTGCGTGTGTGTTTGTTGTCTGACTAGTCAGATGGTTCATGGAATGGGGTTTCGAGATTAACACACAGCTTTGCTGTTTTCGGGTCGGTGATTTTTTGGTTTTTCATTTTTGAGGTGAATTGAATGTGGGGTGGTTTTTGCATTTTTGGGCGATACAATGTGGGGTTTTTTGAGGAACTTGATGGCAGAGAATGTAATAATTTTTTTTGGGAGTTTATAGTTATGTGATTAAGAATTCAATGGTTTGATGGTGCCAACAGGCAACACCATAAAGACTGCTACTTTGCCTGTTTAGCGCTTTATCGGTCTGAAAATATGGTTTTTCTGTGGAGATTTTGTGGTTGGTAAGTTACTAATAAACAAGTAGCAAACTGTGCAGAAACATTTGAACAATACGAAGAGAACGGTCTAAACAGCAGCACTAATAAAGAAAGCAAAGAAGATGATGCAGTGACTGTGACTAAGGAGTCTCGTCGAGATTTAGAAAATGCTCCCGACCTAACAGGTTTGCATAATATGTATTTTGTATATAGAAGAATGTGTTTTGAGAAGATTAGTCTATGTGAAAGGGGTTTTGTTCTTCGATGTTACAAGTCCTCCATTCAGCTAATGGTTTTTGGCTAAGTACAACGTCACAATGTTAGTTAAGACCTACAATGCGCTATAGACACTTTAGTTGCCATATAATCGTATGCAGCTATACTCAGCATACTTTTGTCTGAAGCACGACGTCTTCACGCTTGTTCTTGCATCGTTGTACTTCTGGTAGTACCGTTAGAAATTTCCTTTAGTAGCTAAAATTTTGTAATTATCCAAATAGGAGCAGCATAAGTGCGAATTTATGAACGTTTAAGTTTATAGACATTATCTTGGTACAATGGAAGTTTAATTTTCAACAATTCTGTAGGCCATGGAACTACAAAAGACCCCGAAAAATCATGTAGTGGGGACTGCTCGGTAGTGCGAGTGAAGACAGTGCGCATAAGCTTCGCTATCTTAGCAGCCAAGAGTCCAGTTTTCTATAAGGTATACTTTTTCGTAAGATGTTACTCTTTAGCCTTTCTATAAAATCTGATGTTAATATCATTCGTCACATGTCAATGTCAATTATAGCTGTTCTCCGATGGGACGAGAGATTTGGAGCAGCGACATGTTACGTTACGTATCGTGCCTCTGGTAAACATTTCTTGCGCATCTCCTTCACGTTTAACTTTACCTCACCAAATGGGAATCGAATGAGCTGATTCCATGTTTGTCTTCTTCATGGTGACCAGAGGAAGATGCCTTTTTGGATTTATTGAACTTTGTTTATAGCAACACTTTACTTGGGACTACTCCCACAGCTTTATTGAACGTGTTGATGGTCACCGACAAATTTAAGGTTTCATCATGCATGAAACATTGCGCCCAACTGTTGCAGAAATTAATGTCTTGTGAATCCGCATCGCTTTATTTGGAAGTCCCTTCAATGCTTCAGATGGCTGATATTGTACAGCCTCTCGCCGATGCTGCTAAGAGGTTCCTTGCGGCACGGTTCAAGGATTTCGGAAAGTAAGTATTTTTTAATGTCTTTTGATATTCTTGACAGCAAACACCTATTACTTACCAGATTATGCTTCTTCTTTTTTTTCATCTTCTCTATCAGATGTCAAGAAGAGGCGTTGAACCTGCGGCTATCCGGTGTTGAGTCTATCCTATCAAGCGATGACTTACAGATAATTTGTGAGGATGTGATCTACTTGTTTGTCATAAGGTGGGCAACGAAACATTACCCCAAATTAGAAGAACGAAGAGAGATTTTAAGCACCCGCCTCCTCAAGTACGTTCGTTTCCCGCACATGAGCTACAATTCACTCAAAGGAATGCTAGCCCGTGAAGACATTGATCCCAGCTACGTATCCAAGCCCATTCTAGAAGCTCTCTTCTGCAAAGCCAAATCGCCTTATCATGACCGTTCATTAACAGCACTAGCAGACGAATCAAAATCAGAACCCTCACAGCATCCTGTGTTAGGACGCAATTACAAGTTCCGGCCCACCAAAGTGGTGGAGTTCGATTCGCCACGTCAGCGGCGTATCTGCTACCTCGATTTGACACGAGAGGAGTGTGTGAAGCTTTACCCTTCTGATCAAGTTTACTCCCAGATGTTTGATATCGGGGGGCAGCATTTTATCTTGTATGGAGTCTGCAACGTGGATAAGCACCGCGGTTTCCATTGCTTTGGTTTGTTTCTGATGAACCTGGAGAATGATTCGGAGCCACTCAGCATTTTATCTTGTATGTGATCTAAGATTATGTCTATCACTTTAGACAATGCAAGCTCTAACAATGTTGGGATTTATATTCTCTGACGCCGCCTAAGGTTATCCTTAGACAGTCGGTTATTTCACGTGAGGTGCGTTTGTCACGTAATTAATTTATGTGTCAAGTGCGCAGTCCACGACAAGTTAGGGCCAATATAGAAAATTTAAGGTGATATAGGGAAACAATTACGGAAACGTCGTCTTGGAGTATTATGGAGGCAAACCATATAGACGAACGATCGTAAGTTTAAGAAGTTTTCCGTACCGGTTCCCACTTGGTGGAACGTCTTGTATGACCTCCTTAGCATTTTTATACACGATAAGGATTTGGTGACATCGTTTTGGAACAACAACGGGGTCAGCTCCTCTGCCGCCGATCCCGAAGGAACTCTTCTTTAGAAGACATAGATTGAGACGTCGCAGATTGTTGGTTACTTAAAGAGTTCAAGGTCCAACAGCACAAATTTTCGGCGTTCATTTCTTGGAAATAATATTGACGACCAGAAGGAGTCAATCCTCTCCAAGATCTTTTTTCTTTTTATGCATCTCAGTTGCAGGGAGCAGGTGTTGAAACTACGGCTCACGTGACCGAAGTTTTGACAGATAGTAGTAGCGGTAGCACACGCGATACGGGGGGATCTTACGACAATTGCTTAGACAAAAGAAAGGAAAAGTGCCCTCTACGTCTACGCCTAACACAAATAAGATTCCGCTCCAATTTAGCCAGAATTTCGAAGTGCACGACGACTTTGATGTTCATGAGCGGTGGGAGACGAAGCTAGGATTTACCTGATGCTAGCGACCATGGAACGAGATCTTCTAGCCGTGAAAGTTTTCAAGTGTCGCTTCGGAGTCGTCATTCCACTTCGGGTCGAATTATTGGAGATCGCCGAACGAGCCTTAGCACAACTTCTTTTGCGATGCTAACCTTATTGAAGGATTGGTTTTCGGCAAAATAAAAGAACCGCGCCGAAATGCAATTGACGAGTTCCAAGCTTCGAGCTCCAACTCCGACAAAGAGGCGAGTATGATAGTATTAATTAATAGGGATCAAAGGTAGTTTTTTCATGAGTTTTTTTTTTCTAATTTAATGTAATTTAATTTTAATTTTTCTCTTTGTATTTTTTTAAATGTAACTTTCTTTTGTATTTTTTTATGTTTTTTGTATAATTTTTCATATTTCAGTAAAAAGAAGTTGGTTTTTTTATACTGGGATTAAAAAACTTAAACTCGCCGAACCGGCCCCGAAACCGCCCTGAACCAATGATACATGTTGTTAAATTTGGATTATCGGGGCCCGCCCACATGCGCCACACGTAGGAGGGAGTGACCGTATAAGCTTGATGAGGTTACTTCCTAAAACCAATTGGTGATAGGAGGAGTGACCCATCAGCTTATATACCGATTAACACCAATTGGTTTTAGGAAGGAACCCCATCAAGCTTATCCGGTCTCTCCCTCCTCCGTGTAGCGCATGTGCGCGGCCTCGATAACCCAAATTTAACACATGTGCCGGTTCCATCAAAATTGTAGCAGAATGGAACCGGTTTCCTGACTCTGCCGGAACCGCCGGAACCCCAGCCCGGTTGAACCGATCCGTGGCCCATCTGGGCACCTCTATCCGTGATGCAGCTTTGGAAATATGATTGAAATGTAGTTAAGGTTAGGTCAACCATGACTTCGAACTGCTACGTGGGGCATTTTCGTTATTGACAAATCATTATACATCGTTACACCCATATTTATTTTTTATTATATGGAGCATATATATATATATATATAGTTGAGCTCACTGAACCAACTAGATTTCCACTCAAACCTAACCCTATCTAACTAGATTTCTCCCATGTATAAATATATGACAAGAAGCCATTCAAGAATCTCAACCAGCAGAATTATTAAAATCAAATATTTGTGATATTTGTTGCCTTCAATACTGATAATCAAGAGAATTGAACACGACGATGGCAGCCTCCAAAGATCACATTCTTGCATCTGTGATTACGATTGTCTCGCTCCTCTCGTGTGTCATGACGAGTCACGCTGCTCGCAATTTATTACAGGTTCCTCAGCTACCATCACAGGCCGGATTACCAAACATACCCTCAATTCCTAAGCCTACATTACCTCCACTGCCCTCCCCCATACCAAACACTTTGCCACCGTTGCCAAGCATTAATCCTACTAACCCCTTTCCAAGCGTACCAAACACAGCTGCTTTGCCGCCTCTACCAAACATGCCTCAGCCTCAAATCCCGTCTCTTCCTAGCAATCTCCCTTCGTCAATTCCTCCGTTCACTCTCGTCCCACCACCCTCCAACTAGAGTTTTTTTGCGAATGATCATTTATATTTTGTTATCTCATGTGTGTTTTGATTATTGGTGTTTGAATATTTCATCAGGTTTCATTATTTTGTGTGTGTCTATGATAGTTGATTTGGTTGTCGGAGTTTGTGTTGTAATGTGTCCATTCATTATTCTTTGTGTAATTCATCATTTAATTATGTACTTTCTCTGCAAAATTCATAATCAAAACATGAGTTGCCAATATCTTAGAAATATATGACATTGACGTATGTGTCTTAAGAATAATCCGCCATGTTAGAGGATATACAAGAGAAAGCAAAAGCAGAAGCTAGAATTATCTCAGTCGTGCCTTATCACAGTGGTAAACTTTTCTACAAATCTAAAAACAGTCAAGACTCAAGTAAAAAATTTCATCAAAGCTGAAAAAAAAATAGGAAACCAAGAGAGGATTTTTCTTTTAGTAAAAAACTTTTTTTTGTCAGGAGGTACCATATAATAGTAGGCCACGTGCTTTGACTAAGTTCAATGTGAAGTGATCATAGCGTCATCGTTAGTTATGAGATAACCTAAGTTTTTTGACGAAACAAATCCTTCTAAAAATCTTAGAAACAGAATCTGAAAATTGGAATCAGTTATGGAACAACCTCGCAACATTTGAAAAAAAAAACTTAGAAACCCTAAATCTCGTTTCAATGGGAATGGATGGATGGTATAAATGTGTAGAACGAAAAAAGGATATCTAATGTAATGACGTTTAACATCGAAAGATCGAAACTTTAGGTCCGACATATGTGATTTTTGGGGTTCTATTTTTTTTATTTTCAGACGTACTTTATGTTAGTTATGTTATGGATTACATTGCGTACTTGGATGACGTGATAATTAAGTCTCTAGTCGAGTTAAAAATTCTGGGATTTATTGTATAAAAAGTAATATTACGTGGTATTAAGCACAATATCCAGATAATAGCTGACCATATGTATAAGACATCTAGAGAAGAAAAAACTATAATATTAACTGAGTAGTTATCCAAATAATAGCTGACCATATATAAATCAACTAGAGACGATGAAACATAATAATACTGACTTTGTGTTATTCCGACGTTTTCTTTGGTTCTCTTTGATTTAAATCGGTTTCTCTGGGAAATAATACTTAAAGAAAAAAACCCTACCAGGTTCTCTTTGTCTGAAGGGTTTTTCTGTCAAGTCATGGACGTGAGTCCGCCAGAAATCCCATCATGCGATTTCGGGTTCGCATTTGATGTAGTTAATTTTTCTGATACGGTTTTGCGGATTGAAATGGTAACAGACTCTTCTTCTAGCTCGAGGGCTGAACAGGTTGTTTCCCTCGCTGATTGGGCACGTAATCGGAAGCGTCGGAGAGGTGACAACATTATCTTCTTTTTTTTTTTCTGTAAAAGTAGGTGTTTCTGATTAAGTGTTGTAAATTGTGTTTTGCGTGTGTGTTTGTTGTCTGAGTAGTCAGATGGTTCATGGAATGGGGTTTGAGATTAATGCAAACTCTTTCTGTTTTTGGGTCCGTTATTTTATTTTTTATTTTTATTTTTTTGCATTTTGGCGCGATTGATTTTTTCCTGAGGAACTTTATTGTTGCAGAGAAGTTAATAACTATTTTGGGAGTCTATTTTGCGTAATTTAGAAATTCACCGGTTATGAAGGCAAATGCCGTAGAGACAACTAGTTTGCCTGTTGTAGCGTACTCTCGGTCTAGGTTTTCTGTGGAAATTTTGTGGTTGATAAGTTACTCAAGTACCAAACTGTGCAGAAACATTTGAACAATATGAAGAGAACCGTCCAAACCGCAGCGTGCTTGATTTGGTGGGCGTCGGCATTAATAAAGAAACCAAAGAAGAGGATACAATGACTGTGACTAAGGAGTCTCCTCAATATTTAGAAAAAGTTCCTGACCCAACAGGTTTGCATAATATGTATTTGTTTAATTGAACCATACAAGTCTAGAAAAAAAAAGTGTTTTGAGAAGATTAGTCTATGTTAAAGGGGTTATGTATATTCATCGATGTTTCAAGTCCTTTTCGGTTCAGTTCCAGGTTTTTGGCTAACTACAGCGTCACAATGGTAGTTAAGACCTACAATGCGCTATAAAACTTCGATAGTTAGTTTCCATATGACCGTATGCAGCTATACTCAGCATAATTTTGTCTGAAGAACGTCTTATTCGCGCTTGTTCTTACATCGTTGTACTTCTAGTATAGTACCGTTAAAAATTTCCTTTAGTAGCTAAAAGTTTGTAATTATCCAAAAGGAACATCAGAAATGTGTATTTATGAAGGTATAAGTTGATAGACATCATCAAAGAAAGTTTCATTTTCAACAATGCTGCAGGCCACGGAACTACAAAAGAAGCTGAGAAGTCATGTAGTGGGGACTGCTCGGTAGTGCAAGTGAAGACAGTGCGCATAAGCTCCGCTATCTTAGCAGCCAAGAGTCCAGTTTTCTATATGGTAAATTTTCTTAAGCTGTTACTCTTTTGCCTTTCTAGAAAATCTGATGTTAATATCATTTGTCGCATGTCAATGTAAATTCTAGCTGTTCTCCGATGGCGCGAGAGATTCTGAGCAGCGACATGTTACATTACGCATCCATGCCTCCGGTAAACATAGCTTGCGCACGTCCTCGTTAACTTCACCAAATGACAATCAAATGAGCTGACTTTAGATTTGTCTTCTTTTTGGTGACCAGAGGAAGATGCGTTTATGGATTTGTTGAACTTCATCTACAGCAATTCTTTACGTGGGACTACACCCACATTATTATTGAACGTGCTGATGGTTGCCGACAAATTCAAGGTTTCATCATGCATGAAACATTGCGCCAAACTGTTGCAGGAATTAATGTCTTGCGATACCGCATTGCTTTACTTGGAAGTCCCGTCAATGCTGCATATGGCTGATACTGTTCAGCCTCTCGCCGATGCTGCTAAGAACTTCCTTGCGGCGCGTTTCAAGGACTTAAGCAAGTAAGTGTTTTTTGTCCAATTCTGTATAACAATAAATTCCCTTTTCTGTGTGCATTGTGTTTGTTTACTTCCATCATAATTAATTACTTCATAAACACTTGCAAAACAGTTGGCTTGTACTTGTTTATGCGCATTGCAAGACCCGACAATAGAAAGAACCGGGTTCCGTTGTAACTAAAATAACTAAAATGAAAGTCAAGAAACGTTCAACTAGCTTTTAAAGTTATTACCGGCGCCTGATATATTCGATATTTCTCGACAGAAAACACCAATCACTTACCAGACTATGCTTTTTTTTTTTCTAATCTTCTCTATCAGTTGTCAAGATGAGGCGTTGAACCTACCTTTATCCGGTATTGAGGCTGTCCTATCGAGCGACGGCTTACATGTGTATTGTGAGGATGTGATCTACGTGTTTGTCATAAGGTGGGCAATGAAACATTACCCCAAATTAGAAGAAAGAAGAGAGATCTTAAGCACCCTCCTCCTCAAGTACGTTCGTTTCCCGCACCTCAGCTACCGTTCACTCGAAAGAATGCAAGCCCGCAAAGACATTGATCCCAACTCAGTATCAAAGCCCATTCTAGAAGCACTCTTCTGCAAAGCCAAATCTCCATATCATGACCGTTCATTAACACTAGCAGAAGAATCAAAATCAGAACCCTCACAGCATCCTGTGTTAGGACGCAATTACAAGTTCCGGCCCACCAAAGTGGTGGAGTTCGATTCGCCACGTCAGCGGCGTATCTGCTACCTCGATTTGACACGAGAGGAGTGTGTGAAGCTTTACCCTTCTGATCAAGTTTACTCCCAGATGTTTGATATCGGGGGGCAGCATTTTATCTTGTATGGAGTCTGCAACGTGGATAAGCACCGCGGTTTCCATTGCTTTGGTTTGTTTCTGATGAACCTGGAGAATGATTCGGAGCCACTCAGCATAGGTTTTGAGTTCGCATCGAGGGCAAAACCGCATGAGGATTTCGTGAGCATGTATAGAGCCAATTGCGAGTTCACGGGTCGAAGGGGTGCGGGGTTTTTTAACTTGTTTGGTAGGCCGTGGGATGCGTTCATAGCGGAGGATAGCCCTTTTTTTATAGATGGCATTTTGCATCTAAGGGCTGAGCTTACTGTGAAGAAGAAACCCTAGGCAAGATCGTTGAACTTGGACTTCTTACAAAATGATACAAGTGTAGTATTCTTTTGCTAAAATAGAACTGAATGTATGTCGTGGAATTTGTCAATTTTATCAATATGATTGTGTGTGTATTATTATTATATTTGATTGAATTGATGTTACAAATATACATTAGACGATTTAGAATTTAAATCTGAACCGTTTTAGGTCAAGAAATATAGATTTTTTGCTAATTTTATGGGTGTTTCGCTTGATAGCTTCTTCTAACTTTATTTCAATTTTGCTACAATCAACCTCACACAGAATTACGATATATTTTCCTTGAAATGAGAAAGAAAAAAAAAACACTCGATTTAGTAATAAATAGATAAAATTAAAATAAGTAGTTCGTCTACATTAAAATTCGAAACCGATTGGAACCCGAAATCTTTTTCGAGATGTCGGGAACACTTGTAATTGAAGTCCATAACAGAAAATATTGGAGATATATATATATATATATGTCCATAACACTTATATATATATATATATATATATATATTAAATGACCACTTACCTAATATATTAAATTAAGCTTGTAGAGAGCCTACATATCACATTTAAATTTTATATATGTTTTATTTCCAAGTCTTTGTAAGTAACAATTTCTCTTGTACGTGATTAGAGGTGGCTAACGCGGCGGTTCACCTGAAACCGTCCCGGAACCGGCCCATTATAGATGGGCCATGATGGTTATATTGGGTTAGCCGAACTGCGGTACCCGGAACCGGAAGCGCAACGGCTAATTTAAATAGCAGTTGCATCCAACGGATATATAAATGTTGGAAAGCTTTTTATTTGTTTTTTGGTCACTAGGGATCAAATTGCAATTTTTTTACAAAAAAGCCTACCGAACTTCTATAAATAGGCCTCATCTCCAACAATTTTCATACCAAACTCTCTCATTCTCTTTATAATACACTCTAATTCTCACAAAAATCATTATTATTCATAATATTATTACACATTACTCGAGACACGCTTATCTACTAACATGACGTCATCATCTAGAAACTCGGTGATAAATTTTGATTTTGTAGGTAACTTTTGCGCCGAAGATACGTTTCGGGGAGCACACGAGCGGGTGTTGAAGGACACGAACGACGAGCAAGTGCAACCAACACCGACGCCAGGAGAGGGACCGAGCCAAACATCAACGCGGAAGAAGAAACCTCCACGCCCAGGCATCAACGCACATCTAAGGTATGAAACTTTTTGATCTCGTATTAAGTAAGAAGAATTGTCGTCATACCTATGAATATAGCTCCAAACCGGGAGATGGTGGGACGTGTTCAATGTTGAAACATCTCACTTATCAAATTAGACAAGGATACATTAGAACTAATAGGCACTGAACTAATGCAACAACATAAGCATGACTACGGGTAGAAACTATGTTATAATTAGGGAATCTCAAAGATGACATAAGTTAAATTTGTAGTAAAAAATGAGGAAACTTTATGAGTTGCGGAAAGTGAAGGATTTATCGAATTTACTAGTACGATACAATTCGAATTCCACAACCTAAGTCGTAAGACATTTAACAAGTTTTTTGGAGAAACTTTTGATCAATTTGAAAAGAACTTAATTGCACATTTGGCCAACATATCGTGTTGGGTAAGTTTGACCGTAGATATTTGAACAAACGTCAAATCGGATTCTCATCTAGTGGTGATAGACCATTGGATAGACGAGATGTGACCAATGCAAAAGATAATTCTTTTGCTAGATGTCCTCGACACGTTGCACACATGACACACAATAGCAATGTATATCTTGAATTTGGCGATATGGGGTTAAAGACAAGATTATGTCTATCACTTTAGACAATGCAAGCTCTAACAATGTTGGGATTTATATTCTCTGACGCCGCCTAAGGTTATCCTTAGACAGTCGGTTATTTCACGTGTGGTGCGTTTGTCACGTAATTAATTTATGTGTCAAGTGCGCAGTCAACGACAAGTTAGGGCCAATCATAGAAAAATTTAAGGTGATATAGGGAAACAATTACGGAAACGTCGTCTTGGAGTATTATGGAGGCAAACCATATAGACGAACGGTCGTAAGTTTAAGAAGTTTCCCGTACCGGTTCCCACTTGGTGGAACGTCTTGTATGACCTCCTTAGCATTTTTATACACTATAAGGATTTGGTGACATCGTTTTGGAACAACAACGGGGTCAGCCCCTCCACCGTCGATCCCGAAGGAACTCTTCTTTAGAAAAACATAGATTGAGACGTCGCAGATTGTTGGTTACTTAAAGAGTTCAAGGTCCAACAGCACAAATTTTCGGCGTTCATTATTCCACATCGCTGAGATTTATTCCGTGGCTTTTTGGGATGTGGTATAAATTTTTTGAATTTCGAACAAACCCATACTTGAGTAATTTCGTCAAAAGTATGGAAAAAGTTCAAGAAATACTAGGAAACCATCCCAACTGTCCACGGCTTGACGGCTTTGCTCAACTTGAGTTGTGGTAGTGACACTTTTGACATTTTTTCGAGCATTATCATACTCTTCTTGGAAATAATATTGACGACCAGAAGGAGTCATCCTCTCCAAGATCTTTTTTCTTTTTATGCATCTCAGTCGCAGGGAGCAGGTGTTGAAACTACGGCTCACGTGACCGAAGTTTTGACAGATAGTAGTAGCGGTAGCACACGCGATAGGGGGGGATCTTTCGACAATTGCTTAGACAAAAGAAAGGAAAAGTGCCCTCTATGTCTATGCCTAACACAAATAAGATTCTGCTCCAATTTAGTCCGAATTTCGAAGCGCACGACGGCTTTGATGTTCATGAGTGGTGGAAGACGAAGCTAGGCTTTACCTGATGCTAGCGACCATGGAACGAGATCTTCTAGCCGTGAAAGTTTTCAAGTGTCGCTTCGGAGTCGTCATTCTCCACTTCTGGTCGAATTATTGGAGATCGCCGAACGATCCTTAGCGCAACTTCTTTTGCGATGCTAACCTTATTGAAGGATTGGTTTTCGGCAGAATAAGAGAACCGCGCCGAAATGCAATTCACGAGTTCCAAGCTTCGAGCTCCAACTCCGACAAAGATGCGAGTAGCATAGTATTAATTAATAGGGATCAAACATAGTTTTTTCATGAGTTTTTTTTTCTAATTTAATGTAATTGAAGTTTAATTTTTCTCTTTGTATTTTTTTAAATGTAACTTTCTTTTGCATTTTTTTTATGCTTTTTTGTATAATTTTTCATATTTCAATAAAAAGAAATTGGTTTTTTATATTGGGATTAAAAAACTTAAACTCTCCGAACCGGCCCCGAAACCGCCCTGAACCAATGATATATGTTGTTAAATTTGGATTATCGGGGCTCGCGCACATACGCCACACGTAGGAGGGAGTGACCGTATAAGCTTCGATTCGCCACGTCAGCGGCGTATCTGCTACCTCGATTTGACACGAGAGGAGTGTGTGAAGCTTTACCCTTCTGATCAAGTTTACTCCCAGATGTTTGATATCGGGGGGCAGCATTTTATCTTGTATGGAGTCTGCAACGTGGATAAGCACCGCGGTTTCCATTGCTTTGGTTTGTTTCTGATGAACCTGGAGAATGATTCGGAGCCACTCAGCATAGGTTTTGAGTTCGCATCGAGGGCAAAACCGCATGAGGATTTCGTGAGCATGTATAGAGCCAATTGCGAGTTCACGGGTCGAAGGGGTGCGGGGTTTTTTAACTTGTTTGGTAGGCCGTGGGATGCGTTCATAGCGGAGGATAGCCCTTTTTTTATAGATGGCATTTTGCATCTAAGGGCTGAGCTTACTGTGAAGAAGAAACCCTAGGCAAGATGATTGAACTTGGACTTCTTACAAAATGATACAAGTGTAGTATTCTTTTGCTAAAATAGAACTGAATGTATGTCGTGGAATTTGTCAATTTTACTATATGAATGTGTGATATGATACAAATATACATCCAGACTTTGTATCTAAACCGGCTTGAGGTCAAGAGAAATGGATTTTTTGTTTTAGTCCACATTTGATTTCTTCTAACTTTGTTTCTATTTTGCCAAGTTGACAATCGGTCTTAGGATTTTCCTTAGCCAACCCTCGTTAAACTATCTCACGGATTAGGAAAACACGTGTAAAGAAATGTAATTTCTTATTATACCAAATCCTTACGCTTTTATGTGAATGATTTAGCAAGGGCTTACGACGATTAGGGTTTATTTCCAAGTAACGACATTATTAGTGGTGTATTCTAATGGTTTTTTTACCCCCCCCCCCCCCCCAAAAAATTCGAAAACAAGTTAGTTCGTTAATATAAAATTCGAAACCAACTGAAAACTGATTTTTTTTTAGATAAAGGGAAGACTTGTACTCGTAATCCATAACTCATGTAACGAAAATCAAACATCAAATTTCGACATAATATGTTGGAAATAATATATAAATTCAAAATACGGTACATTTCCTTCACGTTTAAGCTTTTAGCGTTGAAGAGGGGACATGCCAAGAGGTCATGGGTATGAATCTTCACGACCACCATTTATGAAAGTTCCTCATCTAAGGCTAGATTAGAAAGAAAGCAGACTAGACGTGAGGCGGGGCATTTTGAAAATAAAAGAAATTATATATATTTAAAACATTATATAGGCCTTGCACGCTTAAACTTAATTGAAGTCAATGTTTTAAATGAGTGTTGCCTTTGTTTTAGTTCTGATATTGCGTCACATAACGCATTGCGTGAGCTTTTCGAGCAAGCCACTTATAATGCCGAAAAATATAATGAATAATCACACAAGCAAACAAACTCATTTGAAATGCTCTTTCAATCATTAAAGTAAACATTAAGGTTAAGAAATATTTCGAATATCAATAATGACAAACAACTCAAAGTCATATAATATACATAGACTCAGAAATAATCGGCGTCATCCAGTTGTATTTGACTATCATCATCAATGCTATCAAAAGTTTGGGGAACTTCTACTATTAAACTGGAGCAATTTCACCAAATTATTGCATCTCCACATATCACCATGAGTGTCGGTGGAATCTTTGTTTCCACATGTAGATTTAAAAATTATAGTATATTATATTTACCAATAATAAAAGCCATATATCCAAATAGCGCAGGTATTTTAAGCAGTAGTTAAAATGAGTAGTTAAAATGGTGCACTTAATTGCGCTTATAGCGTGCCACGTCATAGATAGCATATCATTTTTAGGACAAACACTATATTTTATGCGCTTTGGCGCGTCTTTGAGCAAAACTGCGCGACAGTGCATGTGGTTATCCAACATAAGAGACATTTTGACTGATGACGCCTGCTAAGTCATTCGAGTAATACAAAATGTTGTCACTCGAAAACAATAAATTTAATATAGAATGAACCTTTTCCATCTTAAATAACTCCAATCCAGCATAAATGAAGAAGTTGAATCTACTTGCAATTACTGTTACATGCAATCGTAAATGATCACATGCAAATATATACGTTTAAAGTACTGCGACTAGGTACGAAAAAAAATATAAATACATATGATATTAACTACGGCGTAATTAATTAAAAATATAATAAGATCCCAACTCCGATTTCGTACATATGATTAATTTTAAGTTTCAACCTTTTAATAAACCCTACTCAACATCGTTCATAGCTATCCTGATGTAGTTTTACTTTCTTATTTTGATGTATTTCTGTAGAATAACAAGAAAAAGCCTATATTTTTTTATCCCGTGGTAATTCCTTGTTTACGTTTACTAGGGTTTTTGTGAAAACTCTAGCACACAAATACCTTTTATATTTTATTTTCGAAGTCAGTTTCAATTGTAGCTGTAGAAGATTATCAAGTTTACAATATATAACCTAATCTGCTTCAATTTATTTTAAATCAAGTGACAAAAGTAGTCGGTTAGTTTGGTATCACTTTTGGATCATGAGTACCTTTAGTAAATAGACTTTTTCAAAATATAGTTTTTTAAATGTAAATTTATTTTTTTTGAAGTATTTAGTGGGAATGGACTTTTGAAAAGTAACGTGAAGTAATCCTGAAAAATCATTAAAAATTGCTTCTCACAAATGAACTTTTAGAGAAACAACTTATTTTAGAAGTTCATCTTAAATTTTTCACCAAACATATTTTACTTCTTAAAATGGACTTTTAGATTAGAAGTCCATTTCAGAAGTATTTCCAAACACCCTTAAACTATATCATTTCATTGCTATTTGATGACATAGATTCCAATCGAACTTCTGCTTCATCAACGAGCCCAATATTAGACCATCTCCAACCGAAAAACGCATTCTCAAACACAAAATGCAGTAATTATTCCAACCGAAAAAATCATTCTCAAACTCAAATTCACACTAACTTTTACAACTTTTCAATACTACCAACATATTTTACATATTTTCAAAATAGTATCAATATTATATTTCATTTAAATTAAATTACTTATATTTTTAGTAATAATTCTATTTTAAAATTAATTATAACATATAATAAGTTAAATTGTTACGTAAGTCTCATTTTAAATTAAAAACTATATTTTACTATTAATATAAGTTATCACATTTATTAGTTGTCTCATTATTAAATTATAAATACTATTAATAGAAATAGTTTTTTTACATCACAAAAAAGCACGTAAGTAGCTTTTTAGTCCTCTCATTTTATAGGATATTTTAATAATAAATAAATAAAAAGATTGTGAATGTAATTTCTAAAAATAGTAACGCATAAAATGAGTTCAAACGCATATATGCGTATGAAGGTGGAGAAAGAAATGAAAAAACCCATTTTGGGTTTTAATTTTGAGTACCATTGGAATAATTTTACCCCAATTTTTTTGAATTTTGCAGCATGATTGGAGATGGTCTTAATCTATACAACCGTAAGTTAATCTACACAGCTGGTCTAAAGACCACGAAGATAGCAAAATTCACACAGACATTTGTCTTTGCTCGAAAAAAATTACAGAAAAAAATTGAGCACCCGCATAATTTCGAGGGCTTCATAGAGAATGTGACACCTGCATTTTGCATATAAGCTCCTGCAGAATCATACGAATCGGTTTCCAATAATCACTTTGATTTTATTTTTAGAGAATTTGAAGAAGTTTGACGCAGCCGGAGGAATTTGCAGCCACAACCATATTCGATTTTCGTCTCCAGCAAACACTAGAAACAAACTGACCGTTGTCATCCTCAGTCCCGTTACCAGTTATTGCATCGATGGAACCAAATCTGTGGGTGGTTATGGGCATGGGAAGAGATTTGTGGTAAGCATAAACCTGTCGAATGATTAAAGAATATCAGCAACATGGATTAATGGATCTATGAGATTTTGTAACATCCACAATCAAGAAATGTTGTCTACAATGCATTTTCTCGATCAAATAAGCCTCTTTTTTGTAAGATTTCGGGAGAAAACTCAAAACGATCACACATGTTTACCCTGTTGACCAATTTAGTCCCCGATGTCGTCGATTTTAAACCAATTTGGTCCTTTTCGTCACGATTAACGTCAATTTTAACGGAAATCTCGCAAGTGCCCCGCACGTGGTCTCTTTCTCCGTTAAAAACTCAATAAATCATGAAAGGGTTACTAAAATTAAGGGCACGAAATTGAAAATTTATCCTCCAAAATTCAAACATGAGCTCTAGATCGTCTGCTTCTCCGAGCTCCATTAACAGCATAATAGTACATATGAGCCCCCAAATCCTGCTAATATTTCGGCAGACCCTCTATTTTGCCAACGCGTGGGGGCACGTGTGAGATTCCCGTTGAAATTGATGTTAATCGAGACAGAGTGGCCAAATTGGTCCAAAATCGACAACATAGGGACAAAATTGGTTCAGACCAAACATCGGTGACTATGGTCCACTCCACAGGGTAAACATTGGGGACCATTTTGGGTTTTCTCCCTAAGATTTATGTTGTTCTATTTCTTCAAGTTTTATATTTACTGAAGCTGGAACGAAAGAAATTAACCGCGCAAAGAAGATTCATATACCAAGTAAGCTTACCTCGTTCGTCTCCGAGCCGCACGCTATGTACCCATCAGCAACCGAAAGACCCACAAAGTTCTGCAACAGAAAGATCCCAAAATTAGACCCCACACACGAAAAATGCCCCAACATTTCCAAGACTTGAGAAAAAAAAATTCTGCAATTTGCAGCAAGCTTTGTCTCTAAAAACCTTCTCGTTCGTGTGGCCTCTGAGGGTTAATACGCAGGCATCTCTCGATACGCTGTTGGAGTTGGTCTTAGTGAGGTCCCATATCTTGAGCGTGTCGTCGGTGGACGCAGAAACGAGAGTTGTTGCATCTAAAAACTTCGCATAGCTCACTGCCTTCTCGTGGCCGGCCAAAATGCACCAAGGCCTCGAAACATTGCGAAGGTCGTAGCAATAAGTCTTGTAATCAGCAGAACTAAAAGCCAACAAGTGTGCGGAGTCGGGTGAGAACTGCACGCAGCAAATGTTCGCGTTGTTTCGAATCGTGCATAAACTTGATCTCTGCATCAGATGTAGAGAAATCACAAATAAGAAGAAAAAAAAAGCAGCTAAATTGATAAAAGATTTAACTTTGTAACGTATATTGATAGATGAAGAAATAATCGTACATCATTGATGCTCCAAAGTTTCACCAAGCGATCATCACCGCCACTGGCCATTTTCGTGGGATCAACACGAGAAAAATCTACAGACCAAGCTCTTTCGGTATGTTCAACGAATTGTGAAGAAACTTGGCCACTGGAAGCATCCCATAACTGCATAAATCCCAAGTGAGATGCAACAATGCTCAGTAACCAACTAAGGCATAAGCTTAATCCTCCCTAAACAGGAGATGACATCAAGAGATGCTTACATGTAGGTATGACGATATGCTCTTAATACATCTTCATATTATAAATACAAAAACTATTCCCAAGCTATAGAGTCTACATGGATAAGAAAAGAATAGAATTTTCTTGAACTAAACCATTTTCAGGCAACAAATAATAAAACCAACTTTTCCTATATGTCCCGACTACCCAGTTTGCATGTGCTCACTATTGTTATTTATGGAATTTCTGAAGGAAATCTATTCTATTGCATTCTGAATAAACATTCGAAGTATGCCATTAATATAGGTTTTTGATAAGCTCAATCCAAGAAGTTTCCTTCCTACCTGAGCGTCCAGTATTTCTATTGAGATCAAACGGTTAAAAATAAAAACAAATAGGAAAAAAGAACAAAGCCATAGTTTCATAAAAGTTCAAGGTCAAGTGGCATGCGCCATTAAAGATTCTTACCTATTTCTTCCTGACCAAAACAAAAACTCAAAATCAAGTAGCCATAATTAAGTATTTCAATTGAAGCCCAACTAAAAGGATAAAGTAACGATAAGAAAACAAACCTTGACTATGCCATCATAATCAGTTGAAACAAGGTAATTTCTAATATAGTTGTTCCAGCAAAGGCAACTAAGTCTCGATCTGTTCGTCATCTCAACAACTGGATAATGAACATCAACAGAATCACTAAGGAGAGCTTCAAACTCATAAATCTTAATCCTCTTCGACACTCCTCCGGTAGCCAAGTATTCCTCATCCCGGTCAAAATTTAAGGAGCAGATCACATTTGCTGAGTTATTAAACTCTCCGCTCCTCAATATTCCCCGTACCTCGAATTTGCTGTAGCGGGCATATTTACAGAGACCGTCGAAAAAATCTCCTAAACGATCTTCAGAGTTTTGATTATCCTCCTCTACTCGGTCGCTCCAGTTTTCACGACTTTGTAAGAGTTCCACATCTCTATGATTGACAATATCCGTGTCTGAAAGTGCGATTCTTGATCTCATTGAAAAGTAAGCACTTTCAAGTTGCCTCATGTGACCCCCAAACCTAGGATCCTCATCTCTAACAGGGGACAACTTTGGTGCAAGAACTGAAATTTGAATTCCTCTGGTAGTGCTAGTGCTCCCTGATTTAGATATGACCAATGAGCTTTTAGATCGCCTTTTCTCAATCTCTAGAATATCGGCTTCTATTAGCTGGAGTTGCTTGACGAGTTTGGAGACATCTTTTTGTTTTTGCTCATTTAGTGTCAGAAGAAAATGCGATAATAGATCAGACTCAGCATCTTCTTCATCAATGGAAGATAATAATTCATCACCAGGTGGTGGTTTGATTCCACTCACGAATTCAGATTGCAGAATTTCTCTGCCATGCGAAAAGTTATACGATAAAAATGAAATTCAAAAGAGGCAACCTCATTCACACAAATTAATAGTTTTGCAGCATGATATCCCACGCTAGCAAACACTGAAGTAAAGTAGTGATTGCCTAATAATTCACAACATGTTTCTCTACTAAAGGAGTGAATTTTATTCAGCTTTTAACAGTCTACTGCAACATATAGATTATGGCATTTTCTCATCTTTTTCTAGGAAGTACCTTGCTGTCGGTCGTGATGAAGGTTCAGGATGTAATAACCAAAGGCAAAAACCAGCTTCTCGAGGATTTTCTGAAAGAAAACTAGGAGGAAGAATCCTATGACGTAAATCAAGCATTGCAGCAGCATGGGATCTTCCAGAATCAAATGAACCAAGTAACTGAGTACATCGAACATATATTCAGTAACATACGAGATTGCAAAATAGCAAGATGAAGTTATAAAATAGTACAAGAAGCAATGTTATTCTTTGACAATCTACTGCTTGCACCATTTGAAACTATTGTTTCCAACCTCTGAAAAAGAAGCATTGAATATGCTTATGTTTAAGCCTTACTGAATGGAATATGTTTGTAAACGCATAAGGAGTACTGATTATCAACCTTTACAGCCAAAAGTTTTGGTATCTTCAAAATCCATCGACATATATGAAAACAAAGCACAAACTCCTCAAAAAGTTCTAGCAGAGTTTAGAATCAATTAGATAGATGAACTAAAAGGCAAAAGAACTGCAGTGGGAGATTATAGAAGGGAACTACTAATAAGTAAGAAAACACTAGCTAACAAAGTCCATAATTTCTTATGACGGGATCTCTGATGCAGCACAGATAGAAATAAAGATGAAGTTAACCATTATGTTTGTTTGTCCCTTATATATTATATTTCAAACCTATCACCATTATGTGTGTTAGGAATAAAATCCTCTTTTAGCCCGAACCCAGAAGCCCAAACTCATAAGTCCATGGGGTTCCACAATAAAACCAATTGGTAATAGAGGAAGTAGCCCACAAGCTTATAAGTAGGTCCAAATTTCTCAAACTTTCGATGTGGGACTTTGTTTGAACCCAACAACGTGGAACTAATCATGGATGCCAAGATTTTAAATATTACAGCTATGAGTCAACCGAAACCACTCTCACACATAATTAGTCCATCGATTCCAACATAACCCTGTGATCCACGATAACAAGGAATTTAGTCACAAACCTCAAATAAAAGGATCCCCAAGGAATAGATATTTGACGCAAATGTGCAGCCTTTTTCATCAAAGAGCTCAGGACTGGTATACCATTTCTCCTCCAATGAAGAGTCCACAGACCCCTGAAAAGCCGGTGATATAGAAACGTGACGACCAAAAATACTGAAGCTTCTCTGTGTTTCTGTCTCCTCATTGCGCTGCTCACCTACATCATTTCTACCAGATCTTGATGGAAATTGAGGCCACCTTTGTACAACGTTCCTGTTATCACCTAACTTCCGCTTCTTTGTAGAGTTACTATCCAAGTGAACCTTGCTTTCATGCATTGGCTTCTTTTCAAGATTATGGTAACTTGATCGGTAAACAGAAGATCCCATATGCATGACTTGGCAATCTCCGGTTAGCTTGAGGCAAGAGGGCCTCAGTGCTTGAAGTGGAATGCCTTGAGAATGAGAATATTCCACAATATTTAGGACCTGTCTAAATATACGCAAGCTCTGATCTTTATAACCCTTATTTTTCCCTGCTTCAAGCCATTCTCTTACACTAATCCCACTACTGCTACGATGAGGAATGTCCAAATGATCAGACGTACGAGGAAACTGGGACAGCACAGGCTGTGTAATCATATTAGAATGAGACACCTCTTTGTGTGGTATTGAAGATTGATGTCTGTGTATTACACCTTTGCCTCTCAATGCGTTTTTGATGAAGAACTCCGAGAATCCAGATTTAGATAGAATCTTCGTTCGAACTCCACCCGAAGACAACAATGCATCACTAGAAGTTCCTTTAACATCACCACCGCCCAACAAATTGCCCTCCGGTGACTGGTGATTGTGACTTGCAATAGGCTCGTTTTGATCCAGCAAAGCAGAGAACACATTCTCAACTCCATCATCCACAGAGTTCGCACTGGCTTTTCCTTTGAGCCCACTTTGTTCGTGAAGATTGCTAATTCCTGATCCACCAGCTATATGATACAAATTATGCCACGGGTTTCGTCTACTCTGCTGCATTATTTTCTCTCTGTTGTTTGAAGTATCTATTACAGCACCCTTTTCACCGTCATAATTCTTGAGAGCCAACTCCGCCACCATGACACCGGCATCATCCATGCATCGAGGACTAGCACTGGCATGCTCAGAAGAACCAATTCTTGAATTATCGGGATAATCATCAGCACCGGGTGTAACCATATCATATGACTGGAGAATGTTTGAACTCCCGGGTTTTAAGGAGAATGTGTCTTGATGACTCTGCACATGTGAGTCATCAACGGGTTCAGCCACTTGATCGCCTATTCCCTCATCCATTTTTTTTGCTTAAGTAAGCCTCATTGAACTAAAGATTAGATTTTCCCTGTTGAGAGAAATCATCCCATTAGAGTGTTGCAAGAAATTACTAACTGCAGATGAATGATAACGTTGAAAAATAATGGATCAGATATCTACAAAAACGATCGCATTGATAGAAGTACATGAAAGAGAGCCGCCGTGAGTTACTAAAGCTGCATTGTCAGACTACCAAATCCAGAAGTGTGCAGTGCAGTTAACATTAATGACAAAGGAAAGAACAATGAACCCAAGAAACTCAGCAAACAAAATAATGGACAAAACCAGTGTGACATTACAAAGAATCACAGTAGAATAACTGAAGAACTAACACTAAAACCCACATATCTTATCGAGTACTATGCCCAAACTTTGTCACACATCGAAAAATCAAGTACCATAATAACTAAGTTCTTGTGGATTGAGATGAGATCATGACATTTATGATTATCCACTCCGTTTCTTCATCAACATCAAGAGTGAGCTAAGTTAATTATTATTGTGTGTCGAGTTAGTCCAACATATACGAACCTTGAGAGTACTATGAGTCCAACCTATCATACATTTAGTCAATACCAACAAAATAACAAATAAAAGATATGCTGCATCAAACCATAAATTATTGATATCGTCAAAGAAGGAAAAAAAAAAGGCCAAGAACAGAAATACCCAAATTCCAAAAAAGGCCACCACGAAGCAGAACAAAAGGACGATAATCTGAATCCCCTGAGCAACAGTCATGCGATTAGGTATCAAACTTAAACAATCCCAGAATTCCCGTATAACTATCCCCGCATCCAAACAGAAAAAACGCATCAGCTCCTCGCTAAAAGCAATCCCATCAAGAATGTGAAACCTTCATAAATTCTTCAAGAATTTCATGCCGTTAAAACATCAGCCTCCGATTCAAAATTCGAACTTGGAAATAGGAGCTGCTTCGACTGCATACCTGAGGAAACGTAGCGATACGATCACGAGAGCTAACTAGAGCGAGCAGCGGTAACCGCACTAAAAAGCAAAGTGGATATTGTAGAAAGAATAATAACGATAGAGCGTGGGATCAATGCGAGCCATGGAATTAAAAGCCCTAAAAATTGAAGATTTTAGCGACGTTTGTTAGAACGAGCGACTTACTTGAAATGGTAATCAATATCTCCCCACAGAAACACACACTGCCACACACACACACACGCACTGATTGGTTTTAATCTTAATATTAACAGTTAAACTATACATTATACAAATCTTTAATATTGTTTGGGTGAATTACAACCACATGTTTGATGTATAGAATAGAAAAAGCTCGAGTACTATATTTATTAATCTCTCCCATTTTATCCTTTTTCAGAACCTTCTTTTTACACACTTGGTGTGTATCTTGCTTGCTTCCAAATTTAAATTATATATAATAAAAATTTAGCGAATCAATCTCAAAATCATATCAAATCAATTGCAATCAAATTATTTATCAATAATATTCTCAAATGGAATATGCTATACTTTGAGATAGAATATGGACAAAAAATCAACGGTCGATTTGAAAAAATATGATTCGTCTTCATGGCCGATTTTTTTTTTAATGGATACTAAATTATTTAAAAAAAAAAAAACTAGTTATACCAACACTTAATTTTTAGCTATCAAATTGCATCCTGAAAAAATGGTTCACTTTGGATTTTGTACAAATCGCACAGACCAAAGCGTACTTTTTATTTAATTTTTTTTGTAAATATATCTAATTTTATTTTGTATGCTAATAAAATATTAGTAGACTCGTTATTATATGTAAAGTAAAGAACTTGTTCTGAATTTATTATTTTACAAATATATTTATAGAAATGAAGTTCTAAGTAAAGAATAACTTGTTTAAATAGTTCCAACAATTAATAGCAAATTGACATTCTCAAATAAAAAAAAACAAATTGACTCATTATTCATATTTTAAGTTTCAAACCGCCTCGTCGGAACCTAAAATATTTACGATTTTATTATTTCGCTGATTCTAATACCGTAGTAGGATTCGTTAATTCTTATTTTGAGCTACACTTCTTAAGTATATACGGTATCATTTTATAACCACAACATCGCACCGCAATCGCTCAAAATCAATCAAAAATCACACTTTGTAGTTTTATTTTCAAAATCGCAATTTAAGATTTAAAAAAAAAAAAAACACACACATGGCAATTCGGTGTGAAGATAGTCGAAACAACCCAAAATTGCATCGCGCCCCTAGTTTTGGCTTGGTAGCCAAGTTTGATGTCTCAAGGTCTTCTAAGAAGATCACATGATCACATTCTCTGCGGATTATGTGGTTGGCATATATTGCAGGCTATTGTGCTAGTTAGTACCAAGAGATTACCTAATCCCATTATTATTGCGCTCAAGTCTGATTCCCGATTTTCAAGGTACAGTAGGGTAACATGTATTGAAAATAAGTATAAACAGATTCTCATCTGGTGATCACGAAAAATTATAATGTTAGGTCACTAAGTATACGTGTTTTCGTTTTTGGGGTCACTGTGTTCGATAATTACAAAAGTATGTCTTTATTTTGTATGTCAAAACAAATTTGGGCCAACCTTTCAATTTTGGGTCACTAAGTGTACATATTTTCAATTTTTGGTCATTAAGTATATATGTTTTAAGTTTTTGGGTCGTTATGTTTACAAGGTTAATGACTCATTTTTGCATTCATAAAAACATAGTGACCCAAAATCGAAAATATGTATACGTAGTGACCCAAAATTGAATGGGTGACTCAAATTTGTTTTGATATATAAAGTTAGTTACCTACTTTTGCAATTATAGAACATAGTGACCCAAAAACGAAAACATGTATACTTAGTGACCTAAAATTATCATTTTCCCTCACGAAACATATCATCAGAATTTCTTGCAACCACATTAGGTAAATAAAAAATATGTATGTATCACGAGAAAGAAAATTAATTCGTACGACAGTATTTTTTTTGGTTTTATTTTGGCCTAATGATATAATCGTGATGACAAATTACTTTACAAGCAAATATAATTTTTGTAAAGGGATTTTATTAACCAACGAAGGAACATATAAGTTTAATTTCTAAATTATTTTTCACCGCTAATAACAAGTCGGAGATCTCTTAAAATTCCAGAGATTTTCCCATAATACTTTACCATAACAATAATTATCCCTTTATAAGATGAAGTTGCACATACATATTTTGAACTAATGAATCACCGTATATATATCAGCGGTTAAACAAGTCCGTTCACGGTTCATATTCGGGCTAACCATGGTTAACCGAATCATTCTCTGAGGGTTCGGTCCTGATTTGGGTTCGTTTTTTTTTTTTTACTAATGATCACCTAACCTCCACATCTAAGATTTTCTATCAATTATTTTTTTTAAAAGAATTTTAGTAGTTGGAATGGAAGTTGGAACATCTTTGCTAAAAAATAAATCTAATTCCTAATTTAGTTTCCTCCGAATTTGGAACTGCCTCTTCATTTACACTATCGCTCTCCCTTCTCATCTTACCATAATTTCAGGTAATCGGTTTATTCTTTCACCTTATAATATATGCATTCATCGTACAGAGATCTCACCTCATGCATTCATCTTATCCATAATTTCAGTTAATTGGTTTGATTATTTCTGCTTTGATCCTTACTAACAAAAACGTACGACGAATGAATGGTTGTCTTCAGCTTCGTAACAGATGCGGGAAATGATTGACTTTTATAATATATTCTTGAATTAGGGTTTTCTCCTGATCCAACTGTTAGATTCTATAGGATCTGAAAAGAGAATAATATTTATACTGTGTTGATGTTATTGCACATTATTCGATTACGGCGTCGTTTCTTGAATCGCAGCAAATAATCGATGAGGTCGTTTAAGAATCACGTCGATCCCGAGAAAGAAGAACAGCTTCAACGGCAGAAAAAAGGTATTGCCACCGGCGAAAAAAGATCAAAGAATTCCACGCCATAAACTTCTGTGTGACGCATAATTTCTTATAGATGTTACGAGGGAATATACCCATTTTGGTCCTCAATGTTTGTCTTACGAACCAATTTAGTCCTTCATATTTCGAAAATGAACCAATTGGTCCCAACTTGATAGAAACAGACAATTTTTTACGGAAAATCATTAACTGTGAGATACGTGGCACGTTGCGATGATGCCACATGTCGATTTTCTGTTAAAATTGATGGTTTCCGTCAAGTTTTGACCAAATTGGTTCATTTTCGAAACATGGCGGACTAAATTGGTTCAATTGAAACATCGGAGACTAAAATGGTTCATAAGGCAAACGTTGGGGACCAAACTGGGTTTTATCCCGATGTTACGATGATTATTGTATTGTTGCGGTTGGCCCTAAGATTTGTATGTATTTTTTGCAGAGGCTGAGGATCAAGTGAAAAAGATTGTGAAGCTCACCAAGACAATCAACCATGGAAACAAAGAAGCAAACCTGAAGAGAAAATCGGAGCTCATTCAACTCGTGGAAGACTGCAACCGACGATACGAAACCCTCCACTCTCTTTACGAAGATCTGAAGGATGAGGTCAAGAAAAAATTCGACGACGATCGCATTTCTTCTTCGTCGGATTCAGAAAGTTATTACAGCCCCCAAGAATACGATAGCAGCAGCGAAGGATTGGGGAAGAAGAGAGGTGCCTTCGTTGTCGTCCCTAACGAAGAAGCGGAGATAGATTTCGATATCGAGCACATGATGTTAAAGGATAAGCTGACTTCTTCGAGCGAAGTGAAGGACTCGGACAGGGCTTTCGATGAGGAACTAACTGGTGAGGACAAAGAACCGCGGGCTCGAACTAAGGAGTTGGAGGCGAAAGTCGTTGCTTTGAAGAACGAGTGCGAATCTCTCCTCTCGGAGAAGAAAAGGCTTGAAGACGAAGCTAGTGGGATTTCGGAGAAAATTTCGAGCCTCCAAGGACGTGTTTTCGAACTCGAATCGAAAGGAAGTGAAATCCCGTGCGATCAAAAGGAAGAGCTTGAGATGGTAATCAAAGAGAAATCGGACCAAATCGAACGTTTGATGAACGAATTGGATCGATATCGGAGCATGACGAAGGAGGAAAAAGACCAAGAATGCATTGAAGTTAGGGTTCATGGCTTGGAATCTGAAAATGCTTCTTTAAAGAGAAGAAATGGTGAACTCGAATCCGAGGTTGCACTCAAAGAGGAGCTGAAAAAGAAAACATCCCAGCTCGAAAAATCAATTTCGGACTTGCAAAAGAAGCTCGAATCTCAGGTTCAACTCTCGGAAAACCTCGAAAAAGAATTAGGGTTTGAACGAGACGAGAAGGGGTCGGTGCAAGAGCAGCTACGAGCCACCGAAAAGGACAAAGCTAAGCTCGAGCAGAAGAACGCGGAGCTAACCGACAAAGTCACCGATCAACAGAGAACCCTAATCGAACTGGGCATTGCCATGAGCAAGCTTAATCAGGAGAACGAGCGGGCCCAGATCGTAATGTCGGTGTCGAAATCCAACTTCAAGATCGTGGAGAAGAAGATCGAAGAGACCGCGGAAGGGTTCAAGAAACAGTTCGAAGACAAGTATCGAATGATGAGCAGGAGGATTAGGGTTGCCGAGCAGCTACACGCCGAGAACAAAGAATGGTACTGTTTAATGCCAACTTCACCTTTAAAAGCTTAAGCTTAAACGGAGGGTATCATATTTTGATTTATATATTTTATTTTCAACACGTTATTCACGTCTAGGCTGAATTTGTTTTTCTTGTCTAGTCTTAGACGTGTAATTTTCATAAATGGGTGGTCGTTTGGATTCGTAGTCATTACCTCTCTTGGACTGAACTCTGATACCTTTGTAAAACGACTACGTTTTACCTAAAAGCTTAAGCTTGAAGGAAGAATTACCATATTTTAATTTTATATGCACTTTATTTTCAACACGCCCCTCACATTAATTTAGGTTGATTTTTTTCTAATCTAGCCTTAAACGTGTAATTTTCTTAAACGAGTGGTCGTTGGGATTTGAACCCATGACAACTCTTGACCTAAACTCTGATACCATATAAAATAACCACTTCAGTCTTCACCTATCATATTCTAATTTTACATCTTCTATTTCCAACAGGCACCGTGCGAGCAAAGAGAGGTACGAGCAAGAAAACAAAGACCTCCAAACGGGGCTCAACGGCATCAAGGACTTAACCCTCTCGGCCAACGAGACCCTCGGGACTCTCGACTCGGTGCTCATGAGGCTCGAAGAACGTAACTCGAACTACTCGAATAGGGTTTCGAAGGCCTCGTGCGAGCTCAAGTTCTACAAGGAGTGGGCGAAGAGGAAGAACGAGGCTCTGACTCAGGCAAGGGGCGACCTCGAGCGGGCGGTGGAGCAGCTCGATCGGAAGGAGACGGAGATTTTAGGGTTTCGGGAGAGGGCGTGGAGGTGCGACGGGAGAGTGAGGGAGCTTGAGAAGGCGGTGAAGGAGAGAGACGAAGCGGTGCTGAGCCTCGAGGAGGAGAAGAGAGAGGCCATAAGGCAGCTGTGTGTTTGGATCGATTACCACCGGAGCCGGTCGGATTATTACGTGAAGGTGTTGTCGGAGAATCACGTCGTTGGACGTAGGAAGGCCAACTCATGAAGGTGGTGGTTGGTTGGCTGGGTAATTTTGTTGTCGTAGAAATTCCAATAAACAAAATTGGATGAATATTGTTGTTGTCGATGTTGTCTTTCGAATGATATTTACTATGCCTATTATTTTGAAATGTGTTTGGTGAGTGAATTATTGTGGTCGATGTGTCTGGATTCGTGTAATTGAGTTGAATTTTGTGATTTCATATGAATTTCAAATTCTTAATTTCATATCCAAATCCATTGTTTGATAAACGTTAGGATTTTGAATTCCAAATATCAACTCATCGTTCACCCATAATTGTTATTATTATTATTATTTACAGAAATCATTACGGCGGATTTTTGGATTCGAAAACGGACCATTTGTGATCGAATTTCAAATCATCAAACAACAAAGGATTTGAATTCTCCTCGAATTTGGATGAAATCTATATTCAAATCCGATCGGTTGCCAAACGGGTGAATTGGAGGAAATCTCAAATTCAACTCGATATCGCAGAATCCAAACGGACCATAAATGTCTTCATAAATATAATATTTTATTTTTGAAGAACATAATATTAATTTTAATAATAATTAGTGATTTAAACGAGGTGATTCGGATTCATAAACGCATGTATTTTGCACAGTTCGAATTTTGTGATTGTCGTAATTTATGAGATTTAGGGTAGGTCACATGAACTAGGAATAGTTCCGCTGAAAGTCGGAATCGTCCCGTAACGGACAGTGAAGTTTAGATTCGTTTCATACTGAATTGAATCGATAAGAACTACGACAGCATTGGGCGGAGATAAATTCTTGAGCCAAAAAAATAATAATAAAAAGAATTTTCTATAAAAAAAAAATAAAAAAAAATACGTTGCGATTGATGATTTCCGCGTATTGCTGCTGTCGGTTAAGGAAATCGCAGCTCATATATAATAATGTAAGAATAAACCCGAACTTAGCCACAAAACCAGAGTTATCTGCGACAAAATAATGTACCCTCACTAAATCTAATGAAGACAAGGAAAAAATAATGAAGCAAGCAGATCGACAAAGACTAAAAAGGAAAAAAGGGGCAGAAGACGACACCAGAAAATCAAATATCTATCTGCCAATAATACACACACACACACAAGCTCACTCGGATACACACAGGTTCCTTCTTTCTTTCTGCGTAATGCTTTAAAACCCAGTGAAGATTTCAGCGAGATGGTGATGAAGAGTTCACTTCACAAGAACAATTACTTCGTTATCAAGCTGGGAGCTTCGATTCTACTATTGGGCCTTACGTTTAGGGTTCTTTACCTGAGATCCTGGGATTCTTCGACCGTTTCAGACAGCAGAAGCTCTCATATTTCACCGCCAAAAGTTGAATCTTTCGTCTCCCACGAAAATGCTACCCAGATTCACCCCCAAGGTTGAATTTCTTTCTTTTTTTCTTTTTCCTGAAATTTGCAATGCTCAAATCGCATCAGTGTTTAGTGGAAGAGATCGTTTTCACATGTCATTACATTATGCTAAGTGGTTTTATGGAAATCGGAATACGAATTCCTTGGTTTCTGTTATTTCTCGAAAAACAATTCAGTATTATATTCACGTATTTAATTAATCCTTCGTCTAGTGGAAGAATCTGCCGCAGAGCTCATAAGAAGTGGAGAAAAATGCGATCTTTTCAACGGAGATTGGATTCCTAACAGCGAAGAGCCTCTCTACACGAACGAAACTTGCAGCTTCATCGAAGATCACCAGAACTGCTTGAAAAACGGGCGACCCGATAAGGATTATCTCTACTGGAAATGGAAGCCCCGCGGCTGCCATCTTCCCCGGGTCGACCCGCGGGAATTCTTGGATTCGATGAGGAATAAGCACTGGGCGTTGGTTGGAGATTCGATATCGAGGAACCACGTGCAGTCGGTACTATGCATACTCTCCACGGTAAGATCATTTTACTACATTCGATTCGTCCGATGTCAGTAAATAGATTAGGGATGGCAACGGGTCCTAATTGGGTCCTTAATGAGCGTAGATTTGAGTTAAGCACATTCTGACCCATTGGGACTAAGGCTTAAATCGAGGACCGTTAAGGAGCCAATTAGGATCCGTTGATTCTTAACTCGAGTCCCATTACTACAAGGTCTTAAATATATTCTTTCGTCCTGCGAGTTAAGAAGGGTAGAACTTTCTGGGAAGCCAATTTACCAGGTTGCAGTTTTAGGATACTGACTTTCAAAATCGAAACAATTTTGGGGGGAGCAACGATCGTGTACGAACGTCGCATCACCTCTCCTGATGACGTGGCGGTCCATCTGTAAGCCAACCGGGCGCCACATCATGCAGAGGAGGTGATGCGGCGTCCACTTGGAATGCCACATCATACAAAAGAGATGACGGGTGTAGTTTGCGCTTTTTGACCTTAAATTGCTTCGATTTTGAAAAATGGTGCCCCAAAATTGCAACTGCTTAAGCTGAATGTTCTAAAAGTGTCACCCTCTTAACTTACACGGACGAAAAAAAAAATAATCAAGCCTTAAACATTCAATGTTGTTATAGATTTCGAAATTTATGTCACAGGTAGAGAACGCCGTCGAAGTCTACCACGACGAGCGCTACAAGACGAGAAGATGGATCTTCCCCTCTTACAACCTCACAATCTCCGTCCTCTGGTCTCCGTTCCTCTCCAAAGCCTCCATCTTCGAAGACGACAACGGAGTCTCCACGTCAGAGATCGAGCTCCACCTCGATGCCCTCGATCCCACTTGGACGAATCAGTTCGAATCCTTCGACTACGTAATATTCTCGAGCGGAAAATGGTTCGTCAAGAGCGCGATTTATTACATAAACAACACGGTCCTAGGATGCCACAAATGCCCTAAGAGGAACCTCACCGAGCTAGGGCTCGAATTCGCCTACCGAAGGGTCCTACAAAACGTCTTTGGCCACGTCATCGAAAAGGGACGTAAAGGCGCGGTGTTTTACCGAACTTCGACGCCCGACCACTTTGAGAACGGAGAGTGGTTCAGTGGCGGGATTTGTCCGAGAAAATTGCCATCTAAGGAGGGCGAGGTGGAGCTCAATGAGGTGAGCAAGAGTATACGCGATGTGGAGCTAGAGGAGTTCGAGAAGGCTAGGGTTAGGGCTTACGAAGAGGGGGTGGAACTTAGGATCTTCGACGTGGGCCCGCTTTCGTTGTTGAGGCCCGACGGGCACCCGGGCCCGTACCGGTTTTTTCAGCCGGATAAGGACGCGGAGGTGATCAACGATTGCTTGCATTGGTGCTTGCCGGGTCCTATAGATTATTGGAGTGATCTTTTTATGGTGATGGTGATGGATGGAGGTGAAAATTATTAAGGGTTCATTGTGTGTGTTGTTGTGGAGGAAGATGAGGTTTTTTTTAAGAGTGTGCATGTGTACTTTGGATTTTATTTCACTTATTACCATGAACTTGCTCTCATTAATCAATTTTCCATTATTGATATGAAGAAGATATTTTTTGTGGGTTTGATTTCCATGATTATTGCTTATGGGAAATTTGGGGAATTCATTTGGTAATGGATATCAGTCACTTCTTCGAATTGTGTGGCGCAAGCTTATAGCCGATTGAGTGAAAATGCCTCGAGATAGTAAAAAAACGATGACATCCATGGGCGCCATATATGTTATAGTTCAATTTCCACATAAGCAGGTCGTCCACGTCATTTAAATTTGTCGAGATTTTTGTTGGTGTAAAAAATCTTTCAATTTAATGAAGGGTGCTCAATTAGTCTATCAATTTGGTAGGTATGTTAAATTTATCATTTTACCTTCGCCTTATTTTTTTTAATTGCACCTCACGAATCAAGTTTTTAATTTTTTTCCAGTTGGTTTTAGTAAAATAAAATCAAGTGTTTCTTTGAAAACATAAAAATAATACAAGATCTTAAATTAAATTATAATTTTACATACTAAACATTTTAAATTAAAAATAACTCTTAAAATATAAAACAATGTGTGTGTATATATTTATATGTTATACGTTGAGTGCGCTTAAAATCTTAGTTGTAAGAATCAGAAAGTTTCTCACATGTTACTAATATTTGAGAATGTCGAATTTGCATTTTCGCTAGAGGTCACATTTTTTCTGCCCGACTAGGCCTTTTAAATTTGGAGTGGAAATTTTTAATTGTTTAATCCATCAATAAATTTAAATATGTCAGTGTGAAAATAAAATATGCATGGACCATGTAAAAGTTGTAAAATACCTAAAAGTGTATATGAATGAATGACACTAGAGATCATAGTTTCTACACTGTGCCTATAACATTACAAGGTCCACTTAGTAGTTGCTGCGTTTGTGTAAATTATATGCAATCATTGACTTATGTCAATAGTATATTAATTGTCTATTAAAATTTACAGTAGTCTTTCACACCATCTTATCCTAACATTGAAATTACGTAACTACATCAAAGTCAGTGATCGAACATACGCCGTCGCACCTCGTATTTGACAAAGTAAATAAAATAAAGTTTTCCCTGAAAATAACAATGGTTTTTCTCGTACTAAGATAAAGTAATCATAATCTTCTCAAATCATATTATATTATTATATTTCTTATCCATTGAGAAAAATATTTTTATGAAATTCGAAACGCAATTAATTATTTTAATTTAATATTTTACGGTAAGATACCTCAACCAACTACGATGGCACAAGTTATGATTTAAGATATTTTTTTGCGATGACGTGCATGTAAATCAAAATAAAGAATTATGAATGAGTAACCCCACATATTTCTTTAGATTTTATATTTATTTTATATATAAATTGAAAAATTCAAATTCTCTATATTTTTTCCCCTAAATCCAGAATAATATCACCAAGTGGCACACGCTTTGACTAAGTTCGTTTCGAAGTTAACCTAATCATCACCGTCGACTAGGAAACAACTCATGCTTTCAGACTAATTCACATAGTATGTGTATACTATTCCAAGTCCACACATATTATGATAATAAAGAAGTTCAATTAAAATGGAACACAACTTTTCTTAAGGGGACTCTGAGTTCTAGTGAAAATAGTTTTTCATCAAGGCATTTGCATGTTATATTATGGACCACTATGAGATAAATACATGTTCTTGTATAAATATATATATATATATTGACAGGTAAGTATATGTAAAGATTATATAATGCAATAACTCATCTTCCCCATTAAACGCACCCATTTGGTCATACATTCCTCACTACAAGAAAAACACACACAAGAATAAGCAAAACAATGGAGAAACCAAAGCTTCAAACCCCCAAAAAAGAACCCCAAAAAAATCCCGAGCCGATCCTATGGGACTGCGGGAGCTCGTTGTACGATTCCTTCGAGCTCAAATCGTTCGAAAAGCAGCTCAACACAGCCTTAGTTTCGAGGTCCCTCTCTATGCCTCACTTATCAGATCTTAGAACCCTAAAAAATGGTAGCAATAATGAAAATTCTCAGCAAGATTCAAAGAAGCAGAAGAAGCCCACCTCGTCGAAGAAGATATCGAGGTCCATTATGAAGATCGTACGGTCAATTTTCAAGCTAAGCTACGGTGGGGTTGTGAAGTATAAATCGGGGGAGGAGTTTTATATTGTTTGTGATGAGTTTACGAATAAGGATTTTCAAGAAATCGATCGCATGTTTGCGGAGAGCTCGAAGAGTAGTGCTATGGTGATGAGGAGAAGTGGCTCGGGTAGATTTTGAGTTTTGCTATTTCTCTTGATTTTCAGTAATATATGCAATGTATATATTCATTTATAGTTGTCACACGTTCGTAAGTACAATAATTTTGTTCTCCAAATTTGATGGATAATCGACATAAGTATAAATTTGTGTTACTGGCTTTTAGTTTTTATCATTATATTTAATAACTGTAAAAATAAATTATTAAGTTTATAGATGGAAGATGACGTGAAAATATATTCTACACACTTGACTGGTGACATGAAATAATGTCAAATGTGCTTATGATTTAATTTGTCTGCAAAATGATAGTAAAATCCAATTTGTTTGACATATTATGTTAATGATTATTTTTGTTGATTATTAAATATAGCAATTGAGTACATATGGGGTTAGCTTAAAACCCCTATAGGTCATGATTTGATTCTCATGACTCGATGAATTTGATTTAGTCTTGCTTCAAGGCGCACCATTACGGATTAAGTGGAATACCTCATATTAGAATATATATATATATATATATATATATATATATATATAACAATTCAAAATCGGAAATATCTGTATTATCTGACGTTATTGAAAATAAAATAAGAACCTTATACTAGAACCGTCTCCAAAATTTACGTAACGCCTTGTTTTGTTGTGTATTTTAAAAATTCAAATTTTTGTACAAGACGTGATATTAGAAAAAAAAAATAAACAAATGTGTAATTTTTGGTCAAACCAATTCGAAGTGGTTTGGTAAGTCGAGCGTATATGTAACCATTTATTTGCTTCATTTGTCGATCGCATTTATCACCATATAATAAGTCACATTAGCTTCAACTTGTCCTGCTTTGGATTACGATAGTACTTTTTAAAATTTGAAAACTAGAGCCGACGTCGTTTTCATACTTCGAAAATATTAATAAGCAACTGACAGTTTATCTATTTTATTAATTATTATTCCTTTACGCTAGCCCGTTTTGGTTACGAAATTAATAGGAAATGAACATGCTAAGAAGAATTTTTTATATTTGATTGATCGAAGAAATAGATATGAAAAAACAATATATATAGCTAACTAAGAAAAAATAATTTTCTTGAACTATTGGAAAATGGAAGAAAAACTTATTAAATTATTTTTTTCTCCATTTTTGTTTACGGTTACTATACGAACATAGACATAGTTTTTTGCTAATTCAGAGAGAAAATGCACATATTTAATTATCAACATATTTAATAGTTTATTTGAAACCATGAAACGATTCATGGTGTAATCTTACCTATCTTTACTATTATTAAATCTGATGTCACACGTAATAGAAAAAATGTTTGGATAACTAATATTGCGACATTAGCTTTTCCTTCACTTGAAATCCAACAATTAATGACAAACCTCATATATAATTAACATTTTCTGATGATTGATATAGATGATATGACTAATTTCTTTATTTTTGTTCAAGAAATATTAGGTGACATGAGTAGATTTTTATAATCAAAGTTGCCGCAATTATAATTGAAAGTTGGCGTATTTATTATGGAAAAATTAGGTCATAGCCACGTCGATTTTCCGACGACTTTGATCGAAAAAATGACCATTGACCCAATTTTATTAAGACATATCAAGTCAATAATATATTATTGTAATTATCAAATATAGTGAGTTAAAAAATAAAAACTGAAATGCTTAGTAATCAATTTTAAAATTACGCCAATCTATAAATGTAAGTTGTTGTAAAGGTTGGAAAATGCGTGTTAGGTAAAAATGACGGGCTCGTTTTGCAATTTACCCTTTTTATTTCGACACACATGTATTTGATGGTGCGATGAATATATCCTTTTAAATTGGCGGGAAAGTGCTCAAAAAGCCCTAATTTTATTACACCCCCTACAATAAAAGAACCTTCACGACATTCTCGTCGTATAGTATCCGAAGCCCACTTCTCAAATTCACCTCCGCTGTAATTTTCATTTTCTCACATCCGATTTCACCCTGAGTTACGTTTTTCATCCGACCGGTTCGATTCTCTCTGCCTGTTTAATTAGGTTTTCTCTGTTCATAGCTTGCTGTGCTGTTTTTTGGGCGTGTTGTGAAAGCATACGGTGTCTGTTGATTTTTCTTCTATTTGATTAGCTTTTGTTTTGTTATTTTAGGGTTCGAAGGGAGATGGCTGACGGTTTCGAGAAAGAAGCTGACGACGAGCAGACGATATCGATTGGGGATTACCTCAAATCTGTTGAGGAAGAATATCTTGTGAGATGGTTTAACGAATGTTTACTGTTTCGAATTCCGAAAATCTATGCGCACGATCGTATTTTTATGTGGGCATTATAATCCATGGAAAACTAATTGCTCTATGGTTCTGTGGATTATTAAGTAGGTAACGATATGAAACAAGTAATGATAAATTGAGATGCAAAAGATGCATATTGTTATGTTTTCGAGGGTTGATTTACATTGGGTATTGTCGAATTTTCAGGGTTGATTTACTTGTGCATGGGTTCTTGCTATGTAATGCATCCGAAGCAGGTTTTGGTAGAAAATACAGTGTATTTGTTGGAATTTACACACTATTAAGCCGAAGAACTAGTTTAATGGTCACTTTGTTCATGCTCTTTTGATTATATAGGTGGATAGTGGAGTACGATTATCTGTATTATGCTCTTTTCAAAGGGTACATAAAGCAGACACTTTGTTTTACTTGGCAATGGCATCCAACGTATTTGTTAGGGAAGTTATTACCTTATCCAAACACAATTTTTTGGTCCGGCATAGACAAAATACTATGTGGATCTTGATCTTACAAGTGTTTTTTGAAAGAATCAAGCTCAATAAATATGCTTATTTTTGTCGTCATTTGCTATTATATATTCATTCCTATGGGAATTGTTGAGATTAGGTTTCTTTCACCGAAAATCACGCCAGATGCTCTCACAATCAGATTTTCGTGCTTGATTAACGTTTGAATTGATTTATTTCTCGTTATTACATCCTAAAGGAAGCCGATTTGGTCTTGGGAGGCGATGACGGTAAGGAGTGCACTTACAGCCAAGGATATATGAAGAGGCAGGCCGTTTTCTCGTGCTTGACGTGCACGCCCGATGGTAATGCCGGAGTTTGCACGGCTTGTAGCTTGTCTTGTCACGAAGGGCACGAGGTAATAACGAAACGCTTCGTCTGTTTAGTGGAAGATAATACGCTTGACCAAAAAAGTTTACATATAGCCTCGTACCGGTCGTTTTAGTCAATGTCCTTAATTTCAAGGGTATTATTGTCATTTTTTACATTCGGGTTCTCAGCTTTATACTGGGAGAACCCGAATGTAAAATGACAATAATACCCTTAAAATTAAGGTCATTGACTAAAACGGCCGGCCATCATTGGAGCTGAGAACCCTTTATATAGCTGAGAACCCGTAAAAAAAAAAGTAAATTGCTCTACTGAGGATTTGGTAACTTACTACCTAATCGTTACTATGGGGCCCAATTAGTAAGAGTATAATAGTATTTACACACTTGGAAGCTATTATGTAAAAAAGTCTTCATTCAGAGGCTATTTCCCTAAATAATCCACATATTAACTTTGTGATTTTTCTTTAATGTTGTCTTAGCTCTTCATATACGAAAATGGTTGTAATTTTTAACCACCCATAGCTTGTAGCTTGATTTCCCGTTGTTTGCTTAACGTATTACTCAGGTCGTCGAATTGTGGACCAAGAGAAACTTCAGGTGCGACTGCGGGAACTCGAAGTTCGGGGAATTCTACTGCAAGCTCCTCGCAGGCAAAGACGTGGAGAATTCAGACAATTCGTACAATCACAACTTCAAAGGTAAGTACTGTACTTGCGATCTTCCTTACCCCGATCCCGACGTTGAAGAGCAAGCAGAGATGATACAGTGTTGTCTCTGTGAGGACTGGTTCCACGAGGAGCACCTCGGGCTTACACCTTCCAATAAGGTTTGTCCACATTTATTTTTATTTTTAAAATTTTTTAGGGTTAATTATTTTTTAGTCCTAATTTAGGGGTTGTGGCTTCATAGGGACAAATAATTTATGGGGTGACATTATAAGAACAATAAATTTTAAGATTAAGCAATTTTGGGACATTATATGCCGGATTTTGGTATTCTGGAGCATAATCTAGGGTAATAAATTTAAGGGTGGCATCATGCGGACAGTAACTTTCAAAATTAAGCAATTTTCGGACATAATCTAGGGTTCCGACACAGAATGACCCAAATTGCTTAATTCGAAAGTTATTATCCGTATAATCTCACCCCCAAATTATTTGTCCGTATAACGCCATACCCCCTAAATTACAGGACTAAAAAAAGTAACTAACCCTTATTTTAATCGTATTGGGTCTCTATGAACGAACTTATATACCCCAAACAGATCCCGAGAGACGAAGAATCCGAGCCCGTGTACGAGGACTTGATCTGCGAAAAATGTGCAGTTGTTTGCTCCTTCCTTAGACCGTATCCTCAAAACATATTTGCACGAGATTATAATGCTTCCATGGAAGCTAAAATGAGTTCAATTAGTGAAACAACTGACTCTTCTGGGCCGAGTGGTAAATGTATCTTACAAGGCTCAATCGAAGACCTCTCTTCCACCGCTACAGACAGCAACGGGCCCATGTTTCTTACAAAGAACTGGAGAGAAATCCTCTGCAGATGCGACAAATGCGTGGAGTTTTACGCACGGAAGAAGATAAGCTTCTTGTTGGACGGAGACGATTCGATCGCGGAGTACGAGAGGAATGCGAAGCAGAGGAGGAAGGAGAACATCGAAAAGCAGGAGGAGAATTTTCTGAACAATCTTGGCCACGTGGAGAAGATGGAGCTGTTGAGTGGAATCGCTGACATGAAGGACGAGATCTTTTCCTTCCTGGTCTGTTTGTATTATTTGTTACGTAACTTGTTTGAGATTAGATTGCTTTGGAATTATGAGAGTTTGTCTTTTTTTCTTTTTTTTTTTTTCTTACAGAACTCATCGGATCCCTCGAAGGCCATCACTTCCGAGGATGTTCTGCAAGTGTTTGAGAACCTTGCGAAGAAGAGAAAGCGTAGTAATCCCTGAGTTGTGTTATCTTTTTTTTTTTTTTTCTGGGGGCAACTTTTTCGAATATTATGGTAAGGACCTTTATGTCTTTCGAACTAGGCTATATATATATATAAATTATATATATATATGTGTGTGTGTTTTTTTTTTGAGCAAGTGTTTGTTATGTGGATGAGGAAGTACTAACTACATAGTAGGTCTTGTCTTGTAATGATCTGTGTGAACTTATATGTCCTACTTAGTATCTCAGTGTTTTATAAAGCGAGCGCATTGTTTTGCGCTAAAGCGCATAGAGTGTGTTTGTCTTTAGAAGTGTTTATTGTTTTATTGCGCTATTCACACTGTTGCTTAAAACATTTTAAATTAAAAATTTTCCTCGTCTTAATCATGCGATTGAATCACTAACTTGCATTGTTTATGTGATTTTGGGGTAAGTCACACGAATCAATGATGATTTGTTTCTCTGAAATTCGTGGTTGTTCTATAGTCATGTGTTAAGGTTCAGATTTGATTCATACTGAACTTAGTCGAAGTGTAAGAACTATACGTGTGGATAGCTTATCTAAAAACTGAAATTGGTGGTTTGTAAATTGTAATAAGTAATTTAGCTTAATAGTTATTTTCGTGATAGGTTTTTTAGTTCTTCGTGTTAAAGATCGTGTGTTTCGTCTTTTTTTCGGGTTTTTTTCTTTTTTATTTTTTGTTGTTTGTTTGTTTCATGCTCCGATATGAGCCTGTGTTTCTCTTCCGGATTGATGTTACCGGAGAGACCTGCTGTGTTATTTAGCTCGTGTACTTTTGTTAATGAATTCTAAGTTATTGTTTCAAAAAAAAAAATTGTAATAAGTAATCACGACACGTGAGGCCTGAGGGCATTGTGTAGTCACGAAATCAACAATTGGGCCCAAATCATAAGTGGGCCCAAATCCACAACGTACGATGTGCCTTTTGCTAGGCCCAAATAAAGCGCAAACACTTTTTAAGTGCTTCTTCCTCTCGATCCTTTTGACAGTGGAGATTTCTTGCGCAGAAAGAATAGCACGAGAGACGAACGTTTTCTGAAATTGGGGGTAAAACGAAAAGGAAAACGAAAAGAAACAAGGGATGGATCCAACATTCACCGAGGTCTCTCAAGTGTTCGAGCTATTCAAAGCGGCGTTTATCAGGAAGGATTTTGATACCTGTGCGAAGCTCCTTATGCAGCTCAAGGTACTGATTTCCGATTTCTCAATTTTAGAGGCCTAGTTCCTTTATTTGCTTACTGTATATTTCTGGAATTTTGTTGGATTCGATTTTGAGGTATTTTCTGTCCTTCGGTTTGGATAATCTATGATATCCTGTTACTAATTTGCTCGTGAAGCGCATGTTTATATCTGCCCGTTGTAACTGGAAATGAAGCTGCTTGAGCTGAGAAAGTTGAGTTCTTTTTTATTATTTAGTGCCTCTTGCGTTGTGATGGTGAGTAGCTTAACGTAGTTGATGCCAATCTTACTTTGTCATCTTGGTGGGGTCTGTAATTCATTATCGTTGTGGGTAGGTTTTAGTTCAGTGTTTTTCTTTTCAATTTATTGAAATTTGAGATCATTAGTCTTTTGAGTAGAGGCTACCCAGGAAAAAGGATGAATGTTGAGTGAATTTAAAATAGGTAAAGAAATCTTTTTTAATTCTAACTAAACTCCGCCATACACATTTGGTTTGACCAGAACCGCGAAATTAGCTCCATGTAAGGCATGTTGGTTGGGCAATATTTTCTTGGATAAAATTCTTATGATTTCTATATCTGTGAATCTAATGGGATTTCAAGTATAACGATACATCTGACATTTTCTTCTTCTTGCTGCATGGATGCTTCGGGAATTTTTTTGGTGTCCCCAATATTGAATAGGAACATAGGCCAAGAAATAATTCGATATTGTTGTCACTGATAAGTGATGTATGGTATGATTAATTTTGTTATATATTCAACCAATATGGCAGGTTTCCTTGTTAGCATTCAAGAGTCTACCTCCGCTGTTGGAAAAGACACCCAATGCAACCCAGGAATTGACTCTAGCAAGTAAGATGCCTTCTATCTCATTATTCATTTGTCAGGGTATATTTGTTAATTTTCTGCGATATTTGTTGTCTTGTTGAAATTCTATTACTTTTATGATCTTCAGGGGATATATACGAGCATGCAGTTGTTCTAGCCGTCAAGATTGAGGACCAAGATGCCTTCGAGAGGGACTTCTTACAGCTAAAGCCCTACTATACAGACGCTCGGTAATTATCCACATTTTTGCTTCATTTAACTGTGGATGTCAAGAACTGTAGGTATTGCTTATTTTTCCCTTGAAATATTGAAGTTCTGCTGTGGTACGCATTTTAATCTCAATGCACAGATACACTACAATCTCAAGTGCTGTTATATTTAGGTTGTGTTTGGTTTGGAAATTAGTAGGGAAAGAAAAATGAAATGAAAAAGGAAACTAATTTTTATGTTTGGTTGATAGATAAGGAAAAGAAAAGAAAAGAAAAGAAAATCTAGTTAAGTTTATACTTAAAACTAAGGAAAACCCATTTCTTCGCCAAATGGTGAGGAAAATGAAAGAATAACTTACGAAAATCATTTTCTCTCCGATTTTCTTTTCCACACTACTTTCTTCGTTCCAAACACATCCTTAGAGTTTCTTTTCTTAATAATTTCGTCTGACTCTCTTTCATGTACTTGCTCAGCGGGCTCATCCCACAGTCTCCACAGGAGTACATCGTTTTGGGTCTGAACCTCCTGAGGCTCCTCGTGCAGAATCGAATCGCGGAGTTTCACACCGAGCTTGAGTTGCTCTCCGCCGATGCGTTGGAGAATTTCTGCATCAAACATGCTGTTGAACTCGAACAGTCTTTCATGGAAGGAGCTTACAATCGCGTCTTGAGCGCGAGGCAGAAGGTTCCTCACGATTCTTACGTCTATTTCATGGACTTGCTTGCTAAGACTGTCAGGTAAGGATCTCTGTTTTCTCTTTCAGTGGTGCATTGAAATTATTTCTACCTAACAATTTTAAGGACACATAAATTAAGGAGTGACAATTTTAGGACAATAAGTTTCAAAACTGAAGCAATTTGATGATAATTAACGCTGGGAACCTACTTCCAGTCCTGAATTAACACACGTAAATCGTACTCTTGACAAACAAATTGGGGAAAAATCTTATGTGGGATTGAACATTCTGATTTGATTGATTTTTTCCAACGTCACGTTGGATTTTCTCCCAAAAATAATTCCGGATCGAAATTAGGTTTCTTGCGTTAATTGTCCTCAAATTGCTTCAATTCATGGTAAATGCTGATTTCGACCGAATTTTAGTACCAACGCAACGTAGGATTTTCCCCGCAAATTAATTGTCATGGGTGGCTCAGATGTACTTGTATAACACCTCTAATTACAGCCCAAACCCTGCTAACATATTATCTCACCTTGTGAATCTGAGTTGTTCTATATTTGTTCTATATATATATATATATATATATATATATATATATATTGTGTCAGGGACGAGATTGCGGGATGTAGTGAGAAGTCCTACGACTCTCTTTCACTGAAGGACGCCCAACAAACGTTGCTCTTCTCTTCGGAAAAGGACTTAATCAAATACGTCGAAGAGGTAATTAGTGAATGAAAGAAAGCCTGCATCATCATTCATTTGAATTAAACAAGTGCCCGAATTGGGCATCATGTTAAGGCATTTAGTTCGGGCTTGTTTGTCTTTTATATCTCTTAGTTTGTGTTCGTTTCTCTCTGAATGAGAGCTTTCTTCGCTCTGGATGGTTGTAATGTTGTTCAGAGGGTGCATATGGGCTCTTTAGCCCCGTTATTAAATTTGTTCGTTATTAATGAAAACTCTCGTTTGAAAAATAAAATAAAATTTGTTACTGGTGTAGGAGCACCCGGAGTGGGAGATAAAGAACGGGTTGGTTTATTTCCAGAGGGCGAAAGAGTCTTTTCCTTGCAAGGAGATTCCTTCTCTTCAGCTCATCAACCAAACCCTGAGCTACGCCAGGGAATTGGAACGCATTGTTTGACAAAAAGATTGTTGTTATTTCTTTGCTTTCATTAATTAAAGAAACAAAGAGAGGTTAGACCATTTATAATCTCCAGCTATGATGAGTCTGCAACTTATTTCCATGTTTCTTCGTGCATATATATTTTCTCGCTATTGTTCGGGTTACCTATAGAAGAACCTCTTTACAGCTGGTGTGTCAATGAAATTAGAGGTGGGCAACGGTTTGCGAAAACCCTAATCGACTGGTACCGTACCGTTGATCATATGGTAAAAGTAAACTAGTTTTTATTTTCCGGGTCCATTTGGTGTTCTAATCTGGTGTTCCACTCACTAGATCTACCAGAATTCGAACGACCGCTTATGGTTTGAGCATCAAGAGGCCCAACATCGATAATGCCGCTTTTAACATAACTGGAAAGTTTAAAACCAAAAAAAAAGAAAGAAAAGAAAAACAAAAGAAATACAGTAGAAACGGCGATAAGTTAATAATGTATTACTCCTTGTTACAAGATGACCAACACTTGCAAGAACAACCTTCAACATAAGAGGGATATGATATGATATGATAGGATTAACTCGCGTCAGCCACCCGACAAAGTTTAAAAACACAGGCAGCGGCAGTTAATTAATGTCTTGTTAGTTTAAACTACTTCTTAAGTACTCAGATCTTTAATGCCTTGATTCTTCATCACCATCATCATCACCATCACCATCACCGTGTTGATCTTCGGCATGCTCTCCGAGGTTTTCCTGCGATATATATATATATATATATATATATACACGACACGATTACTAATGGCGTAGTGCGAATAAAGTTTGTTATTACAACATGCATTCTAATCCCAATCAGTAGTATTCGAAAAACCGAGAATGCCACAAAATAACTTGTAACATCATTTTCAACGTTATACGATCTTTTTTTTCTTTCGGGTGATAGTTTATGTAGGAGGATTAGAGAGAAACATCAACAACAGTAGAGTATGTAGTATACCTTAAGAGATGCATTCTCAGCAAGGAGCTGCTCACACTCTCTCCTCAATCGAGCCAATTCGGCCCTCAGCGATGCATTTTCGTCCGTCAAAGCCTCTGCACGTTTGGCCAGCTCTTCACATTCAGCCTACGGAGAAATTTTTTTTTTAAAAAAAAACCATCACATCAACTATTGAATGATATATTAAAATTAAAATTCACAATAATACCAAAAAACAACTCCAGCGTAATACCTGCTTTCGCAATCTTGATCTACGAGCAGATTCTCTGTTCGACTGTTTTCTCCTCTCCTTCTTCAGTTCCCTCTCGTCCTGATATTTATTTAAAAAAGTGGGTGAGGTCAGTGACCGAAAAATATGGCTAAGTGGCACTCCCATAAGTTGATAGCAGTCCAATTATGTTATCTATGCTATTAACAAACGCTCAGGGGTGGATAGTAACTACTTAACCCTTCTATTTATTTTAATTTGACAAAAATACTATTTTAACATTAAACACTTGATTTATTATAATTATATCCCTACGAATCAATTCGTCATTTATATATACTTCAAAAATAATACATTATTAAATTTCTAATAATAGTTTCGTATATTAATCATTTTAAATTACAAATAACTCAAAATCTAAAGCAATTTTATAGGGATAAAACCTAAAATGATCCCCAATGTTTACCCTATGTACCAATTTAGTCCCCGATGCTGTCGAAAATGAACCGAATTGGTCCATCCGTCAATTTAGGGCGGAAAATGACGCGTGTCAGCACGCGTCATTTAGGGAGAAAAGTCATTGTCTCATCGCGTGCTGACACGTGTCATTGTCCGTCTAAATAAACGGAGGTATCAATCTGGTTCATTTTCGTCAACATCGGGGACTAAATTGGTCCACACGAAACATCGATGACTAAATTGGTCCATCGGGGACCAATTTAGGTATTCTACCTAATTTTATATATATTGGAGCATAGAGCGTGCACAAAATACTAGTATTTATAAATGACGAAGAGGAGAAATGGAAACATTAAGAGCAGAAATGAGAGAGACCTTTATCCAAAGCTGCGGCTGAGCACCGTCTCTAGAAGATCCATTTGGGAGCATTACTCCTTGAACGGGAGCAGAGGACACCTTCCCGTGGATTACGGGCACAGCAGGTGACACACCGGTGGCGGCCCAGTAATCCATGCCGATGTTTAGGTTAGTTGTGGGACCCACTCCAGCTACAGCCTGCATCGGGGACACGTTCATCGCGTGGTTAACCATTGCTCCACCGTTTTGGGAGCTTTGGGCACCGCTACCATTCTGAGAAGGTTCATCTGTAGTACGGAGACTATGTTAGTGAAAATATATGTGACAAGAATCGCCATATTATGAATGAATTCGAACCTGAATGTTCACGGTTATTAGCATTCCTTGAATATTCCTGGAAAATATAGCAGGGAGAGGAGGATTTAGATAAAGCAGCCACGGGAAAACATACATATGAGACTACTCTACCTAATATATAGCTATAGCATTACCCCCAATCATAATATATAAACAAATTATATATCCATATTCTGCGGCGTACAAGAGATATGTTTCAAGGAATGAGTTAGTAGCCCATATCTTCAATGCCCATAAAGAGTGTGATTATTTAAATGTATGAGGAACAATAATCAGCAGATAGATGAAATATCCGCAAAAAAAAAATGTAAACAGTGCTTAATGTGAATCTTACATTATGAGAATTTGCATCACTTCCATCAGTTGTACCATCACTTCCACTCTCAGCACTGCAGACGCGAAAAGACATTAACAGTGTTCATAAAGGTAAAGAAACAAAAACAAGAAAGTAAAAGAACAAACTACCAAAGAATTTCCAAATGTGGAAGAAGCAAAGAATATCACTGCCTACACCCTAATATTCTACTACAAGAAATTCAATGGCTAAAGTTCTCATATGGTGCTACTGTACCTCTTAGACACACCACTTGCAGATGCACCGGACATTTTTCCGGGTTCGTTATTACCATTTATCATATTCAAGCTTCCCAAACTACCCTTGGATCTTTTGACTGGCAGTTTACCCTTCTCGTTAGGTGTCTTGCCATTCAACTCCACCTTTCCAGGGGTATTACCCTGTAAGTAATCATTCATGCCAAAGTAAACCGAATTAGAATAAGTAAACAACACGAAAGAACAAGAAAATAAGGTTCCAAAAACAAAAACAACTCACTGATGCTTCAGCAACCCCATTTGGAGAAGGCATAGCAGCAAAAGGACTGAAAGAGTAAGATCCCTGAATGAAGGAGGATGAAGCAAACATAAAATTTATGGATGTTCATGGAGAGAATTTGGATTTATGAACGGAGGTAGAAGAAGAAAAAAGTTCAAACGTACCGGGGTCATTGCTGGATGGCCATACATTGCCCCATGGGGATACATTGCAACGTAAGGATGTGGTGGAGTACCATAAGGTGGCATAAATTGCTACGACGTGCATTGGATACAATAAAAAACATGATTTCATGCTAAGACGTACACCAAAAAAACTATCACGAGACAACAACAGCACGAAATAGCACACGAATTCTATCTTACTCGATTGCGTATGGTGTTAGATACTTTATCAGTTAAACATAAAGCTTTTTTGCCAAAACAAATGCTAAAGAATAATGGTAATAGTAAATTGTAGTAAGATGATAAACTCGAAACAATTGTTCTTAAGGTAGATATAATATCATTTGAAAATAATGGGAATTGTGCAAAAGAAAAAGGTCATTATGTAACGAATACGATAACTGTATATAGGAAGAATGCAACAAGCATGTACCTGAACACCCCACATATATGGGGGTGCCTGTGGACTCGATGCCAAGAATCCATGAGGCGGTAGAGGAGAATATGCCTACACAAAAAACTCATATAAACAGGGATCAAAATCTAATGCAAATAAGGGAATATGCGTTTAAATCATTCAAGATTCATTTCATTCGACCTGAAAGCCAGACCAATCTGGAGTAACTCCACCAGCAGCAGCTGAATTCTGCTCCTGGAAATAGCCAAAGACATAGAGAACATAAACATTTAGGTTGTGTTTGGTTTTTGGAAATTACTAGAGAAAGGTATGGAAAGGAAACTAGCTTTTATGTTTGGTTGGTTGAAAAAATAGATAACGAAAAGAAAAGAAAAGAAAATCTATTTAAGTTTACACTTAAAACTAAGGAAAACACATTTCTTCACCAAATGGTGAGGAAAATGAAAGAAAAACTTATGAAAAGCATTTTTTCTTCGATTTTCTTTTCCACACTACTTTATTCGTTCCAAACACAGCCTTAAAGGCAGCCAAGGGTGGAAAACAGTCGCACAGAAAACAGAGTAATGTGCAAACAATTAACCTGTGATTGAGAAGTTGGAGTTTTAGGCTCCTTAGCTTCTTTCCCTTCCTTGCTCGATTTATCAGCCTCACGATTTCCCATCGTTAAACGGGGAACAAGATCTTTTAATTCTCAATCAAACCGTCCTGTTAACAGTTGTATTGCAAGAAGTAATAAGCATCGAGACCGAGACCTTGTTCATCAAGCTAGTTAAACCGTAGAAATCAATACAGAATAAAAGCACAAAACAAAAATCTTAAATCTGAAATCCAGAAACCATTCCATCAAACACAACAGTGACTACAAAATTCCAACATCATCAGATTAGAAAGATGAAAAAGCAAATTCTTAAAACACCAAATCTGCAATCAATCGACTTCAACAGAAAGCACAGTGGTGGTGCATAACACGGTTAGAATCATCCATAAAACAAACAAAAATAAGAAAAGAGAACCAGAAACAGTAACAATATTCTGAAAATAATAAAAAAATAAAAATAAAGCATAGTACAGTACAAGTCATCAAGCTCACAGACATAAATAATTAAGCATCACAAGTTCAAAAATATAGCCTACCAAAAAAAAAAAAAAAAGAAGCTCTAGTCCGTTGATCTCAAGCGACGGGATGTGCACGGCAACGGATACTACTTCAACTCCTGAATACCCTCACGCTCCAACCAAGAACCGTATGATTTCGTCAAAAACAAAACACAAAAACGAAAGATAAACCACAATCAAACTCAGCAAAATCCGCAAGCCGTTGTCTCAGCGACGATTGGGGGTGAAGATCAATGGTGAAAAGGCTTTGTTGGTGCTACTGCAGCAGCGAGGGAGAGGAGAAGAACGTGATGTGTTGTTGTTGTTGTCCATGGTGGATTCGATTGGTTGATGATTAGGGTCTGACGTGTGGATCGTGGACTGCCTGACGGCTAGGGCTTCAGCCACGTACTTGAACTTACTTGTCATCCCCCCAAAAATATAATAATAAATAATTAGTAATTCATGTTATTCTAAAATAACAAATATATAAATTTTATTATTAATTTTCATTATTAATAGCATTAAGGGGAAGATTGCAATCCTTTAAATTGACACATCAAAATTGACAGCCATTAGACACTCTCACCAATTATATAACTAGTATTTTTCATATCCTTGATGCATATTACATATTCTTACTTTAGATTTTGAGAGTAATTTAAGATTTTAATAGATAAAATTTTAGTTAAGTATTTTAATTTATAAAAGAAAGTATGAATTTATAGGGACACAGTTGGGATGAATAAAAAATAGGAATGATAAAAATTTAATTACCCAACGAAATCAAAATGGACAGTTTTCATTGATATAGAATAGAAATATAAAATTTTTGGAAAAAAAAAAAAGAATAGATCTATAAAATAATAATAATATGTTTGGACTAAAATGCATAATTTCTGAAATCTACAGGACTACAATGCCAATACCACACTGGAAACTAATGTGACTTCAATTAAATACTGAAACTTCTGACGGATCAAACTGCAATATATGGCTATATACCACACAAGCTAGCCCAAACTAGGGGTTCAGTGTTTCAGTACGGCGCCCTTTCGCCACCGCTAATCCGCTCCACCGCAGCACACAACACACACAACACACACACACACACACACACACACACGCCGAATTACACCAAAAATTATGGCCGATTCAGTGGAAGCCCAACGCCTCAAAACCCTCGCCGAGCAGGAATTCGCTTCGGGCAACCTTATATCTGCCCTGAAACACGCCAAGCACGCCCGAACCATCGACCCGGACCTGCCCGGCCTGCCCGAGCTCGTCGCCGCGCTCAAAATCATCAGAGCGTCGAAGAAATTGCCGACCCCCGACCACTACAAGGCTCTCCAGCTCGAGCCCTTCTCGCACACCAACGCGATCAAGAAACAGTACAAGAAGCTCGCGTTGGTCCTCCACCCGGACAAGAACTCCTCCGCCGCCTGCGAGGAGGCGTTCAAGGCCGTCGGCGAGGCGATGGTTGTCTTCTCCGACAAGATTAGGAGGAAGGAGTACGACGTGAGGCTCAGGATTTCCCTGCAGGAGGCCACGACGGTTGGGGATGCGGTGGCCGTCGAGACTTTTGGGGCCGCTTGTGGGGCTTGTGGCTCGTTGAATAAGCTTGAAAGGAGGTATTTGGGGCATATCTTGGTGTGCCCACGCTGTAAGAATAATTTCAAGGCCGTGGAGGCTGATGATGATGGGGACGTTGATTCGGGTTCTGGAGAGGATGTGAATGTGGAAGATGGAGGCGAAATTAGGGCCAGTGTGAGAATACGAGGAAAAGTTGGAGTGAAGAGAAAAGTTAGGAGCGTTGAGGAGGTTTTGGAGAGAAGTGTTGATGAAGATAACTTATCGTTGAACGATTTGAGATCGAGGATGTTGGCTAAGGAGAGCGAGAGAGGTGAAGAGAGTGATGAAGAGGAGATGACTTTGTCTGAAATGCAAATGTCTGCGAGGAAGAAGAAGAAGAAGAAGAAGAAAAATAATCCCGAGGAGGCGATTCGAGTGGGAGAATTAACAGTGAAATTGAATGAAGAAAGCAAGAATCAAGAAAAGGAGAGAGAAGACGGGGGAGAGGAAACGGTGAGTACGAAAATAAAGACATACACACGGAGAGGTAAGAACCGCAAGAGCTCGAAACTTGCTGTGGATTTGGATCCCGAGAGGGGCCTTGCCTTAGATGTCGATAATATGGATGAAATTGTTGTGCAAAATGGTACCGAGGAAGTAAATGAAAAAGAAAAAGAAACGGAGGGTCTCGGTGAAAAGAGAGAAAGGCGTAGAGTTTCAAGATACGGGAAAAATGAGGAAAGAGTTAAAGAGAACGGTTCGCAGCAGGACATCCAAGAGATGTTAATTGCGAATGAGAGCAATAATTTGGAAATAATACGCGTGGAGGAATCGGATTTTTACGATTTCGACAGGGACCGAAAGGCAAAATGCTTCAAATCCGGGCAAATTTGGGCAATTTACGACGACGTCGACGGCATGCCTAGAAACTACGCCCTAATCCACAAGGTCTCCGCAAAGCCCTTCTTCGAGGTGGTGCTGAGCTGGCTAATAAGCTTCGAACGAAAAACCGACGTCGAGGATTCATCACATCAAATCCCGTGCGGGAGATTTAGGGTTTCAGAGAGGGCTTCCATCAGCATCCTTAAACTATTCTCCCACGTTGTGAATTGTGAGAGGGTTGCAAGAGAATTGTACGGAGTGTACCCTCACAAGGGCTCTGTGTGGGCCCTACACAAGAGAGACGAGGAAGGAAAGCAATCCTTTGACGTCGTAATAGCGTTGAGCGGTTACAGCGATGTTTACGGGCTAAGTGTGGCTCGTTTGGTTAAGGCTGAGGGTTTTAGGACGGTTTTCAAGAGGCGGGAAATCGGGCCCAAAGGTGTTTTGTTGCTCGGGAAGGGCGATTTCGGGATATTTTCTCATCGGATTCCCGCGAGGGAAGTTTCGGGCGTTGAGGGTGTGAATCTTCCCGGGCGTTGTTGGGAGTTGGATCCTGCTTCGCTTTTCCCGGAGTTAGTTAGTTAAGAGCGGACGGAAAAAAAAAGCGACGGGCGGGTTTATTTGTTTTGAAATATCTTAACTTTTAGGAGAAGTGCTTGTTTTTGTGATTTTAATCTGAATGGATGTAGAAGTGTGTGTGTGTGTGTTATAAATATTGGGGCTTGGGGAAATAATTTGGATTTGATTGTGGTATAAATAAACGATGGGTCACAAGAGGGGCGACATTTTCCGATTATATATTTTTTTTTCCGGCTTGGTTGATGTAAAACGGAACGATAATCCGTTACGCAGTTTCTCGATGCTGAAACGCTTGTCGTGCCCGATATCGAAGATTATTGCGAGAACGATTGGTTTCTTGTGCTGAAGCGATTTCTTTATGCTTTTTTTTTCCCCTTGAGTCAGGCAGGGATGGAATCGAGTCCTTAAAGGACATTGATTTGAGCTAGGCTCATTCGATCTCATTGGGTCTTATGAAGAATGTCACATGTGGCCAAATGTTCCACATTGATTACGACAGGAAAAATTAACCGGTATATAAGATGATGGGCAACTCCTCCTATCACCAATTGGTTTTAGGAAGGAAGCTCATCAAACTTATACGGTCACTCCCTCCTCCGTGTGGCGCATGTGCGCGGGCCCCGATATCGAAATTTTAACAAGTCTAAAGCTTAAATTGAGGCCCGTTAAGGATCCAATTAGGGTCCTGTGATCCCTAGGTTAGGTAAACCTCGGAGCCTGCAAACTACGCCAACTAGGTAAGCCACACTATGTTCATTTGCATTAGGCTCACTCATAATATTGTGAATGCAAGATGAAGTCGAAACATGTGACATTTTCAATATCTTAAAGGCTAAGCCTTTAACCATTATAAGTTCAGTATGTTGAGCATTATAGATCTTGATATTTGTTTATACCTTATTTCATCGACATCAAGATTATCTTGTTTACCTACGGATATAGATTTGATCATAGCAATTAGAATAAAAGAAAGAACAATTAACACTCTTTTGTACGCGGAATTTTTGCGGGAAAGTATGAAGGAAATCAATGTTAGTATATCAAGTAATGATACATTACGCTTTGAGTGTCATTCAGGATGTAGCAGACAATGGAAAGGCTTGTAACGAGAAAGTATGTTTTATTTTGAAATTTTATAACATCCAAGAAAACTACTTGTTCTATGATTTGATCTAAAAAAATGCAACTGTTTATGTATAAATAGATAGGAACTGATCGAAATTATAATGTGGGATTTGTTTGTGTCATAAATAAATGATGGTCTCAAGAGGGTCTATCCCTTTTCAAAATTTTCAGAAATAAACTAAATTTACATATAAATTAATGAAAACTATAAGGGAAATTATTTATAAATTAAAAAATAAATAAATATTTAAATTATTACTCTATAATGGAGATATTAAATCCAATTATCTATAATGCAAGATTGAATATTAAATATAATTCGATAGTTATTATTAAAAAAAACTATAATTTGATAATCGATCAGACTAAGAAGTGCCGGATATTGGATATAGCCGGACCCGACAAGTAGCCCAAACTATCTGACCCGAACTACCTCATTCATAATGACTTAATATTTCTTGTGGTCGAAGTATCTTGTTCAATTAGGATAATCATTTATGAAAAAATCTTGGAAAAAAATAATTCAAAGTCAAATAAATACTATGAATATTATGGAAAATGAAACAAGCAAAAACACAAAATTAAAACTACTTGATTTTGATTTTCAAGTGCAATAATCTCATGCAATGCGATTCGAGTAATCGCAATTATTGATAATCTTCATGCTGAAAATAGTCACCAGGACCAGTCCTTAAGATTTTGTAGCAGGAAAAAAGATAGAGGGCTCATATTACAACTCACCATAATACGAGAAAAGTAAATATGTTTGTAATAAATCATACTTTTTCCGACAAGGTTAGTATAAAACCGAACGATAATACCCTCCGATTTTCTCATTTTCGACATATATATATATATCTACCTGTGGTGCTGCATTTTCTTGAGGAATGATGAAAGTGCAGTGGCCTTGTTCAATATGCAGCAACAAGCGTACGTTCTCATTTTTTTCGTTTCGCAACAAGCATAAATTTGAATTTTTTTTTCGTTCGGTAGACTTTTTTTTTTTCGTTCACCGAAAGCAGAAGTTTTACGCTACCTTACGATATGTAAATACCAATGAGCGTCGTGATGATTTATTATTGCATTAGACGACTCGTGATTAAGGTTTGGAAAACTACTCGGGCGACATTAGATATTCGAAATGATTTTGTTTCTCCAGTGATGCTTCGTTAATCAGTCATATTTATTTTGTTATCTTTTTTTTAATGATTTATTTTTTATTTTTCAATTCCAGGTTCTTCTACATGGAGAAGCACAAATTTTGAAAAATCAGTGTTTTGTAAAACTTGCAGCTTGAAGAAGAGGAAAAGAATTGATGCAGATACTGATAATAATGTATTAGTAATCTCTAATGTGAATGGTCTACCGGAGGATAAGCCAGTGGTGACTTTCAATGGTAATTCTTCTATTTTCTTTCTTTCTTTCTTCCTTTCTTTTCGTGTTCCTTTTTTCCCATTTTATATTTTGAACCCTTTTATTGTCTTAATTTGGGCATAAAATTTTATCATATATGATGGTGAATATTGTTAAAAGTTTGGAAATGAATAGGTTGAATATTAAATATATAAAATTAAAATACGATAGTCCCTTTCATGGTTAATCTTTTAGGTAAAGTGATTATTTAGCATGGTATCTTCGCAATGCCTAGAGGTCATGAGTATGAATCCTCACGATCAGTCATTTAAATAAAAAAATTCCATGTATAAGGCCAGATAACAAAGAAATTGTGAGGAAGCGTGTTAGAAAATTAAATATATAAAATTAAAATACGACATAATCCCTTCAAACTTAAAATTAAAATACGACATAATCCCTTCAAACCAAAGCTAAGCTTTTAGGCGACGTGGTCATTAAAATATATATATATATATATATATATATATATATATATATATGCATCCCGTGATAGAATTGGATTTTATATGCGTGTCGCTTAAAATTTAGACATTTCAGGTCCTAAAAAGCAATTAGCAGTACAAGAAGGGCGATTAGCTATCTCGAAGAAATTTCCGAAGAAAAATCGATCAAAGACTCTCATGCGCTCGCTCTTCGTGGAACCGTCTTCCGATGACGCGGTAAAGGGCTATCAAGATTTTCGTCACCAAATCTTCCCAAAATTCGACGAGAACTTCATCTACGAAAAGAGCAACTTCCTCGACGAGAACGAGATCGGTCTCGGGGCCGTGTTGCTTTAATTCATCGGCCTACTAGGCAAAGTTTTTAAAAAAAATTCGAACTTCTATTAGATTTTTTGTTGTTTTTAGACTTTTTAAGCTTGATGGTCATGTTATAACTTAAAAATCCTTGCCTTGGTGGATTTATAGATGTTTTCTTGATGATGGATTATCGGTTTTTGAATGTCGAAACTACAAGACAGGAAAAAAAACCCGGCCGGGCTCAGTCTGGCTATAAACCGACTCGAATTAGAAAATGTTTCTAGTATAATCCAACTTGAACTCTCATACTCATTAACTGACCATATCACCTAAAAGCTTTAAGTTTTCGCGACGAGTATCATTTTGCTATTTAAATGTTTACTTCTAACAATAATCATGAATAAATCAAGTTCAATCAAATGAGATGTTGTTTAGCGGTAAAACTATTCTTACTCCATGGGGGTAGTATGTTTGATTCTTATCCCTACCATGGCATATGAAATTGACCAAATCTTATCATTTGGGCACTATAGAAGTTATTTTAAGGCTAACCCATATACATACATACATACCAGTCATGATTTCACATGACTCTGTCACTGTCACTCAAGGACTGCATATGGTGGCTTACCTCCAACTGTGGTTTGCAGGCTGTTGCAGTGGACGTGAGTTCACCCATCTCTAGTCGGCGGTTCACGGCGTTACCCAAAAAAAATTAAAAAAAAAAATCAAGTTCAGTCTAATCGAATCAAGCCCACCGTCCCCAATGGCAGGACCGGTTGGGTCGACGATTCAAGCATGAGGTTTAGGGTTCAATTTCCACTATTGGGAAGCTGACACTTGTCGTCATCGAGGCAATGATTAGTCTCATCCTCGAAGCATGTGGGGGGTTTCAGCCTAAAGTCGGTTGAATGGGGATACATCGGGTTTGCAAAAAAAGAAAAAGAAAAAGAAAAAATAGATCCCGTCAAGATAATCCTTAACGAACTTCGGTCAAGCCAATCCCGACGGAAAATGCAAGTATATGTTTCGCAAAATAAAGAGGAATACGATCGACGTTGCGAATTTAGAACCACTTGGAATTTTTTTTCATATCGAGAATTTGATGCCCTCATCATCAGCAGAAGTTCCTTTGAAGAAAACAAGCTTCCCCTTTTGCTCTAGGTGCTTGAGGGCTCTCCTTAGAACGGTGCTGTCCATTCCATGAATCTCTGGTTCACAAGACGCGTTAAGAGCGGAAACGAATGTATGTAATGTGCAGCTCAATGACATTTAATGTAAAATTCGGTGCTTCATATCACAAATACAAACGAAAAAGCAGAAAATAAATTAATTTTTTTTTTCAACTTTACCTGTCCCTCGAGATTCAATCCCCGAACGAATTTCCTCAATCGTTGTAACACCGTCAAGTCCATTTTCCCCCACCTACCAATAGCGCGACACAAACACTTAAAGTAAGTGCTCGAGAAAAAAAAATATATATATATATATGTATGTGCGTGTGTGTGTGTCTGCGTGCGCACGAAGTCCATTGAAGCAAACTCACGAAATTTATAATTATGTCGGCCCAATCTTGTATCCGATGCCAAAGAATGAGACATCTTTTGTGCCCTTTATCCAACCACTCAGCTCGTCCTTAGAAGGAAAAAAAAATAAAACATACTCTGAAGACAAAAACTACAATAAAATAAATTAAGAAAAATTTACACCTGCCTTCAATATGATTTTATGAGACTAGAGCATGAGGAAAAGAAACCTTCGGAAACTATTGCAGAGAGAAATGCCTCCCTAGCTTCATTACTTAGAGATCCTGCACTATCATAAAAACATGAGTGAGCAAGAGACACGCATCGCTGGGTACGAGGAAAAAAAATTATAAGAATCCCTTGTAGATCATGCTTGAGAATCATAGCACTGAAGTAAATATGACAGAAAAGGTTTAGATGATTTAACTATATTTGATATTTGACTATAAGACCTTCCACCATAAGAATGTGGTATGAGGATCGAAATAATTATCTTCAATACAAGAGTTAACTTCAAAAAAAATCTACAAAAATTCCTATGGTTTCAATTCCTTCCATCAATAAAAACAGGCTTGTGGACTAGGTACTTGACAAAATGATTTAACAAGTACTCAAAACAAAAGAGAGCACTAAGCTTGTCACCAACTAAAGTCCATGGTTGTTAGTTTTTAAGTTAACGTAAATTTCTATAATGCAAAAATAAATAAAATGTTAAAACTCAGTTGTGTATTTTTTGATGCCTCACGAAATTATAAGGCACACTGGTGCGTTTACATTCGGAGGTATGCAGATTTCACGATATATTAGCCATGCAAATAGAGTGGAACATTCTCAACGTGAACGCTTCGGGATAATAGAAAGCTGAAAACTAATTCCCCATATTCTGGATGAAAATAATATATAACCAAATCATAGTTGAATCTTGAGGCGTAACCAGTATATTCACCAACTTTTGGCAGAGAAAAGAGACAAATACAAGTAACTAGGTCAGTTATAATATGCTTTTAACTTAAATTGCATATATCATGGTGCATCTCATACAGAAATGTGACAATTACCCAGTCTAGTCTAGCATGCATAAAAATATCATTCAAGAGAAGAAATATATAGAAATATACGAGAGACATGTTATTGTTTCTTAATCATAGACATAGAGCACATAATATGTTGCATCGGATTCTGTTATTTTATGTCTACTTTCTGACACTTTTAAGCAATACTTTCCAGTTCTCTGAAAGACGAACTCGAAACAATTGGAACTTACTTTCGATTAGTGGGTTGCTAAACAATGGGAAGTCTTCATCAAGACCAACGATGAATATCTTCTGAGTCCGACAGTAATTAAGTATAAGCTCCTTCCAGAGTAGTATCTGCCTCTCTCTTGTGTCTCTCACTGGCTGCAAACTACCAAAAAACAGAAGAAGTTATTATTTCCACCCCACAGTTCACTTAGAATATTCACCAGTAAACAACAAACGAAAACGTTTTGCGGTTCACACACAAGCTTCTGCGATTTACAATACACACGAGGACATAGAACTTCGTGAGAGGTGCATTAGTCTCAGACATGCAAAATAATGCTTCTACAAATTAAAATTTACAAGGCTGCAGGAAATTATTACACGGGCTACAGAATGATAAAAGATTGGTAGTAGAAAGTGCATCAGATTTATAACAAAGTTTTTTTCTTTCTGAGGTCAAACGGAAGCAAAAGTCTAACATATTTTGAGAGACAATAATAAGATAAAACACGCTAGTCACGTTCGTCACATGCATTACATGAAAAGTGATTACAATTACCAAATACAAAGAGGAGACAGAAAAAACCCGGAAAAACATATTTACGTGAAATAAGGAGGATAATTGAAGAAATGGGGCAGCTTGAATTCACCCGACTTCTGCATTATCTCACTCATTCTCTTTTTGTTAGTTCAAGCCCAACCTTCTGGAAAAGAATAAGTATTAACAAGGCACGACAAGGACGAATCTTGAGCTAACAAAGTAATTGAAGCATACAAACAAAAAATGATGATTTTGAAGAAACTCTTATAGTTATGCAAATTAAAAACTCCTCAATGCACCATTTGGTACAAGAACCTCAACGCAAATTAACATCATGGTAGTTTAAGTATGCAACACGTGAAGATTCACTAAAATGATCTTTCCCCAATCTAAGTGCACATCCTTGCTTCGATTAGTAAGGAGACTCTCAGTGAGACAAAATTGGTGAAGGAAAAGTTCAATACAAATCCATCCTTGATTCAATTGGTAAGGAGAGCACTGTATGCAGCAGCGCATATCCTAAATCCCCCACATATAAAAAAATTGTTGCAATTATTTATTACCCAATTATAATACCTAAATTACTTCATTACCTAGATGATCGCGCCTCGAAAAGAATCCCCTGAGGAGACCTGAGGTGAGAAACTACCGATGTATTTGCCGGCGGCGTGGCAGACTAGAGCCGTCGGAGAAATGTTTTGTTTTCTTTCAGAGAACTGCAGGTACCTTTCAAATTTCATTAGAATACAGTGACAAAAAGATATTTTTTTATTTACAATATAGTCCTTGAAGTTTACACCTTTATCTCACCATCGACATTGCTTAATTATTTTTGTAGCTAAATATATTTGAAGTAATTATATTTTAAGGTCGCTAAAGGGAAAATCTCTGGACAATAAGTTCCGAAATTGAAGTAATTAAACCACAATTAACGATTGAAATTTAATTTCAGCACACACATGACGTTAGAAAGTTCGGTTCGAATCACCATCTCCGTCAAATCGAAGCAATGTTACGACGAGGTCAGAATTCAATTTTAGTCTGAAATTAGCACATGTGACGTGAGTTGCAGTGTCAATTAAATTGGAGAGAAATCTTCGTGTCATCGAAATTAAATTCGGTCTAAATTATCATGTTCGACGATACATAGGATTTACCAATTTAATTCTTATGTTCAGCTTTCGTGTATTAATTTCGGATTAAAATTAAATTTTCATCATTAATTGTTCTCATATTGCTCCAATTTTAAAACTTATTATCATAATACTGTAAGTCCTTTTATCTTCAAAATGTCACTCTCCCCAAATTCATTACTTCAAAAAAAATTAAGCATTACATTAATTCATACCAATAAATTTTTAAAACGTCAAGTTTAGAGATCAGTTTTAGATTTGAGCGTTGTTCTTTCTAACGAGCACAATAGTTAGTTGGCTGTGTCCGGAAGAAAATAATTAGCTTAATAATTTTTCTTTCGCTTTCACATTGATAAAAAATTAATTCTTCTAAATTTTAAATATAAACTTAAATTACATTTTTTTTTCGTCATCAAGAAACCAAACACACAAACTAGTTTTTTTTTCCTTTTCTTTTTCGTTTTCCCTACTAATTAATTTCTACAAACCACAAACACAACCTTTAACTTTTTCCTATTCATTTTTCAAAAGATATAATAATCCACCTCATAATCAAAAGTTAATCACAAGCCTGTTCTTCTCCCAACCACCGACAGAATAACCAAAAAGATGAAAACAAACAAACGCTTTCTCATATATTAAACTTAGAAGGGACATGATCAAAATCATCAAATTCAAATCTCTGCCGCTCCTTCCCAACCTGTAAAGAGAAAATATATAATCAAAGTGAACCAATATACAGAAAAAATAAAAAAATAAAAAGAATCAAGCGAAGACACCAGAATTGTTGTACCTTTCCCAGGTATGCAGGATCATACGACATTGTTTCATTCATCGAAGTAAGCTTCTTCGAAAGCATCATAATCCTGTAGAACAACACGCTCATTTTTGGACATAAACATAACAAGATTTCTACCAATCGGCATTAAATGAGATGAAAAAGAGTAAAGTATTTTACATTCAATCTACGTTTCATACAGAGGAAAATAAAATACTGACCTTTGGATCGAGGAATCGATTCTATCAATCATACCGCAGGTTTTGTATTGCTCGGGATCCTCCAAGAATCTAACCATCCCATCCTTCTGGTTTATTGTAGCATAGATATCACCGTCTTTGATCTAAAAGGCACATAAAATAATCGTTAATTTGGTTTCAGGCCCTTACAATAGTTCACAATAGTGTTCAGGCCCTGTAAGAAAAAAAAATATTGTTCTAACGACCCAATTTCCGTTGAACTTAGAAATAAGGACCTAAAAGTTACAAAGGTGTTATAAAGTGTAATATGAACATGACCTGAATACTAAATTAAAATTCTGTAAGGGAACTCAAACAAAATTTGCCCTAAAATTGCTCAACATAAATTTCGTATGTAAAAAAATCACATTATCCACGGTTCACGTACCATTTGAAGTACATGCATCTCGGCCTCCTTGGGGCCGTTTAATTGAACGGAACTTGCAATGTCTTGGAGGGAGAGAGTCAAATACATCTGAGTTAACCTCTGAATATTGCGCTTGTACATGGAAGAAATCACTTGCTTAACCAACCCGAGATTTTTGTCCTGTAAATTGAAGACTTGAAGTAAACATTGCATCGCGATAGTTGATAAATGCAACGAAATTGGCCCGTCTCGAAAATGGATTAACAAACAAAAGTAGAAAAACACTTACGCCTTCAAACTTTTCTCTGTTTGTTTGCACACACGTTTCAAGCTCTGAGACTTTTCCAGTGTTATAAGCACTTACCAACTCAAGGTAAGCCTGCTCAAAAAACAAAAGCAATACGAAATTATAGATCACTAACCGTGTAAATTGAGGGGGTAAATGGGTCACAGACTTATAGAAGAACCCAATAAAAACCAATGAGGGAAATTTTATAGACTAACTGTGGCACACCTGAGAGAAATTCTTCATATTTCTTTGAGCTGCCGAAGAAGTGTACTTGGGGAAACTGGGTGAAAACTGCCATCAAGATCATCAAACAAAAAGTTCATTAAGAAATATCTTCATATGACAAGAGCAAAAATGTAAAACACGATTTCATAATACTGGACTTAAGCGAGTTGATGTTAGACTATGTTAGGAAAATATATAAGTTACATAGAGGAGTATTAAAAGATGTCCCGTAGAGTACAATTAAATTCTTCTCCCAAAAGACACCCTGAAGATTTGAACTCAACACTCAGATACAAACACATGCGGAATGAGAGAGAGATTATGAAACAAGAATGTTAATACATATGCAAGTGCTCAGAAACATCTCAGTTGTACCTGTCCATGATGAATGAGTGACACCAGTATGTATTTCTTGTAAGCTTCAACTGCTATTGCACTCAAGATGGACATAGGTGCCGTCACAACCTAAAAGCCAAAACAACAGAAGATACAAAAAACTTTGCTTCATTTTCAGTAAACGAATACCAGAATCGAGTAGGAATAGTCAGGTAACGTATAAACAGGATAAATTTCACCCACATTGTGCAGAAGCTCCAAAGCTTTATGAAACTGCTTCTGGCCAATGCAAATCATGCCCCTAGAATGTCAATCAACAGTTAAATATCGATAAAACTTCAGTTTTATGATGCTTAGCCATTTCACACAATATAGAAATGCTTCCAATTATCCAAATATTCAAAGTACATATATGAAGAGCTCTCAGATATAAGATGAGAAAATATGATAGTGACAGTGAGGTATTCTATACGCTGCCACATTATAGGAACAATGCAGTCTTGCAAGAAAATTAGAAGCAGGCAGCAGCATCTTATCGTAGAAAGTTGTAAAAAGAGTTTAAAGTAAATCAGCAGAAGAAAATATCTTCATTCAGAAGAAAAATAAAAACAGCTCACCCATAGTAACAATAAAGAAACAGATCACGAGGCTGATCTACATCGAAAATGTCATCCTCCAGAATTGAAACACCGGTTTTATAGAACTTGGACAACAAGCAGAGAAGAAGAAAATCCGGATGCAAAGTTGTTAGTTGTTCAGAGGATGTCTGAAGTTTCCTGAGAGCAGCCAGCATTGGAGCCACACCACGGATGGGATCATCAAGAAGCAAAACTTGGTCCTTAAACCTTTTACAAACAGATACAACTGCATATGAAGAAATCAAGCGGATTTAGAAATGAGTAACATAATAGCCAGAAGCTGTAGTTAGCAGCAGCGCCGGAAAGAAAAAAATATTGGGCCCTTTGTATATAGGAATTTCCATTATAGGAAAAAATTGGAACAAACAACCAGCATCACAAATGATTTTAATTGGTGAAAGAAAAAACATGCTGACAGCATTACTTACTAAGAAAATGAAAAGATGAACATAAGTCGACTATAAATTACATTTTCTATCATTATGAGAAAACGAATATAAATCTCCTCTTCTAGTATCGGTTTCAGAAAAACAATAACTGAAACGGTCCGTACTAGAAACGATTTTATGTAATTAAAACATTTCCTATGGGGCCTGCATTCAGATCCCGACCCCTGGTTAACAGGAAAAGTGCATACATTTCTCAGGTGCTAGGCGAATTTGCTCTGCAGCACAAACACTGATAAACCTTGCTATAGAGACCACAGCCTCACTTGCTTGCTCTTTGGTGATTGGACCAGATGTGCATGCCTCTCTGAGAAGTAAAAAACAACGGACAAAATGATATCAGTAAAATGGAAAGGAGGCGGCAAGAGAAAAACAATAAAAATCTGTACAATACAATATACAAAAGCAGAAAATGGTGGAAAAATCAAACCAGACAATAATCTAAGTCTAAAACCAATGGCGCATTCCAAAAAGAAGATATGAAAGGGAGTTACTGACAAACAGAGAACAACTCCACTGGGAAAAAACAGAACAACAATTCCAATGGTGATGTAACTTGTTTTTCCTTGCCTTGACCGACATGTTGTGGGTGGTTAAAAAATAAATACTCCATAAGAAGCCATTTAAGAACTATAGCATCAGCTTGAAGAACCTTATGGAAAACCTGTCCACACTAATTAACTGCCCATTGCTTTTCAAACAATTATTTTCAAAAAGACAACGAACGAACAACCAAATTTTGCTGCAACAAAACCCTATATGTCAAATAAGGTCGGGCCAATACACGGACAAACAAGAAGTAATCACACGTGACTCCTAATATACATCCGATTCCAATCACAGGCCACTATAAAAAGTAGAAAATAAAAAACTCAAAAGCACGAAAGGCAAAGATGCAGTATTACAGAACGTATAAGTAGCCAAGCGAATGAGCCGAGGGGTCTAGTCGACTTAGAAGAGGAGCGAGGCGAGTGGATTCCGTTTGGAGTAAATCCTCAGACTGCTTCAAATACAGGCGGAGCTGATTCAAATCGTCGTCGTTGCTCGACAGTCCTTGGATTTGAGCCACCAACGATTCCGGCGAGCTCATATTCAGATTCATCGTCTTTTGATTGATACCGAAAGTTTCCTTTAAGCCCTAAACACTTCGCCTGCTACTGAAATAAAACTCACAAGATTGCTAAAGCCCTTTATTCTGCCAATTAATATAGCTTCCGTGATTAAATAAAATTACCCAAAATTCGGTGCAAATTCCCTTTTTTTTTCTTTTATGAAAAACTAAAATGAAAACGTGAAGTAAAAAATAAATAAATATTCTCAATAAATGGAAATTAAATGAACTTTAAATAGATATTTCAAAAAAAAACATCTAATGAATTCATGATCAATCATATCTAGAGCGAAACATGAGTGGAGACGCTCGATCTCGAACTCATGACTGTCTTAAGTCGTAACTATTAAAAAGCAAGAGTTAGGTACGATAGATTTTTATTATTTTTTTATTACTTTTGCTTCATTTTTTTTTTTAAAAAAATGTTTTTATTTTATTATTTTAAGGTTTTGAGCTCATCTGGAGCCCGAGCATATAAATAATCTAAGCTCGGCTCGACCTTGACTCATCTTACTCCCCTAATCATATCTTACAACTAAAAAAATGTTTATTAGTATTACAAATGAATCAAAAAGAATATTTCACAACATATTGGAAAACAACTGGAAGGCGTTGCATGTTGATGAAACAGAAAACTGAAGAATGGCAACGCTGAGGAACTGAAGAATGAGATATTTAAAGGATTTAATAGGAAATTATCTATTTTATAAATAAAGGGTGTTTTGGTCTTTTCCCTAAAATCTCCTGTGTATATATCCGATTGTAAATTTCTTCTCGCATCACCAAATTCATCAAGAAATTCTTCAAGAAATTCTTCAGAATTTTAATACAACAGGAAACACAGCATTGCAAAGCAACGTCTTCTAAAATGTAACTCTTCACAATCTTAGAAGATTTCGTCTTAAGAGAACCAAAACAAGGAAAAAAACAATCACGCCGCCGCAACAAGATCGAGCATCTCGGCTTCAACGGATACCAAAGCGGTGCGGACCTTATCGACCCAATTGTCCAAACGGTCACGCAGGGACTTGATCTGAGGAATTCCAAGAACCCGTGGCTGAACCCAAGAGACGTACACCGTTTCTTCAACTTGGTCGACGGTGCCCTCGATCAAATGCACCTAAAAAAATACGGGAAAGTGAGCCTCAATAGAACGACAAACTATTATTGAGATTATGAGAAAAGATCAATTCTTGCACAATCAATGTTTCACATTGCTCTATGTTTTATCTGAGTAATTTTTCGGGAAGATCTTGCATGCGATTTGATTGAATTTAATAATTGAATACATTTTGGTTGTGTCTAGTTTGTGGAAATTAGCAGGGAAAAGAAATAGATAAGGAAAATAAAAGAAGAGAAGAGAAAATCTAGTTAATATCTCAAAACTAAGCAAAACTCATTTCTTTCACCAAGTGGTGAGGATAATGAAAGAAAAACTTGTGAAAATTATTTTCCCTCCGATTTTGTTTCTACACTACTTTCTTCGTTTTAAACACAGCCTTCAGGGTTAAGATGCTTGAATGTGAATGTGCATGGTGATGAAAAATCAAAACTATACATGTTATAATAGTCTACACTCACTGAAAGGCTCTTCATGAGAAGATGATCCACGTCTACAATAGAAAGCTTTGTTCGTTCGGCGATAAGGCTTAGTGGAATCGTTTTATCCTCGGACGGTCGGCTGCAAGAAAAATGATGAGCTATGTATTCTGAAAAAATTAAGCATTATCTATCTTGTATTATTAGTTTGTTCTTCAAGATTTTTTACCTGAAGATAATCTCCATCAAGCATAGAATGTTAATCTTCTCCAAAAGCTTCTTCTCGTTCTGTACCAAAGCGGGTTGGGAATTTAAAGCAGCTGCCTGCACACGGCACAGTTCTCGGTAACGCACAAGATCGCCGGAGTTGAACGCCTCAAGGATACCGTAAACCCACTCAACTTCAGTTCCCAAAAGGCTTTTTTTATCTGGAGAGATTTTTAGACAGAAGCTATTAACTGAGACTCTAGAGTCAAAGAATACAAAACTGCATGTTGAATTTCCTTAAAATTCTTGGTGGGAGGGAAAAAGCTGAATGTCACAAACATTAATGATAATTTACATCATTGACGCAAAATTATCAACATGATGCGTATTGAAGATCAAAGAGATAATCTTGACCTTTGAAAGAAAATATGACTACATAGTTTACAAGCACAACATTCAGACAATACTTGCGCGAGAAATATTGATCGGGAGATAACTTTAGCGGATAAACAACTTACAATTGGATGTGCAAGAAGTTCACCAAAGTTGTAGATATTATCTCCCAGCAATGCTGAGAGGGACAAATCAAACGTCAGGTCCTGACAGGAAAAGGAAAGACAGCAGTTAACTTCAAGCAACGTCAACATGAATACATAAATATATAACAGGGTAACGCCTTCACTCTAACAGTTATAAGGTAACGGAAAAAAAGACACGGGTGACAGGAAATCAATAGATAATGGTACAAATTCCTACAGGCTTTCAGGAAAGTACATAACATCGAGAAGCTAAAAAGGGTACAAAAATGCATACCAGCTTAAATGACTCTGATAGGGACGATACTGAAGTGAAAGCAAGGTAAAGGAGAGCACTTTTGTAGAACTCTCCTGATGGGCTTTATGGTATTGAGATGAGGCCCAATAGAAGCTGGCATACACAGAAGGATCAATATCCGTCATGCTATCGAGTGTCATCTTCCCCACATATAAAAGATACTTGCACTGTTCTTGATCTCCCTGCTCAAGCTTGAATAAAGCAATCTGCATTTTGATGTAATTTATAGGCTCTCTTACGCGTGACTCCTTAATATTCGTGAGCTTTTTGATTACTCCTCAAAGAAAACTAACAGAAGCATCTTTCTCGGAGTATTGACGGGAGACAATGGCAGCAATGGGCAAGCTTGAGAAGGTTGATCTTTGTCTCAAAGTCTGTTATGAAATTGTGGTAGAGCTGTATTAGGGCGTCTCAGTCTAGTCAAAGAAAAGAAAATATAGGCATTAAATATAAATTAATTTGGCAGCAAAACGGGTAAAGCATAGATTGAAGCCATGTACCAAGAAAAGCTTATCTAGTCATGATACTGACATGTCAACCACAAAGCACAGCTTAAAAGTCCATATACCAAAGGCAACGAAACAAACTTAAGAAAGGCACCACCTAAAGAAATAACTTGTTGCAAGTTCATGCAACCTCCTATGAGTAGAAAAGTTATTTTTAAAATCCTTATAAAGCCCCCCAAACTAGAAGCCAGTGTGTACGTAGCAGCATGCAATATGATGACTTAAAGCTTATCACTATTCTCTAGCTGTATCAAAGTGCCAATTGTAAGCATGAATTTCCAACATAAGAACTTTTCAAGTTAATGCTTTTGCACGAAGAACTAGGAGTATGACAAATTCCACTTGCATATTTGTTAAAATATAAAGTAGAACCTCACATAACTTCTTGTAAGAATGGATTCAAAGAATGAACAAACAGAAAACAATTGTCTGATTTTGTAGATGCTGGAAGCACGAGCACATAATGGACGCTAACAACGCCATAGGCATATACACATTTAGTCATAATGCTAACTTAACATGCAAATCATTAAACTTAACAAAGATAAGTTCCACAATCAATTACAAGTGTCCGAATAAAATGTAAACCTCCGTATATATTTTTTTGTCACAGATGCAGCTTGCTGCAGTTCAAAAGCAAAAGCATTTCATTTTCAACTGAAATTCAACTAAAGGAGACATGAAAATCACATTTAAAAGCCATAGCATACAGTACAGGACAAGTTAGCACACTATAATTACCAGGCTCTAACAGATAACCGAAAGCAAAATGGTTACCATGTAAAGATAAAGATCCCGGTACTGAAGCAAGATTATCATTAGATGGCATCAACAACCGAATAGAATGTTTATTTCAAAAACTATTTAACAGGAAAACCATCAGGGTACAAACTCCATTAACCACATCGCATACAAACTGCCATCAGCAGTTATGAAGCGCATAAATAAGATGACAAAACTTTCTGGTACTAAACTTTGAGATCTAATCTTACAAAATGAAGACACGTCACACCTAGGTGAACCCCGTCCACAAAAACTCTTAACCATTAAACCCGCAACAACTTCGAAACAATCGCAAAACATACTTCCTGCACAGGCTCCCTAATTAAATTATTTTAACTTCACGGCACCATGAAGACAACATGATCGGCAGATTCAATCAAATAACTAAGCAGGACTAATTACGAATCTCAAACGGGAAGAAATCGGACAAATCATAAACCCTAAAACCCAACATTAAATTTCCTAAAGGTCGATGAAGCAAAATTCATAAAGGAAAAAAAGGTTTCCTCCGATACCTGAAATACAGGGAGGGCCAGGAACTGTTCGAGCTTCTGCGTGAGCTGATGCCATAATTTTCTCTGATAGAGATCGGAAAGCGAATCATACCACTCAGATAGCTCCGGATGAGCAATGCGCTGAGTCTCAAGGTACTGAAGAGCGGCCATGGATTGTAGCAACGTAAATTTCTTGGGAGAGAGAGTCAGCGAGACAGAAGTCTGATTAGTAAAAATAAGTTTCTTCCGCCCAAAGAAAAGAATTCGTTACTTAATACTACCTCCGAGTTTTAATATGTCGTTTTAATAAATAAATAGAGTAAAATATCGTATATCCCCTTAATTAATTGTTATATCTGATTAATTATGCTTTTATTTAAGAGGGATAAAATTGGAAAAGTTTCTAATATTTGTGTTGGAATTAGGAAAACGATGTATATTAAAAAACAAATAAAAAATCTAAAACGATATTTATATAAAATTAGAGGGAGTAGTTGGTTTGCCCCTCTTTGTGACAAGTTTCTCCATTTCGTTTTCTTCATTTTCTTTAATTTATTTTCCGTAAACTATCGTAACTGTTAGGGAGAAAACCACTTTTGGTTCCTGATGTTTACCTCATGGACAATTTTGGTCCTCGATGTTTCAACTTGCTACAATTAGTTCCGAAAGTTGTCCAATTTGAACCACTTTTAGTTTCTCGGTTGAATTGAACATCAATTTAGAAGGAATTCGTCATGAGAATCGCACGTACTCCAAAACACAATTTATACGTCCATTTATCTTAAAATCCCCAAAACTCATCTCCTTCAACTCAATTTAGATTTTTATGGTTTCGATTTTTACGGTTCGATTGTGTGATGAATGAAACTTTAAGATGAATGGACGTATAAACAATATTTTTCAGGATTATAATACATTACGTGGGATTTTTATGATGAATTCCGTACAAATTGATGTTCAATCCAACCGATAGACCAAACGTGGTTCAAATTGGACAATTTCGGGGACTAATTGTAATCGTGGCTGTATCTCCAACTATTCCAAGTAGATTTTTGAATTTTGTCAAAAGAAAAAGAAGTGGAATATAATATATTTGGTATTAAAGTGAATTGTGTTTATTGTAACTCTTATTTACGATTATATAAATATTAGCGACACTATTATAGAGAAAAATAATTTCTTTTTCATTAATACTTTCAAAATGTTTTTACAAACCAAAAGCTGCTAATTATACACAAATTTATCAAAGTACATCTACAAAATAAATATCACATCAACCACATAATTTAATCAATAAAATAATCACGCATAATTATTTTCTTGGCCTCTTTTCTTAACAACTATTTTTTTACTTAACTATCATTCTAAATAATATACATCTACATCTTTATTTTATTATTTCATAGTACTCCCCTTAATTTATATTAACGAATATGCCTCGTGAAGATCTTATTAGGAAAATTCTAGCGGGACAAAAATCTAGTTTAGAAAAAAGAATATATCATTCATTTGGCATGCTCTCATATATTTCATTAAAACCCTTATTGAAAAAATTTAATGGAAAAAACCATAGAAAAAGAATACAATGTATACTTTTCCATTAATGACTATAACTCTCGAAATCTTTGAATTTTAATTAAATATACTAATTTTCTGAAAATTTGTATGGTCCATGTGATTTCGTAATAAAAATGGCAGAACATGCTTTCGTAAAAAATTGAGATAATTGCGTGATTTTTTTAATCCTCTTGTATATCTATCAGTATTCACTACGAAACTCGAAAGGGTTGAAAAGGGGAAAGAAAGTTGTTTCAAAATGATAGTCAATAAATTAGGATTAAGGGCATATGACAATGAAACCGACTCTCGCTCACATACCAAAGGTATTTATTACACGCACATAAATTTACGTTGGAAAAGTAGATGTGATAAAGCAACGAAAAGGAAAGGAAAGGAAAAGAAAGCGAAATAACGGGACAAAAAAGAGAAAAAATTAGAGGCTATTCGTGTCTTGTTACTTTTACATCGCGGAAAAACCCTAGCTCCTCGCATTTGTTGAAATTCGCAGTCAATTTGACCTCCAAAAATTATACTTTCAGATCTGAGAGCCGATAATCCAGGCGTTTCTTTGATATCTATCATTTGAATCATGGACTCTTACGGTGCTACTCATGTTTGGGTTTCGATGTCCCGTTTTTTGAATCTGGAGCTTTGATTTATTCGAGACCTTTTTTTTCCCTCCTTCGTCTTGAAGTGTTGTTAGGGCTTGAGTCGTAAGAGGTTGGTTTAATTTGGGGGATTTCAAGTCCGGTGAGCTGTGGAATTATTTGGATATATCAACTTCCGAGGTTAATTTTTCTGTTTGACAAAGATTTATCTCGCGGCGCTTGTTCTTTTTGTCTGAAGGAGGAATTTAGTCGGTTGTCTATTTTCTACCCAATTTTATTACATTTGATTTGCGCTGGAGTGGTTGGGGATACCTGGAGGCGTCACTATGTCGTCCTTGAGTCGAGAACTGGTTTTCTTAATCCTTCAGTTCTTAGATGAGGAGAAGTTCAAGGAGACCGTACACAAGTATGCCGTTGTGATTTGTAATAACTTTCTCACAAGGTGTTAGATTGGTTTTGTGTTGCTGATTTATGTTTATAATCTGGTCTATATTTAGGTTGGAGCAAGAATCTGGTTTCTTCTTCAACATGAAGTACTTTGAAGACCAAGTTCAAGCAGGTGAATGGGAGCAAGTTGAGCGTTACTTGAGCGGGTTCACAAAGGTTGAGGACAATCGATATTCGATGAAGATTTTCTTTGAGATTAGGAAGCAGAAATATCTCGAAGCACTCGATCGGTATGCTTTTTCTTTTGTATATATACTATCAAATCCGCAAGTCAGTGTTGCCTGTCGATGTTTTGTTAAGTCATGTCTGATTTATTTGTTTTTGGTTTCCAGACAAGATCGTGCTAAAGCTGTTGACATTCTTGTGAAAGATCTCAAGGTCTTTGCGTCTTTTAATGAAGATCTTTTCAAGGAGATCACTCAGCTACTTGCTCTTGACAATTTTAGGTAACCATTTCGTATGAGCTAATAAAATAAAAACTCATCATGTCTTTTTCATCTTCTTACATTTATCTTTTTCTTATGAATCTTTTAGGCAGAATGAACAGCTCTCGAAGTACGGGGATACTAAGTCAGCACGAAGTATTATGCTTGTTGAGCTTAAAAAACTTATTGAGGCAAATCCATTATTTCGTGATAAGCTCACGTTTCCTGCTTTCAAGGCTTCCAGATTGAGAACACTCATCAATCAAAGGTATAATCACCTACTATTCATACACAGGAATTATTTTATCCACTTAACTTTCTATATGTTGTTTCTTAAGAATGCTTGAACCAGTAATTCTATGTGGCGTTAGAAAGCATACTCTCTTACTCTTTCTATTTATCTTTCTGTCACCACACTTTTCCTTGTTTTGCAGTCTTAATTGGCAACATCAGCTCTGCAAAAACCCGCGCCCTAACCCTGATATTAAGACTCTCTTTGTGGATCATACCTGTTCTTCAAGTAACGGCGCACGCGCTCCACCTGCTAATACACCACTCTCTGGACCCGTCGTCCCCAAACCCGGTGTTTTTCCACCTCTCAGTGGTCATGGAGTAAGTGTAGATGTTAATTTTTGAAATTCGCCTATCTCTTTGTATCTTACATATATTTATTATGTATGGCTTTACTCATATAGTTCCTAACTATTTTTCATCGTTTTTATTCAGCCATTTCAGCCCGTGATTTCTCCTCCTCCGAGTGCTATTGCAGGGTGGATGTCGAATGCTAACCCATCCATGCCCCATGCTGCTGTTGCAGCTGCACCTCTTGGTCTTGTTCAGCCTCCTAATTCTGGTTGGTAGCTTCCACTTGGTTTACTAATAGTTGCATCATGTGTTTGTTCGTATTTGAAAGTTTGAAATATTGAATATCGATGAATTTGTGTATTTTTCAGCTGCCTTTTTAAAACATCCAAGGACACCTCCTGGTGGCCCTGGAATGGATTATCTGACTGCTGATTCAGATCATTTGATGAAACGCCTACGGGTTGGACCATCTGATGAGGTATTCGTCAGTTTTTAATCATCGCTACATTAGCTTCTCAGAATCGTTGTTTTCTTGTAATGATTTCTAGGTTCTTGTACTAATTTTGGTGATGTTGTGGGTTTTTCTTATGCTCGTGCTCTGTAGGTGTCATTTTCTGGTACTAGCCATGCACCTAATGTCTATTCCCCTGATGATCTTCCCAAAACCGTGGTGCGGAACCTTAGTCAAGGGTCAAATGTAATGAGCATGGACTTCCATCCACAACAACAGACAGTTCTTCTTGGTAAATATCAAGATTTCCTTCTCATTTTTATACGATGTCCTTTATTTTCAATTTTGTTCCAGAAGATGTAATTAATGTAATATGTCGATTATCCATGCTTTATTAAGTTAGAATTTTGGCACATGCTGTGCTGTAGTAATTTACAGTTTAAGGAATTTCCAAATAAACTTTGATCGGTCTACTTTTATATCCATTATTTATTGAGTAAGTTAAATGGTGGAGGGTGACTTCGAAATTCAGACATATTATAAGTCTTGAGCTTGACTCCTATATCAAATCACTGATTCCATTGTGCTTGGCCTGATTTTTCATATGTTTGTAGTTGGAACAAATGTTGGTGACATTAGCATATGGGAAGTAGGAACTCGTGAAAGGTTGGCACTTAAGCCTTTTAAGGTCTGGGATATATCAACTTGCTCGATGCCTTTTCAAGTAAGTATTAAGTGCCCTTTGTTGCATCGTATATTTAATTTTGGGTTAACATATCTTATCCACTTTAATCCTTTCAATATTGATTAAATTGAAGTATTTCTCAGACTACTCTGGTTAAGGATGCTACAATATCCGTCAATAGATGCGTATGGGGGCCTGATGGATCGATATTGGGTACGGAAAATCATCATTTTATGAGAACAAGCTTAGTTCTTTTGCTTTTAAATTGAAATTATTGGATATCTGCTGATGTTACTGCATGATTAATCTTGTAGGTGTTGCTTTCTCTAAACACATTGTTCAGATATACGCATACAGTCCATCTGGAGAGTTACGACAACACTTGGAAGTGAGAATCTCTCTCTCTCTCTCTCTCTCCTATATATATTTGTATATATATACTATATATATACACGCCGCCTCCTCTCTATCTATTTTTATGTGTTCTGACTCTAGTGGTTTTTCTATATCCTAGTTTGATGCACATGTCGGTGGGGTGAATGATATTGCCTTTGCTCATCCCAATAAGCAGCTCTGCATAGTTACATGTGGGGATGATAAGACAATTAAGGTAAAACCGGTCGCTTGATTTAGTTTCCAAAGTAGTCACTTTTTCTAAAAAAATAAATGAATTTATGTGTTTATTTTTGTGCTATAGGTGTGGGATGCTGTTTCTGGGCGCAAACAGTATACTTTTGAAGGTCATGAAGCACCCGTGTACTCTGTGTGCCCCCACTACAAAGAGAATATTCAGGTAATAAGTAATTCTGTTGTTTTCTGAATCCTTATGGAGTTGCTTTAGTCAATTCTAGTTAAGTGTTACATTATCATATAGATATATGAAAAAAATTGTCATTATATGTTTTATATGCAGTTTATATTTTCTACTGCAATTGATGGAAAAATAAAAGCATGGTTGTATGATTCGTTGGGCTCAAGAGTTGATTATGATGCACCTGGACTTTGGTGCACTACGATGGCTTATAGTGCTGATGGGATCAGGTTTATTTAAAGCTTTTGTTTTCATTAATCCCTTATAGTTTCTTTAGTATGTTTTCTCTGCTAACTCAAGAGGTTTTATGATTTAAACCTATACGTTGTCTTTATGTTTATAAATTTATGCCTTTGGCATTGTATTAATGAAAAAGTTTTCTTACGTTGTGTTCATTGTCTCATTTCTTTGGAACAAATCTTTTAACTAGAGAAACTTGAATCATATTGCAAAATATAACCTGTTTATTTCCTATTTATCGATTAGTCTCTTGATATTTATATAGCCAAGAACTTTGTTTATGTTCAAATAATCTCAGCCTACTGCTCTGCAGGATTTCACTCGGTGATAAAATAAATCCCTCTTGACTCCAGCACTGTGATTCATGTGCTTGCTTCGTATAATGGATCATTACTGTTACACACACACACACACACATATCTAATTCTTCCACGCTTTTCAGGCTATTTTCTTGTGGCACCAGTAAAGAAGGTGAATCTCACCTTGTTGAGTGGAATGAAAGTGAAGGAGCCATCAAAAGGACATATGCTGGTTTTCGAAAACGTTCTTTAGGTGTAGTACAATTTGACACCACAAGGAACCGTTTCTTAGCTGCTGGTGATGAGTTTCAGATAAAGTTTTGGGACATGGACAACACTAACATGCTTACTTTCACCGATGCTGATGGAGGACTGCCTGTTAGTTTAAAACATTGTATAATATAAAAAAGCTAAATCATCTAATTTTGTGTTGTTCAAGTTACATTCTATTAATTCCTTCTAGGCAAGTCCTAGGTTGAGATTTAACAAGGAAGGATCACTGCTTGCTGTTACGACAAGTGATAACGGGATCAAGATCTTGGCAAATCCCGAAGGACAACGCATGTTGAGAATGCTCGAGTCCAGAAACTTTGACGGGGCTCGTGGTCTCCATGATGCAGTTAATGTCAAAGTAAATTTTCTGTGTTGCCTCGTTAAGATTTAATTTCTCATTTTATCAACTTCAATTTTTTGGTACGTGCGTAACACCTAGACACGTTTGGTGTCACATGTTGCAAATTCTGAACATTTTTTGGTCCCTCAAATCAAAATATAAGTTACCTGATTCGATTAACATCGACGAAGTGAAAACAAAAGTCACCAAAAATGTTCGAAATATGGAACACTAAAGGCCATGTAGACCAAATCTGAAGGTTTAAAATGAGGGACCACCAATTTCTTGTTGCATTTATGTTTATATCTTGTAACCAGCGTCATCAATTCAATTCCTATTTCTACTCTTCTGCAGCCTCCTGTAGCTGGTGCATTAGGTCCTGTTCCCAATGTTTCCGCTTCCATGTCCCGCATTCAAGAGCGTTTGTGTCAACCAATGTCACTTATTGTAAGGAACCTTGATATATATCTTCTCAGTAAGATTCTTTTTTTTTTTTGTGGAAACTAATTTCAATTTTAACCAACTTCAGGCAACTGAAGTTCCTAGGTTTCTTGACAACTCGGACAAAGTCAGAAGCTGGAAGTCCCCCGACATATCCGAGTCCTCGCAGCTTAAGACACTCAAGTTGCCCGATTCTCTTACTCCAAGCAAAGTATGTTTTTTGTTTTAATTCTTGCGTGGAACCTCTTGTTGAGAACACTATAAATGATTTAATTTGTGTATTATACGTCGCTTTGAATTTCCTCATGCATGTGTTTATTCATTTCCAATTTACTGAAATGCGCAGGTTGCACGCTTGCTATTTACCAATTCTGGGATAGCTTTACTAGCACTTGGTTCCAATGCAGTTCATAAGCTTTGGAAATGGCAACGCAGTGAGCGTAAGGTAAGAGTCCGTCAATGTAGTTAAATATGTTGTCAGTTGTATATTGTAATGAAATATCGCTTTTGTCATGGTATATATATATATATATATATATATATATTAATTATTTAATTCAAATGCTGTGGCATGTATTTCTCAGTCATCTGCCTCCAGTGTGCCACAGCTGTGGCAACCTCCTAATGGCGCTGTAATGTCAAATGACACAAATGATGCAAAATCATCAGAAGACGCAGTTTCTTGCATTGCCTTGTCTAAAAACGATTCGTATGTCATGTCTGCCTCTGGAGGGAAGGTGTCCTTGTTCAACATGATGACGTTTAAGGTTTGGCGTCTCAAAGTTTATGAAATCTCATTACATGTTCTACAAATGTTTGTTTATGATGCCAGAGAATAATATCTAAATGATTGCTGTTTAGGTCATGACTACTTTCATGCCACCGCCTCCCGCAGCAACGTTTCTGGCATTTCATCCTCAGGACAACAATATCATCGCTATTGGAATGGATGATTCAACAATACAGATTTATAATGTCAGGGTTGATGAGGTAAGGCTTAGTTTTCTTCGATGATGAACAAGACTGATTTAACATAATTGTATTTACTGGTGTCATAACTTATTACTTATGATCTTTTCTGTATCATTTGCCACTGGGAAAAAATTATTTTCCATATTCTTTAACTTGGAACTTTCTTTTCCAATCCTTTCATTGGACAATTTCACTGCCCACGGGACCATTATTAATCCGGTTGTTGTAAATCTCTCACTTTGAGTGCAAGAGTGACATTTTTCGATCATTATGGTACCAATTTATTCATTTTCCATCTCTGCATATCGTCACCTAAACACATTCATTCCTTCGATACTGATTCTAATAATTTTTCTAGAATATGTTTAGAATTTGTCATATTCGAGCCAATAATATTTATCTTTCCCATCTTTTGTTAGTTAATTCCGTTAATGGTGACTATATTGAGTAGGTTAAAACCAAGCTCAAAGGTCATCAGAAGAGAATATCAGGACTCGCATTTTCGCAAAATCTGAATGTGTTAGTGTCGGCTGGGGCCGATGCACAGGTAAGTATTATCCGTCACTTTTTTGTTAATATTCTTAAGTATCATTTCTCTCACATACTTTCTAAAGCTATATTCTGATAAATAAAAAAAAGCATCATTTTGCAATGGCATATTCATGGCAGCTGTGTATGTGGAGCATCGATGGATGGGAGAAGAAGAAATCATGTCCTCTGCAGCCTCGGGGCCCGCCACCTAATCAAGCCCCCACTCAATTGGTTGGAGAAACTAGCGTTCAATTTCACAATAACCAATCTCATCTGTTGGTCGTTCACGAAAGCCACATTGCTGTTTATGATGCTCAGCTTGTTTCTCTGCATGCGGTGAGTGCCTTTCGATCTTTCCTTGCTTATTCGTTCATCACTTAGCTGATAGTATATAATTAATCAATGTAATGTGTTACTATTTTTAAATGCAGTGGTATCCAAGGGATTCACTTTCATCCCCGATTTCAAGTGCAATATATTCGTGCGATGGGCTGTCGATTTTCACTGGATTTTGCGATGGTGCTATTGGAATCTTTGATGCTGATAGCTTAAACCTTCGATGTCGAATTGCACCTTCTGCTTACATATCTCCCACAATTTCCAGGTACATAAATCCATAGATGCTGTTGAATAATCACTATTCTAATCCTTAAACTGGCTGTAATTAAGAGAAATATCTTAAGCTCCTTATTATGAACTACTTCATGTAATTAAGTGAAAACCATTTCATCTTTATTGTAGTATTCATGTTATTGTTGGTAGTTGTCTCCCTTTTGGGAGTTATTGTCCCTCCACTATGGAGTTTAATATACCTCTTCATGGGGTATTTGTCACCAAATATTTGAAGTTCTTGGTTGAGAAAATTGATAAATATGATATTATGAGTAGATCTGAATTAATAGCCATATTGATATTATGAGGGACTTTATCGGCTTTTTGCTGAATGAAAAGTTATCGTATGAGAAAAAAAAAAATTGAACTATTTAATCTAATGGAGTTTTCTTTTCAGCAACAGCGCTACGTTTCCCATGGTAATTGCATCTCACCCTTCGGACCCGAACCAATTCGCGCTCGGGATGAGCGATGGCTCGGTCCACGTGATCGAACCGTCGGACCCGGAGACCAAATGGGGCGGTTCGACTTCTCAAGAGAACGGTGCTTTGCATGCTTCGGTCCCTTCGAGCTCCTCTGCCTTGAATAGTCAGCCTTCGGAAACTCCTTCGAGGTAACTAACAGACACTAATGGATTTCGAGCGGGAGACAACTTATGTTTGTTTTTTGTTTTTTGTAAAGCCACAATCAAAGATCTTATGTTTGTTCTTTTTTTAACTGCATAGCTGTAGTTAACTCTCAAGATAACCGTTGAATCTTTTCAGTAAGACTTCTCTTTGATTTGGTTTGCTACTGGAAATGAGATGCTATATTTGATTCTGAGTTGCTTTTGGATGTGTATTTGCGTTATTTTTTTCCATTGCTTTGAAATTTCACTAATTTGACGGTATATCGCAATTTTGCCAGTCTCAAGAATTTCCCTCGAACATTATTAGCTATTGGCACGATCATCTCCACCAATTTAAATAATATGCAGCCACGTAATTAAATATATAGTTTCATAATGTGTATGTATTATATATATATTATATGCACAGATGAAATACATGACGAGAGAAGTAGAACCACGTTAACAATTTGATTCAATAATGGAACTATAGCAATAAGCCACGTTTAGTTGGATACTCATGACAACAAAAAAAAATTCGTATTCTCGATTGAATAATAAAATATTGCGCTTGGGAAATGATGGCTCAATATAAAAATTTTAATGAGTAACAACACGCCCATGAGATTATGCATAGTGGTCATGACTGATGCTTCACAGATTACATAATTGATTCTAACATTTTCTTGGATGAGTCTGACATATGATCTTGTATTTGTATTTAAGAGTATCAAGTTGTCGAGTTGTCGAGTAGGGAATATTTACCATTTTTTATAGGGTAAATTATGCAATACCTTCATGTGATTATACTGAAATGCACGTAATTATCCTATACTTTTTTTATTGCGCGAAATTCCCTTGTGATATCTTAAACTTAGCACCGTATCCCTTGTATTGTTTAAAACTTAGCACAATACATCCTGTGTTGTCGAAAACTTAGCAGCATACCCCTTGTGTTTTCTAAAACATAGTATTGTACCTCCAATTATTAGGTGAAAATGACAAGGAAGGGAGTTTACGCTCTTTCCGAACCATAGGGGTTTTGATGCTTATTTTTCAAACCACACGTGGATTATATGTTATTTACCCTTTTTATATTAATAACTTTCTATTATCTACAAATATTGAAGCCATTCTTTCTAGTACTACCACATAATCAGAACGTGGATTTTATATATATTAAATCCTCAAAAACCACATGATGGATGCAAAAACATCACTTGGATTCACAAAATGTCGCTATTACATTCTCCAACGGTTAACGGATTCTCACCATTTCCTTCGTTACCAAAGGTTCGATCTTTCCCTCAGCTAATCCAATCAAAACTTCTGCTAGCTTAACATTAAAGAACACTATTTTTCTATTTTTCCTTCAGATTGAAAAAAGGATATATTTCTTAAGCCAAAGGAACGATTTCCCGAAGAATTCAAGAAAGCTCGAATCTTTGGCCCATGCTTCTGCAAAGGATGGGTCGTCTCTGGACTTTGACGTGCCTTTTCCCAGTGATTACGACGAACTCCTTCAGCAGGTAATTTTAGGATTTTTCGTTTTCTTGCAGCCTTTGAATGTCAATTTTTAGTTGGGTAATAGTAATAATAATGGCAATTAACAGGCTAAAGAAGCAACCCTAATGGCGTTGAAGGACAATAAGCAGCTGATGGTGAGTCCCACTTTCTTTCTTTCTGTTCTATTATATGTGGTAATAATAAGGCGATGTAACGTAAAGCAGTAAATGAACACCACAATTCGAAATTCTCAGAGTTTGTGAGCAACACAAGTTTCTGCCGCAGGAAATCGAATTTCCTACAGCTGGGTTGGGATCTGTTCCTGGTAAATAATTCTTTCTCTTGATTTCTCTCTCATTTCTTCCCAAATTTTATTTTTAATTTATGTTTTTAATACATTATGGGCTGAATTATTTACTCATGCATATAGAGAGTGGCATTGTAAGGATGCCTGAATGAGGAGGGGCAACATTACCACAATTAGTTTTGAAATTGAACCAATTTGAGGACAGTTAACAATGGAAACCTAATTTCGATCCAGAATCGACACATGCGAGACTTGCTTAGAAATTAAATTGGGAAAAAACCCTTCGTGACGTCAGACATGTTGATTTGGGACCAAATTTTTCTTGATGTCTCGTAGGATTTTAATCCCAAATTGATTGTCACGTGTGGCTCACGAGTTGATTCCCAGCTGAAATTAGATTTCCAGCGTTAATTGTCTTAAATTGTTTCAATTCGTTGGAGATACTGATTTGGATAGAACTTTTTTACGCCACGTGCTAATTCCGGGATGAATTAGGCTTCCAATGTTATTTGACCTAAAATTGCTTCAATTTCGAAACGTCCTAAAATTGCCATACTTTAACTTAAGCCTTTAAATTGTATCCTTTTACATCAGGTGATGGCGAAGGTGGCATAGAAATGACGGAAAGCTTGCAACTTATCCGCGAATTCTGCGACCTCACAATAGCTCCCGAGAATACCACACGGACCCGTATAGTAAGATGCCGCTTGATTTTAGGACAACTGCAGTTGAGGATGAAATGAAAAATCTTGCCTTGATTATGGACCCTTTTTTATGATGATAAAAAAACAAATTGTTTTCAGTTCTTTCCTGAGGCTAGTGAGGTCGATTTCGCGAGGAAGATAGCTTTCGGAGGATCTTCGTTGAAGCTCGATTATCTGACAAAGCCCTCGTTCTTTGAAGATTTCGGTTTCACAACTAAAGTCAAAATGTCCGATCGTGTGAAGCCAGAGGATCAACTCTTCCTCGTTGCTTATCCCTACTTCAACGTCAATGGTGCGTACTTTTGAACTATGGTTGGAAACAATTTATATAAATTATAAACGAATCATGTTAAGCTTTTAGGTTAAGCCTTCTTATCAGCTTGAAGTTTTACCATCGATCAATCGAAGCGAGCTTTTGTTATCGATCGTGTTTAATGATCACTTCACCTGAAAGCTTCATCGTGAAGACAATATATTATATTTTAATTTATATATTATTTTCCAACACGTGCCCCCACGTTTAAGCTGATTTCTTTCTTATCTAGCCTTAGACATGTCGTTTTCTTATATGATGCGTTTGGATTGAAGAAAGTAGTTTGAAAAAGAAAATTGGAGAGAAAATGATTTTAATAAGTTTTTCTTTTCGTTTTCCTTACCATGGACTGAAAAAATTATCTTTCCTTAGTTTTAATTATAAACTTAAGTTAGACTTTCTTTTTATCATTCTTATATGTTTCTTCAGTCAAACAAACATAAAAATTAGTTTTCCATTTCATTTTCATTCTCTTACTGATTTGCTTAAACCAAACTGAAAGTGAACGGGTGGCCGTGAGGATTCGTACCCATGACCTCTTAGGTCTGAGCTATGATACCATATTCAATGGTTGTTTCACCCAAAAACTTAAGCTTGAAGAGAATGTATCATATTTTATTTCCAACAGATTGATAGATCGATTTTTTTTCCTTTTCTTGCTTGCCCATGCAGAGATGCTTGTGGTGGATGAGCTCTATAAAGAAGCTGTAGTAAACACTTCTCGAGCATTAATCGTTTTCAACGGAGAACTCGACAGAATAAGATCCGGCTGTATCCATCTCATGTGTGTATATATATGTATATATATATATATATATACTTCATTTAATTTTTCTTGTTTTTCTTACCGGGAATTTCGTTTGCGTTTGTTTTCGGTGACAACCTTAATTTTTAAGATTATCCGCCGTTTTTCTATCCGAAACTCGCCGCTTTGTCGAACACGTTGCTGCCGAAGATGGAGACCGTGTATTACATCCACAACTTCAAAGGACGCTATGGCGGCGTCCTCTTCAGGTAGGTTTTACGTGGTTGCTGATGTGAATTACGGAAAAGTCGAGGGACCAAACTGTGATTTTGTACGTAGGTGTTACCCCGGGCAATGGAAAGTGCTGAGGAGAGTGAGGAACTCATATGTCTGTGTTCATCAGCAACAAGAGATGCCTTCATTGAAACAAGTTGCCTTGGAAATTCTTCCATCTGCATAATGTGCTTCAGATTTTTTGTCATGTGAAGGACATCTTATTTTTTATCCGAAAGTGATTATAAGATTCGATTTCGTTATGCTTAATTTCTTTTTTTTTTTGTCATATAAGTTAAAGAGGGAAGTACCTTTTCAGGAAATCAACTTTAAGGGATTGCACTTTTAAGACAATAACTTTCTAAATCGAAGCAATATAATGACGTTATGACACATCTCCGGATGACGTGACCGTCCAACTGATCGGCTTGTTACCTCTTCTGTATGACGTGGCGTACTGTTGGCTTACAGATTGGACGTCACTGGAGGAGGTGACATGGCGTGCAATTGACGCTTGTTATCCTTAAATTACTTCGATTTTGAAAGTTAGTGTCGTAAAATTGAAGCCCTTAAGTTAGGCATTGTTAAAGTTCCACTCCTCTTAACGTACATGACGAACAAAATAAAGCTTAATTTTTTTAGTCATATATATTTGGAATAGTGGCCATTTAAAGACACCTGAATCAAGGAGTGTCAATTTTAGAGCAATAAGTTTAGAAATTATATCAATTTGAGGTGCTCAGATTAAAATCTACAATTTTAGGACAGTAAGTTAACATTGAGGACATCAAGTTTCAAAAAATTTTAGCGTTATTTTTCTCAAATTGTTTCAATTTTAAAACTTACTGTCCTATATCTGTGACATTTAATTTAGATGTCTTCAAATCGTTGCAATTTGAAAATTTATTGTCATAAAATTGCAGACATTTTTGGACTTCTGAACCACCACCCTATAATATACATAACCAAAAAAATAATTAAGCCTTTTCATCGTAGCCTCCACACAAAGATACTTCCAACGAAACCCAACATAACAAACAAAAGCTAACTCAAGCAGCATTACTCCACAACAAAATCCTATTCAACATACGAAGAGGTCTCAATCTCCATCAAGCAGCACATCGTTCGATCTTACCGAATTTGAGCTGAAACTTCCTCTGATTACAATCAAGCATCTCACTCAAGCTACAACCAACGATTCTTTTCTGCTCCAACACCTTGTGCCTCAACTCTAACCTCTTCTTCAAGCTATGCCTGAAGAAATCCGGATAATCAGCAACTTCTTCAATCCCTCTCTGCATAACCTCCTCCAAGAACTTAATCCTCGGGCCCAAAGAGTTCCTCGAGCTCTTTATAAGCACCAACGGGTAACCAGCAACTATAGAAGCCACATGGCCCGAACCGAACCCACACGATCTCAGGTACAAAGCGTTCGGTCTCAGAATCTTATCAACATCCCTACACAAAACTTCAGGGAAATTCATTGCAACGTTTCGTAGCTGTGGCTCTGTTAAGCCCAACGATCTCAAGAACTCGGCAGTTGGAGACAGCCTTTTGTCAACGCTGTAGCCCATGATGAAGGGATGCTTTACCAACACTTTCCCGATCGTCCCGTCCCTAGAAAGCCCGAGCCCGGATAGAAAATCGACTATTTTCGAGAGTTTCGATTCGATGCTGTAGCTTACGATTCGAGGGTTCAAGAGTATCATCTTCCCTAGCTGCTTATCGGGGGAACCGAGGGACTCGAAGAACGCGAGGAGGGGACATAGTTTTTCTTCTAAGCTGTGGAGGAGTATGTGGGGGAACTTTGTTATTGCTGAGGCTACTTCTTTCGGTTTTGTCTCCAGTGTGTTGAGGCATTCGACGGTGGGGATGAGCTTGTCGTGGAGGCTGATGGTGAGAATTTTGGGGCATTTTTTGATGATGTTGGGGAGCTTTCGTTCTTGGATTCCTACGGTTTTTAGGTACTCCCAGTTTTCAGAGGCCTTTTCTCGTTCCACTGCTTCGAGTTTCTTGCATTTTCTGGACATTTCTTGGATTGATTTATCGTCGAAGCCTCGGTCTTTGAAGAACCACATTATCCCCGTAGCTTGGCAACTCGTCTCCATCGGTTTTCTTCACCTAATTTTGAGCAATTTTAGGTCAAAGTATGATCTCAAGATAGAACTCAAAAGCAGAAACTTAAAAACAGAAAAGTAAAGAAGATTCAGTAGCAAGGAGATGCTTCAAATATGGAAATTCAAATCATCTAGTCCAAGGAATCTTCTCATGGTAAAAGGCATAAAACACATGTGATTTAAAAGAAACAAAATCTACCGAGACGCAAGCATGTAACTCTATGAGAAAATCCACCAACCACGAGACTTAGAATAACATATTTGATAATTTGTTCGCAGAATTGAGAACCTAATAAGCTAAACAAGCTAAACCAGCAGCTGAATTTCATCCAAAATTAGTTCATGAGAGCGACCAATATACTTTATCCGGTTCAGCGCGCAAGTAACTGTATGGAAATAGAGCTCAAAATACGCAACATTTTAAGCGAAGCACATATTAGGGTTTATCCACATTGATTGAAGAAAACGAAGAGAAGTGAAATTGAGCGTTGCAATGGGGACCTGATGATTCTCGTGGGAAGCTACTACTGGAAATGGAGGGTTGTGAATGAATTGGGACGGAGCTTCCCGAAGAGATTCTAAGAGCTCACTTGACTTTTGAGTTTTGACTCTCTTTTTTTTCGTATTATCGGCGTATTTGATTTTATTACGTGTAATAATCTATATTCTTGTTAATTGTGAAAGCACGTTAAAAACAGTCAATTTGATGTATTCAATAATTAATTAATTTTTTCTACAATTAATAGTTTAAAAAAAAATGAATACACATATTTCTACTAATAAATTAAAAATTAATGTTTGACAATTTCTTTACCTTTTCTAATTGAAATTTCAATTATTTAAATAATAAATTTAAATATAAAATAATATATAAATGCATACAATACTAGGTTATATTAACTTCTTTGTGGTATTCATCTATCCCTTTTTTTATTATTATTTTGGTAATATACAAAACTATGTAACCACGATATCTACCCTAAAAAAGTATCCATTTTCACACATAAATGCAAAACAAAATATAAAATTATCATCTTATTTTGAAATAAATAAATAAATAAAATGAGTTGTTTTAACTATCCTCACATCGATTAGATTCAATCAGATGCATCGGATTTTTTTATTATCACTTATACAATGATCTCGACTTCTAGCGAAACTAATATTTGAATTTGAATACATGACACTACTTAGAGATGTCATGATCTATCTATCATTTGACATTTTCCTTTTGGAAAAAAAAAACATAATGAATAATGTAAATAAAGTTTCACAAAAAAAGTTATGAAATCATAATTAATTAAGTATTTTTGGTTTTTCCAAAAAAAAAAATCACTTCAGCTTCCTCTTCAAGCCCTTTTGAACCTGTAAGAGGCTCCATGCCATGAGAGCAAAATATAAATCCCATATAAACTCTATATCACTAAACTCACACACACACACACAATGTGTGCTCTTGTGTAGCAGCTGCTCTGCTCTATCACTAGCGAATCCCGATTCTCCGCATAGACTCGGCCGCGAATTTCACGCGAGAAACCAACAACTCCACGGATTTCTCCGGCCAATTCGTAATCTTAAAACTCGGAAACGATCCCGAAAAATTTTCCCCGTGCGGCGACGTGATAGTATGAATATCTCCCCATCCATCTTCGAACCGGCTCCGTTTACTATGTAGATATCCAGCTCGGGCAATGTCCATCGCGCCCCTTCCGAGCATCGTAAAAGCTGAAATACCGAAAAAGAAAGTAAAAAACAATAACTATTTACGTCTTGTCTTTTTTTTTTTGGGTAAATAGCGTATAACCCACCCGTGGTTTGAAAATTAAGCATCAAAACCCCCATAGTTCGGAAATAGCTTAAAATTGTAAGTTTGCTACACAAAAAGGATGTCACACATCTTCATATACACTTTTGCCAGTTTAGATCCTTATTTCTAAAATTTAGAACAATTTTTTCATGAAAGGACCTGAACACTACTTTAAATACTACTTTAAAACTATAAAGAACCTGAGATCAAATTAATCTTTTTTTTCTTGGCGACCCGATCAAAGAAATCATTATTAGTACTAGGATATCTACCAATTAAATAAAGTATTTACCCCATAATCGATCGATAAAATACAGCATTTTTAATTATATTACCGTTGTGAGGGATTTCGACGAGGTAACTAGCAACAGGCAGGCCGATGCCGAAGCCGAGGAAAGTTATCCCAACGCTGAACCCGACCCCGCAGCCCGACCCGACGAAACCGACGACCTCGGGCCCGAACCCGGGTCCCCATCCCACGCCGCACCCAAGCCCTACTCCGACGCCCCAGAAAGCACCGTGGGTCGGGTGCACTGGATTCCACCTATCGCATCTCCCGAAAATACTCTTTATAATCATCCCTATACACATATCGTAACAACGATTTAAATTGAGTAAATCAATGTAACACCGTCAGTTTTACACAGAACTTGTTCATATAAGTGCATGCAAATGGGTCGATTAAAATCAAGAATATCGAGATTTCAGAATTATACAGTAACGCCATTGTGCGAGAAATTAGCAAGAATTAATGAGTGGGCTCATATAGAATAGTCGATTTCATTTTAGACCCATTCGAGGAATAATCGCTGAGAATATGATTAACCTGCAATTTTTGGATGATCGCTTGCTTTCGAACACCGTGTAACGACGTAGAGCTATCAGCTTTCAAGTCCCACCGCAGAAAAATATGGATATGCCAATTCAGTTTTATCCGTTTGCGGTGCACCGCCGGAGATTTGGGCTTGTGTAAATAGATTTTGGGCTTTAATTTTTGGGCCTCATGAAGGCACAAAGAAGAAAAATAGAGACTAAGGTTCCATAGAAAAAAGAAAAAGGAACAGAGACCAAGGTTTTGAGTCCTCATATCTCGTCCCACATTTTTGTGTTATGCTTTGTGTCACTCTTTAGAAGCTCGACACGTGATAAATTATGTGGCTCAATTTATTTTTTTTAAGTTTTTAATTTTTTTAATTAAATAATCCATTAAATCACAAAATTATCATTATCTCATGTATATTTTTCAATATTTATAAGAATAACTTTTTTTATATTCAACACATAAAGTGGGACAAACTGTGGGACAAAACTGTGATATCCTAATTTAGTTGATTGTATCCTAAAATTCGATGGTCATATTCCATAAAATGAACCAACAGCCAATGGCTTTCTATCTTGTGACTTAAACGTAGTTTAATGGCTTGCTGCTTGCCTCTCTCTTATTTGCATAGATCGCATCAATAATAATAAACGATCTAACAAAAACCAGAAACAGAAATATTATTACATGCACTATATACATACACACATGTACGGCCTCGTCGTCCAATACAAGAATGCAACGACATCAGTTTCATAGCTACAACTGAGATGGAGATTTTTTTTTTTCATTAATTACTCATCTCAAAATTTCAATGTCGCCACCTAATAAAGCAAAAGCAGTGGAGCATCACTAAGAAAGGTTAATCCTTTTCAAGTATTGAACCGCGAACCAGCCCGCGAAGGAGAAATACAAAGCAAATACGCAAGCACGTTTAACCAATTGCGTGCCTCGATTGGGCTTAAATATCCACGATGAAATGTTTTGCTTAACGATGGGGATTAATCGAAATATGAGCCCGAAGAAGACAGAAGATGCTATAGAAGATACAAGACCTGTGAAGAGCCCAGCTATCATGTCCCATCTCCAGTGCTTTAGAGATCCCCAGCTGGAAAAAGATGACACCTTCAGTGTTCTTGTAAACCTGAGGGACGAAAAACAGGAAACGGGATATTATATTCACGGGTTGATTAGGGGAAGATTTGGATGAATTAGAAGATATCCCGCGTGTTAAAACAATTAATTAGGTGGGGAAAGCAGTGGGAATTTATTGGTGTGAGATGAGGAAAATTTATTATTCTACCGTAAAAACGTCTTAAATATACCACTGATAGCAAGTTTGCATACACAGATGACAGAAGATATTAAACCGGAAAAAAAAAAGGAAAACCAGAATTCTGCACTACTTACAGGATCGAATATCGTCTAAGCATCTCAACCGTAGAGGGATCCTCAGCTCGGCAATTAAATAGTCCTTCATGGTTTATTTTCACCTTTGATATCCCCAGGGTGTAACAACATTCGTACGTTTCATTAACCTACAATTCGACAAGCAAAACTCATTAATGAAGATATATATCTTTCTACGTAACTAGGCACAACGGAGTCATGAAGCTAAACACTGTAAGTGTAGAAAGTAATAAACAGGCAAAAATATGGGTGTTATTGAATAAATTTGCCTTTATATAGTGAAGGAAACAAATCTTAGAAAGATGGGGCATAACTCTCCCAACAAAAATAATCTAGTCTTAATGTGACTAAGATCTCACTACATCAATAAGAAGTATCCTATAAATTTTAACATACAATCAGATGAGAGGCTGAGGTTTCGAACCCACCTTAAATTTATCTTTCGCCAACCATGCAGCACCAAAATTGGGTCTACATTCGGGAGGAAGGGCTTCATTAGGGGCCTCGGCGAATGCAGACTTTGCTTTCCCCGAGTGATCTATGTACTCAACCTGTTAACTTAGTCAAATTAAACAAGCATGAAAATGCAGGAAAAAGTTACAATCAGTAAGGAAAAGAAATAAATCTAACAGGTTACAGGGCAAAGAATGTCAGTTCCATTCCATCACATTTAGCACCATAAACAGACTATGTTTCAGCTTATGAATGGTGATTTCAAGATAGATAAGGAGAGCTGGCTATCAAATTGGCTGATAAATGCAATTAGGCTTAACACACAAAGACAAAATTTCATTCCTAAAACATAATAAACTTGTGAAGTAAGAAGATCCGGCAACAAAACTGAATCAATCCGATGGTAATATATACATTGATAAGTTGCTTGAAATGTACAAATTGCATAAACTGAATGCTAATTCACTAATTTCAAGACTTGTTACAGATGCCAATACTTTCTTGGAAAGAGTTCACAACTAAAATTGAAGAACTGACTTAGATCATAAAAGAAATCCAGAAAATTACCTTAAATACAGAAGCCCAATAGTAATCATAATGGCATCGATACTTTCTCCTTTCAAGGGGGTAGAAAACGTGTTTTGCCTTATAATTTAACAGTCCTAACTCACAGATCTTAGAAGATCTCAAATCTACACCTGCAGTGCCGTGATCAACATCGAAATTAGAAAGACTTGCACAACAAGCTGCTACAGATTGTGTTCAGGTAATATTTCACAGTTAAACAACAACGAATCCGTGTTAACAAAATCTCAAAGATTTATTGGGGGGGGGGGGGGAAGACTAAGTAAAATTCCGCATAATTTTCCAATTAGAGGAAAACCTAATCGAGGGGCAAAAACGATTGGAAAAAAGGAAATTGAAAAATAATGCTCACTGCTCGAAACGATTCGGCACCGCGACGGAACAGTAATAGGGCTCCAAATCGACAGGTTCTCGATAAAAACGGCCACATAAAGGACGGCAAACAAGGTACCAAAAAACATCAACGCAGCGAAAAGAACAGCGAAAGGCGAACGAAAGAACACGCGACGAAATGCAGTTTTATGTCTTTGGTTGCTTGTATCATCCTCTCGCTCATTATTAATCTCCAGGGACTCCATGGGAGAGCCTCTAGAGAGTTACGCTCTTACAACTCCGTCACCGGCGAATTTAATCCGGTGACCGGAGCTTTCATGAACCAAGAAATTGGGGGTTTTGAGCTGAAAAAAAGAACTTCGGGAAGTCTTCATCGGGGATCGAATGTAATTATTATATTATAGTTTTTTCTAGTCAACATTGGGCAGCATAATACAAAAAGATAGTAACTCTTGACCTCTCTTATCCTTAAACGGTGAGTTTGTTACAAATTTAAGCTTCTTCAATCTTCTCTACTAATTATATCTCCTTTTTTTTTTCTCTTATCACTATAATGCCCTAATTTATAGCAAGACTAATGTTTTGCCCATTCATTAATAAATCAAGTGGTCGAGCTCGTGATATCTTTAGGTGAAAGCTAAGGGTTCGATCCTACTTGAATTTCTTCATTTTCGTAGTATGTGGGAACCTGTAACATTACACGCATGCTAAATGAATTAGTAATGCGGAAATCCTAATGAAGGTTGTTGTAAATGAACCGAGCTCTTTCAGGGCTCGAGTTCGAGCCCATTTCTTTGAGCTAGCTCGAGCTCGTCCAGCTTTTTTATTTCGAGTTCGACTAGAGTTAATAAAGCTCCATCTTTATGGAATAATAAACTAAAAATTTAAAAATAAAATAAAATAACTTTTAGGAATAATCGACAGTAATATAGACAATGCATTAGTAATCACCTGTCTCCCCTAGAGCTGAAAATTTGAGCAGGCTGCCCGATTAAATAGGGCCGGTAGAATCTTGGCCCTAGCCCATTTACGTATGGACTGGGCAAGCCCGACCCTAGCCCGTTCGGCCCGATTATTTATTTATTAATTTTAATTTTTAAAAACTATTTTAATTATTCATTATAAAATATAATTCTTACCTAATATTATATAAAATAATATATGTATATATAATTTTGAAAATATTATATCCATTAATATGTAAAAATATTTTTTCCTCTCTATAAAATCCAATTTTATAAATATTAAACATAAAAATAAATGAATATAAAAAATAAAAAAACGAGCCAAATTGACCCGCGGTCCGTCGAGCTTTCTGGCCCGCGGCCGCTGGCCCGTCGGGTCATCGTGGGCCGGGCCAAACGGTCCGGCCCACTTTTCGAACTCCTAAATTTACAGCCCAAACCCGATTTTTTCCGGGTGGGCCGGCTCATGGGCTCATGCCTAAACTTTCAGCTCTAGTTTCCTAAACATAATTTCGATAACAAAATGGGATCACAAAAGCCCCTAAAATCTTTTTTCTACCACATTATGATGTCACGAGAATTAATGAAATTTAATTTGTTTAGGAGAACAGTCTTGTCAGCAGAAAAAGGATTATAGGGACGCAACTAATATAATACACATATATATTTATATAGGGATAATTACACCAATACCATTTGTAGTATCACTCAATTACATGTACACCCCCTCCCTCTGACTATAGTAATTACACTTACACCCCCTTCAGTTTAATCAAACTTTACACTAAGACCCCTTCATCCTATTTTGGACTGTATTTTAATAATTCGGACATCTAAATTTACCATTAGTGGTTATATTTCGTAAAATAAACATCTTTAAGCGGGTTTATATATAATAAAAAATTTAAGGGGTCTAAAAGATGATATGTATAAACCAAAAATGAAAATTCACATGATATACCGGATATATTGATTTAATTAAATATTCTAAAATATACATTTTGGCCACTTAGATATTAATGATTCCATATAAATTCGCTTAAACATGTTTATTTTACGAAATATAGCTACTAACGTTAAATTTGAATGCATGAATTATTAAATTACAGTCTAAAATAGGATGAAGGGGTCTCAGTGTAAGATATGATTAAACTGAAGGGGTATAGGTGTAATTACTATAGTCAGAGGGGATGTACATGAAATTGAGTGATACCACGGTGTTGGCGTAATTATCCCATTTATATATTATAGAGTTCACAACAGCACTTACAACCCAAATAAAAAACCACACCCAAACCAGTAAAAAAACTCATTCCTCATCTTCAGCCGTATCATCCGAAGCCAACAAATGACTCAAAGCAACCTTCGCCTTCTTATTACTACCCTCACCACCGTCTCCCTCCACTGCTTCATCGCCTCCTTTCCTCTTAACCGCTTCCCCTCTCTCTCCTCCGCCCTCATCCTCTCCCGCACCACCCTTGTCGTTTTTACCATTATGCCCCTCCTCCTTAGCCTCGAACTCAACCAACAACTTTCGAACCTCGTCGCTGCTCGCGAGATCGAGAGCCGTTTTCCCAGCTTTATTCTTCGAGTCTTTGCTCGCACTTTTCTTCAGCAGATACCTGTTGGTTAGACCAAAGAATTAGAACCTGCTAGGGTTGCAAACGAATCGATCGAATCGATCAGTACCATATTCTATTAGTATTCGAATCATAAAATCGATTTGTATTCGATTCGTATAAATATTCGAATATTTAGATATTATGTTATTTTTTTATTTTTTTTCCATAAAATCTACTTAGTAAAACAATATAAATAATATTGTATTTAAATATATACTATACTATATTGTATTTAATGTTGAATTAATGTTAAACATACACTGAATTATAATATATTATATTTAAAGAAATGTTGATTTATTTTAAATATATATTGAATTATAAAATATCAAATTCAAAATTGAATTAGTCGAGTAGAATATTCGATAAATATTCGAATCGAATATCTTGATATTTATATTCGTATTCGAATATTGTTCGAATCAGTAAAACTATTTTTATTAAGATTCGATATTCGAATTTTTCGAATTCGAATCGTAAGTTTCGAATCGAACCAAGAAAGTTCGATTCATTTGCAACCCTAAACCTCCTTATAAGCTTGTTGACTACTCCATCTACTGCCAATTGGTTTTAGAGAGGAAGCCCGTGGACTTATCATGGGTTTGGGCTAAAGGGGGAATTTTTTTGCCAACAGTACCTCACGAGGTCGAGGTTCGATCCCTGAGCCGCATAGTGAAGGGCGGTCATGCCCTTTCTATTACAAGACTTGACCGAGACGCCGGAGGCCACGAGGATCTTCGTGACTTCGAGGTGACCCTTTTGAGCTGCGAAGTGAATGGCTCCCATGTCGTCCATGGCTGAAGCCCCCACGTCGGCTCGGTTCTGACAGAGGTAGGTTACGATCTCGGGATGCCCTGACCAAGCTGCTAGATGTAGCCTTTATGTTCGATTCTTGGCTTAAGGAAGAAAAGAGAGCAAAAAGTTTGGTAGTGTCAAGAATCAAACACAGACACATTTTCCACTCTATGAATTCAATGACTCAATTCATGCATTTGTTTCTATAACCTGATTACTTGAAATGAATGCTGAAATTCTATCTAAATCGATGGACTGAAAAAGACGGGACTTCCAATGATTAACATGTTCGAAAATGGCGGGCTAATTCGTTTTATGGGATCGCATGGAAAAAAAGATATGGAATTCTTAATGATTAGTAGCCATTAGGGTTTCTGGTATGGAATTCATACTTGAACAGCAGGGAAATGCAATAATTCAAGAATCCTCATAACTACACTCTGTGACCTCATCTTTTTCACCTGTGGCTGAGTATTTCAGTATCAGTTGATGAGCTATATGCAACCCTCAATAAGATGAAGATATCATCTCCAAGTACCAAGACCTAACGCACACGTCGTATTGTAGAGATAGAAACAAAAGACAATTAGAAAGCTTTTCACAGGCATATTTTCAAACACTTAGGGGGCGTTCCGCTATAAAACTGATAAAGTTAACGGATCGAGAAAGCTATCAATGAGTACAATAAATCAACGGACAAGGATACGGCGTACGCGAGTGCCTGTCGCGCGAGTTGACCGCGAGAGGATTGGCGCTGCAAATAGACTGTACGGCCTTGAGGTCGCCGGAGCGAGCCGCCGAGTGGAGTTCGTCGTTTCCAGAACTGCCCTTGCCTTGCCCCTTCTTCCCCATAGGTATTTGGTGGGTACAAACGTCTTTTCGTACTCTCCGATTCGAGGAATCCGCAGGAAGTGTCCGAAAGAGATCGGAGGAGCTTATTATGTACGGAAAATTTCGTTGAACATATTTTCTTATTTATTTATTTGCATCACAATAGACCAACAAAAAGATCAAAATGACGAAATATATTTGAACACCATCCAAAAAGGAGAACTACATCATGATTTATGAGATTTTACGGGAGACCCTTGGGAAAACTTATACTTAAATATCCTTTTCTATAAAAAAATTGTCAATTCAGTTCCTTGACAGAATTTTTTTGCATGTAGGTACCTAGTAGAATAAAGTTTTTACACATAATTTTAGGTACCATACAAAAACGTATTATGGTACATAATACCGTGAGAAAAGGTATATCATATAATAAATTTAGGTAACGTAAAAAAACGTATATATGTACCATATAAACGCTTGACGTGATACGTAATATACATATAAAAATATACGTCAAAGATGATAAAATGGTACACACAGACAACCGGGTACCTAAAAATAATTTTTTCCTGACAGATACTGAATTGTATTTTTTTTTTATAAAAAAGATATTTATGTGTAGATTCTTTACGACGACATATTGAATTGAGCAAATGAGGCATGTCTATGGTGTGAATATTCAACAAGAAAATTAATATATATCATTATAACTCTCTGGCCTCCCTTTTTAATTAATATATATCATTACAACTCTTTTTATTTAATATATATTCATACCGCTGTATTACATTACATTTATATCTCTATCACAAACTACCCTTTTATTGTTTAATAACATTATTCCAAGTCCAACACGTCCACAACAAAAAGCTTGAAAACAAGTTTTCTATATATATTCTTCATAAAATGGAACTTAAGATCTTGGAGTTTTTCCATCACTGTTCCTTGAATCCATTTCCACGTCATCTTCGATATGCTTACCCTCCTCGATGCTCCATTTATTCTCGATCTTGTCGTGCGGCTCGAGCTCGCGATTTATCCCCGAATCGTTCTGCTGCTTGTTCTTGTAGACGAAGTACAAAATCATTTGAACGACGCCGAACAAAAATCCCAGCACGTTAGGCAACTGATGATCATGAGTATAAAATCCAAGTTAGTACGGTACGGAAAATAAGTTAATTAGACGAAGGGACTATCAGTGGAATAACCGCGTCTAAGTCATAAATTTTTTGATAGACAAACCGTAATCGTATATGTAAAATGTGAAAACCCGTGGATATTTTAATTAATGTGACGGCGACATTCTCGTCGAAAATAGAAGATAAAAATTCTCCCTGCAATTGGACGCGTACGGATGTTTACAGTTTGGTTAACCGATCGAACTGAACTGAAACCGAAGTCTGGGTTAGTATTGAATACCGAACCGAAAAAATTGGTTCCGTTCGATTTATTATCTAGGAAAACCGAACCAAATCGAACAAAAACCCAACTTCTAACCCTTTTTTTATTTCGTTAAATATATATTAATATGTATATGTGATTATATGTATTTATTACAATATAAATGATATAAAAATTAACATTTATTTTTTTTTACTATTAAAAGTGCAGCTTTCGTTCGCTTAAGGGAATGAAAAATTTCGGCAAAACCGAAATCGGAATGAAAAAATTCCGGTGCGCTATCTGATTTCGATATTTTCGAACCGAAGCTTTAACCGAAAAAAAAGAACAACATTTCGCGCCACAACTTACAGCAATATAGTAGTCCCTGACGAAAAATCCGTAGAAGAACCACACGGTGGCGCAAAGTGTAAGCGCCAGCGATAGATTGAAGGGCATGAACTCTACGCTTTTCGTCCTTATGACTTGTTTCTGCACGATACATACATTTACATAAATTCATGTAATTGTAGTAAAAAGGCGTTTTAAAGTATAATTTGTTGAATGACCACTCCGCAAAAAACGGTTAAGCTTTTAGGTGAATTCATTAATCAGCAGGCAATTAGAACTCAGGCCAAGAGATCATGGATACGAATCCCCAGACAAAATTATAAGATGGTCACTAAGTATACATGTTTTCGTTTTTTGGTCACTATGTTTGATAATTGCAAAAATAGGTCACTAACCTTGTATGTCAGAACAATTTTGGGTCATGTTTTCAATTTTAGGTCACTAATTATATATTTTTCGATTTTAAGTCACTATGTTTACAAAGTTATGTACCAAATGAGTACCCCAAACGAAAACAGGTATACTTATTGACATAATCTTATAATTTTTCCCGAATCCCCACGACCACCCAATTAAGGTAAATTCTTTTCTTAATGCTAAATAAGAAAGAAATCAGTCTAATCGTGAAGATGAGGATTGGAAAATAAAATAGATGAATTTTAAATAATAAACACTCATTTGAAGCTTAAGCTTTTAGACGAAGTAGTTTCAAAACATAAATCAATCGAAAATGGAAAACCAAAACCCGAATTCTAAAACTGCAAAAAAAAAATAAATATATACGTACCATGACGCTTAGAGGAGCGGCGAACACGAGCAAATTGACAATGGCACACGTCCACCCGACGAAGGAGACCCTTTTCGGCCCTTTCAACGCCAGCATGGAAACCAACATGATTAGCCCTAAACCGCCGACGTTGAATAAGAGAATCAACCTCAGCGAGAAAACCTGCAAAATATATATGAATACACACGCCTTTAATTTATATCATTGGATTATATTTGCTGCAATGCAACATTTATATATAATTCACTTACCTTTTCTTTCTTGGATGCGTAGATTATGTAAATTAGGAGGTAAATCGACTCGATTACGCATCCGATGCCGTTGATGGTGACGATCATGAGTGCATTCGTCTTCAGCACAGCGTAGTATAGTAAGAGGGAAGCACTGAAGAATGCCACTGAATAAGGTATCGACTGAAACCCTTCTGATGATTTTCTCTTGCAAATCTTGTAGAAGGTTGGCCTGAAATTATAGTATTATTCGCATATAAACATAGATATATATTTAAATTGTTACTTTTAGTTTCAATTGTACATAAAATGAAAGATATGAAGCATGCGTACCCTGGTGCCAAAAATACCATAAAAGATATAATGTTGCCTGCGGGAATTGAATATAAATAAATAAAATGTTACATTATGAAATTGACAATTGCAAAGTTTAATACAAAATATTTAGAAAAAACTATTAATTTGACTAACCGAGAAGGCCAAATATGAAGGCCAGCTGTTCAACACTTAATAATGCCATAACTTTGTATATTTTTTCTTTGATTTAATGGGGAAGTTCTAATAGAAGGAACGCTATCACAAACTTACATTTTATGTATACATGCAATCATCGTATTTATACCAGGACTAAACACCAGAAAATCTGGTAATGACTATGACATTGACTGGAAAACTAATTTATTTTTTTCTATTTTTTTTCTGGGTGCATGAATAGATTAACACGAGCTAGTATTAATCATGTATGTTGTTCGATGGTCTATTTCTAGATTTCTTCGACTGAATATGGGTTGGGTTGCATGGAAATGGCCTAAGGGACTTATTTACGTGTTCACATAATATAAACTTCAACATATATATATATATATATATATATATCTTTTTAGCATTGATAGCTTCTAATTAATTAGGTATTTTATCAACGTATATATGGGAATGATCGTGCGGATGAGGTGCGTGGATGGAGTTTAGGTTGTACCACCATTATGATATACTTTTGACATATAAAAGCGAACGGCGGATGTAGGATTGGGTTAGGTTATGAAGTTCCAATTTTATATATATATATATTTTTTGAAGAAATAGTGTGAGGATTCCAAAACGGTCGACAAGACATCTCAAAGTCTTCTTGTGGCTCTCCTTGTCATATATTTTTTAATATCTAATATATGAATAATGCGTGTTATAATAAATATCAAAGGTAATTATTAATCAACCCTAGTTAACTCAATTATGTTTTGCTTCGGATCTCTGCAATAAGATTAAATATGATATTCAATTTGCGTAGAAGCCGAATATGTACAGTTTTATAACTGGATAAGCCCACGCTAGTATTTAGGGACTAGTTCATAGTCAGGTCGAGTATGGATATCTCATGACAGGAAAAATAAAAGAAAAAACACACAAGGAAAAAGGAAAAAAAAGCAAAAAATGAAGAAACAAGAATAAAAAAGGCAAAGGGACCTCCCCGCCCCTCCTGGAGGATGGAGAGAAAGTTTTTTTTTTTTTCGATCGACTTAGGGCTCCGATGGAGAAGATCGCGAGAGAAGAAATAGATAATAAATAAATAGAAGAGTAACATAGTAATTCTGCCTTACATACTAAATATATTTACTATGAACCCCACAATTTTTATAGTATTATTTTACGCACGCTCGATGTGTCTGCACGAATATACTAATAATATATAATATAATTATATTTTAACAGTTATTTTTTATTTATACTGTTTATTTTGTATTATTTAAGGTATTTCAAAAAGTAACAAATTGATCTATGACTATGAGGATAGAATTGAAATAAATAAAATGATGAAGGGTAAAGGTAATTTCACATGACATATCAAATAAATTAAAGTTCGTTACTATAGTTGGGCTTTTTGTTTTAATGGCCCAATATGAAAAATCTGAATGCTAGCGGAATCAAACACGCTTACGACTAGGGGTGAGCAAGTCCGGATATCCGGATTTTCGGATATCGAAAACCTATGACCGTATTCGATCCGCTTTTAATCGGATATTCGAATTTCGGATATCCGAAAATCCGGATATCCGGATATCCGAAATCCGGTTTTTTATTTCGATTAATTTTTTTTTGAATAAAATTGATTGTAACGTATTCAATTTTGTTGTCAACTCTCAATTTATTTTCACGAATGATATAAATTCAATCCGATATATTTTATTTGGGTCAAATTAGAATATTAAGCTATTTTTCTTTCTTTTTTCTCTTTTTGGGCGTAATTATTCTTTGTTTTGGGCTATTAATTAATTAATTAATTTATTTATTTTAAATAATAAACCGGATACCGGATATCCGGATTTTAGTACCGAGCATATCCGTATCCGATCCGATTTATGTTAAAATATTCAAATATCCGATTCGATTTTAAAAACCGAATATCTGATTTTCCGAATTTTATAAATCGAATATCGGATCGAATTCCGAATATTTTTGCTCAACTAGGACACAACAAGAACAACACGCATTTGACTTTGTAATTATTAGAAATAAAAAATAAATAAAAAGTAAACGGTCTTGGTGGCGCGTGGAATCAAACTTGGAAAAAAGAATAACATCACCCTCTTAGGCTCTAAATATCCGAAGAGATCAGATTTTCTACTCAACTTCACCAAAGGTAAACACAGCGCAAACCCCGTTTCTCTTCAAGTTCGTCATCTTTATTTTCGTCTTAATGCTCATCGTTTTTTTGGTGTGAATGTTTTCAACGACGACGTTGACACATTTTCTGGCTTGTTTTTGAACCACGTTTATTGAGTTTTTATCTCGTTCTGTACTTTAATTTGATTAGTCGTTGAATCACGATTTTCCAATGGGTGAGTCTGATTTACGAAGTAGGATATACCATTCGTTGATTTGATTTGCGATCTCTCAGAACCGATTTTGTGAGAGTTTTTCACCCAATTTTGAATTTAATCTCAGCTGAAGAAGGCTTTTGGCATTAGGGCTCTTTAGTGGAAGTTTGACCTAGATCGATCCAATTTTGAGATCTATGTTCGATATTACTGTCTCTTGGATCATCGAAGTGATTAAACTTTTTATTTCTATAGATTATCCAAAGTCTTTTGATTCAAATGGTATTAGGGCTCTTAAGTTAGTGGTTGATGAAAACTATGAAGTTTGGCCTAGAACGATCCAATTTCAAGATCTCTGTTCAATAGATTACTGTTTCGTTGATCCTCGAAGAGATTAAACTGGTTAATTCGATAGATATCCAAAGTCTTTTGATTCAAATGGTATTAGGGTTCTTAATTGGTTGATGAGAACTATGAAGTTTGGCTTAGAATGATCCAATTTCAAGATCTCCATTCAATTCAATAGATTACCGTTTCTTGGATCATTGAAGTGATTAAACTCGTTACTTCAATAGATATCGAAAGTCTTTCGATCTCAAATGTTTCTTCACGTCCTCCCCCCAAGTTTATGCTATATTTCCCCTCTGTTATTTATTTATTTATCAAGTGTTACCACTCATTTCCCCATCTGATATCCAAACATGATCTTACACAGTTTATCAATCACCTTCAAGTCAAAGAAGAAATGGGAGGAGGAAAAGACAAGAGCGATAAGCACGACGAATCGGACAAAGGGCTTTTCTCGCACCACGGGAACTACCCTCCGCCCCCGCAAGCCTATCCTCCTGGGCAGTACCCTCCACCACCACAGGCCTACCCTCCTCAGGCGTATCCGCCGCCACCACAGGCTTATCCGCACGCGGGTTATCCACCACAGGCTTATCCGCCCGCGGGTTATCCGCCGCAGGCATACCCGCCCAGCTCGCAGCACCACTCAGGTAATTGGTGCTGAATTATCGTCTTTATTTCGAATCGTCGGATATGAATCGTCTTACCGTGGTTTTCGTTGGAAACGTTCTTGATAGATGGTAACCGTTATATAGATTGCCAATTTGTTTGCATTTATGGCTTAATTGTTTTTCTTTTGGGATGTGTTTGGTTTGTGGAAATTAGTAGGGAAAGGAAAATGAAAATGGAAAAGGAAAATTAGTTTTTATGTTTGGTTGATTGAAGAAATAGATAAGGAAAAGAAAATAAAAGAAAATCTAGCTTAAGTTTACACTTAAAACTAAGGAAAACTAGTTTCTTCACCAAATCAAATGGTGAGGAAAACGAAAGAAAAACTTATGAAAACCATTTTCTCTCCAATTTTCTTTTCCACACTATTTCCTTAAACCAAACATAGCCTTGGTGTTGTATATTAGGGATGGTTGCGTTATAAGGACACATGAATTAAAGGGTGCATTTTTTATGACAATATGTTTCGAAATTGAACCCATTTGAGGATACATAAGTTAAAAGTTTCAATTTTAGGACGGTACGTTTCAAAATTGAAGCAATTTGGGGACCATTAACGTCATAATATTGAAGCCAACTGTCATCAAATTGCTTCAACTTTGAAACCTTCTAACCTCAAATCTTCAATTTGAAACTTAATGTCTCAACCGACATTTGCTTCAACAGGCGTGTCCTCAAATTACTCGAATTTTAAAAATTTATTGTCATAACATTGCAACACTTTAATTCAGGTGTCCATATAATGCCACCGCTCCTAATATAAAGGACGAAAAGAATAATTAAGCCTAAATTTGAAATGGTAGATACACTGTTGCAATAGATGGTCATTGTAATCCTGTATGGTATTGGTATCATAGCCACTGTGATTCCCCATTTATTTGCTATCTTTTCTTTCTTTCTTTCTTGTTTCTTAGGGGGGTCTGGTGTAGGGGCAATGCTCGCTGGCGGTGCGGTGGCTGCAGCAGCGGCTTACGGTGCGTCCCATCTGGCTCATGGTGGGTCCAGTGGTGGACACCTCGGTGCGGCCGGTGGTCACTACAGCCATGGCTCGACCGGTGGTCACTACAACCAGGGGCATGGTGGTAAGTTCAAAAAGGGAAAAGATGGGAAACATGGTAAGTTTGGGAAGCACAAGAAAGGCAAGCACGGATCGGGAGGCAAATTCAAGAAGTGGAAGTGATTTATAAAAATTATATCATAAAATCTGCTGATCTCGTATTTTTCGGTATTATGGGCAAAATCTGACTATAAGTTTGCAAATTGTATTTCGGTTTTAATTTCCTTTTCTACCTTTCGTTGACATTGAAGTGGATGCTTATTTATGTGTATGTGTTTGCAATGGATTTTGGTCGCCGCTGCTTGGTAATTTGTTCCGAGATCGTAATTTGATTTCTCACTTTATGCCGTAAACATATCATTTGATTTTAATCTTCACTATGATAGTTTAATTTTGCGAAGTTATCGATAAATATATAAATATTTTTTTTTGTGAATTATGAAATTAAGATAAGTATATACTTCTTCGTAGTGAAAAAAAAAAAAGAATATTGCAAATTTGGTGTTTATATTATATTTAAATCTCACTATTGATGCTAAAACTTTAAAATATATCGTTTTAGTTACTAAACTTTGCAAATTCTTCCATTTTTGTTCTTTTGACTTGAAAAAAGGGTAAAAGAACAAAAATTAGAAAGTTTTGCAAAGTTTAGGAATCAAAACAACATATTTAAAAGTTTGAGCATCAACAATGAAACTTTATTGGGATCCCTATTGAAACAAAACAAAAGAAGTTAAAAAAAAGTCGTGGTTATCGAAGCTGAACTTAGTTTACACAATAACACGTATGCAAAAAAAGTTTATCCAATTATTGATGCTTAAACTTTTGAATACATCGTTTTAGTTCATGAATTTTGCAAATTATTCTTTTTTGTTCTTTTACCAGTTTTCAAGTCAAAAGAAAAAAAAAAAGAAGGTTATGCAAAATTTAAGAAATATTTAAAAGTTTGATTATCAAACTTGATATAGTATAAACATCAAATATGCCATTTACTACAAAGAAATATCACTAATTTTCATTTCATTGCTGCTAAGTAACGGATCGGTCGGGTTACTTTCGGCCCGGAGAAGTTTGACCCGTCTCTGAAAGCAGTTGGCACGGCACTTCAATTTCCCCCCAAATTAAAAGCTAGCAAATACGTCTTAGTAATAAAATCCAAAATTTCGATTCCTCCTTTCACACGCACGCGTATTGATGGATAGAGAACCTTCTAGAACTACTGATACGAGGACGGCGCCGGCGCCGGCGGCCGTGGATTCTTACATCGGAAGCTTCATAAGCGTGATCTCCAAGTCCGAAATTCGATACGAAGGCGTCTTGTACTGTCTCAATACCGATGACTCAACCCTAGGTCTACGAAATGGCGAGTATTTTCTGTTTTATCCTACTTTGTGCTTTTTTTAATATATATTTTTCTGTTCTTGTGGATGCGGAATGATTGCTTGCGGCTGTGTGTTTCTTTTGTGTTCTTTGTTCGCTTCATTCTATTTTCAGTGTACTTTCTTTTGTTGTTTCTTATCTTAGTATGCCATTGTACGTAGCGGAGTGGTGGTCATGAATCCGATTCTTCGGCCATTTCAAGCTTTATGGTGATGTGATCGTTGCGAAAGTTTTGTGCTTATTTATGCGCCCCCTTTTTCTTGGCTTGGATTAATTGAAATGCTTGTTTTTACTGACATTTTTGTAAAATCAGATATTCGAAGATTTTTTCTACTGTGTTTCAAAGTTGCAATTGGATTTATGGTTAATTTATCTATTAAGACGTGGAGTGTTGGAGTCAGCTTTAAGGCACTTATTGCTTGTTCAACATTCCAGCGTGAACACCTCCAGTTTCAGTAAAATGGCTATTAAGCACAGTGTGTAACCTTTTAATTGTAAAGCATCCGTGAATTTATGGAACCGGTAAAGTGCAAAGAAAACTGCATTCTAACATTTCTCACGTGTTGTCGTTTATTTATTAACATACACAAACTGGTTTTTTGTGGTTGACAAAATTTTCTGTATTTATTTGCTGAACGTATGGGTATCGCAGTGAGATCTTATGGAACTGAAGGAAGAAAAAGGGATGGGCCACAAGTTCCACCCAGCGAGAAGATATATGAATACATTCTTTTTCGTGGAACTGATATAAAGGTAAGTTTAACCAATTAAATTTATTACATCAAAGTTCAGGCTGGCAACTCGTTGTTGTGATTGTTTGGGTGTTATTGCATGTGCTCATTGAGATAGCAGAATGGTTGCCTCATTTCTTTTGGATTCCTCATCTGCAGTGCCAATCTGATGAAAACCCGTTGTATAATGGATATATATTCTTTATGTTTTTGGCGCTTAATGTTTAATCGAAGTTACTAATTTGCAGCATCAGTTAAAAGACTGTAATAGTTGTTTTCTCTTGCAGCTACTCCTTAACGTTTGTATATCTGTGACTGGGAGCATATATATTTTATGAAATAAGATATAACGGCATAAAAAAGAATCATCTTCTACTGATAAGCATGAAAAAGGAAAATTTCAACTCCTTATATACATGATTGTTGCCCTCAGTGCAACACCTATTGACTGTTATTTACAGTATTCACGGACTGATTTTGTTACCCCCAAATTCGATCTGTGCAATTGGGCTTACCTTTGGCCTTAGTGTGATTTATAGATATTCTTTAATGAGAATTATCAAATTTGTTGGGAATTTTGAAATATAATAATGTGTACTTTTATCAACTACCCATGGTCTTTTCTTGTCGTGATTCCAAAGTGTTCTACTCCAATACTTTACAATTGGATCAGTATGCTACGTTTTGCTGAAAAAACTGTGTTTAATACCAGGAGAAATAGATTAACTTTTCCTTTTGCATTTAATTCAAATGATATAAGTTGTAGGCTGCTGCCACTGCAATTCTTTCGTGCTTTGTTCATATGATTGTGTCGCTGGTGACATTGCGTTGCTATTGCATCTATTTGCTTGTTCATGGTTTTGTTCTCCATTCCTTATGTCTTCTTTAGACTTTCTTTAGAAATGGCCCCTCGTAATTTTTCGGCTCTGTTCTATTACGGATTTGTAATATGGCATGTAAACATTTCCGTGATTGTTGAAGATATTTGAAAATGCTGGCAGGATATAGAAGTAAAACCTGGTCCAAGAACTCAAGTAGGGGATCCAATTTATGATGATCCTGCAATCATTCAGGTAGACAGCATATATTTTTTTTAACGTATCCTGCTTGTGATTCAACTGAGAATTACAATTCTTTAACTTGATTTCTAACTCTGTTTATGTCTATTACAGACAAACACTAATGGGGCGTCCAGCTCATTGAACGCAACTACAGCTGGTGGCAGACCTCTGCTAGAATCCAACTTGAATAGTGAACCTTCTATGTTAAATGCGAGAGCTGACATGAAGTTGGGGCTATCAGATTCACCTCGATTAGCAAATAGCTCTTTCTCATCACATGGCTTACCAACACAATGGGCTGACTATAATGGAGGACTTGGTGGCATTTCTGGTCTTCAACATCACATATCATCATCAACCTCGATGATGTATCCCATGCATAATGAGGAAGCCTCAACATTAGGTGTGAGAAACTTATCTATTGACGGTCCTCTTAACCATTCTTATGCCCATTCTAGTACTTTGCCTCCAACTACCACTGGTTCTTCTAGGCAATTTCCTGCACCCTTAGTTGATTCATATTCCAGTTCTCCTTCCCCATTGAGTAAAAGAAGCATCGACAATCAGGTTCCTGAAATGTCCTTTGTTCCTACCGACTCTGCAAGACATGCCATAGCCCATATCTCGGACCCCAAATTCGACCCATTGTTCAGGAAAAATCCTTCTGTGCCTGGCTTAAACCAATTATCACGACCAAAGTTGTCTGAACAGAATTTTTCCCAGGATGATGCGAGTGCTATCAGTTCAATCTCTCCTAAATTGTCGCCTTCAAACACGTATTCTTTTGCACCAGTTCAATCACCCCTGTTGCCACGTCCAGCTGGAGAGGTTAGATTCCTGTTTCTTGTTTAAATTTCTGAAATTTATAATGCTACCTTTTATCACATTTATTGATTATTCTTGAATGTGCACTTGTCTACATTTATTATTTTCCCTTTTGATGACAATATTTAAAAATTGATTTATTCTTATTGTGATCAACATGTACTTTATGGTCCAAATAATTGAGTTGAATTAAAACATCTTATAAATTGTAAATATTACTATAATCATATCTGTGCCAATTATAGGAAAATGGGTTTGAAGGGAAAGTTGGAATCATCCATTTTACTTTTTTTTTTTAACATGCAGTGTCTGGAACTCATTTTTACAAGTTGTAAGGTGTCTGTTTATTTTGTTATTTGTCAGTTCTTGATATATAAATTTTTATTAGAACAACTGATTGGAACTTTCCACTTTAAAATTTGTTTTGCTGGAATGTATCCTTCATTTCTCGTTTTTGACATCTTTATAGAATGAGAAGTTAGTGAGCCTTTTGATTTTGTCTCCCGCCTAATATTTTTAATGAAAAAACTTGTGCCATCGTTGGCGATATTGTGATTGCTCAATGATGAAGACCATAAAGTTACATGGGTATTTTACCTAAAATGTGTTATGTCGCATTAATCAACGCAATTTCCTCTGTCTCCTCTGTGGAAGCCTCCTGTTTAATTTTAATATTCTAGCGTGTTACCTTATAGCTCGTTCTTTAATCCAGTACTCTCATTTTCCACAATAAGTCAAAGCAATATTTTTTGGTGAGTCAAACCATGTGGTTCTTCTATCAGGTCTCTCCGTATCATTTCATACATCCATACTTTTAAGGAATTGCATAGTTTTTGTTAATTCTTATTTCTTATTAGCTAGCTATGTTTTGGATGGTAAGTATGTATGATTTTTTTTAACAAATACAAATTTGAAATTTGTATGATTCTTTAGTAAGTGTTACTTTTATCTTATGGTTTCGTTGATGAATATTTCAGTTACTCCCCTCGGAATATACAGAAGAATTCGATTTCCAAGCGATGAATGAAAAGTTTAAGAAGGATGAGGTATGGGGTTTATTTGGAAAAGCTAAATATGATAAAGGACCAGGTTGCCTGTATTCAGGGGATACATTTGGTCCCGGCTCTGCATACAAAACCGAGACTAAGGTATGCTTCTTTATTTTAACATGTGGTTGATTGAGCTTTGCAATTATATATCTTTATAATTTGAATTTTGTTGCAGCCTGCATATAAGAAAGATGAGTTCTTTGACACAATATCTCGTAATAACATTGGTTGGACCACCAACAATGGGCCCAATCGATATCCCGAGAGAATGAATTTCTTTTCCGAGGTACACTCTAATAATTGTCCTCACCTTTGTCAGTTTCAGAAGATTGGCACTTTAATTCTCTCTTTCACTCTCCACATGCAGGGTTTCGGTAATTTTCAACAGAGAGACCCGTTTGGTTACAACGGATATGGAGATGGGCGGCCCGGTACATACGATAGGGGAAATGGTTACCACAATGCTTCTTATCATGAAGGTCATGAGGGTTATTATCAGCAGAGATGAAGAAACATCAATCGGTATTTGAATGCATTCCTTAATTTTTGTTGTTAAGATTGCTTCAAAAAACTCTCTGGAACACCGAAAACAAATTTTGGGTCTGAGTGAACAAAAGAATTTATCCTCATCTTATATAATGAATTGAACGAAGATTCCTTTTCATTCTATAATGTTATGATTGTGTGTGAGCTTCTGTGTGCTTCGCTATCTGTTGTTTGAAGGTCGACTTGTGTAGGAATCTCCAGTTTCCCTTTGCCTCTTTTTCCTGTAGCTCGAGCCAAGTGTTGAGCCTAGGGCTACAAACCCTAGCAGGGCTGAGCCAACGTAGACCCCATCTTTGACTATGTAGCACTCTCCATCTAACCATCCTTGGCCAAGGGCTTGGCCACGGCTCATGCTCGTGGCCGTGCTCATTAGAATAATGGCTAGCAGAAAACTGATCCTGCAAAATTCTGCTGTTAAATCGTAGGATTTTATAAGCATTTGTTGTAAAAATAGGCCTAGTTGGTGAAAACGATTAATTGGTTCATAAAAAAGATAATTTTGGTTGCATCCTTTGTTCGTCTTGGCTCCGACTCTGGATACTTAAACGTCAACGACTGTTGGAATATCTAATTTTTTTTGGGGGAAAAAGTAATAAATACAAAAAAGAGAAATATTTGTACTTCTAATGTTATTTATAATCGATAAATTTGCTGCATTTTTAATTTGGTAGAATGTTAGCATATCTGATATATAAAAAAAAAATAGGGATAATACTAGTCCCCAATATTTGCCTTATGAACCAATTTAGTCATCGATGTTTCAATTGAACTAATTTAGTCCCCGATGTTTCGGAAATGAACCAATTTGGTTCCAATTTGACAGATACCGACAATTTAGACGGAAAATCATTAACTGTGAGACACGTTGCACGTGTGATGATGCCACTTGTCGATTTTATGTTAAAATTGACGGTTTCCATCAAATTGGGACCAAATTGGTTCATTTTCGAAACACGGGAATTAAATTGGTCCAATTGAAACACCGGGGACTAAATTGGTTCGTAAGGTAAACATTAAGGACCAAAATGGATTTATCCAAAAAATATATATAAAGAAAAAAAATAGGTATCCGTTTAATTTTCGCGTAGGCGCTAAACTCATCTCTCACCCTTTTGTATGAGACCATGTGAAAACATGTAATGTCCAACTAGTAATGAAGTCCTTACCAAGAAACCGTTAGCAAAGTGGGCTTCACTGCCGCCGCCGCAAAACCCCTCATTTTGCATTCTCTTGGAGTAAAATTTCTGCAGGCCCACAAATTTCCGACAATTTGAGCAATCGTGAGGCTAATAATTCCCGCTATTCCGAGCTCGAAGGCCAAGCTTCGGGGCAAATAGCACAGCTTTCCTTCGTACCTCAGATTGCTTTTCTGAAAAATAACCCGATGATTTTGAGGAACTGGTGACTATTTATATATTTGCAATGGGAAAAAAAAAATTAGTACCTTTGATTTCTTAAATTCAGCAGCGATAAACAGAGCGAAGGAGATTATGCCAGAGAAAATTATGATGGTGATGAATACATTGGAGCTGTGTTGATTGCGTGATCTTTCCATATCTTGTTTGCTTTTGTGGGAATCGAATAAGTCTTAAAAGATTAACTGTAATGAAATAAAGGATTTGTTTGGTGGATTTTTTTGAGGAAAGAAAGGTATCTCATTTTTTTTTTGCCATGAGATCATAAGAATATGACTATGGATTAAAGTCTATATTATAACAATTATAATAATATTAATTCGAGAATTACATGTTTGTCACTTGCGTTTACCTTCAGGGATGCTTCGCATTTGTTTCCTACTTCCTAGTTGGGACCAGACATGGCGGACACGAACTGTTCGTAGTTCTAAAATTATAAGGTTGACTTTTCATCAATTATCATAACTTTGTCAGAATTTTGACATGTGACTCTGAGTTATTTAGTGTCGAAAGTTTCGATTTATTTATTCCTTAACGAGGCAGGTTAAAGTCACATATATATTCTTATATATGGTTGTCTCGTTAAAAGTGCACTTGAGTTGGGACTTTGCCTTTGGAAATTTTATTTCAGTTCAGGTAAGAATTTAGAATTCAGACCATGTCAGAAAATTATATAGTTTTTTAAGGACCCGATTTTTATAATAACACTTCATTGTTTTGCAATAACTATATATTGTAACTTGTAAGTTAACATAAAAAGGACATTTTGATACCCCTTCATAAAATAGTTTATAACACTTGTAAGTTTAGATTCTTATTTTTACGTCTTACAAAATTAAGTCTTAAAACATTTTTTGTTCAGATAGGGCCTAACAATATTCTAAAATTATAAGAGCCTGAAACCAAATTAAGTATTTATATTTCGGAGGGAACACACCTCAATAAAGATCATTAAATCTATTTTGTGAATTGATTAGAGATACGCATTGATGATATAAAAGAGATTTGGAATATTTTCATTATTGGATCCTTTTACAATGAACATCATCCGCCAAATATTTATTCCTCGTGCCGCGGCACCATAACAACAATATACACCAATCACCTCTTTTCATTATTTTACAAAGAAAATATACTTGTAAAGGTTTTAAATTGTCCCTAAACATACACCATTAAGAATTAAAAAAAAAAACTTATTTATATTCAATAATTTGATAATACGGGTTGATTTCATCAATTCATATAACTCGTTTATTTACTACTGTTTTTTTTTGAGAGCTCAAATAGATTGTAGAACTTCTATATAATAGTAATAGTAGAAAATGTATCGGCCAAATTACAAAATTTGATCACTAATTGAGCCTCTCGTATTTTTTGGGTCATTAGGTTTCATAATTGCAAACTTAGACCACTTAAATAACTGAATGATATCATATGAGCCTTAAAAGCATTGGTTACTACATGTGTTTTACTACACCTTTACGAGGAGCCTTGACTACATCACTTTAATGTATCTGATTTTTTTGGTCATCGGTAAACTTTTTGACGAAAATCGTCGGGAATCCGACGTGATCTGTCATCAACAACACAAATAGAAATGTTGGAGTATCAAATTTAATTCCATGTTTGGTTAAACAAATTTTTTTAACTTCCTTAAGCTTAATATCTTACGCTATCCATTGCCGCCACTATCATAATGGAATCCTACTTGGATTTATATTTTGGGCTTCTCATCAACGATTCAAGGGGATTTAATTTCCGCGGAGAAGCATAAGTTTACAAGAAATAAAATAAATTACGAACCATAAACAAACTTCATTACATATAACAAGTGAACCGTCCCATGCATGCGATATATTTCTATCTCAAGCCATGTCAATATCAACACACAAACCCTAATAATCAATTCATTCATTCTCAGTTCTACAACACCAAAAAGAAAAATATTGGGATAAACAGTCAAAGCTTCCATTTCCCATAAGCAAAAAACTCCTTATTCCTCCACGGCAATACAAAAATAATATATATTAAAAGTCAAATTTCTCGACAAATCATCGAGCGAAAAGATATTTAGACCTCGATAAAGGCTAATTAGAACGACCTGGTGTGCCACCATGGCCCATGCCGGGGCTAGGTCCAGGGTTTGTAGGCCTCAGGGCATCTTGTTGTATCTTCTTGTATTGATTCACCCGAGCACTAAACTTGATATCGGGATGATTTACGTGTTTGATGAAAACTTCCCTCTTTAATGAATCGGGTGAGTGACTCGATGTGTGTTTCAAGCACACGTATTGCTTGAAGAGCAATAGGGCTATTATTTGAATCACTAGGACGTAATTCTTGCATGATTTGGCCATGAAAATACTCTATTTTTTTTTAGGGTTAAGGTTATAGGATTTGTGGAAGCTTGGAACACAATTTGTATGTGTAATGAATATTGTGAGGCTATGGAAATCACTTGAGATGTGTATTTAAGACACTACGACAGGGTTCGTTTTTGGAAATGTTAATGAAACTTAAAGAAATTTGAGCATTGAATATTTTCCATTTAGGGTAAGGGGATAACATTTCTTTGACTCATAACATCTTAATTCCACTCATTCAACATAAACTCGTATCTGGCTTTTATTAATTAACTACTTATAAGAACATTGTGACTAGACACCACAAAAGTAACAATAGTAATATTTATATATCTCCCATCACCTCCGAATAATTTGATGTTTAAGGAAGAATGTTTTTTCTTACAAATTGCTCGATACTTTTGATAAATTTAAGAGGTAGATGTTTGATATGGTCTTCCAATCTAACCTAAGAGAAAAAATGGTGATTAATGAAGTATGATAGTTAATGATTTATTTATTGTTTTATTTTAATGTAGTCAATTTTCGACAATCCTTGTGAAATCTTCTAAAATGCCAAGCTTTCAAGGGCGGAGTTGGACATGAATTGTGGGACATGCAATTTCAAGCGTGGAGTTGAAGGGAGAATGTTGTATATCTAAGTTTTGGTGACTTAACTGAATACCGGGGAAGAAGCTAAGCACCGGAGGCAAGGGCGAGTACCAGAGCAAGGAGGTCAAGGAGTCAAAGCAAGGACTAAGTGGACTAAAGGCGACAGAGGAGCATTAAATGCAAAGTTGCAGTAAGTACTGAAACTGAGAGAGACGATTACCCAAAGTGGCAAAAATCAGTACTCAGACATAGAGCAAACACTTGATGCAGCAGGCCCAAAAAGAGAAAGCAAGACACAACGGCTATATTCAAGGGTGAGCGCTATAAATAGCCGAAGAGCTGAATGGGAAGAATACAAGACAACTGAACGAAACACAAGCAAAGAGCAAATTTGAGAGTTGTAAATTTGTATATTCTTTAGTTACTTAGAGATCGTAGATCATCTTGTAATCAACTGACTGTAAAAAACAGTTGTGAGTGTAGAAGTATAAGCTAGACACATATGCATGTTATACTTGTGTAAAGTAAACCATACTTCTACGGGTACCTTCCTTGAGGGAAGAAGGTGGGATGTAGGAGTTCATTAACACTCCGAACCTCCATAAACAAACACTTGTGTACTATTTACAAACAAACACAAACACATCACACACCGGTACTGAGTAGTGATCACTTCCGCGTTACTACTTAAGATTGAGAGAAAATAAGTGAGGACCGAAACACACTAAGAGTACCGAAAGAAAAAGTCCCGGTCCTATCAGAGAATTTCTTCAGCATGTGTTGTAACTCGAGGCTTTTTCAACTAAATAATTCCTCTTTTAATTTTTATTTCTAAAATAAGTCGAAAATATAATCAATTAAAAAAATAGGCATATTCGTACCTATTAAATACGAGTTAAAAAAATAGGCATACTCTGACTCGTCAAAATAATCCAACGTGGCTTACTGACTTTTGACCGAGTAAATCGTATGTAATAGGTACGAATTACATAGATATGAAAACCATCGCGAACCAGTTCAAACGCCATAACCAAACGCCACACGCCGAAGCTTACACACGCGATGAACCGACGACGACGAGGCGAAGATCACTCATGGAAAGGCGAGAATCACTGACCCTGTTGAGTACCGAGTGCCCCGACCACCGCCGAGTAATTTTCTTGACCAATCGCCCCGATCACCGCCGACCGCCGCCAACCACCGCCGACTCCGACGATGTGCCGCCGTTAACCGCTGACATCGGCCGAATTAGGAAGAAGCAGTCACGATGCGGGTTTGATCTACCGGGTTTGATTTGTCGAGTTATCGTTATTATTCGTTAATGGAAGACATTAATTTCTACGATCCGGTAGATGATTCATTGTTGACGATGCAATCGAATCACCGTTCTCATAATTTATTGCTAGACGTTAGTTTGGATAAAACGTTGAAAGTTAGATCGTTAGAAAACGTAGTTTGGGGTACGCCGAAGGATCCTATTGTTTTACACGGTCGGTTGTTAGAGAAGTTAATTTAATGTCCTTTTATGGAGTTTACAGTTGTAAGTCGCAGAACGTAGATCGGCATTTGATTACGGCGTTAGTTGAGCGTTGGAGAAAAGAGACACACATTTCACTTTTTCGTCGGGAACCCACAATTACTTTGGAAGATGTCGCCGTACTCTGGAGACTTCCCATTAACGGGCATTGTGTGTCTGGCGTGATCCAGACGAAGTCGACTGAACAATGGCGGCAAGACTGCGAGCGATTGCTTGGTTATCGGCCATCAGACGGAAAATTAAGGAAATGTCGTTCTCGATGAGAGCACTGACCAATTTTTTAATAGCTAATCCTGTCACGGAGGATAGTGAAGAGTTGGAGGTCGAACAAGTTGCACGTGGATATGCGATGTTGCTTTTTGGTGCTGTGATGTTCTCTGATTGTAGCGCCGGTTCTGTTTCTCTTACGTACCTTCAGTTGTTGGAGGACATTGACGATGTGCGTAGTTATAGTTGGGGAAGTGTTGTGCTCGCCTTATTATACATCTTTGTTCGGCTACCGAGCCAGAAAAGCTTAATATAGGCGGTCCTCTACGGTTGCTGCAGGTAACATCTTAATATACGAAGTTTAATTTATTTATTGTACTTGTTGAGTTTACGTATTATTCGTGACGTTATGGGCGTGGATGAGAATCATACCATTACAACCTATTCGTTTGGCGCAACATATAATATGTCGGCGTACTTAGCCGATGAAATTCATCTGCCGATGCCAACACACACTGATTTTTATAAATGCTCATGATGGAACACATTATGTAATTTTTAATTCCTCGTAGATATAAGGATTTTAAAACTTTGATGCTTTGTAGATGGAATACACATTTGGATCACACGTCTTCGACGCGTTCAAATGTGTGTAGCATACACGAAGTGATTGATCGGATGATGATGTTCCAATTCGTTTGGACTCCATACGAGGAGTCATACCCAGAGATTTCGTCGTTGCCTTGGGTCTGACGGCCCGAGGCTTGTCGGTCGACGTGTCCTTTCATCTTTTTCAATATCGTCGAATTCCAGTATCCAGAACAAGTGCTTCGACAGTTTCATATGATCCACCTCCTATCGCGATACCGATCTACATTGCTGTGAACGCCGCCAACAAGCAAGAATTGATTGGAGGGCATATCATGCGGCTTGGATACATATGTGGGTGAATCGGGACCTCACATTGTCCATCGCCCGCCATCGACTACACTCAGTATCTGTCACTGACGATTATTATGACTGGTACATACAAGTGACTCGTCAATACATATCTCCAGCGATCACTGATGATTATTACGACGACTTGTATAAGTTTTGATACCAGTTTTTGTGTTGTGATCGGTAGAGGGTGGTGAGGTTATATAGAGTTGTAAGTCGTGTTTAATACGTACGAAATATATAGAAAAATTTGATAATGCATGGCCTCTGCGGAATCGTGAGGAAAGGGTACGAACTGCTATTTCGTATCTAATAAATACGAAATAACAATTCACATATAATAAAAACGATTTATAAATCGTCTTTAGTAAGAACAAGTTATAACCACGTTGTAAAAAGGCTGTAAAAAGGATGCCAACACAGCTTTGCCACATCACTGGAATTCGTATCTATTAAATACGAGTTACTACCTCATATTTAATAGGTACGAATATGCCTATTTTTTTAATTGATTATATTTTCGACTTATTTTAGAAATAAAAATTAAAAAAGAAATTATTTAGTTAAAAAAGCCGTAACTCGAACTCCTGACCAGAAAGCTCGTTCTACAACAAATATTTAATTTTCTACGAAAACATTTTGAGGTTTATTGTGATGGCGGAGGATTCCAGCAGATCAACCTTATATTTACGTATTATACATATATATATACATATAATTAATTTTGTACTTTTTAATATGTGCTGATGACTTACTTATATCATCATCCGATTTAGTGAAATAACCGTTGGTCGTCGGCTATATTGTTTCTCCCGATTTGTTCGTCGTCTTCCTGATTTGCTATTATAGTTTTTAATAGCTATATAATACAAATATAGATATAGTATACACTTTGTTATATGTGAAATATATTTACGGCATAGAGAAAAATAGTTGTTGGCGCCACATTAGTGAAAAAGCGATATTTATTTGCCCTACAAATCTGATAAAAGAGAGATTTTGTAGAATAAATACTCCTTCCACTAACCCTCTGTCAGATATAGAATAACATATGGACACACACCAAAAAAACAAACATTAAATTGTAGGGCTGCATAGGTCCATAAATTTTTTTTCCATTGAGGTATCTCGCGGTCAGCTATGACACAATCCTGGCTCGGGACTAATCTCCTGTCTATGTACTGCGTGCAAAGTTTACACAAACTACGATTATAAAGAGTCCAAGTGGATTAAACCTATAACCTCCACCTAGAGATGTCTTGATCCGGTTACATTACATAATCCTTGGGGATATATAAAAATAGGGATCCAAATATATTTTCTAAATTACATAAAGAAAGTAAAAAATATCTAAAACATACAAAACAGACCATCCTAAAATATATCTAAGAATTTTTTTAAGGTTTTGTTCGAAACCAATTGGTATTAGGTATAACAATAACTTCCAGCAGTTTATGTTAATCGAATCACGTTGATTAAATATTCTGATGTGGAATCTTGGGGAAAGTCTTTTTCGACTTTGAATTACATATTTTCAAAAGTAACGTAGCAATGTCTTAATGGCTTTTATATTCTTTAATGCTAGCTACAAACATCTCTCGAGTTTGATTCTTATTCTCTACACTTTGTCTGCATTATTACTTCCTATTTATATAACATATTCAGTCACCATCTTCTCGCTTTTTCGTTTAAGGAAATCCTGACCCCTAAGTCCTATCAAAAGCTACAGAACTCAATTTAAATAAATACTTTATTAAATATTCCCATTTTAATTTCTGTAAACCCTACATGAGAATCTATATACAATACTTTGGTTGGAGGTAAATATTTAAACAGGATTGAAAAACAGAATACGGAATAGATTGTCTGTCGAGTTCTTTCACGGTGGCTTCGGATCATTATAAAACAAGGCACCATAGAAAATAAAAAAAATCAGATGTGCAATAAAAAACAACTAGCCAATGAGAAATAAACTTCGATACTTAAAGAACCTAAAAATGATCAAAATAAGGTTAGATACTACCTATGTTCGTTCCTTCACACCCACTAATAATGAGTTATTGCATTATTTTATTTTATCATTTTCTTTCAACATATATTTTATTAAGTTATTAAGTAGAAAGTGTTTTGTTTCTTTAACAAATCAAATTTGAACCATACGTACAATCCCAACTTGCTTATATTAATTGGCTTAAAACAAAACATTTCCAAGGTTCCCAAGAAAAGGAGGGGTTCTATGGTTCGCTAGGAGCGTACAAGTGCTTAATTAAATAAGTTGTATGTGCCTAATATTAAATTAATTAGAAAATACTAACTTTACATACTGCTATCATCAAAGGAAATGTCACTTAATATTAGTCTCCATGTTTGCAACCAGCTTGTACCAGAGGTGTCTCCCAAAATACTATCGCATATTTGTATATATTTGTGACAAGTAATATCTATATTTAACAATGTGGAGTCAACGCCTGAGTCAACATTGGACTATCATTGAGTTTGTCTTTCATACCCGAAAACTTTATTACATAATTTTGGATTTATCACTGCACGAGTTTTTGGGAAGAATGACAAAAAGGGGGAGATTGTTAATGTTGACTTTGTTGACATTAACGATATGGAACTTGTTCCATCCTTGATTTTGTCTTTCAAATCTAAAAACCGTTTACCATATATAATGACTTTATTTACGAGTGTGCAGGAGATATTTTCGGAATAGATATGGAGCTAAAAATGAAGAGTTATTTCCGGAATGGATATGATTCAATGAAGTGGAAGAGATATTTTCGGAATGGATATGGAGCTAAAAAGGAAGAGTTATTTCCGGAATGGATATGATCCAATAAAGTGGAGGAGATATTTTGGGAATGGATATTGAGCTGAAAGGAAGGAGTTATTCTCAGAATGAATATGATCTCGAATGGAATTGCAGCTATATAAAGAGGAACTTCGATCTCATACTTTGACCGATAACAATGGAGTAACGGGCGACGAACGAGAAGAAAGAAAACAAGAGAGCTCTCTAAATATATTCGTCATCACAATTCTTTACCTAGTGTTTTACCTTCACATAGGAGTAGGTTATCTGTGTGAAGATTATGAGAGTCGTTAGATTCTTTACTATGCTGTTTTTACTATCTTTTGATAGTTATTCTTTTTGTAATCCATTCAAGTAGTGGAATTTTGCCATGAAGGCGTGCAACAAGTTATTTAACTTGCTGCATATTTTAAAACTGCGTCTCCGTTGTTTTTACTGGTAAGTTTAAATTTTTCGCTGTGCAATAATATTATGATCCCGAATGTTGTTTCAACATTAGGGTCAATATTTAAGTTTACTTTTAACTTAGCTATTTCCATATCAATTTTATGGGGACCTCGCCCCACCGCGCATCCCCGCTCCCTTTCAAATTGGTATCAGAGCATCCGCTTGATACACTAAGCGTTTTTATCCTATTGAAGTGGATGCCCTAAAGTATTTTGGCAAAGTCCCCGTCTCGGATCAAACTATGCCTATTGGAAAATCCGAATGCGACAGTGCATAAAGTCGATTGACTCGCGTGCTTGGGATTCGGTTCTTAATGGTTATACCCCTCCTAAAACACCTCCTGATGCTGATGGAGAAGTGTTTGACAAGCCCATTGCCGAATGGACTGTTCTTGAAAGAGCAGCAGTCGCTTTTAACGAAAAAGCTTTACATACCGTTTTTTCCTCCGTCGATATTTTTATGTTCAAAAGCATACAAAACATTACTAATGCGAGACATGCATGTGACATGTTGCAAAGGTATTGTGAGGGTGATGCGAGCGTAAGAGACACAAAGTTGCGACTTTTAAATAGCCAATTTGAAAACTTTCGTATGAGGGACGATGAAGACATCACTACTTATTTTGGAAAGCTTTTGAATATTTCTAGCGAGTGTCATAGTCTAGGTCAACCTATTTCTAACAGTTTTAAATTCTAAAGCTATTAGGTCACTATCCGAGAAGTTCAATGTGAAGGTGACAGCTGTAGAGGAAGCCCACAATCTAGCCACACTCGACTTCAATACCCTCATGAACATTATGAAGAACTATGAGACCAATCTCGAAGTTCAGAAAAAATGCGCCAATGGGTAAAAGTCTTGCTCTAGTCTCGCAACCATCAGGTGTTGAATCTGATGTTGAGCCAGACGATGATGAGGATATGACTATGATTGTTAGGAAATTCAAAAGGTTACTGATAAATAAAAGACAGATGAATGTTGGTCCAACATTCAAGAATGTTCTCAACGCTCAAGAGCCTTCATCTGATCCGAATTGCTCTATCAACAAAAGAAACTCTGCTGATAAAGCGAAAGCCAACAAACTTGACAGGGACTCTGTTCAATGTCATGCTTGTAAAGGCTGTGGTCATTATGCAAATGAATGTGCTATCACTCTTCGCAGGTTTGGAAAAGAATATTGGGTCAGCCTATCTGATGATGAAGAAGACGCATCAGCAAGAAACACGCATCCGCCCAAAGGACTAAAGTTCCAATGCTAACCTTCTCTGACAACGAAGATGAAGATCATCATACTGGATTTAATGCGGTAACAAATGTTGATCCAACATTGGATTCAACATTTGAACACTATATTCTCTTTGATTATGATGAATCAAACAACTTTGATGAATCTTTGTTGTTAGATGATACAGATGGTCTTTTAGAACATGCCGAGGATGTTGAATCACTGGAAGAAACGTACAAACAATTGTACGTAGAGTGGACGAATCAAAGGAAGGAGATCTCGAAATTGAAGGACTCCGTTCAAGTGTTGACTGAGGAAAATGTGAACAATGAAAAGGTAATCAATGGCTTGCTTGAAGGGATGAGCAAGATGGAAGCCTTACTGACCAGAAAGGACAAAGAAATTGACAAGCTTCAAAAGCAAGGCAACAAGGCTTCAGATACCTTCTCAAAGATGAATAAAGGCAAGTCCACAACTGACGAGGTTCTTTCGTTAATACTTCTAATCATGGTCTAGGATTAAAATCACATCCTAAAAAGCATTCTGCATCGAAGTCCATGTCTAGAAGTTTTAAGTGCCATTTTCGTCTTAAACCTAGACACATTAAACCTTATTGCTGGAAACTGAAAGATGTGATATCCAAAAAGCAAATGTTGACTGAAAAATCATCCAACATTCGCTCCAACATTGAGAAATCAGTGTTGAAGAAAATGTCTGGAGGTAGTTCAGACAACATTAGTTCTGGTTCTGTGAATCACATGAATACAAGTTTTTGGAGTCCATCAGTTCAGAAGAAAGCTTGGGTACGAAAATCACCAATTCTATGTAATGTTGTTTACACGTCCTTGAAAGCTAACGTTTCAGGATCTTGGTACTTCGATAGTGGTTGTTCACGACACATGACAGGTACCAAAGATTACTTGATAGACTATACTCCGTTAAGTAATGGTACGGTTATTTTTGGAGGTGGAGCAAAAAATTCTCGGACAAGGCAAACTTAATGTGGTTGGCTTTCCGGCCCTAAAGAATATCCTCCATGTTGATGGACTTGTTGCTAATTTAATTAACATAAGTCGATTATGTGACGACGATTTTGAGGTAAGGTTTAATATAGAATGTTGTGAAGTCTGTAATGACAAGAATTTGTGTGTGATGGCAGGTAAAAGGTCGAGTGATAATTGCTACCAGGTTGGTCGAGCAGAGGATGTGGAAGCTAACAATGTTGAGTCAACATCCGACTCAACATTAGCTCCTGAACAGGATACTGATGATGATACCTTAAATCTTCGAAGAGATCCTCCTGCTAGGATTCAAAAATCCCACCCCTCTGATCAGATCATTGACAGACTAAATGAAGGACGAAAAACAAGGGATAAACCACGAAGAGATTACAGATCTTAGGAGAAGTATGCGAAGAATACTATGAAGAAATTCGGGCTAGAAAATGCAAAGGTAATGAAAACTCCTATGGGATCTACGCAAAAGGTAAGTAAAGATAATGTTGGGGAAAATGTTGATCCAACATTATACCGTTCCATGATTGGAAGCTTGTTATATCTTACTGCGAGTAGACCAGATCTTATGTATAGCGTTTGCATATGTGCAAGATATCAGGCCGAGCCAAAAATTTTACATTTAAATACTGTTAAAATAATTTTAAAGTATGTTGGTGGTTCTTGCAGTCTCGGTTTATAATTTTCCAAGGATACTAACACAAATTTAGATGGTTTTAGTGATGCTGATTGGGCAGGTGACGAAGATGATCGCAAGAGCACAAGTGGTGGGTGTTTCTTCTTAGGTAATAATCTAGTGTCTTGGTTTAGTAAAAAACAAAATTGTGTTTCTCTCTCTACGGCCTAATCTGAGTATGTGGCAGCAGGCAGCTATTGTACACAACTCATATGGCTTAAGAGTATGTTGAGTGATTATGCGTTAGAGAGTAAAACTGTGATGATGTATTGTGATAATTTGAGTGCTATAAAGATTTCAAAAAATCCTATTCATCACTCTAGGACTAAGCACATAGATATTAGACATCATTTTTTGAGAGATATAGTAGAAAAAGAGTTACTGAAAATAGAGCATATAGATACTAAGAATCAGTTAGCGGATATTTTCACTAAAGCGTTAGACTTTGAAAGGTTTTCAAGCCTTAAGAAGTCTATAGGTCTGTGTCAGTGTCAGTAAATGTTGGTCCATTATCTGAATCAACATTTGCATATGTCAAATATGGTAGTTTCTGTTTCGATTTTTGTCTAAATTTCTCTCAGTTAATTCCTAAAATGATTTGACTCACCTAGATCGTTTTCTGAAATGACCCGCTCACTAGCACAAGGTTTTCTCATGATCCTTTTTCAAGATACAAGTTCAGAATATTAAGAATCCTTAGATACACGACATTCGCGGTGACGATGTATTCTTTGCGTGCAATAAAAAGCTGAACTTTGATGGAAAGGAAATCAATAAAGAGCAGTGCACAATATTTCATATCTATAATAAACGTGAGTAAATGGCAGAAATTGAAAGAAAATTGAGTTCTAGGGTGTTAAACAGAAAATGAAGGAAATCGTTTGAGAATGCTGGATCAAATGTTGAGCAACATATGTGACTAATCATTTTGATCATGCGATATTTTATATTTATACATATATTATCTATATATATTTATATATAATTAGTCTGTCGAGTCTAGTATATATATCTCTCATGATTATTTAAGCGAAAATCAGAAACCGCCACTTGGAGCTCGCGGTTCATCAAGTCCTAACGGTTAGTTTTCATTTAAACTCTTTATTTGTGCTATTTTCCAAACGAAAACTAGTTACCGTTGCGGCAAAACTTTCGACTGACACAACATTTTTGCATTTACCTACTCTTTATGCTCACTTTATATCTCCTAATTCGCATTACTCTATTTCATATTTTCTAAATATATCTCTGCAAATCACAAATTTCCCGAGCTTTCTTTCATTATCCATGGCAAACTCACCTCACTTTACTATCATTACTACGAACAACAATAGTTACTATTGTGTCTCTCCATTATTCTAATCTAACATGATAGCTCGATTCCTCGGAAGAATTATTCGAAGAACTCTGAACAACAGAAAGCGAGATGAAAATGATCAAATCATAAACAAAAACAACAACAAACGCAATATCGCTTCATTGCCTAATTATTTTAGGAATTAGTTACATAAAAATCGATGATGATAAGATCCCGACGTAATAATACCGCATTTTACTATTTGGGTTATGGCATAAAATTGTGCTTAATGCTTTGCATAAATGAATGTCGATAAATCCTCGGATTTTTACATTTTTCGTCCCTGATGTTTGGCCTATTGGGCGTTTTTGGTCCCCAATTTTTCCAAGTTACAATTTCAGTCCACAATATTACCAATTTAGGGCGTTTTTGGTCTCCCGATTAACTTAATCGTATGTTTGGAGGGAATGTTACACACATCTGTTTTCACTAATTGGAACCTAAAACATTCTAGTTTCATCCCAAAAAGGTCCTCACGGCGATTTAAACGCGCAGAACATTCCATTGTTATAATTGAATCGTTAGTTCGAATTTATGCAGTAACCCTCCCCCCATTTCATGTCGAAGAAGATGATTTATGAGCATTCAAGTCGATTAAAATGAAATCAGTTCGTGTAACGTGTTAAATTCCCTCTTATCATACGATTAAGTTAACTATGTGACCAAAAACGACCAAAATCAATAACATTGAGGACTGAAACGTATCTCGAAAAAATTGGGACCAAAAAACGCCCATACGCCAAACATCAGGGACCAAAAATGTAAAAATCCCATAAATCCTCTATTGTTTAGTTATGCATATAACGCTTGCTATTCAATTGAAGAATGTTCTAGATAGCCTAATGTTTATTAAAAGGGAAAATTATAAGATTGGGTCACCAACGATACCATTTTTGTTTTTTATGTCACTATGTTTGATAATCCCGAAATAGGCCACTAACCTTGCACATATTACAAAATTTGACCACCGGTGATTTTTCCGGCAAAAACATAGGGAATCCGACGTGGCCGATGACGTGGCTGCTAATATGTCATCGGCCACGTCGGATTTCCGGAAACTTTTGTCGGAATATTGACCAGTGACCCATTTTGTTAATACATACAAAGCGAGTGACCTATTTTTGCAATTATCAAACACAATTACCCAAAAATAAAAACATGTATAGTTACTGACTAAGTCTCATATTTTTTCCTATGTTAAAATTTAAGCTAAACGGCCTAAAAAAATTCACTTGGAATGTTGACGACCATTGTTTGAATGAGCACAAACATCCTGCAAAACCGTTTTTGAATGTGCATTGAATGCAATAATTAGAAAGGCTATGTTAACTTTGTTGCGTCCAACTCTAGATTTTACCTTTTCGAAAATAGAATAACTTCTTGCAAGCAGCTATTACTCTGCAGCTTTGCTTCCAATGATCTTAAGGCTATGTAGTTTGTCTTTGTCACTATGAATGAACTTTATTGATCGGTTATGTTGTCCTTAAAGAGTGATACTTGAGAAATCGATTATATGCAAAACTTGATTTGGGCCTGACTAACTAAGTCTGATTTCCTCAGTTCGGTTTTATCGGACGAGCAAAATAGATTAATTGAGTGAGAGTCTTAGTAGAAAGATGGAAAACCATATCCTTGCAGTCTTCACAAAGACGTATAAGATGTGTGCCAGTTGTGAAGTTGCGTCCTGTAACTTGAGATCGGTTGACCTTTCGGGTAACCCAAGCTAAGAGCTAAGAGTTTAGTCAGCGAAGTATAGCTAGGGATGTTATACGTCGTGAGTCCAGCTAAGGAGGTTGTACATTGTTGTATGTAAACCGAGCATTTTAGTGGGTTCCTTACTTGCGGAGAAGAAGCAGCGACGTAGGACATTGAGTTCCGAACTTCCATAAACAAATTATGTGTTCACCGCGTTGCATTCGTTTATACTCTACCACGTAGAGTTCAAGCATTTTTAAGTGTTCGATAAAATGCTTCACCCAAAACCGGTTTTTAACTTACATAGGTTTTGGAGTATTTTAAGAACCCATTAAACCGATTATAAGAGGATTATGTTGAGTATTTTAAGCTTGCTTTATAACCCAAACTTGCTTAGCCTTTCTGTGCTAAATTATTTTCAAGAACATTTGTTATTGCAGCTCAAGTATTTTTCCAACTGTTTAAAACATAAGAAATTTTCGAGGTTTCATTTTAAAACACCGGTCGACGACCCTGACTAATTTAATTCAGGATCTTTCGCAAAAAGTGTTCGAATTAGATATACCTTTGCCCTTGAAAATGATAATTAAAAGGAACAACAACCCATTAATTCAACATGATCATGAACCCAATTTCGTCGTTGACTATGATCTCGGTAAAATTACACGTTCTTCACTCAAGATTATTATATTTCAGATCCCTTATTTTACTCCTAATCGTTCTCTCATTGTCACATATTCACTATTTTATGCTTAAGATATTTTGATGGCAGCAATAAAGATTGAATTTAATTAAAGTTGTTTGATGATAAACATGGTTTCTTCATTGATCATGAGCTCTTTAAATTACAGTCTTCACTCAAGAGTATTGTCTCTCACAGTTATGACGATTCCTTACACTCCTGATCAACCTCTCACGGTCACAATTTTACTGACTAACTACATCGGTTATTCTCAAGCATATGAAGTAAAAACATAAAAAAGAAAAAGAAAATAGGAGTACAACTATACAAATCTGTCGCACTTAACAACAGTCTTATTTAGGAGCTCGAATCTTTCTCTAATCCAGAGATGCCCCTTAATTGGATTTCGCTCCTTCAATTTTGCGATAGGACATCTATCTATGTCTTCGTCTCCTCTTGGAGCCTCCGTAAGGTTTCGAGGACTGCATCACACAAAGAAAGTATTGTGCCAGTGAAGGAAATAATAAAATAACCGCGTCTTGTTCATAAGAGGTACTCACCCACGGTGGCATAATTTCTTTTGGCCCGAGCTCAACGTGTTTACAGTATTTGCAAATCAGCCCTTCGTCGTCTCTTAAGGTCAGCTCGTGTACCCCTCTACGACATCGACAATATTGAGTTTGCATATCCTTTTCATCGACCTGCACAGAAACATATCTTCATTGAGTAATTCTGAAACTTTGCGAGTAAGCGAAGTGAATATTGCGCGAATTAAATAACTTCGTATTAGGAAGAAAACAATGGAAATTAATTATGGTTGTGTGAGTTCTTACCACCGGTTGAGGAAGTACTTTTGGTTCTGGATTCACCCAACCACGGTCTAGGTCAGAAAACATGTCTTTCATCCGTCTTCCATGATCGGTCATCCCGATTTCATTTGGCCGATCTCCAAAACTGAACCTCAAGGGGAGAGTGGTGGCCATATTCCCTTCATGATTTTGACTTGCGTTGTTTTTCTCCTCGGTTTTCTCCGTAGAAATTTTCACTGAGAAAAAAACTTACCGAACTATTAAGTGTGCAAAAATTCTCCAACCTACACGAATCATATCAACATATGTGTTAGCCATACCAGAAGAAGAAGAATCGTCTTGGTTAGCGATAACTTCTGCATCGCTCTTCCTCTTACTCTGATTAGCGGAACCTAGAAGAAAACATTTATTATCATTACTACCAACAACAATAGTTACTATTAGTCTCTCCATTATCCTAATCTAACCTGATAGATCACTTGAGCTAACCCTCAGTTCGTTCTCCAGATAGCTCGATTCCTCGGAAGAATTATTCGAAGAACTCTGAACAACAGAAAGCGAGATGAAAATGATCAAATCATAAACAAAAACAACAACAAACGCAATATCGCTTCATTTCCTAATTACTTTAGGAATTAGTTACATAAAAATCGATGATGATATTTGGGTTATGGCATAAAATTGTGCTTAATGCTTTGTTGCCGAAAACACATTTACAGCATTTCGAAATCGAACACACTTATGTGATGTATTAGGTAAAAAATCTTTAACTGATTTAAAAAGATTGAAAATCATAAAAAAAAAAATCTTTGTAGACTTAAAAAATTTAGCATAGAAACCATTATACCATTGGTCACATCGTTAACATATGTAATATTACGCATAGGTCCGAGGTGATGGACTCCTTTAACCCGATAGATCATTCACTGCCGTTATTTAATCAACGAGAGAGCAACAACGCCATGTAGAAGACATTCATTACAAACGAAAATAGTAAAACTATATTTACCATATTTTGCAATGTCGTCTTTGTTTATCTGCTGCTAATGCTTATCGATTGTGGAGTGAAATAATGACTCCTAGTTGCCTATGTTCCATGAAGTAGATGAATGGCCTGTATTTATAGTACAGTGAATAAGGTCTAGCTTATGAATTTTGAGTTGACTATAATAGTAATATCATTTTTGTTGTTGCTTTACCTAAAAGTTTCACTTTATAATTTTATATAATTTATTTCCAAGAATTTCCTAGTCAATTACATGAATATTGACTAAAAATTTGAATAAATATATATTTTCTTAATAAAAAAAAGGTATTTACTTCATTTCTTATTACGTGCATTTTGACCGGAATATATAATCTTCAATATTGTGTATTTAATTCCAATTAATAGTTTTCGTAAAAAAAAGGTGAATAATTCTGTCAACAAGTTCACACTATATTATTCCATGTAAATGGACATAAACTAAATCTTAGTTATTTCAATATATTTATTTATGAATAAGGAGAGTGAATAAATTAATTGACATAAATGGATGTTAACTAAAAATCAATTCTATTAATATATTTATATAATTAAAGAAAATGACTAATTGGTATAAATAAACGTCGACAAATTTCTATTGTTTAGTGATGCATATAACGGTTGATATTGAAGAATGTTCTAGCTAGCCTAATCTTTATTAAAAGGGAAAATTATAAGATTGATTCATCAATTATACCATTTTTTGTTTTTATGTAACTATGTTTGATAATTGCGAAAATAAGTCAATAACTTTGCATATATTACAAAAATGGGTCATCGATGAATTTTTCGGCAAAAACCACAGGGAATCCGTCGTGGCCGCTGATGTGGCTACTTATATGTCATCGGCCACGTCTGATTTTCGAAAAATTTTGCAGGAAAATTGACCAGTGACCCATTTTGTTAGTACATGCAAAGCTAGTGACCTATTTTTGCAATTATCAAACATAATTACCCAAAAATAAAAACATGTATAGTTAGTGACTCAATCTCATAATTTTTCCTTTATTAAAATTTAAGCTAAACAACTCTAAAAAAATTCAATTGGAACGTTGACGACCATTATTTCAATGAGCACAAACATCCTGCAAAACCGTTTTTGAACGTGCATTGAATGCACTAATTAGAAAGGGCTATGTTAACTTTGTTGCGTCCACCTCTCGATTTTACTTTTTCGAAAATAGAATAACTTCTTACAAGCAACTATTACTGTGCAGCTTTGCTTCCAATGATCTTAAGGCAATGTAGTTTGTCTTTGTCAACATTGGGATTTAAATTTCAATTTGGCTAAACTCCAAGTCCTTACGCATTCAACATATCAATTTCCGGGTTAGTCTTTACTAGCGAAGAAAATAATTTCGGTGTCACTATCCAAACAGTGGACTCAATTAGAGGGGAGACATTTGGATTCTTACAGCGAGCGTACGTGACCGGTGATACCTACGGCGAACGTAAGAAGACGGTGGTAGCCGCATACCGGGAATTGATTCCCTCTCACTCATCTCTAAAGAACCTAAGGAATATGTATATTCTAAAAACCCTAACTATGTGAAATTCGTACAACGTACGTGATTTTAAATTGGTGCCGATCCGTGTACTCGCTAGATGAACCGGCGGGGTTGCATTTCTACGATAAATGCGCACTTTCATTTTGAATTTTCCGCTGCGCATCGCCCCGAGCGGCCTAGCGAACCCAACACGAATTAGATATCATTGCCCTTAATTACTATGAAAAATATAAGTGAAAATTAAAAGGAACAAGAACCCATTAATTCAACGTGATCATGAACCCAATTTCGTCATTGACTATGATCTCGGTAAAATTACACGTTCTTCACTCAAGATTATTATATTTCAGTTAAAACTATCCCTTATTTTACTCCTAATCCTTCTCTCATTGTCACATATTCACTATTATGCTTAAGATATTTTGATGGCAGCAATAAAGATTGAATTTAATTAAAGTTGTTTGATGATAAACAAGGTTTCTTCATTGATCATGAGCTCGTTAAATTACAGTCTTCACTCAAGAGTATTGTCTCTCACATTTATGACGATTCCTTATTACACTCTTGATCAACCTCTCACGGTCACAATTTTACTGTTATAAACTAACTACATCGGTTATTCTCAAGCACATGAAGTAACAACATAAAAAAGAAAAAGAAAATAGGAGTACAACTATACAAATCTGTAGCACTTAACAACAGTCTTATTTAGGAACTCGAATCTTTCTCTAATCCAGAGATGCCACTTAATTGGTTTTAGCTCCTTCAATTTTGCGATAGGACATCTATCTATGTCTTCGTCTCCTCTTGGAGCCTCCGTAAGGTTTCGAGGCCTGCATCACACAAAGAAAATATTGTGCCAATGAAAAATATAATAAAATAAACGAGTCTTGTTCATAAGAAGTACTCACCCACGGTGGCATAATTTCTTTTGGTCCGAGCTCCACGTGTTTACAGGATTTTCAAATCAGCCCTTCGTCATCTCGCAAGGTCAGCTTGTGTACCCCTCTACGACATCGACCGAATTGAGTTTGCATATCTTTTTCATCGACTTGCACAGAAACATATCTTGATTGAGTAATTCTGAACTATGCGTGTAAGCAAAGTGAATATTGCTCGAATTAAATAAATTCGATAGGAAGATTGACAAAAAATGGGTATTAATTATGGTTGTGTGGGATCTTACCACCGGTTCAGGAAGTACTTTTGGTTCTGGATCCACCCAACCACTGTCTAGGGCTGAAAACATGTCTCTCATCTGTCTTTCGTGATCGTTCATCCCGATCTCATCTTGCAGATCTTCAAAATTGAACTTAAAGGGGAGAGCGGTGGGCGTATTCCCTTGATGATTTTGACCTGCGTTATTTTTCATTTTCTCCATAGAAATTTTCACCGAAAAAAAATTGACAAACCATTATTTGTGCAAAATTTCTAAAACTTACCTTAATCAGAGAAGACGACAATCCAAATTTATCCAACCCAAACGAATCATATCAGCAGATGTGTTAGTCATACCAGAAGAAGAAGAATCGTCTCGGTTAGCGATAACTTCTGCATCGCTCTTCCTCTTGCCCTTATTAGCTGAACCTAGAAGAAAACATTTATTATCATTAGTACGAACAACAATAGTTACTATTATGTCTCTCCATTATTTCTAACATGAGAGATCGCTTGAGCTAACCCTCAGTACGTTCTCCAGATAGCTCGAATCCTCGGAAGAATTATTCGAAGAACTCTGAACAACAGAAAGCGAGATGAAAATGATAAAATCATAAACAAAAACAACAACAAACGCAATATCGATTCATTTCCTAATTATTTTAGGAATTAGTTACATAAAAACCGATGATGATAGGATCTCGACGTAATAATACCGCATGCTTGTGTTATGGCATAAAATTGCGCTCTGTTGATGATTTGTTGCCGAAACATCTTTAACAGATTTCGAAAGATTGAAATAAAAATAAAATAAAATCAAATTCTTCTTAGACTTAAAAAATTACAGCATACAGACCAGTATACCATATGTCACGTCGTTAACAAATTTTGCCGGAAAATTGACCAGTGACTCAATTCAATTAATACATACAAAGTTAGTAACATATTTTGCAATTATCAAACATAGTGACCAAAAAATAAAAACAGATAGAGTTAGTGACTCAATTTTATAATTTTGCCTTTATTAAAATTGTAGCTAAACGACTCTTAAAAAATTCACTTGAAATGTTGATGACCATTGTTTGAATGAGTACAAACGTCCTTCAAAACCGCATTTGAATGTGCATTGAATGCATAATTCGAAAGGGCTCTGTTAACTTCGTTGCGTCCAACTCTACACCTAACTTTTTCAAAAATAGAATAAACTTCTTACAATCACCATTATTCTGCAGCTTTGCTTCTGATGATCTTTTAATTGCTAAGCTGAGCTCCAAGTCCTTGAATCGGATTCCTGTGACTGAACTTTATGATTGGTTCTATTATCCTTGAAGACCTATACTTGAGAAAACGATTATTTGTCACACTTGATTTGCACTGGACCAACTATGTCCGATTTGGTCAGTTCGGTTTCTTCGGTTCAGTTTAGTTCGATTCATAACCCTAACCGATATAAATATGAGTTAATTATTTTAACTCATTATCTTTAAAATAAAAGTTTCGAACATGACATTCCAATTGCCCTTTCATTACTCTGAGAAAAATAAGTAAAAAATTTAAAAGGAAAAATAACCCATTCATTCAGCATGATCGTGAACACGATTTCGTCATTAATTGTAACCTCAGAATGATGACTCAAGATTAGTATATTTTAGTTAAACCTATACCTTATTTTACCACAGATCTACCTCATTGCCACATACTCACTGTTTTATACTTGGGCATCAGCTGAATCTAATCAATTATGAGTGTTTACTTTGTTAGACGATAAACAAGGTTTCTTAATTAATTATGAGCTCAACAACTTACATTGTCTTCAATGGTATCTTGCAGTTATAATGATTCCTTGTTACACTTTTGATCGACCTCTCACTTTCATTTTGAATTTTCCGCTGCGCATCGCCCCGAGCGGCCTAGCGAACCCAGCACGAATTAGATATCATTGCCCTTAATTACTATGAAAAATATAAGTGAAAATTAAAAGGAACAAGAACCCATTAATTCAACGTGATCATGAACCCCATTTCGTCATTGACTATGATCTCGGTAAAATTACACGTTCTTCACTCAAGATTATTATATTTCAGTTAAAACTATCCCTTATTTTACTCCTAATCGTTCTCTCATTGTCACATATTCACTATTTTATGCTTAAGATATTTTGATGGCAGCAATAAAGATTGAAGTTAATTAAAGTTATTTGATGATAAACAAGGTTTCTTCATTGATCATGAGCTCTTTAAATTACAGTCTTCACTCAAGAGTATTGTCTCTCACAGTTATGACGATTCCTCACACTCTTGATCAACATCTCACGGTCACAATTTTACTGACTAACTACATCGGTTATTCTCAAGCATATGAAGTAAAAACATAAAAAAGAAAAAGAAAATAGGAGTACAACTATACAAATCTGTCGCACTTAACAACAGTCTTATTTAGGAGCTCGAATCTTTCTCTAATCCAGAGATGCCCCTTAATTGGATTTCGCTCCTTCAATTTTGCGATAGGACATCTATTTATGTCTTCGTCTCCTCTTGGAGCCTCCGTAAGGTTTCGAGGACTGCATCACACAAAGAAAGTATTGTGCCAATGAAGGAAATAATAAAATAACCGCGTCTTGTTCATAAGAGGTACTCACCCACAGTGGCATAATCTCTTTCGGCCCGAGCTCAACGTGTTTACAGTATTTGCAAATCAGCCCTTCGTCGTCTCGTAAGGTCAGCTCGTGTATCCCTCTACGACATCGACCGGATTGAGTTTGCATATCTTTTTCATCGACCTGCACAGAAACATATCTTGATTGAGTAATTCTGAAACTTTGCGCGTAAGCGAAGTGAATATTGCGCGAATTAAATAAATTCGTATTAGGAAGAAAAAAATGGAAATTAATTATGGTTGTGTGAGTTCTTACCACCGGTTGAGGAAGTACTTTTGGTTCTGGATTCACCCAACCACGGTCTAGGTCAGAAAACATGTCTTTCATCCGTCTCCCATGATCGGTCATCCCGATCTCATTTGGCGGATCTCCAAAACTGAACCTCAAGGGGAGAGTGGTGGCCATATTCCCTTCATGATTTTGACTTGCGTTGTTTTCTCCTCGGTTTTCTCCGTAGAAATTTTCACTGAGAAAAAAAATTACCGAACCATTAAGTGTGCAAAAATTCTCCAACCTACACGAATCATATCAACATATGTGTTAGCCATACCAGAAGAAGAAGAATCGTCTTGGTTAGCGATAACTTCTGCATCGCTCTTCCTCTTACTCTGATTAGCGGAACCTAGAAGAAAACATTTATTATCATTACTACCAACAACAATAGTTACTATTAGTCTCTCCATTATCCTAATCTAACCTGATAGATCACTTGAGCTAACCCTCAGTTCGTTCTCCAGATAGCTCGATTCCTCGGAAGAATTATTCGAAGAACTCTGAACAACAGAAAGCGAGATGAAAATGATCAAATCATAAACAAAAACAACAACAAACGCAATATCGCTTCATTTCCTAATTACTTTAGGAATTAGTTACATAAAAATCGATGATGATATTTGGGTTATGGCATAAAATTGTGCTTAATGCTTTGTTGCCGAAAACACATTTACAGCATTTCGAAATCGAACACACTTATGTGATGTATTAGGTAAAAAATCTTTAACTGATTTAAAAAGATTGAAAATCATAAAAAAAACAAATCTTTGTAGACTTAAAAAATTTAGCATAGAAACCATTATACCATTGGTCACATCGTTAACATATGTAATATTACGCATAGGTCCGAGGTGATGGACTCCTTTAACCCGATAGATCATTCACTGCCGTTATTTAATCAACGAGAGAGCAACAACGCCATGTAGAAGACATTCATTACAAACGAAAATAGTAAAACTATATTTACCATATTTTGCAATGTCGTCTTTGTTTATCTGCTGCTAATGCTTATCGATTGTGGAGTGAAATAATGATTCCTAGTTGCCTATGTTGCATGAAGTAGATGAATGGCCTGTATTTATAGTACAGTGAATAAGGTCTGGTTATGAATTTTGAGTTGACTATAATAGTAATATCATTTTTGTTGTTGCTTTACCTAAAAGTTTCACTTTATAATTTTATATAATTTATTTCCAAGAATTTTCTAGTCAATTACATGAATATTGACTAAAAATTTGAATAAATATATATTTTCTTAATAAAAAAAAAGGTATTTACTTCATTTCTTATTACGTGCATTTGACCGGAATATATAATCTTCAATATTGTGTATTTAATTCCAATTAATAGTTTTCCTAAAAAAAAGGTGAATAATTCTGTCAACAAGTTCACACTATATTATTCCATGTAAATGGACATAAACTAAATCTTAGTTATTTCAATATATTTATTTATGAATAAGGAGAGTGAATAAATTAATTGACATAAATGGATGTTAGTTAAAAATCAATTCTATTAATATATTTATATAATTAAAGAAAATGACTAATTGGTATAAATAAACGTCGACAAATTTCTATTGTTTAGTGATGCATATAACGGTTGATATTGAAGAATGTTCTAGCTAGCCTAATCTTTATTAAAAGGGAAAATTATAAGATTGATTCATCAATTATACCATTTTTTGTTTTTATGTAACTATGTTTGATAATTGCGAAAATAAGTCAATAACTTTGCATATATTACAAAAATGGGTCATCGATGAATTTTTCGGCAAAAACCACAGGGAATCCGTCGTGGCCGCTGATGTGGCTACTTATATGTCATCGGCCACGTCTGATTTTCGAAAAATTTTGCAGGAAAATTGACCAGTGACCCATTTTGTTAGTACATGCAAAGCTAGTGACCTATTTTTGCAATTATCAAACATAATTACCCAAAAATAAAAACATGTATAGTTAGTGACTCAATCTCATAATTTTTCCTTTATTAAAATTTAAGCTAAACAACTCTAAAAAAATTCAATTGGAACGTTGACGACCATTATTTCAATGAGCACAAACATCCTGCAAAACCGTTTTTGAACGTGCATTGAATGCACTAATTAGAAAGGGCTATGTTAACTTTGTTGCGTCCACCTCTCGATTTTACTTTTTCGAAAATAGAATAACTTCTTACAAGCAACTATTACTGTGCAGCTTTGCTTCCAATGATCTTAAGGCAATGTAGTTTGTCTTTGTCAACATTGGGATTTAAATTTCAATTTGGCTAAACTCCAAGTCCTTACGCATTCAACATATCAATTTCCGGGTTAGTCTTTACTAGCGAAGAAAATAATTTCGGTGTCACTATCCAAACAGTGGACTCAATTAGAGGGGAGACATTTGGATTCTTACAGCGAGCGTACGTGACCGGTGATACCTACGGCGAACGTAAGAAGACGGTGGTAGCCGCATACCGGGAATTGATTCCCTCTCACTCATCTCTAAAGAACCTAAGGAATATGTATATTCTAAAAACCCTAACTATGTGAAATTCGTACAACGTACGTGATTTTAAATTGGTGCCGATCCGTGTACTCGCTAGATGAACCGGCGGGGTTGCATTTCTACGATAAATGCGCACTTTCATTTTGAATTTTCCGCTGCGCATCGCCCCGAGCGGCCTAGCGAACCCAACACGAATTAGATATCATTGCCCTTAATTACTATGAAAAATATAAGTGAAAATTAAAAGGAACAAGAACCCATTAATTCAACGTGATCATGAACCCAATTTCGTCATTGACTATGATCTCGGTAAAATTACACGTTCTTCACTCAAGATTATTATATTTCAGTTAAAACTATCCCTTATTTTACTCCTAATCCTTCTCTCATTGTCACATATTCACTATTATGCTTAAGATATTTTGATGGCAGCAATAAAGATTGAATTTAATTAAAGTTGTTTGATGATAAACAAGGTTTCTTCATTGATCATGAGCTCGTTAAATTACAGTCTTCACTCAAGAGTATTGTCTCTCACATTTATGACGATTCCTTATTACACTCTTGATCAACCTCTCACGGTCACAATTTTACTGTTATAAACTAACTACATCGGTTATTCTCAAGCACATGAAGTAACAACATAAAAAAGAAAAAGAAAATAGGAGTACAACTATACAAATCTGTAGCACTTAACAACAGTCTTATTTAGGAACTCGAATCTTTCTCTAATCCAGAGATGCCACTTAATTGGTTTTAGCTCCTTCAATTTTGCGATAGGACATCTATCTATGTCTTCGTCTCCTCTTGGAGCCTCCGTAAGGTTTCGAGGCCTGCATCACACAAAGAAAATATTGTGCCAATGAAAAATATAATAAAATAAACGAGTCTTGTTCATAAGAAGTACTCACCCACGGTGGCATAATTTCTTTTGGTCCGAGCTCCACGTGTTTACAGGATTTTCAAATCAGCCCTTCGTCATCTCGCAAGGTCAGCTTGTGTACCCCTCTACGACATCGACCGAATTGAGTTTGCATATCTTTTTCATCGACTTGCACAGAAACATATCTTGATTGAGTAATTCTGAACTATGCGTGTAAGCAAAGTGAATATTGCTCGAATTAAATAAATTCGATAGGAAGATTGACAAAAAATGGGTATTAATTATGGTTGTGTGGGATCTTACCACCGGTTCAGGAAGTACTTTTGGTTCTGGATCCACCCAACCACTGTCTAGGGCTGAAAACATGTCTCTCATCTGTCTTTCGTGATCGTTCATCCCGATCTCATCTTGCAGATCTTCAAAATTGAACTTAAAGGGGAGAGCGGTGGGCGTATTCCCTTGATGATTTTGACCTGCGTTTTTTTCATTTTCTCCATAGAAATTTTCACCGAAAAAAAATTGACAAACCATTATTTGTGCAAAATTTCTAAAACTTACCTTAATCAGAGAAGACGACAATCCAAATTTATCCAACCCAAACGAATCATATCAGCAGATGTGTTAGTCATACCAGAAGAAGAAGAATCGTCTCGGTTAGCGATAACTTCTGCATCGCTCTTCCTCTTGCCCTTATTAGCTGAACCTAGAAGAAAACATTTATTATCATTAGTACGAACAACAATAGTTACTATTATGTCTCTCCATTATTTCTAACATGAGAGATCGCTTGAGCTAACCCTCAGTACGTTCTCCAGATAGCTCGAATCCTCGGAAGAATTATTCGAAGAACTCTGAACAACAGAAAGCGAGATGAAAATGATAAAATCATAAACAAAAACAACAACAAACGCAATATCGATTCATTTCCTAATTATTTTAGGAATTAGTTACATAAAAACCGATGATGATAGGATCTCGACGTAATAATACCGCATGCTTGTGTTATGGCATAAAATTGCGCTCTGTTGATGATTTGTTGCCGAAAACATCTTTAACAGATTTCGAAAGATTGAAAATAAAAATAAAATAAAATCAAATTCTTCTTAGACTTAAAAAATTACAGCATACAGACCAGTATACCATATGTCACGTCGTTAACAAATTTTGCCGGAAAATTGACCAGTGACTCAATTCAATTAATACATACAAAGTTAGTAACATATTTTGCAATTATCAAACATAGTGACCAAAAAATAAAAACAGATAGAGTTAGTGACTCAATTTTATAATTTTGCCTTTATTAAAATTGTAGCTAAACGACTCTTAAAAAATTCACTTGAAATGTTGATGACCATTGTTTGAATGAGTACAAACGTCCTTCAAAACCGCATTTGAATGTGCATTGAATGCATAATTCGAAAGGGCTCTGTTAACTTCGTTGCGTCCAACTCTACACCTAACTTTTTCAAAAATAGAATAAACTTCTTACAATCACCATTATTCTGCAGCTTTGCTTCTGATGATCTTTTAATTGCTAAGCTGAGCTCCAAGTCCTTGAATCGGATTCCTGTGACTGAACTTTATGATTGGTTCTATTATCCTTGAAGACCTATACTTGAGAAAACGATTATTTGTCACACTTGATTTGCACTGGACCAACTATGTCCGATTTGGTCAGTTCGGTTTCTTCGGTTCAGTTTAGTTCGATTCATAACCCTAACCGATATAAATATGAGTTAATTATTTTAACTCATTATCTTTAAAATAAAAGTTTCGAACATGACATTCCAATTGCCCTTTCATTACTCTGAGAAAAATAAGTAAAAAATTTAAAAGGAAAAATAACCCATTCATTCAGCATGATCGTGAACACGATTTCGTCATTAATTGTAACCTCAGAATGATGACTCAAGATTAGTATATTTTTAGTTAAACCTATACCTTATTTTACCACAGATCTACCTCATTGCCACATACTCACTGTTTTATACTTGGGCATCAGCTGAATCTAATCAATTATGAGTGTTTACTTTGTTAGACGATAAACAAGGTTTCTTAATTAATTATGAGCTCAACAACTTACATTGTCTTCAATGGTATCTTGCAGTTATAATGATTCCTTGTTACACTTTTGATCGACCTCTCACTTTCATTTGAATTTTCCGCTGCGCATCGCCCCGAGCGGCCTAGCGAACCCAGCACGAATTAGATATCATTGCCCTTAACTACTATGAAAAATATAAGTGAAAATTAAAAGGAACAAGAACCCATTAATTCAACGTGATCATGAACCCAATTTCGTCATTGACTATGATCTCGGTAAAATTACACGTTCTTCACTCAAGATTATTATATTTCAGTTAAAACTATCCCTTATTTTACTCCTAATCGTTCTCTCATTGTCACATATTCACTATTTTATGCTTAAGATATTTTGATGGCAGCAATAAAGATTGAAGTTAATTAAAGTTATTTGATGATAAACAAGGTTTCTTCATTGATCATGAGCTCTTTAAATTACAGTCTTCACTCAAGAGTATTGTCTCTCACAGTTATGACGATTCCTTACACTCTTGATCAACATCTCACGGTCACAATTTTACTGACTAACTACATCGGTTATTCTCAAGCATATGAAGTAAAAACATAAAAAAGAAAAAGAAAATAGGAGTACAACTATACAAATCTGTCGCACTTAACAACAGTCTTATTTAGGAGCTCGAATCTTTCTCTAATCCAGAGATGCCCCTTAATTGGATTTCGCTCCTTCAATTTTGCGATAGGACATCTATTTATGTCTTCGTCTCCTCTTGGAGCCTCCGTAAGGTTTCGAGGACTGCATCACACAAAGAAAGTATTGTGCCAATGAAGGAAATAATAAAATAACCGCGTCTTGTTCATAAGAGGTACTCACCCACAGTGGCATAATCTCTTTCGGCCCGAGCTCAACGTGTTTACAGTATTTGCAAATCAGCCCTTCGTCGTCTCGTAAGGTCAGCTCGTGTATCCCTCTACGACATCGACCGGATTGAGTTTGCATATCTTTTTCATCGACCTGCACAGAAACATATCTTGATTGAGTAATTCTGAAACTTTGCGCGTAAGCGAAGTGAATATTGCGCGAATTAAATAAATTCGTATTAGGAAGAAAAAAATGGAAATTAATTATGGTTGTGTGAGTTCTTACCACCGGTTGAGGAAGTACTTTTGGTTCTGGATTCACCCAACCACGGTCTAGGTCAGAAAACATGTCTTTCATCCGTCTCCCATGATCGGTCATCCCGATCTCATTTGGCGGATCTCCAAAACTGAACCTCAAGGGGAGAGTGGTGGCCATATTCCCTTCATGATTTTGACTTGCGTTGTTTTTCTCCTCGGTTTTCTCCGTAGAAATTTTCACTGAGAAAAAAAATTACCGAACCATTAAGTGTGCAAAAATTCTCCAACCTACACGAATCATATCAACATATGTGTTAGCCATACCAGAAGAAGAAGAATCGTCTTGGTTAGCGATAACTTCTGCATCGCTCTTCCTCTTACTCTGATTAGCGGAACCTAGAAGAAAACATTTATTATCATTACTACCAACAACAATAGTTACTATTAGTCTCTCCATTATCCTAATCTAACCTGATAGATCACTTGAGCTAACCCTCAGTTCGTTCTCCAGATAGCTCGATTCCTCGGAAGAATTATTCGAAGAACTCTGAACAACAGAAAGCGAGATGAAAATGATCAAATCATAAACAAAAACAACAACAAACGCAATATCGCTTCATTTCCTAATTACTTTAGGAATTAGTTACATAAAAATCGATGATGATATTTGGGTTATGGCATAAAATTGTGCTTAATGCTTTGTTGCCGAAAACACATTTACAGCATTTCGAAATCGAACACACTTATGTGATGTATTAGGTAAAAAATCTTTAACTGATTTAAAAAGATTGAAAATCATAAAAAAAACAAATCTTTGTAGACTTAAAAAATTTAGCATAGAAACCATTATACCATTGGTCACATCGTTAACATATGTAATATTACGCATAGGTCCGAGGTGATGGACTCCTTTAACCCGATAGATCATTCACTGCCGTTATTTAATCAACGAGAGAGCAACAACGACATATAGAAGACATTCATTACAAACGAAAATAGTAAAACAATATTTACCATATTTTGCAATGTCGTCTTTGTTTATCTGCTGCTAATGCTTATCGATTGTGGAGTGAAATAATGATTCCTAGTTGCCTATGTTGCATGAAGTAGATGAATGGCCTGTATTTATAGTACAGTGAATAAGGTCTGGTTATGAATTTTGAGTTGACTATAATAGTAATATCATTTTTGTTGTTGCTTTACCTAAAAGTTTCACTTTATAATTTTATATAATTTATTTCCAAGAATTTTCTAGTCAATTACATGAATATTGACTAAAAATTTGAATATATATATATATATATTTTTCTTAATAATAAAAACAAAAGGTATTTACTTCATTTCTTATTACGTGCATTTTGACCGGAATATATAATCTTCAATATTGTGTATTTAATTCCAATTAATAGTTTTTCTAAAAAAAGGTGAATAATACTGTCAACAAGTTCACACTATATTATTCCATGTAAATGGACATAAACTAAATCTTAGTTATTTCAATATATTTATTTATGAATAAGGAGAGTGAATAAATGAATTGACATAAATGGATGTTGACTAAAAATCAATTCTATTAATATATTTATATAATTAAAGAAAATGACTAATTGGTATAATGAACGTCGACAAATTTCTATTGTTTAGCGATGCATATAACGGTTGATATTGAAGAATGTTCTAGCTAGCCTAATCTTTATTAAAAAGGAAAATTATAAGATTGAGTCATCAATTATAAAATTATAAGATTGAGTCATCAATTATAACATAGAGGGAAGACATTTGGATCCCTACAGCGAGCGTACGTGACCGGTGATACCTACGGCGAACGTAAGAAGACGGTGCTAGCCGCATACCGGGAATTGATTCCCTCTCACTCATCTCTAAAGAAGCTAAGGAATATGTATATTCTAAAAACCCTAACTATGTGAAATTCGTACAACGTACGTGATTTTAAATTGGTGCCGATCCGTGTACTCGCTAGATGAACCGGCGGGGTTGCATTTCTACGATAAATGCGCACTTTCATTTTGAATTTTCCGCTGCGCATCTCCTTGAGCGGCCTAGCGAACCCAACACGAATTAGATATGCCATTGCCCTTAATTACTATGAAAAATATAAGTGAAAATTAAAAGGAACAAGAACCCATTAATTCAACATGATCATGAACCCAATTTCGTCATTGACTACGATCTCGGTAAAATTACACGTTCTTCACTCAAGATTATTATATTTCAGTTAAAACTATCCCTTATTTTACTCCTAATCGTTCTCTCATTGTCACATATTCACTATTTTATGCTTAAGATATTTTAATGGCAGCAATAAAGATTGAATTTAATTAAAGTTGTTTGATGATAAACGAGGTTTCTTCATTGATCATGAGCTCTCTAAATTACAGTCTTCACTCAAGAGTATTGTCTCTCACAGTTATGACGATTCCGTACACTCTTGATCAACATCTCACGGTCACAATTTTACTGACTAACTACATCGGTTATTCTCAAGCATATGAAGTAAAAACATAAAAAAGAAAAAGAAAATAGGAGTACAACTATACAAATCTGTCGCACTTAACAACAGTCTTATTTAGGAGCTCGAATCTTTCTCTAATCCAGAGATGCCCCTTAATTGGATTTCGCTCCTTCAATTTTGCGATAGGACATCTATCTATGTCTTCGTCTCCTCTTGGAGCCTCCGTAAGGTTTCGAGGACTGCATCACACAAAGAAAGTATTGTGCCAGTGAAGGAAATAATAAAATAACCGCGTCTTGTTCATAAGAGGTACTCACCCACGGTGGCATAATTTCTTTTGGCCCGAGCTCGACATGACTACAGTGTCTGCAAACCAACCCTTCGTCGTCTCGTAAGGTCAGCTCGTGTATCCCTCTACGACATCGACCGGATTGAGTTTGCATATCTTTTTCATCGACCTGCACAGAAATATATCTTGATTGAGTAATTCTGAAACTTTGCGCGTAAGCGAAGTGAATATTGCGCGAATTAAATAAATTCGTATTAGGACGAAAAAAATGGAAATTAATTATGGTTGTGTGAGTTCTTACCACCGGTTGAGGAAGTACTTTTGGTTCTGGATTCACCCAACCACGGTCTAGGTCAGAAAACATGTCTTTCATCCGTCTTCCATGATCGGTCATCCCGACCTCATTTGGCGGATCTCCAAAACTGAACCTCAAGGGGAGAGTGGTGGCCATATTCCCTTCATGATTTTGACTTGCGTTGTTTTTCTCCTCGGTTTTCTCCGTAGAAATTTTCACTGAGAAAAAAAATTACCGAACCATTAAGTGTGTAAAAATTCTACAACCTACACGAATCATATCAACAGATGTGTTAGCAATACCAGAAGAAGAATAATCGTCTTGGTTAGCGATAACTTCTGCATTGCTCTTCCTCTTACTCTGATTAGCGGAACCTAGAAGAAAACATTTATTATCATTACTACGAACAACAATAGTTACTATTAGTCTCTCCATTATCCTAATCTAACCTGATAGATCACTTGAGCTAACCCTCGGTTCGTTCTCCAGATAGCTCGATTCCTCGGAATAATTATTCGAAGAACTCTGAACAACAGAAAACGAGATGAAAATGATCAAATCATAAACAAAAACAACAAACGCAACATCGCTTCATTTCCTAATTATTTTAGGAATTAGTTACATAAAAATAGATGATGATAAGATCCCGACTTAATAATACCGCATTTTACTATTTGGGTTATGGCATAAAATTGTGCTTAATGCTTTGTTGCCGAAAACACATTTACAGCATTTGGAAATCGAACACACTTATGTGATGTATTAGGTAAAAAATCTTTAACTGATTTAAAAAGATTGAAAATCATAAAAAAAACAAATCTTTGTAGACTTAAAAAATATAGCATAGAAACCATTATACCATTGGTCACATCGTTAACATATGTAATATTACTCATAGGTCCGAGGTGATGGACTCCTTTAACCCGATAGATCATTCACTGCCGTTATTTAATCAACGAGAGAGCAACAACGACATATAGAAGACATTCATTACAAACGAAAATAGTAAAACAATATTTACCATATTTTGCAATGTCGTCTTTGTTTATCTGCTGCTAATGCTTATCGATTGTGGAGTGAAATAATGATTCCTAGTTGCCTATGTTGCACGAAGTAGATGAATGGCCTGTATTTATAGTACAGTGAATAAGGTCTGGTTATGAATTTTGAGTTGACTATAATAGTAATATCATTTTTGTTGTTGCTTTACCTAAAAGTTTCACTTTATAATTTTATATAATTTATTTCCAAGAATTTTCTAGTCAATTACATGAATATTGACTAAAAATTTGAATATATATATATATATTTTTCTTAATAATAAAAACAAAAGGTATTTACTTCATTTCTTATTACGTGCATTTTGACCGGAATATATAATCTTCAATATTGTGTATTTAATTCCAAGTAATAGTTTTTCTAAAAAAAGGTGAATAATACTGTCAACAAGTTCACACTATATTATTCCATGTAAATGGACATAAACTAAATCTTAGTTATTTCAATATATTTATTTATGAATAAGGAGAGTGAATAAATGAATTGACATAAATGGATGTTGACTAAAAATCAATTCTATTAATATATTTATATAATTAAAGAAAATGACTAATTGGTATAATGAACGTCGACAAATTTCTATTGTTTAGCGATGCATATAACGGTTGATATTGAAGAATGTTCTAGCTAGCCTAATCTTTATTAAAAAGGAAAATTATAAGATTGAGTCATCAATTATAAAATTATAAGATTGAGTCATCAATTATAACATAGAGGGAAGACATTTGGATCCCTACAGCGAGCGTACGTGACCGGTGATACCTACGGCGAACGTAAGAAGACGGTGCTAGCCGCATACCGGGAATTGATTCCCTCTCACTCATCTCTAAAGAAGCTAAGGAATATGTATATTCTAAAAACCCTAACTATGTGAAATTCGTACAACGTACGTGATTTTAAATTGGTGCCGATCCGTGTACTCGCTAGATGAACCGGCGGGGTTGCATTTCTACGATAAATGCGCACTTTCATTTTGAATTTTCCGCTGCGCATCTCCTTGAGCGGCCTAGCGAACCCAACACGAATTAGATATGCCATTGCCCTTAATTACTATGAAAAATATAAGTGAAAATTAAAAGGAACAAGAACCCATTAATTCAACATGATCATGAACCCAATTTCGTCATTGACTACGATCTCGGTAAAATTACACGTTCTTCACTCAAGATTATTATATTTCAGTTAAAACTATCCCTTATTTTACTCCTAATCGTTCTCTCATTGTCACATATTCACTATTTTATGCTTAAGATATTTTAATGGCAGCAATAAAGATTGAATTTAATTAAAGTTGTTTGATGATAAACGAGGTTTCTTCATTGATCATGAGCTCTCTAAATTACAGTCTTCACTCAAGAGTATTGTCTCTCACAGTTATGACGATTCCGTACACTCTTGATCAACATCTCACGGTCACAATTTTACTGACTAACTACATCGGTTATTCTCAAGCATATGAAGTAAAAACATAAAAAAGAAAAAGAAAATAGGAGTACAACTATACAAATCTGTCGCACTTAACAACAGTCTTATTTAGGAGCTCGAATCTTTCTCTAATCCAGAGATGCCCCTTAATTGGATTTCGCTCCTTCAATTTTGCGATAGGACATCTATCTATGTCTTCGTCTCCTCTTGGAGCCTCCGTAAGGTTTCGAGGACTGCATCACACAAAGAAAGTATTGTGCCAGTGAAGGAAATAATAAAATAACCGCGTCTTGTTCATAAGAGGTACTCACCCACGGTGGCATAATTTCTTTTGGCCCGAGCTCGACATGACTACAGTGTCTGCAAACCAACCCTTCGTCGTCTCGTAAGGTCAGCTCGTGTATCCCTCTACGACATCGACCGGATTGAGTTTGCATATCTTTTTCATCGACCTGCACAGAAATATATCTTGATTGAGTAATTCTGAAACTTTGCGCGTAAGCGAAGTGAATATTGCGCGAATTAAATAAATTCGTATTAGGACGAAAAAAATGGAAATTAATTATGGTTGTGTGAGTTCTTACCACCGGTTGAGGAAGTACTTTTGGTTCTGGATTCACCCAACCACGGTCTAGGTCAGAAAACATGTCTTTCATCCGTCTTCCATGATCGGTCATCCCGACCTCATTTGGCGGATCTCCAAAACTGAACCTCAAGGGGAGAGTGGTGGCCATATTCCCTTCATGATTTTGACTTGCGTTGTTTTTCTCCTCGGTTTTCTCCGTAGAAATTTTCACTGAGAAAAAAAATTACCGAACCATTAAGTGTGCAAAAATTCTACAACCTACACGAATCATATCAACAGATGTGTTAGCAATACCAGAAGAAGAATAATCGTCTTGGTTAGCGATAACTTCTGCATTGCTCTTCCTCTTACTCTGATTAGCGGAACCTAGAAGAAAACATTTATTATCATTACTACGAACAACAATAGTTACTATTAGTCTCTCCATTATCCTAATCTAACCTGATAGATCACTTGAGCTAACCCTCGGTTCGTTCTCCAGATAGCTCGATTCCTCGGAATAATTATTCGAAGAACTCTGAACAACAGAAAACGAGATGAAAATGATCAAATCATAAACAAAAACAACAAACGCAACATCGCTTCATTTCCTAATTATTTTAGGAATTAGTTACATAAAAATAGATGATGATAAGATCCCGACTTAATAATACCGCATTTTACTATTTGGGTTATGGCATAAAATTGTGCTTAATGCTTTGTTGCCGAAAACACATTTACAGCATTTGGAAATCGAACACACTTATGTGATGTATTAGGTAAAAAATCTTTAACTGATTTAAAAAGATTGAAAATCATAAAAAAAACAAATCTTTGTAGACTTAAAAAATATAGCATAGAAACCATTATACCATTGGTCACATCGTTAACATATGTAATATTACTCATAGGTCCGAGGTGATGGACTCCTTTAACCCGATAGATCATTCACTGCCGTTATTTAATCAACGAGAGAGCAACAACGACATATAGAAGACATTCATTACAAACGAAAATAGTAAAACAATATTTACCATATTTTGCAATGTCGTCTTTGTTTATCTGCTGCTAATGCTTATCGATTGTGGAGTGAAATAATGATTCCTAGTTGCCTATGTTGCATGAAGTAGATGAATGGCCTGTATTTATAGTACAGTGAATAAGGTCTGGTTATGAATTTTGAGTTGACTATAATAGTAATATCATTTTTGTTGTTGCTTTACCTAAAAGTTTCACTTTATAATTTTATATAATTTATTTCCAAGAATTTTCTAGTCAATTACATGAATATTGACTAAAAATTTGAATATATATATATATATTTTTCTTAATAATAAAAACAAAAGGTATTTACTTCATTTCTTATTACGTGCATTTTGACCGGAATATATAATCTTCAATATTGTGTATTTAATTCCAAGTAATAGTTTTTCTAAAAAAAGGTGAATAATACTGTCAACAAGTTCACACTATATTATTCCATGTAAATGGACATAAACTAAATCTTAGTTATTTCAATATATTTATTTATGAATAAGGAGAGTGAATAAATGAATTGACATAAATGGATGTTGACTAAAAATCAATTCTATTAATATATTTATATAATTAAAGAAAATGACTAATTGGTATAATGAACGTCGACAAATTTCTATTGTTTAGCGATGCATATAACGGTTGATATTGAAGAATGTTCTAGCTAGCCTAATCTTTATTAAAAAGGAAAATTATAAGATTGAGTCATCAATTATAAAATTATAAGATTGAGTCATCAATTATAACATAGAGGGAAGACATTTGGATCCCTACAGCGAGCGTACGTGACCGGTGATACCTACGGCGAACGTAAGAAGACGGTGCTAGCCGCATACCGGGAATTGATTCCCTCTCACTCATCTCTAAAGAAGCTAAGGAATATGTATATTCTAAAAACCCTAACTATGTGAAATTCGTACAACGTACGTGATTTTAAATTGGTGCCGATCCGTGTACTCGCTAGATGAACCGGCGGGGTTGCATTTCTACGATAAATGCGCACTTTCATTTTGAATTTTCCGCTGCGCATCTCCTTGAGCGGCCTAGCGAACCCAACACGAATTAGATATGCCATTGCCCTTAATTACTATGAAAAATATAAGTGAAAATTAAAAGGAACAAGAACCCATTAATTCAACATGATCATGAACCCAATTTCGTCATTGACTACGATCTCGGTAAAATTACACGTTCTTCACTCAAGATTATTATATTTCAGTTAAAACTATCCCTTATTTTACTCCTAATCGTTCTCTCATTGTCACATATTCACTATTTTATGCTTAAGATATTTTAATGGCAGCAATAAAGATTGAATTTAATTAAAGTTGTTTGATGATAAACGAGGTTTCTTCATTGATCATGAGCTCTCTAAATTACAGTCTTCACTCAAGAGTATTGTCTCTCACAGTTATGACGATTCCGTACACTCTTGATCAACATCTCACGGTCACAATTTTACTGACTAACTACATCGGTTATTCTCAAGCATATGAAGTAAAAACATAAAAAAGAAAAAGAAAATAGGAGTACAACTATACAAATCTGTCGCACTTAACAACAGTCTTATTTAGGAGCTCGAATCTTTCTCTAATCCAGAGATGCCCCTTAATTGGATTTCGCTCCTTCAATTTTGCGATAGGACATCTATCTATGTCTTCGTCTCCTCTTGGAGCCTCCGTAAGGTTTCGAGGCCTGCATCACACAAAGAAAGTATTGTGCCAGTGAAGGAAATAATAAAATAACCGCGTCTTGTTCATAAGAGGTACTCACCCACGGTGGCATAATTTCTTTTGGCCCGAGCTCGACATGACTACAGTGTCTGCAAACCAACCCTTCGTCGTCTCGTAAGGTCAGCTCGTGTATCCCTCTACGACATCGACCGGATTGAGTTTGCATATCTTTTTCATCGACCTGCACAGAAATATATCTTGATTGAGTAATTCTGAAACTTTGCGCGTAAGCGAAGTGAATATTGCGCGAATTAAATAAATTCGTATTAGGACGAAAAAAATGGAAATTAATTATGGTTGTGTGAGTTCTTACCACCGGTTGAGGAAGTACTTTTGGTTCTGGATTCACCCAACCACGGTCTAGGTCAGAAAACATGTCTTTCATCCGTCTTCCATGATCGGTCATCCCGACCTCATTTGGCGGATCTCCAAAACTGAACCTCAAGGGGAGAGTGGTGGCCATATTCCCTTCATGATTTTGACTTGCGTTGTTTTTCTCCTCGGTTTTCTCCGTAGAAATTTTCACTGAGAAAAAAAATTACCGAACCATTAAGTGTGCAAAAATTCTACAACCTACACGAATCATATCAACAGATGTGTTAGCAATACCAGAAGAAGAATAATCGTCTTGGTTAGCGATAACTTCTGCATTGCTCTTCCTCTTACTCTGATTAGCGGAACCTAGAAGAAAACATTTATTATCATTACTACGAACAACAATAGTTACTATTAGTCTCTCCATTATCCTAATCTAACCTGATAGATCACTTGAGCTAACCCTCGGTTCGTTCTCCAGATAGCTCGATTCCTCGGAATAATTATTCGAAGAACTCTGAACAACAGAAAACGAGATGAAAATGATCAAATCATAAACAAAAACAACAAACGCAACATCGCTTCATTTCCTAATTATTTTAGGAATTAGTTACATAAAAATAGATGATGATAAGATCCCGACTTAATAATACCGCATTTTACTATTTGGGTTATGGCATAAAATTGTGCTTAATGCTTTGTTGCCGAAAACACATTTACAGCATTTGGAAATCGAACACACTTATGTGATGTATTAGGTAAAAAATCTTTAACTGATTTAAAAAGATTGAAAATCATAAAAAAAACAAATCTTTGTAGACTTAAAAAATATAGCATAGAAACCATTATACCATTGGTCACATCGTTAACATATGTAATATTACTCATAGGTCTGAGGTGATGGACTCCTTTAACCCGATAGATCATTCACTGCCGTTATTTAATCAACGAGAGAGCAACAACGACATATAGAAGACATTCATTACAAACGAAAATAGTAAAACAATATTTACCATATTTTGCAATGTCGTCTTTGTTTATCTGCTGCTAATGCTTATCGATTGTGGAGTGAAATAATGATTCCTAGTTGCCTATGTTGCATGAAGTAGATGAATGGCCTGTATTTATAGTACAGTGAATAAGGTCTGGTTATGAATTTTGAGTTGACTATAATAGTAACATCATTTTTGTTGTTGCTTTACCTAAAAGTTTCACTTTATAATTTTATATAATTTATTTCCAAGAATTTTCTAGTGAATTACATGAATATTGACTAAAAATTTGAATATATATATATATATTTTTTTCATAATAATAAAAACAAAAGGTATTTACTTCATTTCTTATTACGTGCATTTTGACAGGAATATATAATCTTCAATATTGTGTATTTAATTCCAATTAATAGTTTTCCTAAAAAAAGGTGAATAATACTGTCAACAAGTTCACACTTTATTATTCCATGTAAATGGACATAAACTAAATCTTAGTTATTTCAATATATTTATTTATTAATAAGGAGAGTGAATAAATTAATTGACATAAATGGATGTTGACTAAAAATCAATTCTATTAATATATTTATATAATTAAAGAAAATGACTAATTGGTATAATGAACGTCGACAAATTTCTATTGTTCAGCGATGCATATAACGGTTGATATTGAAGAATGTTCTAGCTAGCCTAATCTTTATTAAAAAAGGGAAAATTATAAGATTGAGTCATCAATTATAACATAGAGGGGAGACATTTGGATCCCTACAGCGAGCGTACGTGACCGGTGATACCTACGGCGAACGTAAGATGACGGTGCTAGCCGCATACCGGGAATTGATTCCCTCTCACTCATCTCTAAATAAGCTAAGGAATATGTATATTCTAAAAACCCTAACTATGGAAATTCGTACAACGTACGTGATTTTAAATTGGTGCCGATCCGTGTACTCGCTAGATGAATCGGCGGGGTTGCATTTCTACGATAAATGCGCACTTTCATTTTGAATTTTCCGCTGCGCATCTCCCCGAGCGGCCTAGCGAACCCAACACGAATTAGATATGCCATTGCCCTTAATTACTATGAAAAATATAAGTGAAAATTAAAAGGAACAAGAACCCATTAATTCAAAATGATCATGAACCCAATTTCGTCATTGACTACGATCTCGGTAAAATTACACGTTCTTCACTCAAGATTATTATATTTCAGTTAAAACTATCCCTTATTTTACTCCTAATCGTTCTCTCATTGTCACATATTCACTATTTTATGCTTAAGATATTTTGATGGCAGCAATAAAGATTGAATTTAATTAAAGTTGTTTGATGATAAACGAGGTTTCTTCATTGATCATGAGCTCTTTAAATTACAGTCTTCACTCAAGAGTATTGTCTCTCACAGTTATGACGATTCCGTACACTCTTGATCAACATCTCACGGTCACAATTTTACTGACTAACTACATCGGTTATTCTCAAGCATATGAAGTAAAAACATAAAAAAGAAAAAGAAAATAGGAGTACAACTATACAAATCTTTCGCACTTAACAACAGTCTTATTTAGGAACTCGAATCTTTCTCTAATCCAAAGATGCCTCTTAATTGGATTTCGCTCCTTCAATTTTGCGATAGGACATCTATCTATGTCTTCGTCTCCTCTTGGAGCCTCCGTAAGGTTTCGAGGACTGCATCACACAAAGAAAGTATTGTGCCAGTGAAGGAAATAATAAAATAACCGCGTCTTGTTCATAAGAGGTACTCACCCACGGTGGCATAATTTCTTTTGGCCCGAGCTCGACATGACTACAGTGTCTGCAAACCAACCCTTCGTCGTCTCGTAAGGTCAGCTCGTGTATCCCTCTACGACATCGACCGGATTGAGTTTGCATATCTTTTTCATCGACCTGCACAGAAATATATCTTGATTGAGTAATTCTGAAACTTTGCGCGTAAGCGAAGTGAATATTGCGCGAATTAAATAAATTCGTATTAGGACGAAAAAATGGAAATTAATTATGGTTGTGTGAGTTCTTACCACCGGTTGAGGAAGTACTTTTGGTTCTGGATTCACCCAACCACGGTCTAGGTCAGAAAACATGTCTTTCATCCGTCTTCCATGATCGGTCATCCCGACCTCATTTGGCGGATCTCCAAAACTGAACCTGAAGGGGAGAGTGGTGGCCATATTCCCTTCATGATTTTGACTTGCGTTGTTTTTCTCCTCGGTTTTCTCCGTAGAAATTTTCACTGAGAAAATTACCGAACCATTAAGTGTGCAAAAATTCTACAACCTTTACGAATCATAACAACATATGTGTTAGCTATACCAGAAGAAGAAGAAGAATCGTCTTGGTTAGCGATAACTTCTGCATCGCTCTTCCTCTTACTCTGATTAGCGGAACCTAGAATAAAACATTTATTATCATTACTACGAACAACAATAGTTACTATTATGTCTCTCCATTATTCTAATCTAACCTGATAGATCACTTGAGCTAACCCTCGGTTCGTTCTCTAGATAGCTCGATTCCTCGGAAGAATTATTCGAAGAACTCTGAACAACAGAAAGCGAGATGAAAAAGATCAAATCATAAACAAAAACAACAACAAACGCAATATCGCTTCATTTCCTAATTATTTTAGGAATTAGTTACATAAAATCGTGATGATGATATGATCCCGACGTAATAATACCGCATTTTACTATTTGGGTTATGGCATAAAATTGTGCTTAATGCTTTGTTGCCGAAAACACATTTACAGCATTTGGAAATCGAACACACTTATGTGATGTATTAGGAAAAAAATCTTTAACTGATTTAAAAAGATTGAAACTCATAAAAAAAAAACAAATCTTTGTAGACTTAAAAAATATAGCATAGAAACCATTATACCATTGGTCACATCGTTAACATATGTAATATTACTCATAGGTCCGAGGTGATGGACTCCTTTAACCCGATAGATCATTCAGTGTCGTTATTTAATCAACGAGAGAGCAACAACGCCATATAGAAGACATTCATTACAAACGAAAATAGTAAAACAATATTTACCATATTTTGCAATGTCGTCTTTGTTTATCTGCTGTTAATGCTTATAGATTGTGGAGTGAAATAGTGATTCGAAGTTGCCTATGTTGCATGAAGTAGATGAATGACGTATTTATAGTGCAGTGAATAAGGTCTAGCTTATGAATTTTTAGTTTGACTATAATAGTAATATCATTTTTGTTGTTGCTTTACCTAAAAGTTTCACTTTATAATTTTATATAATTTATTTCCAAGAATTTCCTAGTAAATTACATGAATATTGACTAAAAATTTTAATATATATATATATATATATTTTCTTAATAAAAAAACAAAAGGTATTTACTTCATTTCTTATTACGTGCATTTTGACCGGAATATATAATCTTCAATATTGTGTATTTACTTCCAATTAATAGTTTTCCTAAAAAAAGGTGAATAATACTGTCAACAAGTTCACACTATATTATTCCATGTAAATGGACATAAACTAAATCTTAGTTATTTCAATATATTTATTTATGAATAAGGAGAGTGAATAAATTAATTGACATAAATGGATGTTGACTAAAAATCAATTCTATTAATATATTTATATAATTGAAAATGACTAATTGGTATAAATGAACGTCGACAAATTCTCTATTGTTTAGTGATGCATATAACGGTTAATATGTCAAATTCAATTGAAGAATGTTCTAGCTTAGCCTAATGTTTATTAAAAGGGAAAATTATAAGATTGATTCATCAATTATACTATTTTTTGTTTTTATGTCACTATGTTTGATAATTGCGAAAATAAGCTAATAACTTTTATATTACAAAAATGGGTCATCGATGAATTTTTCGGCAAAAACCACAGGGAATCCGACGAGGTTGCTGATGTGGCTACTTATATGTCAGTGGCCACGTCGGATTTTAGAAAACTTTTGCAGGAAAATTGACCAGTGATCCATTTTGTTAGTACATGCAAAGCTAGTGACCTATTTTTGCAATTCTCAAACATAATTATCCAAAAAAAAAAAACATGTATAGTTAGTTACTCAATCTTTTAATTTTTCATTTATTAAAATATAAGCTAAACAACTCTAAAAAATTCAATTGCAATGTTGACGACCATCATTTCAATGAGCACAAACATCCTGCAAAACCGTTTTTGAACGTGCATTGAATGCAGTTATTAGAAAGGGCTATGTTAACTTTGTTGCGTCCACCTCTCGATTTACTTTTTCGAAAATAGAATAATTTCTTGCAAGCAACTATTACTCTGCAGCTTTGCTTCCAATGATCTTAAGGCTATGTAGTTTGTCTTTGTCAACATTGGGTATTAAATTTCAATTGTTGGTCTAAACTCCAAGTCCTTGAATCGGATCACTATGAACCAACTTTATGATCGGTTATGTTGTTCTTAAAGAGTGATTACTTGAGAAATCAATTATATGCAAAACTTGATTTGCGCCTGACTAACTAAGTCTGATTTGGTCAGTTCGGTTTCATCGATTATAGTTCTGTTCGGATGAGCAAAACAGATTAGTTGAATGAGAGTCTTAGTAGAAAGACGGAAACTATGTGCTTGTAGCCTTCACAAAGACGTATAAGAGGTGTGCCAGTTGAAGTTGCAGCCTATAACTTAAGATCGGATGACCTTTCGAGTAACCCAGGCTCAGAGCTAGGAGTTTAGTCAACGGAGTATAGTTAGGAAGGTTATACGTCGTGAGTCCAGCTAAGGAGGTTTTACATCGTTGTATGTAAACCGAGCCTTCGAGTGGGTTCCTTCCTTGCGGAGAAGAAGCAGAGATGTAGGACATTGGGCTCCGAACTTCCATAAACAAATTATGCGTTCACCGCATTGCATTATACTCTAGTATGTATAGTTCAAGCATTTTAAGTGTTCGATAAAATTTTTCACCCAAACTCAGTTTTTAACTTGCATAGATTGTGGAGTATTTTAAGAAGCCCATAAAACCGATTATAAGAGGATTATGTTGAGTATTTTCAGCTTGCTTTATAACCCGAACTCCCTTAGCTTCTCTGTGCTAAATTATTTTCAAGAACCCGAGTTATTGCAACTAAAGTATTTTTTTTGAAGTGTTTAAAACATAAAAAAATTTTGAAGTTTTATTTTAAAATACCGGTCGGCGATCATAACTAATTTAATTCGTGATCTTTAGCAAAAAGAGTATTGTCTCTCACGGTTATGACGAATCCTTATCACACTCTTGATCGACCTCTCACAATCACACTCTCACTGTTGTTCTAATCAATGATAAGTGTTTATTTGTTCGAAAATAAACAAGGTTTCTTAATTAATTATGAGCTCAATAAATTAAATTGTCTTCAATGGTATCTTGCAAGTTATAATGATTCCTTATTACACTCTTGATCGACCTCTCACATTCACACTCTCATTGTTTTATAGTGTTCTAACTACATCGGTTATTCTCAAGCATGTGAAGTAAAAATCAATAGCACTTAACAACAGTCTTATTCGAGATCTCGATCAGATTGAGTTTGCATATATTTTTTCATCGATATGCGCAGAAACATATATTGTTGAATAATTCTTCACAGAAACCCCTATGCGACATTTCTCATCTACCGAATCTAGATATAAAGTAATTCTGAAACTATGCGCGTGAGCCACGTAGATATTGCGCGAATTAAATAAATTCGTATTAGGAAGATTGATAAAAATTGGTATTAATTAAAGTTTTGTGAGGGTAATCAAGTGCATTTGGTTCCGATTCCCTCCGGAGGGCGGAAAATAAGCCTTTCATCTCTCTTTCGTGATCAGTCGTTCCAATCTCACTTGGAACCTCTCCAAAATTGAACCTCAAGGGGAGTGTAGTGGTCGTATTCCCTTGACGGGTTTTCTTCGCAGAAATTTTCACTGAAAAAAAAATTACCGAACCATTATGTGCGCGAAAATTCTAAAACCTACCTAAATCAGAGAGCACGACAATCCAAATTTATCCAAAGGAAACTAATCATATAAGCAGATGTGTTAGCCATAGCAGCAGAAGAAGAATCGTCATGGTTAACGATAACTTGGTTGCTCTTCCTCTTTCTCTGATTATCTGAATACAGACAAAAAACATTCATCATCATATCTAGAACAACAACATGAGTAGTCACTATAATTCCTCGATGCGCTCCAATGGAAATCATCAGATCTTAAACACGTACAACGAACACACAACACATGCGCTAATATTTGTGTAATGATAAAAATTTTGCCTTGTTAATGCTTTCTTACCAACAACACATATATAACAACAACAACGTTTCGAAATTGAACATATGATGTATTAGTTAAAGCTATTTACAGAGTTAAAAAATAATGAAAATCATAAAAAAAAAATCTTCAGACTTAAAAAATGTAGCATAGAGATCATTATATTACGTGTCCCATCATTAACAGATATGTGGTGGACTCCCTTGAACCCTGTTAGTTCTTTCACTGCTCGTATGTGTAGCAATCAACCTAACAATTAACAACGTCTAAAGACTAGACATTTTAATTACAAATGAAAATAGAAAAAAAAACACTATTTACCAATCAGGGGCGGATCTAGCATGGAGCCCGACGGACATTTTTAGTACTATGTACATAGTATATTGCTTTACTCATATATTTAACATCTGTTGCATATTGAAACGAAATTGCAGTTGGAGTGGGTGGTTTGGTCAGTAGCTTCTTACTTATTACTAGAGGAAGTGGGTTACTCAGCCCAATAACAACTTTGTTTCTATTTAACTTTTATTACTTTTCACTTAGATTTTTAATTAATCCAACGAATGTTAATTTTCCATAACGTTTTTTTCTATTTAACTTTTATTATTTTTCAGTCTTAGATTTTATTAATGCAACGAATGTTAACTTTCCATAACATTTGTTGGTTAAAGTTATATTTAATATTTTCTCACTTTTGAATTGAATTTTAGCTTTTAACTTCAAGTTAGATTTATCTGTTTAGTTATTTGCTTTGTCAATTTTTATTTGAAAACCCAAATAAACATTTTATACGTGAATTGTGTTATTTGGTCAACATATTACGACCCCGGCCAGAAATTTCTGGATCCGCCCATTCTCATTAGTAAACATATTTGTGTCTCATCATTAAGGACTAGACTGATAATTAATTATGAGTTGAATTATGAATTCTTCAAATCGTTCAGATGGTAAGTAATTGTTCACCTCTCGTTCATTTTCATATTCATAAGTCACTGCTCGCTCTGCATGTTTGTCATATCCTACATGCCTTCTAACTTTTTCTAAGATCTTGAGGATTATCCATTTCTAATGTGGTTGTAGAGGCAAAGTTCACATATTGGTGGATCTTACCTAGCATTTTTATTTGTTACTTCTTTCATGTGTTGTCATTCATAATTTGGCTTCTAGCTCTCATCATCTATAGGATCATGGAGGACTTTGCAATAAAGATAAGCATCGTCCCTGATTTACATGTTGAATAATTCTTTAGTGTAAATTTAATCATTCATCGTTGATCACTATAGGCACGAAAGTCTATTAGCAACCTATTAGTATCTTTTCTTATGTAAAGGATCAGTCAAAACTTCAATCATAGAGCATACTCAGAATACTAACTAGGTTCTGATACCACTTATTGGCAAGTATGATGGGTCCTGCGATTGTCAGTGGGCGTCGATGGAATTCGGTCCGAATTGGCTGGGTATCATCGGAAAAATGGGACCCACATGTTAAGTTGGTGTGATCCGCACAATAACTCTATGTTAACGGACACGAAAAAAATAACGGTCGAGTCGGTAGAACTTCCACTAAAAATCTTACTACCTCACAATTTTGACATTTTTACTTTACCTCACGTCTCTTCGTGGATATAGAATTCATCAGTTTCTACATGAACCGATATTCTCAATATTCAGTATGACTACTTCATAATGTATTGTATTTATCGAATGAATTTGTGAATGACCGTGGAAAATATCAGCCTATTTTTAGACGTCTTGAACTCACTGTGTATTTCAGTTTAAAAAAAAAAATCATTACATACTATCCGATCAATGTTTAAACATCCATAAATAAAAACATATCATTATATAGAGTGCTTAAAACACACAAAAAATTGATTATATATATTTTTCTATCTTACTTATCAATAATATATATATATATAAATATATTTTTTAGTTAATTATTTATTAATATTATATATATTTTGTGTTTACTCGATATAATGATATTTATTGATGTAATGATATTTAGAAATATTTAGACATAATGATGCCAATCGGATCAGAGATCGTCGATCGATACAAACTTCCATTAATTAATGATGATAGTTGATGATATATCTGGTGGGCAGGTGGCGGATTCTCTTTGATTAATCGAATGCAATCAAGACACATGAAGGTATGCGTGGCGTCTCCTACCGCCTCAATAGGACAGATCGTCACACGTAAATATAATATATGAAGCCAGACGTCACACGTACATACAATCTATCTATCTATATATTTACATATGTATCAACACCTACATGATTGCATAACAACCTTATATTCTAGTAAAAAAAACATACATCGAATTATTAAAGAAGAAGAAAAATGCAAACCGTGAAACAGAAAGTGAGCGACGCCGGCGCTTCAGCTCAAGAGCACGTCGGAAAACTCCAAGCCAAAGCACAAGAAAAGGTATTAGCTATATTTATAAATTGTTCAAAATATCTATTATATTGACAGTTTTGCTGTTTATGCATAAAAGGTGTCTATATGTCAATTAATCCTTTTTAGTTGGGAATTATATGTAATGCGTTAACAATTGGAGAATAGTGATTTGAAATGGGTGGTGAGATTATTTTTTAAATCTTTGAAAATTGAAGGTCTCTTTCTCCTTTCATCAATTTTAATCAATTTTAATTGATGAAGTAATTCTCATTTTAACATGTTATTGCATTGAGTTTGATTTGCGTGTTCTTCTGCTTACGTTTAATTCACCACCCTTAATTTGACATGTTTCATGTAGAGTTTTGAATCATACATTATATGATATGATTGTGTTGAGATTATTTGTCGCGCATCTAAAAATTAATTTTATCCAACTCATAAATCAAAGCAGCATTTATTGTATTTCTTTTCTGTTTATCGATTTTCTTATTATTGTATTTCTTTTCTGTTTTTTTGTTCGAAAGTTTTTTGTCAGTGGTAAGGCTTGGTAATTAAATTGAGAGATAGAGATTAAATGAGTTATTTAATTACAATACTTACTAGGTGGAAAAAGCGGATGCGAGGACACGGGAAGAGAAAGATGGCTCACGAGCGTAAGAAGGCCAACGAAGCCGAAGCCAAGATGAAGCTGCACCAAGACAAGGCCCAACACGTCGCTGAGAAGGCCCACGACCGCCCCCACCACCAGCCACCGCTTGGTGAGGCCGCGCCACCACACACCGCCACTGTGGCACCACCCGCTGGCGGTGCTGTTCCTCCTTATCCGGCGGCGGGCGGGCAGTATCCTGCCGGTGCTGGGGCTCATACGAAGTGATTTCTCTTTTTACGATATGCGTAGTTGCCATGTGTGATGCGATTTTTAAGTTTATGTTTTTTATTTTTAATGTTTTGCTCTGTACATGATGTCGAGTTTTATTTGTCAGAATTCTCATCGGACTCATCGTCGTCTTGTTTTTGTAAGATATTTAATTTGTCATATCAGGACACACGATGTTTTTTTAGCATTTTTACTTTCCATTTTTTAGTTACAGTTTCAATTTAATGATTTTGGGCATTTTTTTTCCTACTTAACCATTAATTTGAGACAAAAATGTGGGTCAGGCCAGTTCAAAATTACGGGCCGGATCGGAACAATTTGAATTTTAAGAGCCGAAGAAATAGAAATCTGATCCGGCCTTGCAACTTAATGGTTAAGTTAATTGGAGATAAAAAGTTCAAAATTGATAATATTAGGAAATGAAAGTATAACTCGAAAAAATAAGGGGCCAAAGGGGAAAAAATAAGGGGCCAAAGGGGCCAAAAGACGTTCATATTCTAAATATTAGGAACAAAATGTAAATATCTCGAACTAGTAACAACAGAGTTCAGCAAAATAACAAAAGGTGCTCACCAGGGGGAACCGGGGTGGCCGAGGGTAAGCAACTGAAAAAGAAAAAAATAAATTTGACTAGAAAATTCGAATCCAAGCCAAGCAATGATTGAAATTTACATAATCAACAATAAAGATAAAAATCCAAATGTAACTTATTAAATTTGACTTTATATTATAATTTTCGAAAAATAATATTGTTTCCATTGTAGTATTTATTTTTTTTTCACGATCAACACAGTAATTAAGCGGTTGAAATCCCATGTCCCTATGTCACATTCATCTCGTTAATAACAATACCAATAATAATAATTAGGATCGTGTTAGATATTTAATACCATCTTGGAAATCATAAATTAGTATGACTCAATTAATAAACAAATGATACAGAAAAGTCACAGGCCACACAGCACAAAGGAGGGACCTGTTAGATATTTAATCCCATATTGGGATATTATAAAATAGGATGACTCAATTAATAAACAGATGATGCTTATATAACTAATAATACTTACGATAGAATAACTCTCGCCGTCTCGCGTTTGAAATATATTCTATTCGATTAGAGAGCGAGATATAAAAAGAAAAAAAAAATCAACTCTTAATATTGTATACAAAAAAAATAAATAAAAGGAACTTACTACAGCTAAATCATGAATCGTCATTGTTCAAGATTCAAAAGTTCTTACGGCTTAAATGCCATGAGAACTGTTCCGCGGCCACCATTGCTCGAGAAGCCGATGCGATCGAGCCCTCATATCTGCAAATTTCAATCGCGAAAAAAAAAAAAAAAAAAAAAAAAACATCAGTCTCCGAAAAAAAAAAACTAGCAAAAGTCTTATCGATAAAGCCAAAAAACTCAATCGCATAATTTAATCGTCTCTTACAGCCCGAGCAAGAGAAAAGCCGTCGTCTGCATGACAATTGCACCTTCACTGCCATTCTTTGAAGTGTTTATGCATCTCGCACAGAACCAACTCTCGTGAATTGAGGTGACGATATCTGTTAAAAGTATATTAATGGAGATGCAATTAATAGCTAGCTACATATATTAAAATACGAACAATTATATAGAAGAGTATTCACGTGTTTACGGAAAAATAATCTTCGCTAGATGTGACAGTGAATAATGCCAACTCACATTCGTTTGGACCGACGAAGAAGGTCTCTGTCGGAAAATTGTTTCTCTTCACGAAACTGATAAACTGGCTTATCTCGATTGGATCTGCTTCAATTCCCTCTTTTTCTGCACTAGAAAGCAAAGCAAAAAAAAGAAAGCTTTTAATGAGGCAAAATTTTTGATAAATGAGAAAAAACTATACATGTGATCGATAGGGTAGTGATATAATGCATCCAAGGTTCAGCTCGAAATGACTGAAGGTGAAGCAATTGTGAGGATTCCCCATTGCAAAAAGATTGAACTACCAACTTAATATATGACATTAATCCTCCGTATTATCAAATTTGCTTTAGGACGTAACTCTAGAATTTAACTGTAATGATATTTGCTCTCCGAAGAGCAACAGCTCGTGCAAGAAGATATGTCTTGTCTAAAAATTAATCGCCAATTATCCTATGAAAAAATAGAGAATCAAAAGGGCTTCACAGAGAGATGCATGGACATAGGATCAAAATTGCCCAATAAAACGATTTTTAACCTTCTGGCAATGTTATATATATATATATATGTATATATATAAATTTTTTGAATATCTCAAAACAGAGCATCTTAACTATTGAGCTTGAGGACGACTCTTAAAAATCTACGACGCTCAAATTTTGTGAAGAAACTCAACTGAAGCACCTTTGTGTATAGAGTGAGGTACGAGGTCAACCAAAAAATTGTTTACGCTACTGATGAAAATATGATGAACACACCTAAACAACTGCATTATTATTTAATAAAAAGCAACATATTCGAATATGTAAATAAATCAGAAGGCTGAACTGAAGTCCTCATAATTCACATAACACAATCATTATACACATTCGAAAGCATTCAATAACAACTCTAAACTAAAATACAGTTTGAGGAGGCTTACATGGTGGATAACAGGCGAGAAGGCCCGGTTGGATCAAAATTAATCAATACAGCTGATTTCAAAGGCTGACCTGTACATGACAAACCTTTACATCATCAGCTTATTACATACACCAGCACACAACTGCTCATAAGATTAAAAAAAAAAGGAAGAATTATGTCCAATAATAAAAGGAAACCATTTTCCACCATGGATTAAGTCCCTCTTATTGCGAACTTCGATCAATGAGAAATTTTTCAATGCAAAATTATATTCTTGTGCACGACAACAAGTTACACAATTTACGACAGTATGCAAAATATGAACTTGGCTAAGCAATGATTAGAATTGGTTTACAATGAGATCAACTTCGATTAACCAGTGTATGAACAAGAAGTTTAGTAGGGTAACACAAAAGAATTCACTTAACCTGAAGAACCAACATTGTTCGATGCCCACTTATCCCACAATCTATGCACATAGCTCCAGTCCACGGTCATTCTTAATAAACTGGTAAAAAAAACTTGGTCATTTCATCGAGCAGTTGGCATGCAGCAATAAAATACTTTCGTCCTCGATAGAAATCAAGAAACCCAATCGGCTTCCAAGTCCCGAGAAACCCGTAGACTCCAGCGGTCCATTGAAACTACTCACCTCTGTGATTTCCACGAGACGCGCGAATCGAAGCTACTCACCTCTGTGATTTATGACGCGCAAAAATGATTCTAATAAATAATAAACTCGAATACAGATTTAAGGGGCTTACCTCTATTTTGCGTTTCAGGACTTCGAGTTTTCATATTTAGAGCATTTACAATGTACATTAAAATAGAGTACACTTCTCCAACGGGTACTCTATTTTTAATACTATTATAAAGTTCGCAGACAGAGATACTCTATATTTTGACTAATTCCATTTTTCAACTCTAAAATAGAGTTATAATTTAATTTTTATTTTTATTTTCTTTAAAAATATAAATTTATTTAGTTAAATATTTTATATCATTAGAATAACAAAACTAAATTTTATAAACTTCTTTAATATTGTATACGTTTCGTTTTTATTTTATGAAATAAAAATAAAAATTTTATTTTCACATAGAAAATATGAGTATATTTGCTTTTAAATTAGCATGTCAATTATATAATTAATACGTTTTATATATAAAAATTATTATTTACGTTTTGAAAATATAAATAAAAATTAATTTTTCAGCCATACCTTAAATTTAATATATATATATATATAATATTTTCGTTTGTATAAATAAAGTATAATAACAATAACTAAGAATATGTATGGAATATTATTTTTAGTTTAGAAAATAGAGTTAATAGATTCGAATAAAAATTAGTGTAGAAAATAGAGTTAGTGGTTTGGAGTAAAAACAATGTAACAACTATATTTTTGTGTAAAGTTAACTGTATTTTTGTGTTGTGGATTGGAGATGGCCTTAGACCTCTTCAACAATACAGCATATCCTAAAAAATAGGATGTAAATAGTACTAACAATACCCCAAATTAAAACCCAAAATGTGTTTTATAGTTTCTCTCTCGTCATTTCAACGCTATTTGCGTTTCATCTCAAAATATGCGTTTCTATTTTTAGAATTTTATATGAACCACTTTATTTATTTTAATAAATAAATAACTCGTTAAAAATAAAAAATAAATAAAAATATATAAAATGTGGTTTTCAGTTGTATGTAAACCACTATATTTTTTCTATTTATTCAAAATTGCATACAAGTTTTTTTTTCATTTATATTGAATAATATAATAGTAAAATATTGTTTTAAAAAGTTGTAAAAATTATGGGTAGTATTGAAAATTTATAAAAATTCGTATGAAAAAAAATATTCCAGGAATATTCTTTTGAGTTTGAAAATGCGTTTTTCGGTTGGAGAAGAATTACTGCAATTTAAGTTTGAGAATGAATTTGCGTATGAGAATGGATTTTTCGGTTGGAGATAGGTCTTTGTACGATTTTAGCAGTCGGATTTAGTCCTTAATTGTTTTCAAATATTTCACTTATTGTTGTGTGTATTATTTGGGTTATTTTATTAATTTAACTTCATATTATTAATTAATATTTTTTTAATAGATGAAATTATAGTATTCATTTAATTATAATATACAAAAATTGATGTGGAGGATATAATTGGAATAAATTTTAAAATGACAAGTAAATGTTAATCGTCATTCTCATACCAAATCATGAAGTGCTCTCCAATTATTTATAGTAGGAATTTTAATTTATTATTGATTAGTATGATATTAGTTAAAATTTAATAATTTTTGAATTCATGCATAGGATTTTTAGTGTGTTTCAAACACGATCTTTGTGGATTACATCCTAATTTATACTTCAACAAATATGCTTCCTGATACGGATTGATTTCGTGTATGGGGACTCGCAAACCTGAAGGTGCGGGGAGCGCGGCGGGGCGAGGTCCCAATAAAATTGATATGGAAATAGCTAAGTTAAAAGTAAACTTAAATGTTGAAACAACATTCGGGATCAGAATATTTTTGCACAGCGGAAAATTTAAACTTAGCAATAAAAACGACGGAGACGCAGTTTTAAAATATGCAGCAAGTTAAATAACTTGTTGCACGCCTTCAGGGCAAAATTCCACTTCTTGAATGGATTACAAAAGAATAACTATCAAAAGATAGTAAAAACAACCTAGTAAAGAATCTAACGTCTCTCCTAATCTTCACACAAATAACCTACGATCCATGTGAAGGTAAAACACTAGGTAAAGAATTGTGATGACGAATATATGTAGAGAGCTATCTTGTTTTCTTTTTCTTCTCGTTCGTCGCTCGTTACTCCATCGTTATCGGTTAAAGTATGAGATCGAAGTTCCTCTTTATATAGCTGCAATTCCATTCGAGATCATATCCATTCCGAGAATAACTCATTCCTTTCAGCTCCATATCCATTCCCAAAATATCTCCTCCACTTTATTGGATCATATCCATTCCGGAAATAACTCTTCATTTTTATCTCCATATCCATTCCGAAAATATATCTTCCACTTTATTGAATCATATCCATTCCGGAAATAACTCTTCATTTTTAGCTCCATATCTATTCCGAAAATATCTGCTGCACACTCGTAAATAAAGCCATTATATATGGAAACGGTTTTTAGATTTGAAAGACAAAATCAAGGATAGAACAAGTTCCATATCGTTAATGTCAACAATGTCAACATTAACAATCTCCCCCTTTTTGTCATTCTTCCCAAAAACTCGTGCAGTGATAAATCCAAAATTATGTAATAAAGTTTTCGGGTATGAAAGACAAAACCAAGGATAGTCCAATGTTGGCTCAGGTGTTGACTCCACATTGTCAATGTAAACATTAACAATCTCCCCCTTTTTGTCTTTCTTCCCAAAACCTGTGCAGAGATAAATTCACAAAACTCCTCCTGAAATCATTAAGACAGTCAGAGCAAAACATGGTTATCGTTAGATAAGAATAACCATATGAACAATTCTGATTAAGTCTTAATTAATCCTGCAAGAAAGAAAAAAATTAGAGAAACCAACAAATAGATTAAAAAATCTAAAAAATAAGAGAATCCGATGATTCTTCTTCAGGGGTTTCCATTCCAGCATTTTCTCCAGCATCTTCAGCTTCAGCATCATCTCCCTCACGAGCAGTAGTTGCATCAGTCATCCCGGCTTCTTCTTCTGCACCATCTAAATCTCCCCCTTTTATGATTTTCATTATTTTTTAACTCTGTAAATAACTTTAACTAATACATCATATATGTTCAATTTCGAAACGTTGTTGTTGTTATATATGTGTTGTCGGTAAGAAAGCATTAACAAGGCAAAATTTTTATCATTACACAAATATTAGCGCATGTGTTGTGTGTTCGTTGTGTGTGTGTAAGATCTGATGATTTCCATTCTTGGTTGTTCAGAGTTCTTCGAACAATTCCTCTTAAGCAAGGAGCGCATCGAGGAATAATAGTGACTACTCATGTTGTTGTTCTAGATATGATGATGAATGTTTTTTGTCTGTATTCAGATAATCAGAGAAAGAGGAAGAGCAACCAAGTTATCGTTAACCATGACCATTATTCTTCTTCTGCTGCTATGGCTAACACATCTGCTTATATGATTAGTTTCCTTTGGATAAATTTGGATTGTCGTGCTCTCTGATTTAAGTAGGTTTTAGAATTTTCGCGCACATAATGGTTCGGTAATTTTTTTTTCAGTGAAAATTTCTGCGAAGAAAACCCGTCAAGGGAATACGACCACTACACTCCCCTTGAGGTTCAATTTTGGAGAGGTTCCAAGTGAGATTGGAACGACTGATCACGAAAGAGAGATGAAAGGCTTATTTCCGCCCTCCGGAGGGAATCGGAACCAAATGCACTTGATTACCCTCACAAAACTTTAATTAATACCAATTTTTATCAATCTTCCTAATACGAATTTATTTAATTCGCGCAATATCTACGTGGCTCACGCGCATAGTTTCAGAATTACGTTATACATAGATTCGGTAGATGAGAAATGTCGCAGAGGGGTTTATGTGAAGAATTATTCAACAATATATGTTTCTGTGCATATCGATGAAAAAATATATGCAAACTCAATCTGATCGAGATCCCGAATAAGACTGTTGTTAAGTGCTATTGATTTTTACTTCACATGCTTGAGAATAACCGATGTAGTTAGAACACTATAAAACAATGAGAGTGTGAATGTGAGAGGTCGATCAAGAGTGTAATAAGGAATCATTATAACTTGCAAGATACCATTGAAGACAATGTAATTTATTGAGCTCATAATTAATTAAGAAACCTTGTTTATTTTCGAACAAATAAACACTTATCATTGATTAGAACAACAGTGAGAGTGATTGTGAGAGGTCGATCAAGAGTGTGATAAGGAATCGTCATAACCGTGAGAGACAATACTCTTTTTGCTAAAGATCACGAATTAAATTAGTTAGGATCGCCGACCGGTATTTTAAAATAAAACTTCAAAAATTTCTTATGTTTTAAACACTTCAAAAAAAAAATACTTTAGTTGCAATAACTCGGGTTCTTGAAAATAATTTAGCACAGAGAGGCTAAGCGAGTTCGGGTTATAAAGCAAGCTGAAAATACTCAACATAATCCTCTTATAATCGGTTTTATGGGCTTCTTAAAATACTCCACAATCTATGCAAGTTAAAAACTGGGTTTGGGTGAAACATTTTATCGAACACTTAAAATGCTTGAACTATACATACTAGAGTATAATGCAATGCGGTGAACGCATAATTTGTTTATGGAAGTTCGGAGCCCAATGTCCTACATCTCTGCTTCTTCTCCGCAAGGAAGGAACCCACTCGAAGGCTCGGTTTACATACAACGATGTAAAACCTCCTTAGCTGGACTCACGACGTATAACCTTCCTAACTATACTCCGTTGACTAAACTCCTAGCTCTGAGCCTGGGTTACTCGAAAGGTCATCCGATCTTAAGTTATAGGCTGCAACTTCACAACTGGCACACCTCTTATACGTCTTTGTGAAGGCTACAAGCACATAGTTTCCGTCTTTCTACTAAGACTCTCATTCAACTATCTATTTTGCTCATCCGAACAGAACTAAAATCGATGAAACCGAACTGACCAAATCAGACTTAGTTAGTCAGGCGCAAATCAAGTTTTGCATATAATTGATTTCTCAAGTATCACTCTTTAAGGACAACATAACCGATCATAAAGTTCATTCATAGTGATCCGATTCAAGGACTTGGAGTTTAGCCCAACAATTGAAATTTAAATCCCAATGTTGACAAAGACAAACTACATAGCCTTAAGATCATTGGAAGCAAAGCTGCAGAGTAATAGCTGCTTGCAAGAAGTTATTCTATTTTCGAAAAGGTAAAATCTAGAGTTGGATGCAACAAAGTTAACATAGCCCTTTCTAATTATTGCATTCAATGCACGTTCAAAAACGGTTTTGCAGGATGTTTTTGCTCATTCAAACAATGGTCGTCAACATTCCAATTGAATTTTTTTAGAGTCGTTTCGCTTAAATTTAAATAAAGGAAAAATTATGAGATGGAGTCTCTAACTATACATGTTTTTTTATTTTTTGGTAACTATGTTTGATAATTGCAAAAATAAGTCACTAGCTTTGCATGTACTAACAAAATGGGTTACTGGTCAATTTTCCTGCAAAATTTTTCGAAAATCCGACGTGGCCGATGACATATAAGTAGCCACATCAGCGGCCACGTCGGATTCCCTGTGGTTTTTGCCGAAAAATTCACCGGTGACCCATTTTTGTAATATATGCAAAGTTATTGGCTTATTTTCGCAATTATCAAACATAGTGACAAAAAAACAAAAAAATGGTATAATTGATGACTAAATTTATAATTTTCCCTTTTAATAAACATTAGGCTAGCTAGAACATTCTTCAATTGAATTTGACATAGCAACCGTTATATGCATCACTAAACATTCTTCAATTGAATTCGACGTTCATTTATACCAATTAGTCATTTTCTTTAATTATATAAATATATTAATAGAATTGATTTTTAGTCAACATCCATTTATGTCAATTAATTTATTCACTCTCCTTATTCATAAATAAATATATTGAAATAACTGAGATTTGGTTTATGTCCATTTACATGGAATAATATAGTGTGAACTTGTTGACAGAATTATTCACCTTTTTTTAGGAAAACGATTAATTGAAATTAAATACACAATATTGAAGATTATATATTCCGGTCAAAATGCACGTAATAAGAAATGAAGTAAATACCTTTTGTTTTTTTATTAAGAAAATTTATATATATTCAAATTTTTAGTCAATATTCATGTCATTGACTAGGAAATTCTTGGTAATAAATTATATAAAATTACAAAGTGAAATTTTTAGGTAAAGCAGCAACAAAAATGATATTACTATTATAGTCAACTCAAAATTCATAAGCTAGACCTTATTCACTGTACTATAAATACAGGCCATTCATCTACTTCATGCAACATAGGCAACTACCAATCATTATTTCACTCCACAATCGATAAGCATTAACAGCAGATAAACAAAGACGACATTGCAAAATATGGTAAATATTGTTTTACTATTTTCGTTTGTAATGAATGTCTTCTATATGGCGTTGTTGCTCTCTCGTTGATTAAATAACGGCAGTGAATGATCTATCGGGTTAAAGGAGTCCATCACCTCGGACCTATGAGTAATATTACATATGTTAACGATGTGACCAATGGTATAATGGTTTCTATGCTATATTTTTTAAGTCTACAAAGATTTTTTTTTTTTTATGATTTTCAATCTTTTTAAATCAGTTAAAGATTTTTTACCTAATACATCACATAAGTGTGTTCGATTTCCAAATGCTGTAAATGTGTTTTCGGCAACAAAGCATTAAGCACAATTTTATGCCATAACCCAAATAGTAAAATGCGGTATTATTACGTCGGGATCTTATCATCATCGATTTTTATGTAACTAATTCCTAAAATAATTAGGAAATGAAGCGATATTGCGTTTGTTGTTGTTTTTGTTTATGATTTGATCATTTTCATCTCGCTTTCTGTTGTTCAGAGTTCTTCGAATAATTCTTCCGAGGATTCGAGCTATCTGGAGAACGTACCGAGGGGTTAGCTCAAGCGATCTCTCATGTTAGAAATAATGAGAGACACAATAGTAACTATTGCTGTTCGTAGTAATGATAATAAATGTTTTCTTCTTCTTCTGGTATGACTAACACATCTGCTGATATGGTTCGTTTGGGTTGGATAAATTTGGATTGTCGTGTTCTCTGATTATGGTAAGTTTTAGAATTTTTGCACAAATAATGGTTTGTCAATTTTTTTTTTCGGTGAAAATTTCTATGGAAAAAACCGAAAAATAACGCAAGTCAAAATCATCAAGGGAATACGGCCACCGCTCTCCCCTTGAAGTTCAATTTTGGAGATCTGCAAGATGAGATCGGGATGAATGATCACGAAAGACAGATGAGTGACATGTTTACCGCCCTAGACAGTGGTTGGGTTGATCCAGAACCAAAACTACTTCCTGAACCGGTGGTAAGATCTCACACAACCATAATTAATACCCATTTTTTGTCAATGTTCCTAATACGATTTTATTTAATTCGCGCAGTATTCACTTTCCTTACAGGCATAGTTTCAGAATTACTCAATCAAGATATGTTTCTGCGCAGGTCGATGAAAATGATATGCAAACTCAATCCGATCAATGTCGTAGAGGGATACACGAGCTGACCTTACGAGACGACGAAGGGTTGGTTTGCAGATACTGTAATCACGTCGAACTCGGGCCAAAAGAAATTATGCCACCGTGGGTGAGTACCTCCTATGAACAAGACGCGGTTATTTTATTATTTCCTTCATTCGCACAATACTTTCTTTGTGTGATGCAGGCCTCGAAACCTTACGGAGGCTCCAAGAGGAGACGAAGACATAGATAGATGTCCTATCGCAATATTGAAGGAGCTAAATCCAATTAAGTGGCATCTCTGGATTAGAGAAAGATCCGAGTTCCTAAAAAAGACTGTTGTTAAGTGCTACATATTTGTATAGTTGTACTCCTATTTTCTTTTTCTTTTTTATGTTTACTTCATATGCTTGAGAATAACCGATGTAGTTAGTCAGTAAAATTGTGACCGTGAGAGGTTGATCAAGAGTGTAATAAGGAATCGGCATAACTGTGAGAGACTATACTCTTGAGTGAAGATTGTAATTTAACGAGCTCATGACAACTTTAATTAAATTCAATCTTTATTGCTGCCATCCAAATATCTTAAGCATAAAATAGTGAATATGCGACAATGAGAGAACGATTAGGAGTAAAATAAGGGATAGTTTTAACTGAAATATAATAATCTTGAGTGAAGAACGTGTAATTTTACAGATATCATAGTCAATGACGAAAGGGTTCATGATCAAGTTGAATTAATGGGTTCTTGTTCCTTTTAATTTTCACTTATATTTTTCATAGTAATTAAGGGCAATGGCATATCTGATTCGAACACTTTTTGCTAAAGATCCTGAATTAAATTAGTAAGGATCGCCGACCGGTGTTTTAAAATAAAACCTCGAAAATTTCTTATGTTTTAAACACTTGGAAAAATACTTGAGTTGCAATAACTCAGGTTCTAGAAAATAATTTAGCACAGAGAGGCTAAACGAGTTTGAGTTATAAAGCAAGCTGGAAATACTCAACATAATCCTCTTATAATCGGTTTTATGGGTTCTTAAAAACTCCAAAACCTATGCAAGTTAAAAACCGGTTTTGGGTGAAGCATTTTATCGAACACTTAAAATGCTTGAACTCTACGGGCTAGAGTATAAACGAACGCAACGCGGTGAACACATAATTTGTTTATGGAAGTTCGGAACTCAATGTCCTACGTCTCTGATTCTTCTCCGCAAGGAAGGAACCCGCTAAAAGGATCGGTTTACATTCAACGTTGTAAAACCTCCTTAACTGGACTCACGACGTATAACTTCCCTAGCTATACTCCGCTGACTAAACTCCTAGCTCTCAGCCTGGGTTACCCGAAAGGTCAACCGATCTCAACTTACAAGCACATAGTTTTCCGTCTTTCTACTAAGACTCTCACTCAACTAATCTATTTTGCTCACACAGGTGAACTAAAATCGATGAAACCGAACTGACGAAATCGGACTTAGTTAGCCAGGCGCAAATCAAGCTTGACAAAGACAAACTACATAGCCTTAAGATCATTGGAAGAGAGTAATAGCTGCTTGCAAGAAGTTATTCTATTTTCGAAAAGGTAAAATCAAGAGTTGGACGCAACAAAGTTAACATGGCATTTCTAATTATTGCATTCAATGCACATTCAAAAACGGTTTTGCAGGATGTTTGTGCTCATTCAAACAATGGTCGTCAACATTCCAATTGAATTTTTTTTAGGCCGTTTAGCTTAAATTTTAATAAAGGAAAAATTATGAGATTGAGTCACTAACTATACCTGTTTTTATTTTTGGGTAACTGTGTTTGATAATTGAAAAAATAGGTCACTAGCTTTGTATGTATAAACAAAATGGGTCACTGGTCAATTTTCCGACAAAAGTTTCCGGAAATCCGACGTGACCGATGACATATCAGCAGCCACGTTATCGGCCACGTCGGATTCCCTATGATTTTTGCCGGAAAATTCACCGGTGATCCAATTTTGTAATATATGCAAAGTTAGTGGCCTATTTTCGGAATTATCAAACATAGTGACATAAAAAAGAAAAAATGGTATCGTTGGTCCAAACTTATAATTTTCCATTTTAATAAACATTAGGCTATCTAGAACATTCTTCAATTGAATTTGGCATAGCAAGCGTTATATGCATAACTAAACAATAGAGGATTTATGGGATTTTTACATTTGTGGTCCCTGATGTTTGGCGTATGGGCTTTTTTGGTCCCAATTTTTCCGAGTTACGTTTCAGTCCTGAATGTTATCGATTTTGGTCGTTTTTGGTCCCCTAGTTAACTTAATCGTATGATTGGAGGGAATTTAACAAGTTACACGCACCTGATTTCATTTTAATCGACTTGAATGCTCAGAAATCATCTTCTTCAACATGAAATGAAGGACTTGGGGGAGGGTTAGTGCATAAATTCAAACTAACGATTCAATTATAACAATGGAATGTTCTGCGCATTTAAATCGCTGTGAGGACCTTTTTGGGATGAAACTAGAATGTTTTAGGTTCCATATAGTGAAATAAGATGTGTGTAACGTGTTAATCCCTCCAAACATACGGATAAGTTAACCGGGAGACCAAAAACACCCAAAATCGGTAATATTGTGGACTGAAATTGTAACTTTGGAAAATTGGGGACAAAAAACGCCCAATAGGCCAAACATCGAGAACCAAAAATGTAAAAAACCCAGGGTTTGTCGTCATTCATTTATATAGTCATTTTCTTTAATTATATATAAATGTAAGGAAAAGTTACACTTAAATACCTATTTGACTATAAAATATCAATTCAGTCCATTGTCAGAATTTTCTTATACGTAGGTACCTAGTAGAATAAAGTTTTTACGCATAGATACCCCTTTGCCGAAGGTAAAACATATAGAACATTTATGTACCATAAAGAAACGTAGTGCGGTACATAATAGAGTGAAAATGGTACATACTAAAGCAAACAAAAGGTACATCATATACGGAACTTAGATACCATAAGAAACTCATTTTGGTACCATACAAACGCGTGATGTGATACATAATATATATATATATATAAGAAGGTACCTAAAGGAGTGAAAAAGGGTACTCTCGGTCAAATGTGTACCTATGTGTAAAAACTTTTTCCTACTGGGTACTTGCATATGAAATTTACCTTACAGGGGACTGAATTGATATTTTTATATAAAGAGGAATTTTTTGTAGTTTCACTTAAATGTTCTAGAATTGATCTTTAGTCAACGTCCATTTATGTCAATTAATTTATTCACTCTCCTTGGTCATAAACAAATATATTGAAAAATATTGAAATAACTGAGATTTAGTTTATGTCCATTTACATGGAATCATATAGCGTGAACTTGTTGACAGAATTATTCACCTTTTTTCAGGAAAACGATTAATTGGAATTAATTACACAATATTGAAGATTATATATTCCAGTCCAAATGCACGTAATAAGAAATGAAAGTAAATAGCTTTTGTTTTTTATTAAGTAAATTTGTATACATTCAAATTTTTAGTCAATATTCACGTAACATTGACTAGGAAATTGTTGGAAATAAATTAAATAAAATTACAAAGTGAAACTTTTAGGTAAAGTGGCAACAAAAATGATATTCATATTATATTATAGTCAACTCAACATTCATAAGCTAGACCTTATTCACTATACTATAAATACAGGTCATTCATCTATTCAACACCTATCAATGTAAATTCGTCTCATAATCATACACAGGCAACTACGCATCATTATTTCACTCCACAATCGATAAGCATTAACAACAGATAAACAAAGACGACGTTGCAAAATATGGTAAATATTGTTTTACTATTTTCGTTTTTAATTAATGTCATATTTTGGGCGTTGTTGCTCTCTGGTTGATTAAATACGGGCAGTGTATGATCAAACATAGTGACATAAAAATCAAAAAATGGTATCGTTGGTGACCCAAACTTATAATTTTCCATTTTAATAAACATTAGGCTATCTAGAACATTCTTCAATTAAATTTGACATAGCAAGCGTTATAAGCATAACTAAACAATAGAGGATTTATGGGATTTTTACATTTGTGGTCCCTGATGTTTGGCGTATGGGCTTTTTTGGTCCCAATTTTTCCGAGATACGTTTCAGTCCTGAATGTTATCGATTTTGGTCCCCTAGTTAACTTAATCGGATGATTGGAGGGAATTCAACAAGTTACACGCACATGATTTCATTATAATCGACTTGAATGCTCATAAATCATCTTCTTCAACATGAAATGAAGGACTTGGGGGTTTAGTGCATAAATTCGAACTAACGATTCAATTATAACAATGGAATGTTCTACGCATTTAAATCGATGTGAGGACCTTTTTGTGATGAAACTAGAATGTTTTAGGTTCCAAATAGTGAAATAAGATGTGTGTAACGTGTTAATCCCTCCAAACATACGGATAAGTTAACCGGGAGACCAAAAACGCCCAATAGGCCAAACATCGGGGACCAAAAATGTAAAAATCCCAGGGTTTGTCGACATTCCTTGATATAGTCATTTTCTTTAATTATATATAAATGTAAGGAAAAGTTACACTTAAATACCTATTTGACTAAAAAATGTCAATTCAGTCCATTGTCAGAATTTTCTTATACGTAGGTACCTAGTAGAATAAAGGTTTTACGCATAGATACCCCTTTGCCGAAGGTAAAACATATAGAACATTTATGTACCATAAAGAAACGTCGTGTGGTACATAATAGAGTGAAAATGGTACATACTAAAGCAAACAAAAGGTACATCATATAAGGACCTTAGATACCATAAAAAACTCATTTTGGTACCATACAAACGCGTGATGTGATATATATATATATATATATATAAGAAGGTACCTAAAGGTGTGAAAAAGGGTACTCTCGGTCAAATGTGTACCTATGTGTAAAAACTTTTTCCTACTGGGTACTTGCATATGAAATTTACCTTACAGGGGACTGAATTGATATTTTTTATATAAAGAGGAATTTTTTGTAGTTTCACTTAAATGTTCTAGAATTGATCTTTAGTCAACGTCCATTTATGTCAATTAATTTATTCACTCTCCTTGGTCATAAACAAATATATTGAAATAACTGAGATTTAGTTTATGTCCATTTACATGGAATCATATAACGTGAACTTGTTGACAGAATTATTCACCTTTTTTCAGGAAAACGATTAATTGGAATTAATTACACAATATTGAAGATTATATATTCCAGTCCAAATGCACTTAATAAGAAATGAAAGTAAATAGCTTTTGTTTTTTATTAAGTAAATTTGTATATATTCAAATTTTTAGTCAATATTCACGCAACATTGACTAGGAAATTGTTGGAAATAAATTAAATAAAATTACAAAGTGAAACTTTTAGGTAAAGTGGCAAAAAAAATGATATTAATATTATAGTCAACTCAACATTCATAAGCTAGACCTTATTCACTACACTATAAATACAGGTCATTCATCTATGCAACACCTATCAATGTAAATTCGTCTCATAATCATACACAGGCAACTACGCATCATTATTTCACTCTACAATCGATAAGCATTAACAACAGATAAACAAAGACGACGTTGCAAATATGGTAACTATTGTTTTACTATTTTCGTTTTTAATTAATGTCTTATTTCGGGCGTTGTTGCTCTCTGGTTGATTAAATACGGACAGTGTATGATCTACCGGGTTAAGGGAGTCCATCACCCCGGATCTATGAGTAATATTACATATGTTAACGATGTGACACATGGTATAATGGTCTATATGCTATATTTTTTAAGTCTACCAAGATTTTTTTTTATGATTCTCATTCTTTTCAAATCGGTTAAAGAGTTTTTACCTAATTCATCATATAAGTGTATTCGATTTCCACACGTTATAGTTATATGTGTTTTCGGCAACAAAGCATTAGCGAAGCGCAGTTTTATGTCATAACACAAATAGTGCGCGCGGTAGTATTACGTCGGGAGCTTGTCATCATCGGTTTTTATGCAACTCATTCCTAAAATAAATTAGGATATGAAGCGATATTGCATTAGTTGTTTTTTTTTTTTTTTATGATTTGATCATTTTCATCTCGCTCTTTGTTGTTCAGAGTTCTTCGAATAATTCTTCTGAGGCATCGAGCTATCTGGAGAACGTACCGAGGGTTAGTTCAAGTGATCTCTCAGGTTAGAAATAATGTAGTGACATAATAGTAACTATTGTTGTTCTTAATAATGATAAATGAATGTTTTCATCTAGGTTCAGCTAATCAGAGCATGAGGAAGAGCGATGGAGAAGTTATCGCTAACCAAGACAATTATTCTTTTTCTGGTATGGCTAACACATATGCTTATATGATTCGTTTCTGATTAGGTATGTTTTAGAATTTTTGAACACATAATAGTTCTGCAATTTTTTTTTCAGTGAAAATTTCCACGGAGAAAGCCGAGGAGAAAAATAGCGCAAGTCAAAATCATCAAGTGAATACGACCACCACTCTCCCATTGAGGTTCAGTTTTGAAGAGCAGCCAGGGGAGATCGGGATGACCGATCGCGAAAGACGGCTGAGAGACATGTTTTCCGCCCTAGACAGTGGTTGGGTGGATCCAGAACTAAAAGTGCTTCCTGAACCGGTGGTAAGATCTCACACTACATAATTAATACCCATTTTTTGTCAATGTTCCTAATACGAATTTATTTAATTCGCGCAGTATTCACTTTCCTTACAGGCATAGTTTCAGAATTACTCAATCAAGATATGTTTCTGCGCAGGTCGATGAAAATGATATGCAAACTCAATCCGATCAATGTCGTAGAGGGATACACGAGCTGACCTTACGAGACGACGAAGGGTTGGTTTGCAGATACTGTAATCACGTCGAACTCGGGCCAAAAGAAATTATGCCACCGTGGGTGAGTACCTCCTATGAACAAGACTCGTTTATTTTATTATTTCCTTCATTCGCACAATACTTTCTTTGTGTGATGCAGGCCTCGAAACCTTACGGAGGCTCCAAGAGGAGACGAAGACATTAGATAGATGTCCTTCCACATATTGAAGTAGCATAATCCAATCAAGTATCATCTCCTGGTATGGATGGCAACGTGTCCAAATTTAAGTTCTTAACGGGCCTAGATTTGAATTTAAATGGGTTTAAGCCCATTAAGACCCAATTTGGACTTGTTGTCATCTGTATCCCCTTGGATTCGAGCTCTTGAATAGGACTGTTGTTAAGTGCTATTGATTCATATAGTTGTACTCCTTTATTTTTTATTTTTTTATGCTTTCCCTTGCTTGCTTGAGAATAAGAGATGCAGTTAGTTATATTATAAAACAGTGAGAGTACGACTGTGAGAGGTCGATCAAGAGTGTCATAAGGAATCATCGTAACTGCAAGATACCATTGACGATAATGTAATTTATTGAGCTCATAATTAATTAAGAAACCTTGTTTATCACCGAACAAAGTAAACACTTATCATGTATAAGGTTAAATTGATGCTCAAGTATAAAACAGTGAGTATGCGACAATGACAGATAGATTTCTGTGGTAAAATAAGGTATAGTTTTACCAGAAAATATAATCATCTTGAGTGAAGAATGGGTCACTATACTGAGGTTATAATTAATGATGAAATCGTGTTCACGATCATGCTGAATTAATGGGTTATTGTACATATTTTTACTTATTTTTCTCAGAGTAAGTAAAGGGCAATGGAATATCATATTCGAAGCTTTTTTGTTTAAAAAGATCACGAGTTAAATTAATTAACTCATATTGATATCGGTTAGGGTTATGAATCGAACTAAACTGAAGCGATGAAATCGAACTGATCAAATCGGACTTAGTTGGTCAGGCCAAATCGAGCTTGGCACATAGTCGATTTCTCAAGTATCGGTCTTTAAGGACAAAAGAAGCAATCATCCAGTTCAGTCACATACAATCATAATTTGAATCCGAATCTTGATAACAAACTGCATAGACTTAAGATCAGAAGCAAAGATGCAAAACAAGAGCCGTTTAGTTAACAGAATCGTTTCAAATTACAGCATGCAATGCGCATTCAAAAGCGGTGTTGAAGGACATTTTTTTCTCTAGCTTCCAATTGAATTTGTTAAGAGCTAGCTTAAAATTTTGCTAGAACATTCTTCAATTGAATTTGGCATATCAAGCGTTATCCGTTCTGCCGAGCAATCCATGTTATTCGCTGTCTATAATCATAAATGAAAATATTTATTTAAATAAAATTTGGAGATTTTGTCGAAGTCCATTTATATCAAATAAGTTATCAACTTTCTTTAAATAAATAAACATCTTAATATTGTTTTAGATTTATTGTAATAATCTAATTGAATTAAATGGATACTGCATATTAAGTCTGACTTTTGGATTCATTGTGTTTTAAATTCCAATTTAGATTCATTGCATATTATGTCGACATCTCAGCGTCAAATTCCGTACTAAAATTCGAGTTTCTTGATTAACTGTCCTGAAATTGTATTAATTTAATACCTACAGGACTACTAAAATTCGAGTTTCTTGATCAACTGTCCTAAAATTGTATTAATTTAATACTTACGGGACTACACCAGTAACTCGAAGACCGAAAATGTCACCCCTCAATCAGGCTTTTTCATGGAGGATGATGATGAGCTTGCCCGCATTAGAAAGGTGAGTCTATTTATTTTTTTTCTGTTTTTATTTTAATTGATGAAACGAAGGCTTTTTCGAGATTTTTCACAAATTTCGCTTAGTATTTACCAAAACACTATTACAACCGCTGATGTCCTATCATTCGTATTTGTAATGCGAATGATGATTTCTAATCGTCCCGAATAGCCAGAAAGGGCCTCAATTTGATTAAACACTAACTATTTTATGGGGAATTTTTACCAAACATTTGTTGAAAGGATGTGTAGAAGTGAAGCACAGGTAAGAATGAAAGCTGCTGCAAAAGAGACACAACACAGATACCCACAGTTTGGGTTTGTATCATACAAAGACGGGAACAACGTAGGCGTTCACGTTCGATCGTAACCCAAAAAAACATTAGCAGAACGGAAAATGAAGGTCTTTCGGAAAATCGGACACGCAATACTCAGTTACTACAACTTGTGCTTCTTACATAAAACGGCAGCAGTGTTGAATCTCGCCGTTGAACGCAGCATCGATCATGTACGCTGTCAGCAATAACAATAGCAGGTCATGATATCTATATCATGCAAGGAAATAGATCTATACAGTCAGACATAAATGGAATAACAGTTGCAGCAAAATAATGATTTCGTAAACAAGAATTAATCTCATATAGATGAAAGATGGTTCTACAAAAGTAGGTAAGTACAGAGGAACCAAATTCTTGAAAATCGAAATGTTTCAGATGATAATTTTTTTACGGGTATTTCGGGAAACAAGAATTTGCAGCTGTAGACAGATTCAAATACTAAAGATGACAACAATCTACTTTGAGGATCACAGTAAGAAAACATGATATATATATATATATATATATATATATATATTGAAGTGCCATATATATTTGACTTACAATTCGAGCTGCTGCACGATTCATTCCCTTCGCTAATGGTACCTCGAACGCCTGTCACTTCTGTCGTCGCCATCATCACGTCTCCTTTCGCCTGAACGTTTGCGATCGTCGTATCTGGCCCTCTTTGGAGAGCGTTCCCGTTCCCGTTCCCGTTCCCTTTCCTTTTCGTATTTTCTTCTCTCGTACTCCTCTTCGCGTTCTCTTCCACGATCCCTCTGATCCTTTTCATGCCTCCTATAAGGCTCCTCATCTCTTTCATGCTTCCTTCCACTACGTACATCTCCATCTCTTTCTTGTCTTTCGGTCCTTACATAATCGTCAGAATCATCCCTACGGTACCCATGTGAATCTTGCCTTCGTGTCGACTTCTCTTGTGCCCGTTGTGTAAAATCTTCAACAACAGTTTTTTCTTTTCCTTTCATGTCATCTTTGCTTCGATCTCCATGTTTGTCAACCGTTGATTTCATTAATTGCTCCAGTTTACTGAACGTGTCTAATTCTTCACCCTCATTTTTCTGCTTCTCCCTGTCGCTAGCTTCGTACGAATAATCCCTCTCCCTCTCTCTACGCCTAGCACCACCATCACCACCACCGCGACCACTATTTTTCTTCTCAACAAACCCGGTTGTGTCAACTTTAGCACGCTTGGCATGATTTCTTTCATCGAAGGAGTCAATGCTTCTTCGATCGTCCTCATCGCTTGAATCATGTCTCTTGTTTTTCCTATTATCTCTTACTTCTTTGCCGCTCCTAGCATCGTATTCATCCACATTTTTCTCATACCTTTCACGGGATTTACCATGTCTATCACTCTTGTATTCACCATCAGAATCATCTTTTCTACTCTTCGCCTTCCCATTCCTTCGGGACCTATCATCTTCCGAAATATCATCATCCCTATCATGTCTTTTGCTCTTCTGGGTCCTATCAAGCTCTTTCTTTTTACTTTGTCGGCTTTTGTCAGAAGTGAAGTCACCATCAGAATCATACCTCCCCCTGAGTTTATCACGTCTATTGTTCTTGTTTTCATCATCAGAATCAAAACGTTTACCCTTCCCCTTTCCACTCGCTTGCCAACGATCGTCATTCGAAAAATCCTTGTCAGCGTCGCGTTTTTCATCATCAGAATCAAAACGTTTACCCTTCCCCTTTCCACTTGCTTGCCAACGATCGTCGTCCGAAAAATCCTTGTCAGCGTCGCGTTTTTTGCCTTTAGTAGTCCTTTTCGGTGCCTCCTTTCTATTTTTTGGGCTTGGATCAGAACTGAAGCTGCTATCAGAATCATACCGCTTACGTGATTTCCCGTGCTTTCTCCCACGATCAGACTCGGAGCTTGAGTAAGAATCATAATCAGAATCAGAATCGGACTCTGACTCCGAAGAACTACTGTCACGCTTAACGACCTTCTTATGCTTTTTTGATGAAGCTTTACCCTTCTTGGCAACAATATCAGAATCATCATCACTGTCAGCAACTTTTTTGCCTTTCTTACCCTTACTGGCAGGCTTTTCATCACTGGTATCGGAATCGAACGAATCATCACTCTCATGCCTCTTAGCTTTTTCAGCACCCACCCGCTTTAAATCATCCCTAGACAGGTCCTTTTTCTTTCCATTCTTGTAAGTTTTTTCATCTTTTCCTCGCTGCTTACGAGCATCAGAACCAGTCTTGTGGGAGCTACGGGGATCTTCCTCGTTCAGATTCTCTTCAAAGGCTGCTGCCTCGGCATCACGGAGCTTTTTTTCTCTTTCAGCTTCAGATTCTATTCCCAGAGCAGCTTTGAACTTCTCCATCTGCCTTTCCTTCAATGCAGCGATTTGGTGCGTCTGTGTCTCGGACACTCTGAGGGCAAGCAAGATAACCATTAATAACCCCAAAACTGTAAATAAGCATACTATCGTAATTTTACAATACAAAACACAATAACCAGCTCATTTATCGGTATTCTATAAAATCAACAAGCTCCACGAAACTCCTGATAGTCCAGTACAAATCTAGTAAAAGAAAAAAGAAAAACTGCGCAAATTAAAGTGTGTTACACGCAGAAAACGAGTTAATCTACATACAGAAAACAAAGCATTAAATAAAGCGAGTATTAGCAGTACCAAAGGTCGTAAAACTGAAAGCAGATAATGGACTTCAACCACAATCATGACCAAATATAAAGTCACCAATTCGTTGTTCTTTTCCTAATAAATATGCATTTCTGAGGGTAAATTCCACAGCACAAACAATTATAACCCATCAAATCACCACAGCTAACCCAAATGAAACACAAAAGATTAGCAAGTAACAAGACGAGAAACAACAAGGAACACTTACTTCTCTGATATCACACGACCGCCACCACCGCCCTCAGCACCCTCCAAATCCTTAGCCTCCAGCCCCTTCCTCGCCTCGTCGAGCTTCTCTGCAATCTCCACCTCAGTGTAGCCCTGATTGCTCAACTTCTCCTCCAAAACAAGAAGCTTCAGCTCGATCTGACGCTTGCGATCGTGCTCTAATATCTCTTTATTGGGCTTCCGCGACAAGCCAGCCGTTCCCTGATCCGATCCGAAACCCTTGCTCGAATCGTTGACGACCTTGTTCGTCTTCGACCTGACAAAGAACTTGTTCGTTTGGATGTAGCCATTCGTGCCGGAGCCTCGCGCGGTCTGCAGTCCTATGCCGTTGTACATGGTTTTGTGATTTTAGGGTTTCGAACAATTTTGGGGGAAATTCTCGGTGATATGCTGTGAAGGTATTTTTCAACGTAAAATCAAGCTTATGAATCCCCCACGCCACGAATACATTGGGCGGTGGGATTGCTTGGGCTTATCCAGATTTTAAGGAAAAACTATCGGGCTTTCACTTGGGCTTATCTTTCCCAAATTAATTAATTCAACCTTGCAATTTCATATTTTCCAAAAGAGTACTTCATTCTTCAAGAAAAAGAGTACTTCAAAGATTTTTTTTCTTTTGGAGGTGGTTACATGAAATTGACATACTATGGTGGTTTTTAACACGTGCTCATCGATATAAAATAGATAATTCAAATCGAATTAAGCTCGTGGGTTGTTGATGAGCTTGACCCTTTTACATCATTAATATGAATTTAGGGTGTTACTAATTGTAACTAACTGATTTATGGGTATTCTCCGGTGATCATGAGGTCTAGGGATGACAACATGACGGTCTCAAACGTGCTTGGATGGACCCGTGAGACGCTCCGATTATTTTCTAATCGATCCGTACCTCGCCGCAGCCTGCTTAGCCTCGAACCCCCAATTCTGAATCTGCCACCCTTTTTCATCCTCAATTTTCTTCGTTTTGTTTAGATTTTTAGATTCTAGCATTACATCACAATTTCAAATACAAAATATAAACAAAATAATCGATAAATATACAATACGTTGAGAGTGTAAATATAAATTCCAAGACTTTAACATAACAAATATTTATAACAAAAAATTGCGGATAAGAAGAGAAGAAATACTACAAGTCTAAAACCCTAATTCTAATATATATATATATATATATATACTATTTTATTAAGCGTGAACATCATTTAAAAACTGTCATTTTTTATGTAACATAATCAATCAATCATATTTTAGCTATAATTAATAATTAAGAAAAAAAAATAATGAACGCACACTATTTGATTTGGTCTTTCGTTCATTTTTATGTTAATAATAAAATAAAAAAATCATTACAAACATAATCACATACATATTATTGAGGAATGATTCAAATAAATCTTCCGTTTTTTTTTTTCTAATTACATATCAATAATTATTTTTTGTATTAATTTTTTTGCACCAACGTTGGGTGTGCATATATACTAGTTACTACTTACTAGTATATATTGTCTGAGACGTGTATCGGGTCATGGTTCGGAGCGGAGTTGCCCACACCCGCAACCCGCCAAGAACTCATCGGGTTGAGCCCTTTCAGACCATTGCCATCCCTGATGCACTCGTCACCCCCAGTCACAAAACAAAACTACTTTTCCATTTGCCTTTAGAAGCCCTAGGTAGAACCCCAATAGAACCCCAGCGGTTACAAAAATGTCCTCACCCAATGAAGAACCGCCGTCCCAAAACCCCGGTACCGCCGCCGAGGAGTCCGAGAAGAAGCTCTCCAAGAAAGAACTTGCCAAGCTCGAACGCCAGCGCAAGCGTCAGGAAGCCGCGGCGGCGTCCGCCGTATCCGCCGTGTCGCTCGCCGACGAAGAGGATCCCTTGGCCTCAAACTACGGCGAGATTCCCGTAAGAGAGCTTCAATCGAAGGAGATCTCCGGTAAAAAGTGGACGGAGGTGAAAGACCTGAACGAGAATCTGAAGGACGCCGCCGTGCTGGTGCGCGGACGTGCGCAGACGATTAGGGCCGTCGGGAAGAAGATGGCCTTTATCGTCGTCAGGGAGAGAGGTTACACAGTTCAGTGCGTGGTGAGCGTGGCAAAGGATCTCGTGAGCTCGCAGATGGTGAAATTTGCCAATGCCGTAAGCCGTGAGAGTATAATCGATGTCGAAGGGGTTATTTCTGTGCCCGGGCAGGCAATTACAGGGGCTACTCAGCAGGTATTGTGCTTTGTCTCCGTGTATGTGTATGATCTTTGTGTGCTTATCTTTGTTTGAGATTGTTTGATGTAATGAATATGGAATAAGGAGCCTAAAATCATCGCATTGATTCATTCAATGTGTCAAAACTTCATATTTCAATTGAAAATCGCACCCCGTTAGCTATCAGTTAATTGAATGGAAATAAAGCATGCCTTATTACTAGTAGTTCCTCTTCTTGCTGGAATGCATTTTTCAATTCTTACTAAAGCTTCCCTGTTCCTTCAAATATCATGACTACTGCAAGATTTGCCACTGCAGTAAAGAATGTTACCATAATTCGGAAAATTCCCATTCTGCCAATGAATCTGATTAAAGTTTACTATGCTTATCCTGTTTTTTATAGGTGGAAATTCAAGTAAGGAAGCTTTATTGTGTCAACAAAGCAATCCCCACTTTGCCTATCAACATTGAGGATGCTGCAAGAAGTGAAGTTGAGATAGAGAAGGCATTGCAGGTGAATTTCCAATCTAATGTTCTTTTCTGATCGAAATTTTTAGGAGTATTTCTAATCTGAACCAAGAAACTTGTTATCTTAAATGCAGGCTGGGGAGCAGCTTGTTCGTGTAAATCAGGACACTCGTTTGAACTTTAGAGTTCTTGACATTCGTACCCCTTCGAACCAAGGAATTTTTCGTGTTCAATGTCATGTTGAGAATGTAAGTATATATATTCCAATATAGGTATGCTATTTTTACCCTGTCTATATTACGTCTTGGTCTTATTTTATCGGATGGTAAAGGTCGTGAGTTAGTGATTTCAATTTGTTTTGCCAAAGTTTTCCCAAAATTCGCAACCAAATAATTTTTGGATTTTAAATGTTCCACCAATTGTTTGCGTACAACCGTGCTATTATCATGTTTATATATTTGGTGTTCTATTGAGTCTCAGGTGAGTTAATGTTAACGATATATTTTTTGTAACGAACCCAAGAATTGATACAGATAGGTTCAGAAAGATAGCTTCCCTTCAGCCCTCTTGGCCCCTAGAATAATAGCAATAAAGTTCTACTTTTTTTTCTTGAGATGTATATTATAATCACTTTTTCTTGTTATTTCTTTCATTCTTCCATCTTTTGCTTAGTATTCTTCATTAAACTCCAGTAGTTGCTAACATCTTAACTCGTGTATTTTGCAGATATTTAGGCAGTTTTTGCTGTCAGAAGCTTTTGTTGGAATTCATACCCCGAAATTAATTGCGGGGTCCAGTGAAGGTGGTTCGGCTGTATTTAAGTTCGATTACAAAGGCACCCCTGCTTGCTTGGCTCAATCTCCGCAGCTTCATAAACAAATGTCCATTTGTGGCGATTTTGGGCGTGTTTTCGAAATCGGCCCGGTGTTTAGAGCCGAGGACTCCTTCACTCACAGGCATTTGTGCGAGTTTACGGGCCTCGATGTTGAAATGGAAATCAAAGAGCACTACTCCGAGGTATCTTTTTTTTTTATTATTTTTCCAATCATATTTGGATATATTATATCTGGAATTTGTTATTTGACTATGTTTGCACAGGTTATGGACGTGGTCGATAGATTGTTTGTGGCAATGTTCGACGGTCTTAATGAGACGTGTGCGAAGGAGCTCGATGCCATCAACAGGCAGTACCCTTTTGAGAAGTTGAAGGTCACTCCAATATTATATATGCTATTGAATATAGTCATGTCACATATATATGTGTGTGTGTCTGTGTGTGTGTGGTTCCAGCTGAAATCACTACTCAAAAGTAATATAAATTAATCAAAACTAAGTCTTGATACTCATCATTGACATTTGATATACAGTACTTGCGGAAGACCTTAAGGCTTACATTTGAGGAGGGGGTTCAAATGCTGAAGGTAGGTGTTTAAAGTATGCATGTATCCTTTAATTTAAAGAGAAGTTGTCTCTGTATATTGTTACTTTTGGAATAGAAATCAAGAATCGCAATGAATATATAATTATCCCTAAAATAAACCACCAACAAAAAAATTAATAAGTTACACTACACTGTTAGTTCTTTCTTGGTGGTGAAATTGTGATTGAATTACAGGTTTGCTAGAAATTGAATTTTATATATAGTTGGTGATATATGATATTTTGTTTATAAATTGAATGAACACATTGGTTTTGCAGGAGGCTGGAGTTGAAATTGATCCCCTCGGAGATCTCAACACAGAATCTGAAAGAAAACTCGGGCAGCTCGTACTCGCAAAGTACGCTATATATAACATCGATTCTTTTTCTTTTTCCTTTTTTTTTGTCGCTCTGAAAAATAGATATATCAGTGAGAACATATGCCGTTTTATGTTTCGTATTTAGGTATGACACTGAGTTCTACATACTCCACCGATATCCTCTTGCTGTTCGTCCGTTCTACACGATGCCGTGCTATGATGATCCCAAGTACAGCAACTCATTCGATGTCTTTATTCGAGGTAAGTACAGCAAAACCCTCTATATAGTTGTAAACCCGAACGTAAAATGACAAAAATTAAGGCCATTGACTAAAAAGACCGGTCAACGAAGATAAGTTTTTAAAAACATTTTTCGTCAAAGGCTTTTTTTCTAGAAAAAAAACCCACCAAAAAAATCTCGATTTGATTAATTTGTTAGGTGAGGAAATTATATCTGGAGCACAGCGTGTCCACGTTCCCGAATTACTGTCCGAGCGGGCACAGTCTCTGGGAATCGACGTCAAAACGATCTCAACATACATTGATTCTTTCAGGTCCATTTTTTTTTCATCTTTCCCTTCAATGCTTCATAACCTTTTCTCATAATTATAAAATGAGAAAAATTCATCTAAATGCTGGGGTTTTTTTTTGTTTGGGGAAAAAAAGGTATGGTGCGCCGCCGCACGGTGGATTCGGGGTGGGATTGGAGCGTGTGGTGATGCTCTTCTGCGCCCTTAACAACATCCGGAAAACGTCTCTTTTCCCTCGTGACCCCCAGAGAATCGCTCCGTGATCTTTCCATCCACATCTGTATATTTTTTCTGCTTCACATACCAGGATGATTTTGAATTTAAACTATTAAGCTCGATATTGAGTTATATGTTTTAATAGTCTTGTTGACTGTATATTTACCTATTCTACCTTATATATATATAATATAATTGGCTGATAAAGTATTAATATTTTTGGTTTGGTTCATGACAAAAATTACAAATTCCCTTTAATTTGGAATTTTTTTAGCAACATGATGCATCTTTGCTCTGCAATGTGTTTGCGCCACGTGCTATCTCGAGGTCAGGTGTCTCTCAATCCCTGTCCAATTACGACAATCAAGGTCCCTGAATCGAATTAAATATGGAACCTCTTGTTCGAAATATCTCAATTCAACCACTGAATCATGTTATTCGGGTTTCGGGACATAACTTGGCGAACTGAAAAAAAAAAAAAAAATCTTCCAAATTCAGTTAGCTGCAAATTCATTTTGTTATGATTTTGGGAATTAGGCCAGTTTTTATTAATATTCAATGCGATGAAGATACTCCCGAGGGCTTGACCTAGCGATTCGGTTCCTGGCCTTTCAAGTGGGAGGTCAAGAGTATGAATCATTTAGAGACTTTTGACTCTTGGTTGTTTGTAAGCCATCTTGAGTGGGTTCCATGGACCATGGAGGATTAGTACTGCTGGAGCCGTGGTCGTCTTATAGCCGACGATGAGATTCAGATTCGATTCGGATCGAATCTAGTCGAAGTGTGGGACTGCGATTGGTTCAGGAATGTAACGGGTCCTAATTGTGTCCTTAATGAGCATGATTTAATTCCTAGGCCCATTCGAACTCATTAGATCTAAGGCTAAATCTAGGAATATTAAGGAATCAATTAAGACTCATTTACATCGCTAGTTGTGTTGTTCTTGCAAAACAAAATACATAACAAATATACAATACTAGTATATGTGCACACCCAATGTGTGTGTAAAAAAAATTAAAAAAAGAAAACAATTAGAAAAGAAGATAATTGATTGACAAAGTAAACGTGTTTGGAGTAATTATCAACAATAGTGGGTGATTATTTTGTAACATTTTTCTATTATTTATTAAAAAAATAATAAAAAAAAAAGAATAACCAAATCCAATTCCAACGTGAGGTTAATTATTTTATTTTTTTCTTAATTATTAATTGCAGATAAAATATGACTGGTTGATTGATACACCAAATGACAGTTTTTAAGAGGGGTTCACGTTTAATAAAAGAATTTAGATAATTAATATAAGCCGTATTTATGACTGACAGCTGCTTTGTTTGGTTCTTATACCTTTTAAAAGTTGATTTATACCATATTGAAGAAAGTTGATTTATACCATATTGAAGTGTTTAGTTCATTATTTTATATAAACTATGGATTTACGTATACCAACTTTAAACCCTTGTACAATAGTTTAAATAAACACACCTCTCAGATGTGTTTATATAAATTCATTAATCAAACATACATTTTATTTTATACTCACTAATTAATTTTATATAAATCTTACTAAATTTAAACGCTTCGGACCAAACAATCACACATTTAAATGACAATGAGCAACACTCAGTTATCCGATCCTACGCCGACCATTTGATGGGGTCCACGTCGGCTGCGGCCGTCGCGAACGTATTCGTGTACGGAACTCTCCTCGCGGACGACGTCGTACGCGTCCTACTGGGCCGTGATCCCCCATATCTCCCTGCGATTCTGCCCAACTAGTCAGTCTCATCTCTCTCTCAACACTACTCTTCTGTTACATGGTATCAAATTAATCGCTTGTTGGTGCTACACGTTGCAGATTCGTTTGTTTCTCCATTCGTTTTTACTCGTCTGATTGAAAAAAAATATGTGTATGATGGCCGTGTATGTGATCCAAATCTTTGACGAAGATTGAAGTCGATCGCCGTAATAGAGGATTTTCGGCAGCAATTGATTTAATTTTTTGTTCGATAGGAAACCTTGATTGAGATCAAAACAGATGGGAACAATCGTAAAGACTTTAATTTGTCTTTTGAACGTCGCACTCAGTCTATTGCTTCGGATTTGTGATTGCTTTAATTCAATGCTCTTAGGGTTTGACAACTTTTAGCAGAGAAGTTAAGGGCCAAAGGTCTGCGGTATCAGTAACTGAGAATGAACATCGATTAATGCCATAAAACATTAATATTAATTGGTAGAAGAAGATATCTTTGTAAAGTGAAGTGTTGTGAAACATCAAGAAGTTCTCTCATTCATTTCCTTACCAATTCTTTTTTTTTTTGGCAGTCAAAGGTTTAGCATCAAGAGACGCGTTTACCCTGCAATAATACCCGTTGAAGAAAAAGAAGTTGATGGAAAGGTATGTTGTGTGTTTCAAGAACTAAACATGATTCACTAATTTATATTGGAATTGTCTATGGATTAAATGTGCGTTTTCAGGGCACTTCTTTATGTATTCACGATTGATGATGAGAGTATCTTATGCTGAATGATATTATATTATTACACTTGGGTAAAAATCTTAACGTTTTTCATTTACACTTGTACTGCACGAGAATTGAGGAAAATGGCTATGAATCGCAGGTTCTCGTAGGGATTACTCCTACTGAACTGCATATTCTTGACGAGTTTGAGGACATCGAATACGAGAGGAAAACTTTGAATGTCATCTTAGAGGTATTTTTTACATTCTCTGCATATTTTGATAGCATTCATCATCACAGCTATGTATGTTAATCTTTCTCGGGATTTATATTAATTGATTCATTGATTGTAACTCTTATACGGTACTACGATGCTCGATGGTTTTCGTAGGACAAATCAGAAAATATGCAGGCAGAAACATATGTTTGGGAGAATAAAACCGACCCGGACCTGTACGGAGCTTGGGATTTTGAGGTTCGTAAAATATAGTTGTTTGAGTTGTTTAAGAAAATCTAACATCCTTCGTTTCGAACTATGACGAAGCACAGTAATCCAAAAGATGAAGAAACTTTGTTTTTCTTTTGTACTTGAAATTCAACTTCCTGCTAAGGCTTTTAATAATTGCATATGGATATGCATATGGATATGTTTAATAATTGCCAGGAATGGAAAGAAGTGCACATCAAGGATTACTTGAAGATGACAGTGAGCTTCAGGGAAGAGTTGGAGCTGCCTGATAAAGGAGGTGATTATGGTGGTGACAAAACTTCCAATGCTTAAATCTCTTTCTCTCCCTCTCTCTCTCTCTCTCTCTCTCTCCCTCCCTCTCTCTCTCTCTCTCTTATTTTGATGTGATATATGCATGACATGGTTGCTTGTAATTGTAATGATATGATGGTGCGTAAGTGTGATTTTATGACTTACATGAAGTCATATTTTTTTTTTATATCAGCAGAAATTCCATAGTAAAGCATGCATGGTGTGTATAATTTTTATTTAGTGGTGAAGCAACGTGTAAATTGATTTTGATTTTCGGAAATTGGGACCGAATTGATGATCTCTTTTAGTGGGATAAAACTTCGCCTGCTTAGGGAACATGTTAAAAAATTTCTTTGTAACAATATAGAAATTAAAAATTCTATTAAAAATGTAAATTTTGAATGTTTGAATGCGAGATGTTATTTCGGTCTTATATTATCAAAAAATTGAAATTCTTTCTCTAACAAGCCAAAACATTTCGAGTGGAATTTGACGATAGAAAATAAGAAAGAAAAAGACACAAAGTTCCCTTTTGATCACTTTTTATCCCACCGTAAAAGACATTTAATAAAACTAATCTACTCTTCATATGAATATATATAAATATATATTATTTTACATTTTAGTTTTTAATTTAAGACTTTTAGTGTGAATATCGATATAATTTAGTAAGTCAAATTTAATGACTGTTTTACCCTTCTATTTATTGTTTATTTTAATTTGAGTAATATCCTTTAATTTTTTACTTATTATAATATCCTTCAAAAACTAATAACTAACACTAACTGCATTATAAATATATAAAATTAAATATTTAATTAAGTAATATTATATGTATTTATATATTAGATTAGAGTAGAGCATCATATTATTACAAAGGGGCGACTTTTCCTTTTCTCAGACTCATTTTATCGGAGTTGAAAAGATTTTCACTTCTGTTCATCCTATTTTCCACAGGAAAACGTACGAACAATTAGCAGTTACTGTGATATCTCCGATGGATTGGTTGACTTTTGCCGGTAACAGCAGATTCTATCATTCGATTGCATCGATTTTGAATTAAGCCGATTATCTTTGATGATTTGTTCGATGCTATTTTTATGTGATAGAAGACGGACTTTTTTTCATTTTGTTGAAAGTCAACCAGCTATTGTTCGTCGAGTGGTGTGTGAAACACTGAAGACATGGGCTTTCTAATCTGTGGTTTCTAGATTGGTAATTTTCATGTGAAGAAATCGATTCAAAGATCAATTTGATGTAGATTTTGATGATTTCGTCTGATTTCTGTGTTGATTGATTTGTTTGTTTCTAATATGCTGCACGTTGTGCTGAGATTTGTATTGACTATGAAATCTGATCCAAAATTCGCAGTAGTTTCATGAGATTCATTCAATGTTTCTCGTTTCCCTGATTTATATCCAGGAAACTGTATTATCTTATATATTTACATGCAATTTTTTCGTACTTTCGGGGTTTTCAGGATTATTTTCATGACATTTGTTATGCAATTCTGTAATATGATATCTGTTTTCAGTTTGTATTCATGATTGGCAATCACAGATGAATTTATTTTTTTAAATGGGAGGTTATGTATATTTGATGATTCGAGTAATTTTTACGAATCACGACACTTTCGCATTATCCGTTACGGTCTCCGTGGAATACTTACCTAATTCTGCAGATTCCCTTCTACAACGATCACCTTAACCATTCATTCACCGTTCTGACACCGATTTCTTGATTTTCGTGAAGGTACTCAGCTCCGCGACAACAGAGGCTCGTGAATTCCAATCCCCGCCTTTGAAGACTCGAAATTAAAAAAAAAAAAAGAATAATCCCGAGGCAAAAAAAAAATGACCGTAACCGACGAATACGAAATCCCTTTTCATACGAAAAGGGACGACGACATCATATGCCCCATATGCTTAGACTCTCCCCACAACTGCGTCCTCCTCCAATGCTCCTCCTACGAAAAAGGGTGCCGGCCGTTCGTGTGCGACACCGACTCCTTACACTCCAACTGTTTGGACCGTTTCAAGGAAGCAAACGGCGTGCCACCGTTATTACAAGATCCTCAATCATCAGACAAAGAGGTTCCCGAGGTGTTAGAACCCGAGAACGAAGCGAAACCCGCGTGCCCTCTGTGCAGGGGCGACGTGAACGGGTGGATCGTGATCGAGAGAGCCCGTGAACATTTCGACGCGAAGCACAGGCATTGCGAGGTCGAAGGTTGCCTTTTTTCCGGGACTTACTCGGAGCTCCGAAAGCACGCGCGTCTGTTGCACCCTCACGTTCGCCCGTCGAAGATCGATTCCGCGAGACGCCTCGATTGGGATAATTTTCAGCAGTCGACGGAGATCATCGACGTGCTGAGCACGATCCACTCGGAGATGCCCAACGGGGTCATTTTGGGCGACTACGTGATCGAGTACGGGGACGGGAGCAACTCAGGGGACGAGTTCGACGATGATTTTCGGGGCGGTAATAAGAGGAATTGGATCTCTTCTTGCATGTTTTATAAGCTGTTCCGCGGGTTTAGGAGGTCGAGGAACAAGAGGAGGCAGAGGATGAACGATAGCGTGGGAGTGGGCCCGCCGCCTCGGTTGAGCTACGGTGATAATCTCGATGGGGGTTCCGTTTCGTCTTCGGAGTTTGCTGCTGAGTTCGGTGACGATGAGGCCGACGGGGGATTCTCCGGCGGTGTGATGAGGCGTTCGAGGGGAAGAAACGGTCAGCAGAGGTGAGTTTTTACGCGTTTGCGTTTTTGCTGTGTTGCTTGCTTTTGATTTTAGTGCTACTCAAGCGAGATTCTATCGGATGGAATCGTCTGTCCCATTGTGTGTGTCTCATCGTGTGTACCCATTAACGTGTGTGTGTTTACGTCGGGCCCACAAATCTGTCTCTCTCTCTCTTGTTTTAACATCCAATCATTTTTTAACATGTTAATGGGTACACACAATGGGACAGATGATCTCACTCGAGAATTTTATGGGCACGCATTTTTAGATTATGGATTCCAATGTTGTTTGGTTCTTACCGGGCCATGAGAATGCGATAAGATGTTGGATATTTTTTCTTGGTTCTTAGTGCTTGTTTGGTAGGTCGTTTTTGTTTAGGAGGGTTCGAATTAGTAGAGTTTATATAAAACTAATTAATGGGTGTGAAATAAAATGTGTGTTTGGTTACTGGGTTAATAATAACCCACCTGAAAGGTGTTTTTATTTAAACCCGTACACATGGGTTTAGACTTGTTATATATAAACACATTTTTAATATAAATTGTACCAAACATATCAACATGTTATAAACCAACATTTAAAGTTTCTAACACCCATGAACCAAACAAGGGCTGTTCTTACATCTCCTGATTCTGCGTGTTTTAGGCAGAATTCTATGTTTCCACACCTACAATGCATGATATTATAGTTAGATTCGAATATCGCCTCTAACGATAGAAAGTCACGGGGATTAAATGTTTTGGCCGATTCTTATATGCACGAGGAAAACACGGACGTCGTTTGATTTTGACGTTCTAAAGTGTTTTTTCGTTTTTTTTTTTTTTTTTTTTGCAGCTCGGCGGTGGCTTACAATTCCCGTTTTTATGACAACTAGACGATCGGAGCTCCTCGGTCAGCAACTCTCGTGTGGACCGAAAATTGCAACTAGTTTTTTCCTCTTTTGATTTCGGAGGAACTTCTTTCTCTTCTTTCTTCAATGCTGTTTTTCGAACACAGTTCCATACTAAGAATCTGATTTTTGCCTGCTGCTCGTGTTAATAATGACTCTGATGGAGTTGAATTCTCAGTTAGAGTTTAGAGCTTTTCTGCTGTCGTCGTTCGGAGAATTTATGATCTTAATTACATCTCTTATGTTTTTCCTCTAAGAGATGATAAATAAGAGATGCTCCCCAAACTCAATTAATGGAGATGAGATGAGTTGAATGGTTTAGGGTTTTCCGAATCGGACCGGACCGGCCGGTGCCGACCGGAAAACCGCGAACCGGTTGGAGTTCCGGTTCGGGTCCGGTCCGGCCGGTTCCGACAGGAAAACTGCGAACCGGTCGGAATTCCGGTTGGGTCCGGTCCGGTTCAGCTTTATTTAAAAGAAAAGGAAAAATCGGAAAAACAAAGGAATAAAAAAAGACTAAATATATTTCTGGGCCTAGTGGTTAGTGCCTTAAACTTATTTTTCCAAGGTTGTGTATTCAAATCTTTTCTAGTACATATTAAATTTTATTTTCAATTTATTTTTTACACCTCATTTACATTTAATTTTTTATCTAAACATTTTACTTTGATTAACTAAACCCCCAATTTCATCAATTTAACTCTTGACACCCCATTTTAGAAATACTATTTTAATCCCCCAACACATAATTATTTGATTGATATAATCATAAAATATAATTTTCGGTCAAACCATTAAACCTTAAACCACTAAAATTTTCGGTTCCGTTCGAAAAAACGGTTTCAAAACCATGGAATGGTTTAATCCAAGATAAACAAACAGGTTTTAGGCTTGGCCCATTAACAAAAGCCCAATTATACAGGCCTGGCCCATCACTCGAAATCAAAATTCTATCTCCAAACAATAAACCTTCGTTGCTCTCCGTTCGAAGACGACGACGACGAAGCAAAATAACAGTAAAAGGATTTTCCGTTAAACGTTCACACATCTGCTCATTGTTCCCACACAAACTTTTAGCGCTGCAGAGGACAGCTCGAGCCCACCAAATCAGCCGCGAGCTCGGGCCCAGCATAGCGTGATTCGGGCTCGGGCCGGCCCGCTATCTTCCTTCCATGGAGGTGGTAGCAAATCCACCCTCATCGCCTTCATACTCTCTAAGACACCGTCTTACGTCGCCCACTTCTTCTAGAAGAATCTTCAAACGAGAAACCTCTCTAAAACCCTTCTTATCTCCATCTCCGAAGCCACCGAGTGCCTTCTTCGGCTCCAAGTCCGAATCTTTCAGGCCGAAATCGCATCCCCAATGCGGCGGAGGGCGAGAAGAATTATTCAGCCTCCCGGTCGCCGTGACCCGCTCCGGTGCGGTTTCGAGGTACTCGTGGGACGGAGAAGAGCTGAAATTGGTCCCCGTCGGTGGTGGGAATCCTTCGAATTTCAGAGACGGTATTCGCATTAGCGTGAGGGATCTCTTTCTGCCCAGAGAAGTCAGCGATAATTATTTGGAATACGTGAAATGGAAGTTCTTGCACAGAGTTTCCAGCTCTGCACTGCAGGTTCTTGCAACTCAGGTACTGAAGTTCTAGCATAAAGTTTCGATTTTTATATGGGATTCTTGAGGAAATTAGGAAGCCCAGTTGTTCGTTCGGGTAAATTTGTATTCGTTTAGGTTTTTTACTTATTATTTCGTTTGAAAACGATAATTTCATTCCATTATATCAATTGAAAAAAATTTTAATAAGTAAAATGACTGAAGAATATGAAGGAACAATAAAAGATAGAAATCATTCATTGCAATTCCTTCCTCAAACACTTTTGACAGTATCTTCATTGCGTGAATCACCAATGCTAGCGTGGTGTCCATACCATATATCTGTGTAGAATATCATAGCAAACTCTTATTCAAGAAAGAAAAACTCTCATACGAGAGAATGAAAATTCTCAAAATAAAATATCAAAAACAGAACAGTTGAAAAAGGTGATGGGTGCTCCAACCCGATCCGCCGGCGACCGTGGTGGTTGTAGATCTATGGCCGCTGGGAGAAAAAAATAAATTAGGATTTTTTTCTAAAGAGGTTTTTGAGAAAGAAGGGTTTTATTTCTTATATTCATATGCATTGAAAGCGTAGGTTTTACTTCATTGATTACATGATTGAATTCGATAAAATGTTGTCCTTTTCTTACAAAATGCCTACATATGTATGAAGGCAATGTTTCGGGCTATAGGAATTGGATATTCTCGATCGCTCCCGTCGGCTGCAGCTTTGAACTGGGTTTTGAAAGATGGGCTCGGGAGACTAAGTAGGTGCATTTACACTGCTAATCTTGCTTCGGCTTTCGATACCAACCTAAAAGTAAGAAGACTACGTTAGAATTTCAATTGTCGAATAATTATTACAGTTGCTGATATCATCTTTTTTGGTTTTTCTTATTGTGCTAATAATTATTACAGTTGCTCATATCATCTTTTTTTTGTTTTTCTTGTTGTGCTTGTAATGAAATGGAAGAGAGTGAGGTTCTCAACGTCGGTTCTGTTCAGCTTGAGCATCGGTGTTGAATTGTTGACTCCCGTGTTTCCTAATTATTTCCTGCTGCTTGCAACGGTTGCAAACATCGCGAAGCAAATAAGCCTCGCGTGCTATTTGGCGACCGGTGTATGTCTTTTCGTATTTGTAGTAGGAATTTTATTACGTAATTTTGAGTTCATTTCTTAGAGATTTATGACTAAATCGATTTTGATGTCAGACAGCTGTTCATAGAAGCTTTGCCATTGCAGACAACCTTGGTGAAGTTTCTGCAAAGTCCCAGGTGTGAAATTTTGAGTTCAATGTTTCAAAAGTCATCTGGTTGTAATTGCTTATTACTTCGCGGGATTTCAGATACAAACGGTATGCTTCGATAATATCGGTCTTCTGCTTGCTGCCACCATCAACATTCTTTTGAGGAACAATAAAAGGTTATAATACATTTGATTCTTTTTTTTTTTTCTGGGATATGGAAAAGGCTTCACAGATTCTAACATTTGCTTTTCCTGGTTGCAATAAGATTACTGGCGGTTTTGCCGTTTTATCTGTACCCGATCCTCTGCGGCCTCGATCTTCTCGGGATTTATCAAGGGCTAAAACAGGTTCATCTTCAAACACTGACTAAGGTTAGCCTCTAATTTTCTTATGACATGTTTGGATACCCGGATTTCGATTTGAAATCCAAGTTTCCTCATAAACATCCATTTGGGAACTGGACGGATTTTGATTTCTATTTCATTCAAATCCGAGGATATTATAAACGTTTTTTATTTGTTGATTTTTTTTAAAATTCGATGACAAGTGGTCCGTTTTCGAAATCCATGTCCAAGCACGTAGAAGTTTTCCACAAATAAATACAAATAAGAATAATAATGATAAAAATAGACCAATAACCCTAATGTTTACCAAACAATGAATCTTGATCAAATTTTGAAATTCGTATTTTAAAATCATGCGATTCCTTTCAAATACGCGGATCCAAACATTTGTCTGCCTTGTTTAGTTTTTTTTTCGGAATGTTCCCTTATATTAATAATAAAATATGTACAAAACAGAGGACAATAGAATCACTGCACACAAACAGCAACAGGCTGCCATGTACAATTGTTTTGTTAAACACTCCTCATCTCATCTTCATCGCAACACTTTCTTGGGCAGGACAGGCTTGTCCTGATAATTGACACGTGGCTCTCTTCGGGATACGTCCCATCGCCAGCTGAAGCGAGTGTAAGGGAAGGCGTTGATTTCTTGTGGAGCAAAGGTAAGAAAGAGTCAAATTCCCGATTTAAGCTCCTCGTTTTTAGGACACAAATAGCAGCTTCTTGATAAGCTTTCCGTTCTCTGTCAGGCAACAAGGAGGTGCTACCGATGAGAATAGGATGCATAAATCCAGAGAGAAAAATCCCGAAGCTCTCTCTGACGGCACTGAGATCCGTCAGAGAAGAGGATACATACTTCGTTTGCTTGGAGAGTCTTAACAGTGGATCGAGAATAAGAGACGTACGTTGTCTGCTTTTTTCCTTTCCTTGTTTTATTACAACGTTGTCTCCTTCTTACCACACAACACGCACGCACTTTCGTTGACCTAACTGCAGCACAGGATACTCGTTTCTCTACGCGAAGGAGCGGCGACTTCCGATATCATCGCGGGTTTAATGCAAGTAAGATTTTTCGGACGACTCTGCTGAATGATCACTTCACCTAAAAGCTTAGGGCGTGAAGGGATTGATATCATATTTTAAATTTCAATATTTTATTTCCAACGCTCTCCCTCGCGTTTAGGCTTCCTTTCTGCTGTATCTAACTTAATTGCGCCACACACTCCAGTGGTGGGACTAATCCTCGGGGCCAGATGAATACGCCCCAAACCCATGTGACAACGATAGTCATGGGCCTTAAAGCCCATGAGAACTACTCAAGGAAATTGTGGGAGAGATGATTCGATCCCACAACCTAACACACAAAGTCCTTAAGGCTTCCTCCTTGACCACTAGACCAAGCCTTCATTGGCTGCTGTATCCAACTTTAGTCATGCAATTTTCTTAATTGGGTTGTCATGTGGATTTGTACATATGACCTTTTGGGCCTAGGCCGTTGAATGGTCACTTCATTTCACCTAAAAGATTAAGTTTAAGGGAGCGTATCATAATTTTTGTATTTTATTTTCAACACGCTCTTCTGAATTTTCATATGATATAATTATTTGACTAAAGAATTTTTATCGGTTTTTTTTTTTTTTACAGGCATGCTACGTTCGCAAGGAGCTACTGCGAGATATTACCGACTCCTACGGGAATATTTTGGACTCCACGAGTTTGATCGATGCGGTAAAATGGTTTACGTTGATGGAAGATAGCAAGAGAACTTTGCAAGACGATGTCGCTGCTTTGAGCGATGAAATGTCGAAGCAAGGGTGGGCTTGCAAGAACATCCTTTTAAGCACACAAGAACAGAAAAGGTATACTTTTTATTGCTAACTGACAAATATTGTACTTTTTTTGGTTGTGTAATAATATTCTTTCATGCTTAAGCCTTACCGAATCTTAAGCCTGTTGTACAGTGAAGAACACACGTATGAAGATGTTATTTATATTAATCAAACTTTGTATGAATACGTTGGGCAGTGGGCCCGAGATTCCTCGTTTCTTTCATGCCTAGTCAACAATGTCCGGGCGTTCTGCTTAGCCAAGAGAGAGAAGTTAAAAAGAACGAACGTCTCGAACTTAAAATTTTTGTTAGAATATTATATTTTTTATTTTCAGTACTCCTCTCATCTCATCCTCTCATCTCAGCTGATTTCTTTACTTATTTAAATCTCATACGTGAATTTTGGATGGGTACCTCTACGGCTCTACATGACTCTGTCAAAGGACAACTTAAAACGTAGAAACTGAACTTTAAATTGAATGTTTCATTTTTTGATATTATATAGTATTTTATTTTTAAAATATTTCACAGTTTACAATCATTATGCTCTAAGTGTGTTTTGAGACATTCATAAAGGCTCACTCGAACCCATAACACAAAAATACAGTTAAATTTACACAAATATACAGTTGCTACAGTGTATTTACTTCAATCCACTAACTCTATTTTCTACACTAATTTTTATTCCAACCCATTAACTCATATCTCTATGTAAATATAAAAAATTTATTTTATGTCATAAAAATAAAAACGAAACATATAGAATAATAAAAGATGTCTATAGAATTTAATTTTATTTTTTAGTGATAGAAAATATTTTAAACCTAACTAAAATAAGTTCACATTTAAAAGAAAATAAAAATAAAAATAAAATTATAACTAATTTGAGTTGAGAAATAGTTACTCTATATAAAATATCACTGTTTACAAACCTACCTGTAATAGTGTTAAAATAGAATATTCATTATAAAATGGTTGTACTATATCTTAATGTAACACAATAAAATAGAGTACACATAGCCGACAGAACAAGTTTAGAATACATTACACACATCCTCCTCGTCTTCATTATCTCGATCGTGTATCATAAAAGGTTACAGTCACTTTATTTGCATGTATATATCTATAGCTGTTGATGCCTGAGTAGTTGAGAAGATAAGTGTTTATTATTATTATTATTATTATTAATTATTACAGAGCGGAAAATACACAACTATCTCACTGATCTCTTCCTAAATACACAAACTGCGGTTCATCGACTACGTCTCACGCTGCAAGAAGCTTCTGCACATCCTTCTGCATCAAGCAAAGCAACAAATTCACAAGCAGTGTTGAGTAGCAGACGGTTTAAGAATAATCTCGTCGTCAAACTATAATTTTTTTTATTATTTATCGAAACAATAATCATGAGATGCCGCAGATCCGTCGAATAAATCGTCTCTTCCAACAGCAAATCTGTTTGTGTGTGTGTGTGTGTGTGTTATATCTTCTCTTTACGTCCAAAAGTGCCGTTAAGTAAATTTGGTATGCGAAATTCGTGCGTGGAAAGCACACGTTAGAGTTAGCGCATCAAAAGATTGTACTTTACGCTTCGACCGTTGTACCTCCACACCATTCATTTTCTTTTCCTTACAGAATTCCGCACACCAAACGCAACCTTAAAAGTTGGTTGTAAGGAAATAGTTAGTTACCTCGATTTGAGAGGGCGGAGTCGTCGGTTGAAATCTTTCGACGATTTTACCATTTTTATCGACAAGAAACTTCTCGAAATTCCACTTGATGTCGTCGCCGAGGATTCCAAGAAGTCCTCCGGCTCCCGCGCTCGACTTGAGAAACTTATACAGCGGAGCCGCGTTTGGTCCGTTAACATCGACCTGCTCATCATAGTCTTATATCAGCTTTAGCGTTTTGTATTTTTTAATCGAAACAAAAAAAAAAAAAAAAGATTAATGCTCCGTTTGGTACGCAGAATTTCTGCATGGAAGAGACGCAGAAAAAACAGTATTAGTGTATCAAGCAATGGTAAGTCACGTTTCGAGTGTCGTACCATTACACCTTTTCTTTTATTTTCCACATCAGAATCTTTATCAGTGTTATCAATGTCGGAAAGCCAAAAAAACGCCATATATGGCGTATTTTTAACAACACTGATCTTTATACCAAACTGAGCCTACGTAGAAAAAAAATTAGTAACCTTATCGAAAATTGGAAACTCCACTTTAAACTTTGTGGACGCGAATTCCTTGATTTCTTGATTCGTTCCGGGCTCCTGGCCTTTAAACTGGTTAGAGGGAAATGCTAAGACCTCAAAACCTGATGAACGCACAAAAGCAACAACTTAAATACAAAAAACTGCGAAATGAAGAGTTAGTTAATGAAAAACAAGCACCTTGGCCTTTGTATTTCTCGTACAGATTCACGAGCTCGGGGTAGTTCGATGTAGTCAAGCCGCTGAATGCGAAATGAGCAGCAGATAATACGATCGTTATAAGGAGACTTGCGATAATTTTGGAAGTTGAAGAATCGAGGAAGAGAATAATACCATTTCGAAGCGACGTTTACGATCAAAAGAACCTTGCCTTTGAATTTATCGAGTGAGACATCGTTGCCATCAATGTCCTGTTTTCGGGGCAACAACAGAAGCTTAAGGAGTTACTTACACTGTACCAGAATTTAATTAAGAATAACCTTTCCTCATAGTAAGACAAAGAAAATCTTCGTCTTCAGACCTCGGATTCATCTCGATTTTTAATAGATTTAAACAAGGGTTAATTAATTTTATTGTCACGGCACCCAACTCAAGGGGCTGCAATTTTAGGACGCTGACTTTCGAAATCGAAGCAAGTTAAAAGAGACCAAGTCGCCGCTTCTGACGACATTGCAGTCCAAATGGACGACTTCGCCTACTCTGTATCAAGAGTTGGCTTTCAGACGAACTGCTACGTCATCGGAAGAGGTGATGTGGCGCCCGGTTGGCGTTTGTTGTCCTTAAATTGCTTTTAAGGATCCAAAAATTGTGTTGAACACATAAGAGACATCAAACTACAACTTGAATTGGCTCAATTAAAACCCTAAGACAAAAGCATTATGATAAATTGATGGTTTCTTCCTAAAACCAATTGGATAAATGAGGAGATGACTCTTTGATTTATATATTGAGTTGGGTGAAATTAGTTTTCCAAAGTGGGATAAATAATTTCAACACGCCACGCCCCCTCACGCGTGGCTCGATTCAAAGTCTAACACGTAGACATGTCAAATCGAGGGGCGGTGAGTCAAACAAGCGTGATAATACGCAAATAAACCCGCTCTGATACTATATTAAATTGAGTAATCGATCCTAAAATCAACTTATAGGAGAAGCGTCTTTCATTTTTATATTGATGTGGTGTTAATTTTCCAATGTGAGAACACATCCTATTTTAAAATTGGATTCACACTCACAGTCCAAAAAGATTCAATCCAAATTTATCACAAAAATCCGAAAAAGGGGTAACTGCGGGCAGAAAGGGGCGGCCGTTATCAAATCAATAAAAGCGTAGAACAGAAAATTATCACCTTCACAGTGAAGTCGTAAATGCTCTTTTCAGTCGTAGCTGTCGCATGAATGGTGGCGGCGAAAGATCGATTCTTTGGTGGAAACCCAGAAATTTTCGGTGTAGAAAATGAGAGCCGACCTCCGAAAAACCCTGAATTTGAACAGCCAAGGCTGCTGGTTTTGTAGCTTGAAGACGTACGGAGAAAAGCCAAAGGAGCTAACTTGGAGTTTAATTGCAGCTTGGTTTGTGCCAAACTGTGCAAAGGCGTCGAGCAAACGGAAGAGAAGGCCATGGAGAACGTCGATGTGGGGATGAAATTTGAAGCCAGCGGATGTTAGAACTTCCATATATAGTGAGGAAATGAATGTGAATTAATGATCATAAAAGTTCCACATGCCTTCCCTTTTTCCCTTTCGTTTCATGGAACAGAAAAGTAAAATCTAGAAGGCTTATTCGTGCTGTGAGTGGATTTGTTTTTACATATCCATGCGACAAAAATCATCTCTAGCTCAGCTATCAACTTCCACGTCGTTAAACAAGTCAAAAAATCTTAATTCAACGTGTCGGCATCTAAACAGATTTGGATTATTTCTTAGAAATCTCTATCCTAAAACCAATTGATAATAGGTAAAGTTGTCTCTTTGATATATAGTGGATTTAAGAGCTTAATTTGTTCGATGTGGGACAACACCTACTTAATTAGAATCTCAACACGCCCCCTCGCGTATGGCATGGACCGGCCTAACACGTGGACATATGAATCGGATGGGGGTGAGGGAAGATCGAACCGGCTCTCGAGCAGAAGATCGCGCTGATACTATCTTAGAAATTGAGGTCTCTATCCTAAAATCAATTGGTGATAGGTGAAGTTTCCTCTTAATATATATAGTGGATTAAAAAGCTTAATTTGTTCGATGTGAGACAACACCCACTTAATTAGAATTTCAACATTATTTCCTAACCAAACTGTATATATAAACTAAGGCTAGATCTCAAAAAAAAGTTGTGCACTTAACGTTGTTTAGCTAGATAATGAGCCAAAAAATCAATGTGATCACACGGATCACATGTTTAGCTAGATAATGAAAAAACAAAACCTATGTGAATAAAAATATTGGTGACATTTTAATATTTGGATCAGTACAAGAAACATATGGCCTATGGGTTGTTGTATTCATTGGGATAAACGTCCGTATATTTTAAACTAGCTCACGAACACATAGGTTTTTAAAAAGTAACCTCCGAATGTGTAAATACTAGCACACCCTTAGTGAACGGGAAACATAATATAGTGGTTATGTGCTTATATTATACGCGATGCATTTATGAGGTGGATGAGGTGTAGAACAATAGTTGTTTAGTCATCCATTTATGTAATAGGTTACATTTCAAATTCTTAGTAGAACAACGTTTTAAATGAGTTTTAAATGAGCTCTCAGCTATATAATGGGTTTCCAACTCAATTATGGTGTTGCGAATCCAATATATAACTAAGAAACCTATGATGCAGAACACCCACGATGGGTTCTCAACAATATACTTGGTTCTCAACTACAATTTATATAGGGTTAGGACTTTTAGTGTGAAGTTAAGACATCTATTAAATGACAAAAATGCCCTTAAAATTAGAAATATTGACTAAAACAACATATCAAAGAGGCTATTTAGCAAAAGATAGCTTGGTTAGATGCATTTTTAAAAAACCTTAAAATCCTCCTTTTTATATATCACTATTTTAACGACATAACTAATCTATAGAGCTGCAAAAAGGCTCGCGGTCGCCCCCAATATTATCATAAGTAGCAAATCATATAATTATGTCCTTGGTATAGTGGTATTGCAACCTAATTTTCAATGAGGTGGTGTGGTTCGAGACCTCGTTCGTGTTAGTTTATTAAATTTTTTTAATTACTTTTTGTAGGCCTAATCCTACTGATCCGTTTTGATGGCTCTACTAACCTATTTAAATCTTAAAAAAAAAATTGGTGCCTACAAAGGACGATCCGTTTTGATGGCTCTACTAACCTATTTAAATCTTTAAAAAAATATTTAGTGCCTACAAATGATAAAAGATTTATATAGAGGAATTAAAACTTAATGTTAAAACATTAATCATTATAATGTAAAATATCACACATTGCCGGATAATATGTACAGGACTATATGCATACGTCACATCATGTTATTTAGAAAAAAATATACGAGTAAATATTCAACACATATGATGATGCAGGCTTAGGGTAGAGATTTACAGCTTAAAGAACGATTCTTATAGAAGGATTGCGGGTTTCAACGGCGGTCTCCGATCAGCATATGTTCATTGTTAAAAATGCATAAGCTTCATTTATCTTTTAGTTTTTTTTTTTCCTTGTAAAAGAAAACCACATTTTATATTGATGAATATTATGTCGGTAAGAATATTCAAAATGAACACATACCACAAACGCAGACTTTCCATTAGTAATACAGGCAGCGGATTTCCATATCCACCAACGAAGGTTGTAATAATTAACCATACAACGGAGCAAAGCTGCGGCTCAGAAAAATTCAACAGGCCCAGCCCTAAAAAACAAAAGAGGAAATAAAACAAAATATATTTGATAATCAAAATCTCAAATACACAAAAACAAAAGAAAGAGCTTACGATATTATCTCTCCTCCATTGGGGAGAGAAATAATTGAACTATGAGGCTATAACGATAACAACAATAACACAATGCTGCAAAAGGGCTTCAAGAATCATGCCACAAAGAGAAGCTTCATGTGCGGAAAGAACGAAATCGACAACGAAATCGAAAGGCTCTCCGACGTGGATGATCGAAGAAGCTCTCACAGCATTACTAGCGGCATATTGCCCGCCCTTGGCGCCCACAGCAGCCAAAGATTTAAGCTTCGTAGATTTATTATCTCTCCCTTTTGTCATCGATATAGGTAAATATATATATATATATATATATATATATATTGCAATTGCATGCATGCATAATTATATATGTATATATTTTGTACGTGTTGCATATGACTTATTTTGGTCGTGTTTACTTATATTCATATTCCGCTTTTTTCGAAATATATTATATATCTAGTCTATGATATGATTTTGTTTCCTACATGTAATAATATTGTGTATATATTATTATCCAGAGCTTGGGAAACATTTTTGGTTTCATTGGTGTTCTACACGGCATGGGTCTCCCCGTTCGAGTTCGGTTTCAACAAGGGGCACACTGGGCCTCTTGCGATCGCAGACAACGTCGTGAACGGATTCTTTGCCGTCGATATCGTCTTAACGTTCTTTGTCGCATACCTCAACAAGTCGACTTATCTCGTCGTGGACGACTCGAAGCTCATCGCTTCGAGGTATTTGCGAACTTGGTTCCTCTTCGACGTCATCTCCACTATACCGTTTCAGCTCGTCAAGAAGGTTTTGCCCTCCGATGTGGAATCCTTTGGCTACTTCAGTATGCTTCGTCGATGGCGCCTCAGACGAGTTAGTGCAATGTTTCAGAGGTATTAGCATATGCAGTTTTCAATAAAAAAAATTTCTCTATTTTCATTGCGGGTTCATTAATTTTTTCGTCCTATAAGTTAAGATGGTGGCATCTTCAGGATTCTTAACTTAAGGGATTGAAACTTTCGGTACTAACTTTCAAAATGAAAGCAACTTAAGGATAACAGACGCCACGTAGCTTTTTTCTGATGACGTGGCAGTCCAGCCGGACATTACATCATCTTTTGTATGACGTGGAAGTCCTACTGGACACCAAGTCACATGTCTGTATGATGTGGTGCTTAATTTCCTTTCAGATGGACTGCCATCCTTAGAAGAGGTGGTGTAACGTACAATTGATGCTTGTTGCCCTTCAATTGCTTTGATTTAGAAAGTCGGTATTATAAAATTGCAACCCTTTAAGTTGAGTTTCTTGAGCGTGTCATTCATCATAACTTACTGAGGAAACGAAATAAAGTTATGCCTCTCATTGCATGTAGAGGTGGAAATTGAGGTAGCCTAATCAGCCCGAGCCCACTAGCCCGCCGGAACGGTAGGGTGTGGCCGAATAGGCTAGCTTTTATGGCCCGATACCCCGAGTCCATCCGACCTTGTTGTCGGGCCGGGCCATTGCCCTATCTAACCGCACGATATTTGCGCATTCATGGAACTGAGCATTTCTCTATTGAAAACTACTGCAGATTGGAGAAAGATAGAAGCTACAACTACTTCCTCGTTCGAGTCGCCAAGCTCACGTGTGTAAGCATGCATGCATGCATTCGTTCATACCCGTAAGACCTAAAATCGATGGCTTCGCTCTCGACCAAGATTTGATTGCGTCATAGTAACCGGAAGAAAACATGATCATATAATAGGTTTCAATATTCGAGGTCCACTGCGCCGGATGCTTCTTTTATCTCCTCGCGGATAGAGATCCGAATCCCGACAAGACGTGGATCTCGGCGGTAATGGAGAACTTCCATGAGCAGCCAGTGTATGATCGTTATGTCACGTCCCTCTATTGGTCTATCATGACCGCAACTTCCGTTGGATATGGTGATATACATCCCATGAACACCCGGGAGATGGTGTTCGATATTGTCTACATGTTGCTTAACCTCGGGTTGACTTCCTATATCATCGGAAACATGACCAACCTAGTCGTCGAGGCAACGTACAAAACTCGAAAATTCGTAAGTCTGTTGTGCTTTTTCCGGGATTTTTACATTTTTGGTCCCCGATGTTTGGCCAATGGGCATTTTTGGTACACCATTTTCCAGAGTTACAGTTTCAGTCACCATTGTTACCGATTTTGGGCGTTTTTTGTCCCCGGGTTAACTTAATCATATGTTTTGAGGGAATTTCACATGTTACCGCACCTGGTTTCATTTTAATCGACTTAAATACTCAGAAATCATCTCTTCAACATGGAATGAAAGACTTGGGGGAGAGTTAGGGCATAAATTCGAACTAATAATTCAATTATAACAATGGGATGTTCTGAGCGTTAGGAAATGTTTTAAGTTCGAAAGAGTGAAATCATGTGCGTGTAACGTGTTAAATTCCCTCCAGACATACGATAAAGTTAACGGGGGGACCAAAAACGCCCAAAATCGGTAACAATGGGGACTGAAACTGTAACTCCGGAAAATGGGGGATAAAAAATGCCTATTGGCCAAACATCAGGGACCAAAAGTGTAAAAATTCCTTCTTTTTCCCTAAACCTAAACCCTAATACTGCATTTTGACGGATGATTTGGGGCCATGTAATAATAATTTGCAGCGAGAAACGATCAATGCAGCGTCGAGCTTTGCGAAGAGGAACCACTTGCCCGAGCGCGTGCATGAGCAGATGTTGGCTCACCTGAGTTTGAAGTACAGAATCGACTCTGAAGGGCTTCAACAGCAAGAAACCCTAGACGCGCTTCCGAAGGCCATTCGCTCGAGTATTTCACATTTTCTTTTCTACTCCATTGTCGATAAGGTTTACTTGTTCGATGGAGTTTCGAATGATTTACTCTTCCAGCTGGTAACTTTATTTTTTATTTTCTTTTACGAACAAAGATCTTTGATCTTCTTGATTCTTGGTGGTAGTTCAATATATAACATAACTGCAGGTTTCGGAGATGAAGGCGGAGTATTTTCCTCCCAAAGAAGACATAATATTACAAAACGAGGCGCCGACAGATTTTTACATCATGGTTCATGGTGCAGTGGTACGTACCAAGTTTATGTAATCGCTCTTTCTTTTTGCATTCATTCATTTTTGCTGTCTGTGAAGCAAAAATATAGTCTGATAACTTTCATGAAATTCACTTTTCGTCATCTTACTTGTCCTTGTCCAGTATGTTTACACCATTTATTATAAATAATCATTTTTGTAATTTTCCGTACATTTATCACAAATAGTTATTTCACACTGTATAAATTTAAGAACCAATCAAAAAATATTTATCATAAGTAGTCTTTCAACGCTGTATAAATTTTAATTAGCGTTCTTGTCGAAACAATCATATTTTCCTTGACTAACACAGTAAATAAATGGCAGGAAAATTTGCAAAAAGAACTACATATATGATAAACCTCATTAATATATACTACCTCCGATTTTTAATAGATGTCGTTTAAGGTAAATGCAAATATTTTAATAAATAGAATAAAATCTCACATATACCCTTAATTAATTGTTTTACCTAATTAATTGTGCTTTTATTTAAGATGGGTAAAGTTGGAAAAGTTTCTAATATTTGTGTTGGAATTGGAAAAACAACATGTATTAAAAAACAAATAAAAAATCTAAAACGGCATGTATATCAAATCAAAGGGAGTACTTTGGATTGTCATGGACATGAATAAGTTAGATTTCGTAAAACTTATAGGACGACACATGTTAGAGAACAAAAAGCGTTTTTCATCAAATTTATAGGAGTCAAGTTAAATTTACTCCACTCATTTTACTTTAAATAGCTGTTACAATTAGCTTGGTGTACTTTTACAAAGTATTTGGCAAATGGTTGACTGCAGGATATTATTTCCAACAGCAATGGAATGGATCAGGTAATAATTAGTTTACCATCTTTTTTTCACCACACCATTGCAGTGCATCATCAGAGGCGCAACTTTTGTTATATTAATAATTTCATGACGAATTGATAATAATGATAATCTGCAGGTGGTCGGGGAGGCGAAGACGGGGGATGTATGCGGGGAAATAGGCGTTCTTTGCTACAATCCACAGCTCTTCACGGTGCGTACGACGCGGTTGAGCCAGCTGCTGCGTATGAACCGCACCGCCTTTCTCAATATCCTTCAGACGAATATCGGGGACGGCACAATTATAATGAACAATCTACTCAAGGTCAACAATATATATATATATATATATATATATGTGTGTCATAACTATTTTTACCGTCCTGGGGATGGCACTTTCAGATCCCAACTTAAGAGTTTGCAACTTAAGAGGCACTAAATTGTATTTGCTTCAATTTTGTGTGTCATTAAATTGCAACTCAGTAAGTTGGGTGTCATGAAACTGCAACGTAGGATTTATCCCATATAAGCAAATTCGACGCTACTAATGATTTATCTCCTAATTATTTGACATGTGTGGACCATGCATCCAAGTTCCGATAAAAAAATATATTGCATGTCTTGAAAGTGCTACCCTCATAACTCTTTGGAAAAATAAAACAATCAAGGATAATTATATCATCATCTTATAATAGCTAATAGGGTTTTGGTTGATAATTAATGCATCAGCATTTGAAAGAGCAGAAGAATGATCCGATGATGGAGGCTATTCTGATGGACACGGAACAAGTATTGGCTCACGGGAAGATGGGACTGTCCGTGAGCCTGTGCTTCGCAGCTGAGAGAGACGATGATCTGCTGATGAACCATTTGTTACGCCAAGGAATGGACCCAAACGAGTCGGACCACAACAATAACGGCCGCACTGCCTTGGTATATATCTATTATATGTCGTTTGATTGATTATCACATATATATATATATATATATATATATATATATATATATATATATATATATATAGAGGAGTGTTATGATAATCACCTAAGCTGAGGACCATCGGTGTGCACCTCTTATATGGCATCGATTGGTACCACAGAAACATGCCACATCAACAGTGTCAATCAATGCCACGTCACATGTTTATGTGGCACCGATAGGTACCACATAAGGGTATCTATGAATGGTACTCACCAAAGGTGCACATCATAACATTCCTCGATATACGTACATACATATATCTAGTTCATATTGAAGTTCATTACGATGTAATGCTGTATATAATGCAGCATATTTCGGCATCTCGAGGATGCATGGAATGTGTCCGTTTGCTTTTAGAATATGAAGCCGGTCCAAACAGAAAAGGTATGTATAGGACACATATATACTATAGTAGTAGTTGGAGATAAAATATATAAAATTAAAAAATGACACGCCACCTACCTACATATTTAAGCTTTTAGGTCAAGTATTATTCCACATGGTATCACAACTGATGCAAAGAGCCTATGGTACAAACGTCATGACCGGACCCATTAAAGAAAAATTCATGTCTAAGGCTAGATAAAAGAGAAATGAGCCTAGGGAACGTTGGGAATAAAATATATAAAATTAAAATATGAGCCAATGAAGTTTTGGCCTAGGTCAACATTTTCCTGAGTGATTCTGTCACGGACGGACATGTACTAGCGTGGTTGAACTCCATTAGCATGGTTTGCATGCTACTACACTAACCCTCTGGGTTTACCTGGTCACCCAAGTCAAAGTTCTCCGGGTGACAAAAAAAATTAAAATAATACACACTGTCTATAAGCTTAAGTTTTTAGGTCAAGTAACCATTCCGCAAACCTCATTTCGATGATTTTCTTTCGTTCTATTAGACTCGGACGGAAGCGTGCCCTTATGGGAAGCAATACTAGGAAACCATCGAACCGTAATGGAACTACTGGTCGACAACGGGTCGACTCTGTCTTCGGGAGACGCGGGGCAATTCGCGTGCTACGCGGCGGAGCGGAACAACCTCGACTTCCTCAGAGAGATCGTGAGGTTCGGAGGCGACGTCAAGCTGCTCAACAGCATGGGCACCACGGCCCTCCACACGGCCATATCGGAGGAGAACGTGGAGATCGTGAAGTTCTTGATCGAACAAGGGGCCAATATAGACAGTCCCGACGTGCACGGGTGGACCCCACGCGCCCTAGCGGACTATCAAGGCCACAAGGAGATCAAAGCTTTATTCGAAACCATGCAAGAGAAGGAGACCGATAGGACGTGTCGAGGCATCAACGAGAGTATGCCTCAAGCACCTTATCTGCTCAAGAAGTACCGTAGCGAGCCTTCGATGCCTTCTCTTTCGCCACAAGGCGGCACGCACGATTTTTGTTCTCAGAATTTGCTCCCGGGAATCACTCATCGAAATAACGAAGGTTAACTATAAAAAGAAACCCTATTTCTTTATTGTCCCACAATTGTTAGACGATTCTTACGCGGGAAAATTATAAGATTATGTCACTAAGCACACATTTTTTCGTTTTTTGGGTCACTGTATTTGATAATTGCAAAAGAAGTCACTAACTTTGTATGCCAAAATAATTTTGGGTCATGTTTTCAATTTTAGGTCACTAAGTATATATTTTTCGAGTTTTGGTCACTAAGTATGCATTTATTCAATTTCGGGTCACTCATTTGGTAACTAACTTTGTAAACATAGTGACCCAAAAATGAAACATGTATACGTAGTAAACCAAAATCTAAAAATATATACTTAGTGACCTAAAATGGAAAACATAACATGACCCAAAATTGTTTTATCATGTAAAGTTACTGACCTACTTTCGTAATTATCAAACATGGTGACCCAAAAACGAAAACATGCATTCTTAGTGACCTAATCTTATAATTTTGTCTTCTTACGCCGTTTGCATGCATATATGTATGGAGCCTTCACACATTTGATTCGGCCAATACAATCCATGCATTGAGTTTCAAACTTGTATCAGTTGCGTATTTAAAATGATATATGCATAAAACGTGAGTTCCATGTTATGCATATTACATGCATTTTTACGTGTTGCATATTTTATGCATTTTATCTGGCTGACGTAATGATAAAAAATTTTCTATAGGAGGAGGAAAGGCGGCGAATTTGCCACGTCCACAACCAAGAACGACTAATCTCGGCGTGAGCCCGGTCAGCGAAGGTGCCATTAGAGTGACGATAAGCTGCCCCGAAGCACCGAAGAAGGTACTAGTGCTTCTACCTCAATCTCGGGAGCAATTATTCGATTTGGGCCATCGAAGATACGGTTTTCGACCCGCGGAAGTTCTGACCGAAGATGGAGCTGAGATCGAGGATTTTGACGTGTTAAGAGACGGAGACCACCTAGTTCTAACTGAATGATACGATGATGCAATGGTGGTTATTGCCGAGATGTAGAAGTATATATATATGACGTTGAAAGGAGTAATGCCGCCAAAGTGTGATAATCGTTTGTGAAAAAGCCTGTGAAAATTTGTTTAATGAGGGGAAAATGAATGGAAAAAGTAAAATTAGTTTTATATTTTGTTGATTGAAGAAACATATAAGGTTAAGAAATGAAAAAAAAAATACCAACTTAAATTTATACTTGAAACTAAGAAAATTCATTTCTTTACTAAACGGTGAGAAAAATAAAAGAAAAATGATGAAAAATCGTTTTCTCTCCAATTTACTTAAATGCAACCCTTGAATTGCTTTAATTCGTCGGAGGTATTAATTTGGACAAATTTTTTCACAATGGCGTACTAATTTTCCCTCAAATTAATTGCAACGTGCACCCCATGCACCTCAAATTAATTGCCACGTGCCTTTGAAATTAGGTTTCCAACGTTAATTGTCCTCAAAATGCTTCAATTCGTCAGCTAATTTGGACTGAATTCTTCCTAATGTCATATTGGATCCCCCACCCCCCAAATTAATTGTCCCGCACACCTCATGGGTGTCAATTTCGGTATGAAATTAGGTTTTCAGCATTAACTAACCTGAAATTGTTTCAATTAGGAAGCTTATTGTCTATTTTGTGTGTTTATTATCCATTTGTTGGCTGTGATTAGTTATGCCCCGAGTTGTTATTCTGTCTTGTTGGTTTTAATCACCTGTCGTCGAATTTGATATTTCCTTCTGCCATTCAAACATCCATACATTAAAATATATCTAAAAACGCAGGAGAGCGAAACCGAAGACGAACTTCTCGACCATTTCGCCGACGACGTGGAAGAGGAGGAGCATGATCACGAGCCCGAGGCCTCGGGCCAGAGCCAGCAGAAGCGAAACAGCACGCAGCAGCTTCGCCAGCTGCTAAAGAAACGTAGAGATAGCTTTTCTTTTTTTTTTTCTTCTCCATCGTAAATAAAAATATATTCCTAAAACCAGGATACAAACTTCCCGAAACCAAGAAAAAAAAATAATAGCAGAGAAAAATACTACATACAAAGTTTAATGCGTGGAAACGTCATTGCAAATTTTGTATACGTTCTTGGGAGAAACGGTAATGCACATGAAACCAATTACACAAGTTTTCTCAGATATACAGAGCAATAGCAGGTATGGGGTATCGAGCTTTCTCACCGTAAAGTTAGTACACACATCACTTGCGAGTATAAGTAGAATCATCATATTTTTCCCATTACATCTCTCTCTCTCTCTCTCTCTCTCTCATTAGGCAACAAAGAACAGGAATATCATGAGAAAGAAAATTAGCACAAAGAAAATCTTTATCATAAGCCACCTATTCGATGATATGCTGTTCAAATACTTGAGCAGTGCTCCTTGAGCTCCCTCCACATTAGCCAGTGTGTCCTCCATGTTCTCATCAATTCTGCAGATCAACTAAAATCATCACCATATTCACATATTTTACTACGATTATACAAAACAATCTCTTTCAAATGAACGAAGAATATATTCTTTTAAAATCGAACCCCCTTGAATGAATAAGGCACACACAACGATTTCTACATTTTCAGTGTGTGAGAAAAGGAGGGAAACGTAAACCTGATAGCGACTTCCCCTTGCTGGGAAACCAACGTAGCCAAGTGATTGAATATATTGCTCAGCTCGTGAATGGTTGACTCCACGTTTTGAAGAGCCTCAGCTCTACTCTGCATGTAGCTGTCTTGTAATGGAACCATTTGTTGTTGTTGCTGCTGCTGATTTTGTTGCTGTGATAGTAACGGTTGAGACTCACCATCTGCTTCCTTCCTGGGAAAAAAGGTGCCAGAAAATTAAGTCCATAATTACAGTAATTCATCAGTTCATGAACAAGATAATCGAAATATCATGTCAGGGTTTTCACAAAAAGTTCTCAAAATCAGGTCACAGTATCAGGTGAACATAAGTCACGTATATAAAACATGTGTTAAACATGGTGTACAGAATAATCCTCCATAAAAGTAAGTGATAGTGGATATGATATTGGCTTAATTGTTTTTCTTTTGCTCCTGTATATCAGGGGTGGTGGTGTTATATGGATGCATAAATTATAAGGTTGCAATTTTAGGACAATAAGCTTCAAAATCGAAGCAATTTGAGGACACCTAAATTAAATGTTGCAATTTGAGGACACCTAAATTACATGTCGCAATTTGAGGACAATAAGTTTTAAAATTGAAGCAATTTGAGGACAGTAAATGCCATGATTTGAAAATTGATGTCCTCAAATTGCTTTAATTTGAAAACTTAATGTCCTCAAATTGCTGCAATTTTGAAACATACTGTCCTCGAATTGGAACATTTAATTTACGCGTTCTCAAATTGCTTCAATTTCAAAACGTATTGTTCTAAAATTGTCATTCCCTAATTTAGGTGTCCTCAAAATGCCACTCCACCAAATACACAGGACAAGAAAATCAAGTAAGCCTATGATATTTTGTCGTCTTACTTTGGGAAGAGCTGTGATGAAGAAGATTCTGCTGCACTGCTAGCCCATGGAAGGGGAGGGGCAGCCGAGCTAATATTGGCAGAAGACCGTGCAGCCAAAGGACGCTGTCGTACAAAAGGATTCGAAGCACTTTTGGAAGTAGATGAAGAAAATAGCTGTCGCCTATTTTCATGGACTTTCAAGTTCTGTAGCAAGACATAAAAAGAAAGAAAAGTCAAGATTGCGTTTTTACAGCAGGAATATAAATCTAGAATTTGGTCAATTTCATCATTTTACCTCTGTCCGCGAGGTCAAAACGTCCTTGAACTCCTTTGTGGTGCTCATCAAACGGTTTTTCAGATCGTCAACAACAGTGGTAGAGTGACTGGTGGTGTCATTGGATGTGCTGCCCCCCTCATTATGTGAATTGCACAGAATCTGGAGATCCACTACAGCTGAATTAAGAGCGGTTATGTCCTGCTTGATAACTGCGGTTAGCTCCTGGATTTCCATTGCAGGGTCATCAAACACCGACGTTCTTTTAGCCACTAGAGTGCAAAGAATTTGAGTTGAAAATGTCAAATATGGTCTTAGACAGAAATGAAGCAAAATCATTAAATAGAGAACAAAAAAATATCCAATCTAATATGAATATCCTTCGACCGTTATCTCCACATCTTCCTATTTATAAGATGAATTAGAGGAACTCTTTCACCACTCCGCAAAACCTCCGACGTAACTGAACTGATTCCAGAGAATAGTATACTTTCACTAATCTATTGTTAATCACCCACAAGTAAACAGAGCCACACACTCAGCATACGGCATAAGGTACCAAAAACTGCAAAGTCCTAACAGAAGTCACAGAAACACAAGATCCGAAAAAAAGATGGAAAGAAATTGACGAACAAGTTCATAAAAAAACATATAAAATCACACTCAAAGTGCTACCTAGCGCAAAATGCTCAACCAGCCAAATTAGTTCAAATTAAATTCGTCAAATCTCTATCAACAGGGTCAGTTACCTCTAATCACCCAATGAAACTCACCCACTACTAACTCCAATGTAATTAGGTTAATTAGCAAAGTTCAGACTTAATTAAAGCAAGCTTTAGATCCAAATCAGTACATATGCAATTGAGAATGTAGACGCTAGCGTCTGCCTAATTAAATCAATGAATAATTTCACCAGAAAACACATAATCTCTTAGATATGTTTGTGTAAGCATCTGTATACGACTACTGGGAATATGAGCAATGTTAACCAGATTAATGCGGACATGCACAATGCCTATCTTTTATTGAGCTTCAGAACATTCACTTGGTGACATATTCAGACTCAACCTGCATTAAGATGAAGTACCGAGTCAATTAACTTGTCAAATAGCAGTAGCTGAACTACTTTGAATTTCAAGACATGTAGCTTCAATAAAGTTGCAGAGTTCACAAACTTTCCAACTCAAAAGAATATATAATTCGAACTTCTCCCCAACTTGTAACAAAACGGATCACAATCAAGTTCTTAAAGAGCCAATTCAATTCGGTTGCTGGGTGCAAACTCTAAGCCCAAAAGAATGGACTTCGGGAAATCTAATCTACTAACCTCATATTATCGACAATTACCTCAATATCTACAGAAAATGTACCAGTAAAAAAACATATCACGCTCGCAATTAACATAACGATGCTCAAATTAAACCAACACAGCCACTCACATTTCGCGAGCTTGGATAGCTTCTGCGACGTCTGATGAATTCCGAACCCAATCTTCGAAGCCCTCCGATTAAACTCTGATTGCATAGCAGCAGTAGATCTTGGAGGATCTGATAACTTGGACGATCCGCTGCTGCTCGCACCATTCTGCGAGGGACGAGACTTCTGCACCCTCTCCGCTATCCCCAAAAACTCCTGCGTCCGATCCCTAATCGACGCGTTTCCAGTCTTCACCGGCATTCTGTCGCTCGTTATTTTCCTTTAATCCTGATGAAGTTGTAGCACAAAAGGGTCGATCGAGACTGTTCGTTATTGTTGGAAAATACGGGGAGGGATCAAATCGACTGAATCATGACCCTGAGTTGGGGGAATCGGAAAACCCTAGATTTGTGATGTTAGGAATGAATGATCTAACGTTTATTAGAAATGAAACCATTGTCAATTACGGAAGCCATCATCTTCTTTTTAATTTACTTTTTTCTATTATTTTCTAAATCTAATTTCCTGTTATTTTCTATTTTTCTTTCAAGCTGTCGGTTTTCAACAGTGCTATAAACAAACTTGAAAATGTTGTCCATGCTTCAATACTTATGAAAATGTTTGTAATAATAAATATTTCTTTTAAAAAAAAACTATGTAAATAATGGTCACATGTAGGGATATATTTATATATATATATATATATATATCAATATTTTGATATCAATCAATATTGAATTAGAAAATTATTGGTTCCGGTGTATATCGTCTGGTCGGTGGCTGCATAAACTCATTAGTATTTGAAGTCGATGCACGTACTACGTACGCTGTCCGTAACACGTTATTGCCCCGTATTTCAGTGCATCGGATTATCGCAATTCGTCCTGAAGATACAACGACTTCGGAATTCAGTTTCGTTGCACAACGAATCAGAATTATCGGCGAATTTACTCAAAGACTCGAGCCTTTCTTGCTTTATTTAACTTTGGACTGTGTATGCACTAACTCTAGAATGCAGGGGGTCGATTAAATGCTTTTTCCAATTCTGCAGGGGCCTATTATAGCTGACGAAACTTTCTGGGGTCAATTCGCGAAGTGTTGCAACTGTTGGGTCGTATTGACAGTTTCTGGAACTTTGACTAGGGGTCATTATGCGAATAAACGCAACTTTGGGCCCAATCGTCAACAGTCACTTCTTGACCCAACGGTTCGGTCCGAACCGCTCCGTTCGACCCGCTTCACGAACCATCGCGACCCAACGGGTCCGCACACGTCGTCGTCGTCCACTCATCGCTTGCGTCAGCGCCACGTCAGCTTCACTTGTATACGTGTCATCTTACACGTCAGCATCACTTGCTACGTCATCGGGACCGCCACGTCACCGGTGACATCAGCACCGCCGCCTCACCGGAATATAAAATTAAGGGCTCATCAAAGCTGGAGTATAAAATGAAGGGCTCCTCAAAGCTCCTCGCTCCGAGCTAAGTGCACCTCAAAACACCCATTGCGCCTTGGCACGGCTTGTGTCGGCCTCGGCCCGGGCGTAGGCTCGGCGGTGCGGGACACCGCTTCACACTTGCGCTATAATTAGGTCTAAAACCCCCCACACAAGCCCACAAGCCCATAACCCACCAACCACTTGGACAAGCCCTTTTGAGTAGCACATGTAGGAAGACTCCTTATAAACAAGTGAAAAAATGATGAAGTTTCCAATGTGGGACAACAACAAGTCATTTTATATATATTAAATATATAATTCATCTTTTTATTGGGCTAACTTCGAAAATTAATTTCTCATTCACCCGACATCAGTTTTGAGCCAATTAATATTCGATAAATTCCCCTCGAAATGTAGAATTTGAATCTTTTATCAATTTCGCGTTTCGACGAACGACGGTTTCTCGATTTAATTTAAATCGCTTAAGCTTTTATTTTTTGGGTCTAAAACTCATTTGGGCCTATAGCCCAAATTCCAACAAAAATATCAATCTTTATTAAAAAAATTAAAATTAACTAAACTCGAATTCGTTTAACCCTTTTCATAGAGATATATCCACACAACTATATCATAGTTACATCTTTCGACAAAGTTCAATGTGAAGCGAATTCAAACCTCACTGTCGACAAGAGTTCACTTCGACTTCTAACGAGACTAATGTTATCCTTGTTGGTGTATCACGAATGTCAAGGAGTCCTAATTGATTCGAATTCATGACCTTGAAAAAATTGTAACCTGCCAATTCATCTAAGGATTATAATTTCTATTATTTGACAAATTATTCACGGAGTTATTTTGTGTTCAATTATTACTAGTTTTTTTTTATCATCCATTCCGGATACTCTATCCATGTAATTGTAAAAAAAGGGAAAAAAAGAAGCCAAATGCTTTTACATTTCCTAGTATTTTAGCAATTTCGATTTTAGCAAATTCGATGTGTGTATTACGCAAATTTTATATTACTTTGTAGGAGCGTGTTCGCTCAATGGCTCTCTCAGACGCGCACCACGGACCCCAACGGGTATTGGCCTTGCCACATCATCAATCCAATCCTCCGTCCAGTCAGCGCCTGCTCGGCGCCACCCCATCTTCGCTTCTTTACGTGTCATGTCACTGACAACATCATCTCGCTTGCCACGTCACCGTCAGAGCATAAATTTTGGCGCAAAGTGAGCCTTCAAACCATTGCTTAATGTTTGGCCACAACCACGAGGTGTGGGCTTGTCAGTGCGAAGCACCTCCTCGCTAAGAAAGAATCCAACTGATCCAATAATTTAAAACTCAACTCATATAAAGCCCACAATCCATTACTCCTTTTGAATAACATACACAAGGTAATTCTATATAAACAACTGAAAGAAAATAAATGTTCTACATAAGGGACAACATTCTCACACTTATATAATTAATTTCTTATTTATCCGACATCAGTTTTGAGCAGAATAAAATTCGATAGATTTTTCTCGAAACGTAGATTATGCTTTCATCAATTTCGGGTATGGGTCTTTAACCTAATATGGTCCAATTGCCCATATCCTATTAAAAATCCAACCGTAACTACCTACTCCATTTAGTAAAATACTAAATATTTTATCATCTACTTACAATAGTCGCAAAAGGTATGGACACACTTCTTCACTAATTAGCCGAAGATTAAGGATAAGCGAAGATTAGCATCTTCTCCATGTATTTAATATCGTATCGATTCTCCTAATTTTGTCGATAGATCTCCATTACCAAAAAAATAAAATAGTAATAGATTGAAGTTAGTTCGAGTATTGGATCGAAGAAAGATAGAACATGGCATCGCCTCCGCCGAGTGAAAAGAATCGAATGAATGCTAAGAACTGCACTCAACGTGCGTTTGTTCATCAATTTCTTTATTTTTATTTATTTTAAACATACATTTTGTTGAGTAATTGCTAATAATTTTGGCAAACGTTTGTTTTTGTTTTTGTTTTGTTGCAGAAGGGGTTGTGGCAGGATTCAAGGCTGCTTGCATCACATGTGTGGTCACGACGATACCGACGGTATTTTAATTTAAGCTTTGGAGATCTAATATTATGAAATTAAAAGAGGAACGTTGTTCATATAGATTATAAATGGGAAAATTTTAAGATTAGGTCACTAAGTATACATGTTTTCGATTTTGGTTCACTATGTTTGATAATTGCAAAAATAGGTCACTAACTTTGTATGTCAAAACAATTTTGGATCATCTTTTCAATTTTAGGTCACCAAGTATATATTGTTTGATTTTGGGTCACTAAGTATATACATTTTCAAATTTGGGTCACTCATTTGATAACTAACTTTGTAAACATAGTGATCCAAAAATGATACATGTATACTCAGTGACCCAAAATCGAAAAATATATACTTAGATATCTAAAATTGAAAATATGACCCACAATTATTTTGACATACAAAGTTAGTGACCTACTTTTTCAATTATCAAACATAGTGACGCAACAACGAAAACTTATATATAGTGACATAATCTTATAATTAAATTTTGCCATTATAAAATAGCAAAATTATTTTGGCTCGCTATTTATATTAATTTGTATGTTGTATCGCTATATCTTATAATGATCACCGACTTCGATAAATTTGGGTCTTTGGTTGTCTTTTCGAAACATAAGTAGAAATTAATTGATCGAAATATGATTTTTCCACTCGAGAAAGATGTCTTTCGATCAGATTAGTCAGAAAAATGATCTGACACTCAAATTTTTTCGGGCATATCAAATCAGGATGTATCTGCATTATGGAAAAATCATGATTTAAAATCGGAAACATTATGCTTAGCTATGCAAATATATAATTTCACCACTGTATAGTTATTGTTATCTTAGGAAAAATAAAGAGGATCTGTAATAACGTTTGTTTTCTTTTCTTTTTATTAGTTAATTGCAGTTCGGAAAGTTCCATGGTTAAGGGCAAACTTAAATCACACGGGCCAAGCTCTCGTCATATCTGGAGGCAAGTCTTTTTAATTCTTATATTTATTTGTTTTAACATTTTATGGTATACGTTATATGTGGTGATAATCCTTATCCATCGAAATTATTAAGCTGGGTTTTTAATTTGGTTTTTAAAATCTACTGGGCAAAAACACCTGTCCTTGATCACACACTGGGAAATTTATAACTGCATACATGTTGATAAAATGAACGTTATCTTATATCATATTATTAGATAGATGATTCCGATTAGCATGTCAAGAAATTACTGCTTCACATAACCGTTGATTAGTTAATGTTTTCTTTTTTAATTTATTATCTAAGACGTGGTATTATTTTTTTTTATTATTATATTTCTACAGCTTCCATAGCTGCCTATTTTATAACAGCTGACAAAACCATTCACGAGGGAGCAAGGAAAAATACAGTTTATAAATAACAGACTATAAATCTGCAATTTTTTTAATAGTATTACCAGACAAAACATCAGGTGAAGTATGAACGTTACTGGTAGCACCCTTTTCTATTTTGTACTAGCTGTATGTAACGTAGGTGCTTCTCTTTGTTGCCACGCTGTGTTGTACTGTTTTTACTTTTTATTTTATTTTATTTTTTTCGTTATTTTCTGACTAGTTTTCTTGAGTTATTACGCAGTAGACAAACATTACAATATGTTGTTTATGGAGTAAATACAGGATGTTCCTATATATATGTTGTGATTATTTATTCCATATCGGAAAATTAACTTCATCCGACTGAATATATAAGTCAAAGAGACATATTTTCCTAAAATCAATTGATTTTACGAATGAACCATCAATTTAACAATATACATATTGCTTTTATGCATTTTTAGTTGCAAAGTATGTAATATACGGAGTAAATAAAAATACAGTATATATATATATATATTATAACTTATATATGCGTATGACAAAATGAATAAGATCTCGTCGTAATCTATGAATCGCCTACTTCTCGTTATGATTAACCTATTTATCGTCAAAAGTCACGATTTCCCTATTTATCGTCAAATTTAGACATTTATGACAAGATTATTCAATGTCGCGTGGAGTACAACATTTTATTATTTTAAGAGTAAACAACATATTTGGTATTTATATTATACCAAAGTCTCACTGTTGTAGCTCAAACTTTTAAATGTGTCATTTTCGGTTCTTAAACTTTGCAAAACCTTCATTTTTTTAGTTTTTTTGACCCGAAGAACTAGTAAATGAACCAAAAATGAAAAGTTTTGCAAAGTTTAAGAACCAAAACGGTACATTTAAAAGTCAAGCACCAACACTAAGACTTAGTTGAGATTCCTATTGAAACTAAAAAAACGAACGTTCAAAAATGTCGTGGTTACTGAAATTTAACTTTATATCAAGTTTATCCAATTGTATTTATGTAAAAAAAATTGAAGTATTAGTGCTCAAACTTTTAATTGCGCCGTTTAGTTCTTGAACTTTGCAAAATCATTCCTCTTTTGTTCTTTTACCGGTTATTCAGGTTAAAAGATCAAAGAAGGAAGGTTTTGCAAATTTAAAAATCAAAACGATACATTTAAGAGTTTGAGCACCAACAGTGAAACCTTTTTATAGTATAAGCACTAAATCTGTTGTTTACTCTTAATAGATAGGAAATTGTGTTGACTGATGATACGATGACTATAAAACCTTTACCAATGTGTAATATATTGTATGTCTATTATTATTTTTGCTTTACTAATTTTATTTTTGGGGTTTTTAATTGTAACATTTGTTAAATCAAAACAACTTAAATGAACGTTTCTTTAAATTTTATTTTTATTTGGTAATTTTTTTACCTTATATTGATTAATTATTTTAATGTGTATTACAAATAATTAATAGGTGAAAATCTGAATAAATATATTATGGTTGAAAAACTGGTTTTGCTTTCAATCTGAATAATTTTTCGTGGTAAAATTATGGTTTTGCTTTCAATATCCCATGTTTCTCTTTCTTTTTTACTGTGGATAAAAATAGGGTTGGCAATTTCTTGGGCGAAATGGGGACTGGGGTTTAATCCACATCCCGCCTCGTCCTCGTTTGGCAAACGAGATAAATTTTTTCCAATACTAAGGGATTTTTTTTTCGAGATTCTTTGTTCCGCTGGGAATATCTGCTCTGTGTCATTTTTGGAGTATATTTTTTATTATTATTTTTGTGATGGTGGAGCCAACGAAGAAAATGGGACAATTATTGTGACACTCTCGCGGGAATGAATGTGAGTGAATGAAAGTTAAAAAAAATGGAAGTAAAAACTGCGACGGTCGTGTGACACCAGAAGAAAGACGGAAATAATAAAAAAACATTAGAGTTTAAAATACAGCAAGGATAATTTAGTAATTCTATATATCAGATCTCCGTGGTAACGGGGTCGGGATTCCCACCAGATGGGAGTATGATTCCCGTTCTGTCAACGGGGATAACACTTTCTCATCCTGTGACTGACATAGTAAACATAAAAATTATATTATTTTTGTTGATTTTTTATTTCAGTTATTATTAATTACTAATTGAGTTTTAATTGTACCAATGCACGAATCAAATAAAACGAATTTCTAAAATTTACTTTTATAAGTCATTATCATTAATTAAAAGTATTAAGGGTATCAATGCACAGTTGAAAAAGTTTCTTGATCATACTAATTCTAATTAGAAGTTTTAGTGGTATGGTATCAACTATCAATGCATGGTTCAAATAAGAAGAAAACCTTCAAATAAGATTTTTTACTTATTTTAATTTGATGAATTTTGTATTTTAAGTGCTTTGGGATGAAATTTTTATTTATTTGTTAACTACACAAGAAAGATATTGACATTTATTTCCGCGCCATGGGCGCAACTACTAAATTTTTAGTATATATATATATATATTACCTTGCATTGTTTTTGCTAATTTTACCTGCCTACGCAGATGTCCTTAAACCAGTTGTAAGCAAGTCTCTCGCTCCGAGGTTGTCCGCTTTAATTTGAAATTAGAACCGGGGTTCTAAGAATGTCATCCTCGCATGCAAAAGAAACATCAACAAACCTTAAAAAAAGCAAAGTTAAGGGAAAAAAGCATTTTTGGTTCATGATGTTTACTCAATGGATTAGTCCTCGATGTTGTCACTAGCCACATTTAGTCCACATAGTTGTTCGATTTGAACCAATTTTGGTCCCTCAATTAGATTAAACGTCAATTTGGACGATTTTTTTTTCATGTGAGTCGCATTTTATATCTTCGCGGGATTTTTCGAAAGAAACTACTGCTGGCAGGACGGAGGTTATGCAAGATTCAAGGTGCATACCAATTACATTTATTTTGTCAGCATTGATTCAAGAATCGCCGCATAAAATCGAATGCGTTTGGGATGGTGATGGGAGCAAGATCGACTATCATTTGTCAAATGACCACTTCATCTTAAAGCTTGTATCTAGAGGTAAGTTTAAAAAATTGTAACCGAATCGGCGGTCAACGATTCAGTTAATCACAGACAACCAGTGATGGAACTAAGGGGGTCGGGTCGACCCACGACTAGTTTGTATAAGTACAGTCGATAGCCTAGTGGTCTTCGTCTCACTATTTTAAGGACATTCGTGGATTTGATCCCTTCGTCGCACTATTTTGTAAAATGAGGAAGAATGACATTTTTGGTCTCCAATGTTTGAGTTTTGTACGTTTTTTGTTTCCCATGTTTCGAGGCGACACTTTTAGTCCCTAATATTACCGATTTTGGACCCTTTTGATCCCTCACTTAGCTTAATAGTAACTGGGCCGAGCCGATGTAACACTTGATGGGCTTTGCTAGCTCATCATACATGTGTACATCATATGGAAATAAGAAATTGTGAAAACAATAATATATCTAATATTCTAAGAAGACTTCGGACAGTACATATAATATACCATGAGCATCAGTCCACTAGATATCAGTGTCTTAATCTACTACAATTCTTTATTTTTTTTTTCCGAAACCGGTAGCGTAAATTTCATAAAAAAAAGAACTAAATAGCCCAACGAATTTCTCCGATAACACATCGTCCAGTCCAGAGAGAACAAAAGCTCATAGGAGCATGAACAACTCAGCAAGATAAAAACAAGGACAAAAAAAAGCCGACGAGAAATGAGAGACGCAGTCCTGAACACGAAGAACTTAAAGAACCTACCACAAAATAGCTATTGAGCTAAATCTACAATACTCTTCATTTTCTTTGATCTTCGACTACATGTCTCACCTTACTCAGAAGGGGCTCTACAAAGAGAGAAAAAAACTCCAACTAAAGGAGAGTAGAAGCTCCCGATCCGGGAGACACAACCTCCTAACTCGGGAGACACGTGGGAGATGCGTGCGACAACGGTGTCGGGTCGGCAGGGGGGGGGGGGGGGAGACGATGGCGGGGCGGTGGATCGAATGGCAGGAGGGGACACACCCACCACCCTCACACATACACACTCACCTCACGCACCCAAAACTCACACACACAACACACACACGCACACAGCGCACGCACGCACACACACACACCAAACACACAACACAAAAATTTCACACACCAGTAGACTCGACGAAGAAGGAAGAAAAAAAAAACGAACAAAAAAAAAAAAGACGAGGCCTCATCACCATCGGTGGCATATTTAGAAGCCTTCGATCTCATTATTCGGGACAGTCATGATGGGGCCTTTTGCTCACCACCACTGGTGGCATATTTAGTAGAAGATTTAGACCTCATTAATTGGGACAGTCCCTCACACCCTATGTGGCATATTAATTAGAAAGCTTTAGAACTCATTATTCGAGACAGTCGGGACGAAACTTTTGCTCACCACTGGCAGGCATATTTAAAAGCTTTAGACCTAATTATTCGGAAATACTCGGAAGGGGACTTCTCACACCCTCAGTGGCATATTTACAAGTCATTAGTCGGTCGGGATAAGACTTTTCCTCACCATTGCTGGCATTATTTAGTAGAAGCTTTAGACCTCAATATTCGGGGAAACTTTTACGCACACCCTCCATGGCATATTTAGAAGCTTTAGATCCCATGGCGGTCGGGACGAGATATTCCCTCACATGGCATACTTTGAAGCTTCAGACCTCATTATTCGGGACATTCGGGAGAGTCCTTTTTTGCTCACACCTGCGGTGGCATATTTAGAAGCTTTCGATCTCATTATTTGGGACAGTCATGACGAGACTTTTGCTCACCAATGGTGGCAAATTTAGAAGCTTTAGACCTCATGGGACTTTTTTGCTCACACCATCTGTGTCATATTTGGAAACTTTAGATCCCATTCTCAGGACAGTCGGGAACAGGACTTTCCTCACCCTCGATGGCCTACTCGGAAGCTTTATTAGACCTCATTATCCGAGACAGTTGGGGACGGGAACTTCGCTCACACCCTCTCTCAATGGGACTTTTGCTCCCCATGAGTTGGAATCTTTAGACCTTATTATTCGGGACATGATTTTTTCTTCACCATTGGTGGCACATTTACAATCTTTTTTAGGCCTCATTATTCGGGACGAGACTTTTGCTTCACCATTGTGGCATAGTTATAAAGCTTTAGACCTCATTATTCAGCACAATCGGGCGAAACTTTTGCTCACACCTTCAGTGGCATATTTACATACTTTATAGCTCATTATTCAGAACAATCGGGACGGGACTTGTTGCTCACCATTGGTAGCATTTTTAGAAGCTTTAGACCTCATTATTCGGGACAGTCGGGGCGGGGCTTATTTGCTCACACGATCGATGGCATATTTAGAAACTTTAGATCCCATTTTAAGGACAGTCGGGACAGTACTTTTCCTCACACCCTCGATGGCATACTTAAGAGTCTTTACACCACATCATTCGGAACAATCGGGACGGAATTTCGCTCACACCCTCGATGGGACTTTTGCTTACCATCGGTTGGAATCTTTAGACCTCATCATTCCGGACGATCAGGACGAGAATTTCAGTCACACCCTCGATTGGACTTTTGCTCACAATTAGTGGCATATTTAGAGTCTTTACACCTCATCATTCCAGACATTTGGGACAATCGGGACGGGAATTTCGCTCACACCCTCGACTGGACTTTTGCTCACCATCGGTGGAATCTTTAGACCTTATCATTCGGGACGATCGGGACGGGAATTTCGGTCACGCACTCGATTGGACTTTCGCTCACAATTAGTGGGCATATTTAGAGTCTTTACACATCATTCGGGACATTCGGGACAATGGGGACGGGAATTTTGCTCACACCCTCGACGGGACTTTTGCTCACCATCGGTTGGAATATTTAGACCTCATCATTCGGGACGATCGGGACGGAAATTTCGCTCACACACTCGATGGGACTTTTGCTCACAATTAGTGACATATTTAGAGGCTTTAGACCTCATTATTCGGGACAGTCAGGACGGGGCATATTTGCTCACACCCTCGATGGGACTTTTTGTTAGGATCGGACGGTATTAACGAACACTCGGGCAGAATATCGGCAGCACAATTAATCAACGCAACGAAAATAAAACGGAAATCAACACGGCGATATAACGTGGAAAACCCCCTTCAAATCGACAGGGTAAAAACTACGGGACCAAACGATCCAAATTCCACTATCACCACTTCAAGTACATCGAATTACACCACAACCCAATGCCACAAACGAGCTATGAACACCAAATCAAAGCTCCAAAAGCACCACAACTCAAAACAAGATCATAAAGATCAAAATCGTCACAGAAAATCACAGCAGACTTCAAAAATTCATAACTCACAAACCAGACCTCGAAATGAAAATCCCTTCAGGGAGAATGAAGATCAATGAGTCTTCTACCTTCTCCTGAAATTTCAGGCCAATCGGACAACGTTTGCCCCTCCAAATGTGAGAAAACCGAATCTGTCGCTGGATAGAAAAGTTGCAGAAATTATTCTTTTTCTTGTGGAATAATTCCATCGATCCTTAGCTCTCTCTCTCTTTAGTAGGTCAGATTTAGTTGTTACAACTTGGTGTTAAGTGGGCAAAAGAGCTGGGCTTTTATCCACATAGTTGGGAGCCCAAAAAACCCAACAAATCTCCCCCCTCACGACTATGTGGAGGAAATCGCCAAACCGGCGATTGTACAACAAGCTTCAAACTTCGATCTCACCAATGACTTAGTCATCATATCGGCACCATTATCATCGGTGTGAATCTTCTCAACTTCAAGCTGCTTGGTATCCAAGATCTCACGAATCCAATGATAACGCATATCAATATGCTTCGACTTCCCGTGAAACGTCGGATTCTTACTGAGATGAATCGCACTCTGGCTGTCACAGAATAAGACATACCTTTGTTGATCAAAACCAAGCTCACTCATGAAGTTCTTCATCCAAAGAAGCTCTTTGCAAGTTTCCGTAACAGCTATAAATTCTGCCTCTGTCGTAGACAAGGCAATACACTTTTGAAGTCTGGACTGCCAAGAAACAGCTCCCCCTGCAAAAGTAATCAAATATCCCGAAGTAGATTTTCTCGTATCCACATCTCCGCCCAGATCTGAATCTGTATAACCAACAAGAATAGGCTCGTCAGAACCAAAACACAATCTCATGTTGGACGTACCTCGGAGATATCTCAAAATCCATTTCACAGCATTCCAATGCTCTTTCCCTGGATTAGACATGAATCTACTAACAATTCCAACTGCATGAGCTAAATCGGGTCGAGTACACACCATAGCATACATAAGACTACCAACGGCAGATGAATAGGGAACTCGGTCCATATCTTCTTTTTCTTTCTCGTCTGTAGGGCACTGCGTCATGCTCAATCTAATAAAGGTAGCAAGTGGAGTACTCACCGGTTTAGCTCTCTCCATGCTAAAGCGTTGCAGTACCTTTTCGATGTACTTTTCTTGAGATAACCACAACTTCTTCTCTTTACGGTCACGTGTGATATTCATCTCAAGAATGCATTGAGCCGGCCCCAAATCCTTCATCGAGAAATGCTTGCTCAAGTTTTTCTTTAGCCTGTAAATTCGAGATGGCGAAGAACCTACAATAAGCATATCATCAACATAAAGTAACAAAATGATGATATCGTCATCGAGGAATCTCTGCATAAAAACACAATGGTCAGTATCATTCTTCTTATACCCTTCTTGAATCATCACTGACTCAAACTTCTTATACCATTGCCTCGGAGCTTGTTTCAAGCCATACAAGCTCTTTTTCAATTTGCAGACGTAATTCTCCTTTCCTTTCTGAACGAAGCCATCAGATTGCTCCATATAAATTTCTTCATCAAGATCACCATGAAGAAAAGCAGTCTTGACATCCATCTGTTCTATATCAAAATCAAGACTCGCTGCCAAACCCAAAATGACACGGATAGAAGTCATCTTCACAACTGGTGAAAAAATCTCACTAAAATAATCCCTTGCTTCTGACTGAAGCCTTTGACAACTAACCTGGATTTAAATCTGGGAGAAAGTGAGTGCTCTTCATGCTTCACCTTGTAAATCCACATGTTCTTCAAGGCCCTTTTACCTTTAGGAAGCTCCACCAGTTCATATGTGTCATTTACTCGTAAAGAATCCATCTCGTCTTTCATAGAAGCAATCCACTTGTCTCTATCTGGACTTTGAATGGCTTCATCATAACTCTCTGGCTCACCTTCACTAGTAAGAAGTACGAACTCATCGGATGAAAAACGAGTAGAAGGTCGTCTCTCTCTAGTAGACCTTCTAAGAGAAGGTTCTGGCAAGTCAACATGTGTCTCCTCCTGCTGATTAATATCATCGACAACATGATCATCGGGTTGACTCTCAGCTTCATCTGGATTTGGTGTAAGTAGGCGATCCAAATCAATCGAGTGGTCATTCTGGATTGCTGGCTTTTCTGACTTCTCGATATCCTCAATCGTCTGATCCTCCATAAAGATAACATCACGACTTCTAATAAGCTTCTTATCAACGGGATCATAACATCTGTAACCAAATTCGTCATCACCATAGCCAAGAAAAATGCATTGCCTTGTTTTGGCATCCAGCTTCGATCTTTCATCTCTCGGGACATGCACAAAACATTTGCATCCAAAAACTCTCAAGTGGTCATACGAGACATTTTTACCATACCAGACCCTGTCAGGAACATCACCCTGCAAAGCAACTGAAGGAGTCAAATTAATAATACGAGTAACCGTATATAAAGCCTCACCCCAAAAATGTTGAGGCAACTTTGCTTCTGACATCAAACATCTGACTCTCTCCATTAATGTTCTGTTCATCCGTTCAGCCAAGCCATTCAACTGAGGAGTCTTAGGAGGTGTTTTCTGATGCCGAATACCATATCGTCGGCAATAAGCATCAAATGGTCCGCGATATTCACCTCCGTTATCCGTTCTGATGCACTTCAATTTCTTCCCTGTCTCCCTCTCAACGGAAACATGAAACTCAATAAAAGCATCAAGTACCTGATCCTTCGACTTCAAAGCTCGGACCCATAATTTCCGTGAGTGATCATCAATAAACGTCACAAAGTAAGAAGCGCCTCCGAACGATTTCACCTTCAAAGGATCGCAAACATCTGAGTGAACTAAGTCAAGCAAAGCGTCCTTCTTGTGAGGTGGATGATGATGAAAAGAAACCCGTTTCTGCTTTCCAGCTAAGCAATGCACACATCTGTCTAACTTAGCGCCTTTCGAGCCAGGAAGTAAATTCTTCTTGGCCAAACAATCGAGCCCTTTCTCGCTGATGTGACTCAATCTCCGATGCCAAAGACTAGAAGAATTCCCGCTATCAACTGCGTTCACAACACTAGCAGACACATTAGTATTAAGCCAATACAAATTTGAAAATTTCTTACCACGAGCCACAATCAAAGAGCCTCGAGTGATCTTCCAATGTCCATCACCAAAGTGGCAAGAATAACCCTCATCATCAAGCTTTCCAGTAGAAATGAGATGCAGTCGAACATCAGGAGTATGTCGGACCTCCTTCAATACCAACTTCGAACCCAATCCTGTGTCCAAGCAAATAGTGCCAACGCCTATCACCTTCGCTAAACCATCATTGCCCATCTTCAAGACTCCAAAATCACCCGGAGTGTATGATGAATAGAATTCCCGATTAGCCGTAACATGATAAGCCGCACCGCTGTCCAAGACCCAACTAGTCTCGCCTTTCACAAGATTGATTCCCACGTCGTCATAAACAATAACAAGATTATCTGGAGTAGTGGTGGCATTCACGCGATCAACGCCATCGTCAACATTCTTCTTCGACTGCTCCTTCTTCAACTTATAACAATATCTTTTGATATGTCCTTTCTTCCCGCAATGATGACACTCAAGATCCTTATATTTCGATCTTGACTTGCTTCTTCCTCTACTCTTGCCTCGGTTAGAATTCTGGCCCGCATGTCTACTTCTCCCCCTATCTTCAGTAACCAACACCTCAGAAAGGGATGAAGCACCTTGCGTTTTTCTTCTCACCTCCTCATTCAAGACGCCGCTCTTGACATACTCCAAGGTTACCAATTCACCAGGAGCTGAGTTGGTTAATGAGATTCTGAAACTTTCCCACGAGTCAGGAAGCGTATTTAATAGCCATAAATCGAGTACTTCCTCTTCAAACTTAATGCCCATGCCAAACAACTGATCAAAGCATCCTTGAAACTCATTGATGTGGTCAGAAATAGACTTGCTCTCATGATATTGCAAATTCATTGCTTGCTTCAAAAGAAACAGTTTATTGTTACCTGTTTTGGAAGCATACAGTGTCTCAAGCTTTTCCCACAACGTCTTGGCATGTGTCTCATTCGCAATATGGTTCAATACATTGTCTTCAACCCATTGCCGAATAAAGCCACATACTTGAAGATGCTCAAATTCCCATTCTTCATCAGTTTTTGAATCGGGCTTTGCTGTAGCGAAAACCGGAAGATGCAATTTCTTCACAAATAAAAGATCCTTCATCTTGCCTTTCCACTTGTGATAATTCGCGCCATTCAAACAAACCATTCTATTCAAATTCGCCTCCATCCTGCAATGATGAAAAGAATACCAACAGAACAACCAAAAGCTCTGATACCACTCTGTTAGGATCGGACGGTATTAACGAACACTCGGGCAGAATATCGGCAGCACAATTAATCAACGCAACGAAAATAAAACGGAAATCAACACGGCGATATAACGTGGAAAACCCCCTTCAAATCGACGGGGTAAAAACCACGGGACCAAACGATCCAAATTCCACTATCACCACTTCAAGTACAGCGAATTACACCACAACCCAATGCCACAAACGAGCTATGAACACCAAATCAAAGCTCCAAAAGCACCACAACTCAAAACAAGATCATAAAGATCAAAATCGTCACAGAAAATCACAGCAGACTTCAAAAATTCATAACTCACAAACCAGACCTCGAAATGAAAATCCCTTCGGGGAGAATGAAGATCAATGAGTCTTCTACCTTCTCCTGAAATTTCAGGCCAATCGGACAACGTTTCCCCTCCAAATGTGAGAAAACCGAATCTGTCGCTGGATAGAAAAGTTGCAGAAATTATTCTTTTTCTTGTGGAATAATTCCATCGATCCTTAGCTCTCTCTCTCTTTAGTAGGTCAGATTTAGTTGTTACAACTTGGTGTTAAGTGGGCAAAAGAGCTGGGCTTTTATCCACATAGTTGGGAGCCCAAAAAACCCAACACTTTTGCTCACCATCACTTGGAATCTCTAGACCTCATCTTTCGGGACGATCGAGACGGGAATTTCGCTCACACCCTCGATGGGACTTTTGCTTACAATTAGTGACATATTTAGAGGCTTTAGACCTCATTATTCGAGACAGTCGGGACGGGGCATATTTTCTCACACGACCGGTGGCATATTTAAAAACTTTAGATCTCATTTTCAAGAGTGTCGGGACGGTACTTTTCCTTACATCCTCGATGGCATACTAAGAGTCTTTACACCGCATCATTCGGGACAATCGGGACGGGAATTTCGCTCACACCATCATGGGACTTTTGCTCACCATCGGTTGGAATCTTTAGACCTCATCATTCGGGACGATCGGGGCGGAAATTTCGGTCACACCCTCATGGGACTTTTGCTCACAATTAGTGGCATATATAGAGTGTTTAGACCTCATCATTCGGGACAATTGGGACGGGAATTTCGCTCACACCCTCGATGGGACTTTTGCTCACAATTAGTGGGCATATTTAGAGGCTTTAGACCTCATTATTCGGGGCCGTCGGGACGGGGCTTATTTGCTCACTCGACCGGTGGCATATTTAGAAACTTTAGATCCCATTTTCAGGGGAGTCGGGACGGTACTTCTCCTCACACCCTCGATGGCATACTTAGAAACATTACACCTCATCATTCGGGACAGAAATTTAGCTCAAACCCTCGATGGGACTTTGCTCACCATTGGTGGCATATTTAGAAGCTTTAGTTCGCATCATTCGGAACAATCGGGACGCGACTTTTGCTCAAACCCTCTGTGACACATTTAGAAGTTTTATTAGATCCCATTATCCGGGGCGGTCGGGACGGTCGGGACGGGACTTTTCCTCAAACCCTCGATGTCATACTCAGAAGCGTAAGACCTCATTATTTAGGACAGTCAAGACGGCCCCCAAGCAAGGTGATTGCTGCGTGAGTAAGCTGCAGAACACCGCAACACTTCCATTTTCAGGTAGGGAAGGGGGGAGAGATGGGGAGGGGAAGGGGGAGGGAAGGGGAGAGAGAGGGGGAGGGAGGGAGGGAGGGGAGGGGGAGGGGGAGAGAGAGGGGGAGAGAGAGGGAGAGAGAGAGATCACCTTCGTCAACCATGGGAAGCTGCAAAAAATTTCCAGTCGTGCATCATATGCATTGCATCAAGAAGAGTTGTCTCAAGCAAGGCACAATAAGGGTCCAACGTCTTCATCACCTTCGATCGAAGAAGAGAAAAAGCACGATATAAGTAAAAGCTCCGGCGAACGTCTTAATTTTCTTATTTGCTCTTGTTCTTCTTTCTTCGATCTCTTTTTGGATGTGTTCTTGTTGGCTCTTGGATCTTTGTTGTTATTGTGATGTTCCCTTGTGTATTTATAGGCTTTCACCTTGGTATAGCCGTTAGACTCATTAAAAGAGCCGTTGGAAGCTTTTGTTGACTTGGTCAATGCTGTCAGCATTACTGACTTGTACATGGTGTTGTGCTATGAAGGCTTGTACATGAGCTGTGTTGGTTGACTGGTACTGAACCAGTCCAGTACCACTACCGAACCAGTCCAGTACCGGTGCCGACCAGTCAGTACCGTAATCAGTCTAGTAGCGAAACCAATCCAGTACCAATACCGAACCAGTCCAGTACCAGTACTGAACCAGTCCAGTGCCAGTACCGAAACAGTCCAATATCAATACCGAAACAGTCTAGTATCAGTATTGAACCAGTAAGTACCGAAACAGTCCAATATCAATACCGAAACAGTCTAGTATCAGTATTGAACCAGTAAGTACCGAACCCAGTCCAGTACCAGTACTGAACCAGTCCAGTACCAATACTAAACTAGTCAGTACCAAAACTAGTCCAGTACCGAACCAGTACTGACTAGTCAGTACCGAACCAACGAGCTCTTCTGCACACTTGAGTAAATATGTTAGTAACACAATAATAAGTTTTGTGTTCATCAAACCAGATTGCTAGATATTTAAATCCAACATACTTGATTCCGAAAATAAAACACGATACCCATGAATAGTCATGGTGATGATCAACGATATATATTATGAGCTTGGAGCATTAAGAGACTTTCATTTGGACGTTTTTTTTTTTTGTGTTTTTCACGAATGGGAGCGACCAATCTCTGTCGCAGTGCTTGGAAAATGGAATTTTCTGGGTATAGAATTGTAATGATGTTACATAGGTTGTAACAATGAAGTTAATGGTGATTGATATTATGAAGATGATTGTCGGCGTCAATGAAAGTTTTTTTTTTTTAATTGATGCAGATTTACACCATTGGTTTGTGTCTGAATAATTGTTTCCTCGATGAGGTTATAAAGCGGTAACTTCATTGATTAAAACTTCCGCTGCTTGAGGTCATTATTATTATCATTTGTGCATTCAGTTGTTCTAAAATATCAATGCATGCATGGAATTGATCGTCGACAAGGGTGATATCTAACCTTATATATAGAGATTCTGATCAACCAAGAAAAAGGAAAAAAGAAAAGAAAAGAAAATAAAGATAAGAAACCCTCCAAAGTACGAGGAAATGCATTAATCTTGTCCATAACAATCGTGGTACCAATAAATATTTAGTATGAATATCAGACATATTCTATTTCTATAAAAAAAAAATAAAAAAAGAAGAATAGGTGAATGTTGGGTCCAGCCACATGCGGCCGCCCACAAAATAATATTATAATATAAAAAGAAAATAATATTATATTATAATATTATTTTAATGAACGGTTCGTATTGAAGGGCGACGCGGCGGATTCCTGTCCACCGGTTTTGAGCGGTCCAGAAGAGCTGAAGACATCTATAAATAGGCTGAGGATTCTTCAGTTATTATTATCCTAAATCAAATGAGAGTCTAGAGAGTGAGAGGTAAAAAGCTTATCCACCTTCGGGTGGATAAGGGTGAGAGTGGGTGTAGTTTTACTGGGGTAATTGAGAGGTAGTACAAAAACATTATCCGAGTGGGTAAGGGGTCTCGAGTTTGGGTTTAAACACGAGCGTTATTTTGTACGATGTAATATTCTCAATATAGTAAAACTGGTGCTCTCCGTGGAGGTAGGCGGTATTAGCCGAACCACGTAAAATCTCGTGTTTTCTCTCGGTGTCATTTCGACTTTTATAATATCCCGATAAATTGTCGCGGGGTCCAAATACAACCGCCGCAGGGCCCGAATTATTTTATTGGCGCATTTTTCCCCAACAAGTGGTATCAGAGCCTTGCCCTGCTGGTATTCTGAGTATGCTCTGTGGTTGCAGCTGTGTCTGATCTTCCACATCAGAAAAGATATCAAAAGGGTTTAGCGGTCCGGGGGAGCCAATATTAGAGCGAGTGTTCAACGAGGTGATGCCTTGTGCCGGGGGCGTGTTCCGTTCGTGAGAAACGGCGGTACAAGATGGGATATCGTTGATGGGATGCTTGGTGTCGGGCGGAGCTTGTGCGGCGGTGGAAGTTTTGGCAAGTCGTGGCAATAGTACTGTGTAAGTAAGTTCTGTCTAGGTGACTGGTGCATAAGTGGGACCGGTGTGACCCCACCAGATCTTCCTGGGAACTTACTTAGAAGGGTAATTCTGTCTAGGAGGCAGGTCGCTAGCCTTTCCTGGGAATTATCTGATCAGTACTATTTGGGCCGGGGCTGTTGAATCTCTGCAAGGATAATAGCGACGGATAACAGCACTAAAGGGCGACAATTTTGATGGTACGGGAGGTTTCGCTCTGCGGCAGAGAAGAGTGAAGGATGTGCTCGTTCAACAAAGCTTGGCGAATAGCTTTGGAGGGAGACGAGGGAAAGCCGAGGAAAATGACTGGGAGAATTTGGGGTCAAGATGTGTCGGAGAGGAAGAAGTAAGGCTCTTTTACTTCTTACCTCGCTTCCTGATTCGGGTGATAATTTGGTCATAACCATCTGGTACGGAAAAGAGCCGGTGAATGCGGTAGATGGTGGAGTCAACTCTTTTGAAGCGTGAAAAGAGAAGGCGGCCAATTTATGGTGATAGTCGGGTGTTGGCTATACACGGAGCGAATCGTAGAGGAAGGTGATACGCCAGGGGATTTGGGGACTGCAGCAGGTTCAAATCCAGGTGGCGGGAAGGGCATGTGATGCTACAAAGGTGGTGAGCCGGGACACATCAGGAGAAATGGTCCGACTTGGAGGAAGAAGGACAGACGGCTAGGAAAATTCCACAACAGAGGTAGCACACGGTTCATCTTGGAGACGTTCTCACAGTCTCTAATGATGGCGCTCGTTCTCAGAAAGAATGATATTATATCTGGGTTTACTCCAAGAGGATATTTTGATGCGTTTCGGGAATACGAACAGGTTTTTTCGATCTCCATGGGCCGATGGATATCGTTGTGTTGTTCATGGTGTTGGAACGGTGAAGATCAAAATGGTTGAAGGAGCGGTGCGCATTTTTGGTGGTGTGACATTGTCCCAAAGTTGCGTGGAATTTAATATCCTTAAGCCAGACAGATTCCAAGGGCTATGGGGTTTCATAGCAGGGGGAGTCTGGAAAATCACACATGGCGAAAATGGTCCTACCAAAGGGAGAAGAGCGAGGAAGTTTGTATCGTCTGAACGTGAGTATGGTATACAATACTCAGACTTCGATGGGTTCACAGAAATCGCGCGCGCGTGGGGCAGACGATGGTGAGAAGGGAAATCCTGCTGGGGAAGAGGTTGCATCGAAGTCCCTCTTCGAGAGTCGACGGGTATAGTCGGCTGGCAGTTGCACATATGATTGGCCGTTGAGTGAATCAAGTGAGGTGGGACCGGAATTCTTGATTCGGATTATGTGTAGCTGGTACAAGGAAGGCCAATGGACGTTCGTGGTACTTACGAGCGAGAAACTCTCATTATAGTAAGACTCGCTGGATGGATGCTTGACGGTGCTGAAGACGATGGTCAGGAAGGTGTCGAGTGAGGCTGGAGGGGGAGAATTGTTGGGTCCAGCCACATGCGGCCGCCCACAAAATAATATTATAATATAAAAAGAAAATATATTATATTATAATATTATTTTAATGAACGGTTCGTATTGAAGGGCGACGCGGCGGATTCCTGTCCACCGGTTTTGAGCGGTCCAGAAGAGCTGAAGACATCTATAAATAGGCTGAGGATTCTTCAGTTATTATTATCCCAAATCAAATGAGAGTCTAGAGAGTGAGAGGTAAAAAGCTTATCCACCTTCGGGTGGATAAGGGTGAGAGTGGGTGTAGTTTTACTGGGGTAATTGAGAGGTAGTACAAAAACATTATCCGAGTGGGTAAGGGGTCTCGAGTTTGGGTTTAAACACGAGCGTTATTTTGTACGATGTAATATTCTCAATATAGTAAAACTGGTGCTCTCCGTGGAGGTAGGCGGTATTAGCCGAACCACGTAAAATCTCGTGTTTTCTCTCGGTGTCATTTCGACTTTTATAATATCCCGATAAATTATCGCGGGGTCCAAATACAACCGCCGCAGGGCCCGAATTATTTTATTAGCGCATTTTTCCCCAACAGTGAAGACACACTTGTTTGTTATGGCTGTGGCGGTCCATTTTAATAATTCGTTTTATCCTTTTTTAGAACTTGTTCCGTTTGGTTTTTGGAAATTACTGGGGAATTGAAAATGAAAATTATTTATTGATTAACAAAATAGATAAGGAAAAGAAAAAGAAAATCTACTTAAGTATATATCTAAAATTAAGACCCATTTCTTCGTCAGATCCTGAGAAAAATGAAAACAAAAATTATAAAAATCATTTTCTCTTCGATTTTCTTTTTAACATTACTTTCTTCATTTCTTCCTCAAATCCTGAGAAAAATGAAAGAAAACTTATAAAAAATCATTTTCTCTTCGTTTTTTTTTCCACACTACTTTCTTCATTATAAACACAATCTTTTGAAGTGATAACAAACGCTAAGATACACTCCGGTGAATATTTAAGCTTTAACTATCCCTAGAAAATAAAAATTAAACACAAAAATGATTAATATGGAAAGAAGAATTAAGGCAGACACTCGTGCACAGATTGATCCAGGATTTCAAGACCGCGGGCTCTTCGAGCGCCGCCATGGTTCCCTTCCTGTCTTGTTTCTTCCTTCTTTTATTTTTTTTCCCTTAAAGCAATATATATAATATTAAATTAACCGACCCATCGAATTTTCTTTTAATCGATCTAATTTTGGTTTCCAACATTTTGTTGCAAAAAAGCATAATGGGATGTACGGGTCGGGTCACCCGAATGTACGGGCCGGATCAGATTTTCCTTTCTTTGGCCCTCAAAATTCGAGTTGGACCGGCTCGGCCCGTAAATTCGGGCTGGTCCGACCCGTATTTCCGTCCAACTTAACGGTTAAGTTAACTGGGGAACCAAAAATGCTCAAAATTAACAACATTGGGGACTGAAACTGTTATTCGAAAAAATGGAGGACCAAAAACGCCCATAGGCCAAACATTGGGGACCAAAAATGTGAAAATCCCTTAAAACTTCAATTTTTTCTAATTTATTTCAATTATTACATGGGAAAAAATTCAAAAAAGTGATTTTGAACCGTAAACCGGCAGTTTTGAAGTGGAACCGGAACTCCAAACTGTAACCAAAATCGTGACTCACGGTTCGCTTACGGTTAAAGATTTTTACGAACCATAAACCAGCGATTCATAACCGGAAACCATAACCGTAACCGTAACCGCATGAACACGTCTAAGTGTATAACATTATTATTATATATCTCCAGCACGTCCCTCATGTCTTGGCTGATTTAATTCTTATGCAGCCTTAGACGTGGATTCTCTTAAATGGATGGTCGTGTGTATTGGTCTTAAGGCTCTTTAGTCGGGGTTCTAATGACATGTTAACTGGCCACTTCACTTTAAAGCTTAAAATTGAAGGGGGTGTATCATATTTTACAAGTATGTCACAACCGAAAATAACTTAGAATTTTTCGTGTCTAAGTCACCTAGTTCGTACACGGCAACAACGAGCCTCGGCCAACGCCCACTGCTCAGCCTCAACCCACCCACCTGCATGGTGCTTTGCGGAAACGCGCCTAAGACAATATCCTTTCTTTTAAGACCGGACACCATCGACGATACCGTAAGGACCCGTGTTTGCGTTTACTTCGAGCCTCACACCGACAAGCCTCGAACAAACTTGACACACAGACAATTTACGGGAGAATCCTCCCAACCCACTTTTATTCACAAAATAGGAGCCATCAAAGGGGAATTACAAGCCCGGACTCACGCTCGTACAAAGGAGGTCGCTCGCACCACGCTCGCCTAACCCGCAACACTCGGCCAAAGTACAAGTCTATGCACCCGTACACGAATTTTATATATTTTTTATCACCAACATGCCGCCTCGCGTTCTTACTGCTTTTCTTCTTAGCAGTCCTTAGATGTTGATTTCCCTTAAATGGATAGTCGTGAGAATTCGTACTCAAGACGTCTGTAGTCTGAGCTTTGATATAATGTTAAACAACTACTTCACATAAAAGCGGATACTTGAAGGGACTTCATTCTATTTTAAATATTATTTCTCTAAAATCATTTCAGGCCAGATTTGTCCCTAGAGTCAGTCTACTTCACCAAGAAGTTAACTTCAAGCGACATGACAAATAGCTTCCTCCTCCTCGAGTAGGCAAGGGCTGCGACCCTCACGCCCAACCCCGAAAATGGTGATGAAGTACGAAGAGGTCGGTCTCTACTTGAAAGACATAGGCGATCCAATCACGGCGTACGACGATCTGAGGAATGAGTGTATGCCATGCAGCTAAGAGTCTCGCGTGGCTGCTCAGAGGAGATTGGGAAAAGTTTGTTCTCAACAATGAGGATAGGAAGACGAAGACGACGAGTACTATTACGGCGTACGATTTTTTAGTAGGCCCGAGCCAGTAGTTTTAGCCTACGGACCCAAGCCCAAACTCTCAGCTCGAATTAAACGTTCATGTTAAGCATTATACAACTTAACTTAAGCACATAAGGCACATATTAATTATTTTATTTTACGTTTAGACTCTTATTCTCCGTTACACTGGAAAAATAAAAGTGCCACCGCCGCATTATTCTATATAACAACAGTCTCTCAGAGAGAGAGAGAGAGAAAGAGAGTAACCTCAACAGTTGAGGCCGCACTGGCCATGTGCGGCCCGCTTCATGGCCTCGGAGGTGAATGGATCGACTCGGACCCAAAGCAGCGAGAAGATCGATGCAAGAAGAATCGACCACACGATCACGATGGTGGGGGTTCGATTCTGCCTCCCGAGCAGGCCCTTGAGGAAAGGGTAGAGGTGGACCACCACCCACACTGCGAAGAACAGCTTCCCGAAAAGCGGGCCCCACGACTGGTACCCCGTGTTGACCGCGTAGGAGACCCCCGCCACGATCCCCACCAGGTTGAGGATCAAGACGGTGGTGGGCGGGATGAGGAGGGACGTCCACTTGAACACGTAAAGCTCGGCGAATTCCCCGTCGTCGTCCGAGGCCTTGGAGGTGACCGTGAAGTTTGTGTCTATTCCCGCCACCACCTTGAGGAGGCCCTGGAACCCAAGGTTGAAAAATATCAGCATCACTGCTTCTATATCACCGGATGGATATAGGCACAAATATCGATATCGGAAAGAAAAAAAATTTAGTACTGTATGTTAGATTTCGATAAGTGTCGTTTTAAGGACACATAAATTAGAGTTTGACAATTTTAGGACAATAAATTTCGAATTGAAGTATGCATCTAAATTAAATGTTGCAAATTTAAGGACACGGTTTCAAAATGGAAGCAATTTGAGGGCAATAAGTTTATGAAATTGAAGCAATTTGAGGACAACAAGTTTCGAAATTGTGGCGTTAATTGTCCTAAAATCGCTTCAATTTCGAAACTTACCGACCTAAAATTGCAACCTTTATTTTAGATGTCCTCAAATTGCTTCAATTTCGAAACTAATTGTCTTCAAATTGCCACCCCCTAATTTAGATGTCCTTAAAATGCCAACACCCCCAATATACAGGACAAGAAAAATAGTTAACCCTTGGATAAAATGACTATTGACAACATATATTAGCACATGATATTTTTGTGAGCACCCTTTATGTGGCTTTGAATGGTGCCACATCAACATGTCACATCAACATAAGAGGTGATATGATATCGATAGACACCTTTTGCGTGGCATTGATTGACACCTCTAACGTTGATGTCGCACCGATCAATGCCACATAAGAGGTGCTCACCCATAAGATTTCTCATTTAATATATCAATATTCCTCGCCTGGAACACGGCGAAGAGGTGTGCGGATGTGCCGCCGATGACCCAGAACTGCTCGTTCCTCCACCAGTCCTCGACGCCGACGCCGCTCCACCTCATCTCGAGGACTCCAGTGGCGAAGATGGAGGCGAAGAGGAGGATGAACCACATGCTCGCAAAGTTGCTGATCTCCGGGATGATGAACTTGTCGGTGAGGAGGCACACCGCGGGGAGCGTGCAGTACGCGAGGAGCGGGATCGAGGTGAGCGGGTACACGATGGTGTTGATGTAGGCTAGCCTCTCGAGCACCTGGAGCCTCCCGCTGTAACCGTACCAGATCGGGCAGTGCCTGCTCAGCAGGATCTCGATGGACCCCAAGGCCCACCTCAGCACTTGGTTCAACCGGTCCGAGAGGTTGATCGGGGCCGAGCCCTTGAAGGCCGGGCGCGGTGGCATGCAGTAGATCGAAATCCATCCCCTCGCGTGCATTTTGAATCCCGTTAGGATGTCTTCGGTCACGGAGCCGTAAATCCATCCAATCTAAGAGAATGAAATGGTACATCAAATTTTAGTAACTAAAAGAGTTATTAATTAATGTATAAAGTAATACATTAATTAATTTTTTTATTAATTTATAATGAAGTACTTAATCAACAGACATCTTTCGATCTTTCACTTAAATATTGTGCTTTGTGCGTATATCATGAAAAGTCAAATTTGAAAGAACCTTTCAGTCTCTAGCCGTATTATGCTTCTTCCGTTCAACGATAAAAGAAAGATGGACAAAATTCAATGTGAAAACTGATTTCAACAAAAAAAAATAATTAATTTTCAAAAAACATTCGTAAATCATTCGTGTAAGAATATGTAATATATAAGAAATTATTAATTTATATCTTATATGGAACCTACAGCAAGTCATAAGAAATGTATTATCTTATAATTTTAGTGAATTGTTAATTTAGTTCGTTATCCCCGGGACCAACGAAAAAATTATCTTGGAAAGTTTATTAAATAATAGACTATTAATTAATCGAGTTTTAACTATAATTACTCATGGGAAGAAGATGAGCCAATTCAATGGAAACGGTTCATTACCTCCTTGCCCCACTCGGTCTTGTCCTCGTAGCCGCAGCTGATGACGTGGATGGCTTCTTTCAACAGAGTTGCATAGTTCGTCGTAGGTGGGACCCCTCCGGTTTCCATAAAAGTGGATCCTATGAAGACCGGAGATTGACCGAATCGCTTCTCTAAGCCCTTCTGTGACATAAGAAGTGACTTCTCCTCATCGTTTCCTGTTGAATACATACGAGTAGAAACTTCAGTGGTGAAACCAGATAAAAAATTCTTGCTGGTGATCGAATGATCTTTTGAACATTCAAACTATATCTTGCAAACAATGAGTTAAATTAGTGGAGTGAATGAACCACTAGCTCAAAAACCCGCAAACTCAGATATCATGTTGATGAATAATATAAGACAATGACCCCATGAGTCATAGGGTACCTTCAAAGCCCTCTTCGATGTCCTCCATGTTAAAAGTGGGGACAGTATATTCAGTTTTCTTCATTCGCTTCTTGTTGCCACTCTTGTGCTTCTTCCTTGGACCACAGCAGCTTTTCACCATTATGTTCGGTTGAAGATCATCCTCGGTTAAGACAGGATCGTACCCATACAAAGCCTGCCTATTAAAGCAGCAACCGGTTCCCACGTAGACGGGTCCCTGAAGCCCATCTAAGCCTTTCAAGTTGATCTATATGGTAAAGGGAACTTTTAGTACCTAAACTTCATAGGGGATAGTAGAGACAAGTTTATAGTCAATAGCAGAAAAAAAACTTGCATCAAAGAAGACGATGTTGCGATTAGCATATCTATCGTGCAAGTCGATGCCGTCGAAACGCTGCGGGAATTGCACGTAGCAAGTCTTCTTTCCATAAGCAGGATCCATCATAAAACACATGGCTTCTCTAAGGGCTTTGCTGTTGTTGAAGTAGTGATCACAGTCAACGTTGAGAAGGTAAGCTCCGTTCGTCAATACAGCAGAGACACGGATCTGAAAAAACCCAAAATAGTATTTAGACTGCAATCACCTCCTTGATAGCAGCAAGAAGTTCTCAATAGTATGAAAATAGGAGACAATAAATATATATGTGAATCAGTTGTAATTTGATCAGTTACCAATGCATTCATAGCTCCGGCCTTCTTGTGATGTTGGAATCCGGGACGCTTCTCACGAGATACATAAACCAGTCTTGGCAGCACATTTCCGTCTGTATCGAGGCCTCCACTGTCCCCTAAAAAGACCTATTTAACCAAAAGGGAATGTTAAATGTAATTTTGCAAACAAAAAAAAGCATTAACCATTTGAAAGAAAGAAATTAGAGTACCTGAATCATCCCTGGATGATCACGAGGGTTATTCCCGGGCCACGAACTCCCATCATCCATTGTCCATCCGTCTTCAGGAGTCTTCTGAGCTTTCGCAACGAGTGCATTAACCCGAACCTTGAATTCTTCGTATTCTCTCTGCACAAGAAGAGTTTCAAAAGCCTCTATTAAGTCCTCGTTTCCTCATTTACTAAGAAACGCAATCATCATATTTCACCTTCATTGCTCTGCGTTCTTTCACGAAAGAAGGCTTGATTTTATCCCTCATATAATCTATCTTCTGAGCGAAATAAAACTCCGGAGCCCGGGGCTCGATGCCGTGCTTCTTGCAGAACGGAACCCACTTCCTCGCAAAATCAGCGGTCTGCGAGAGGGATTCGAAAGTCAACAGGGCCGAGCCATCATCGGAGACATAACACGAGACCTTGTCAACGGGGTAATCCGCGGCGAGAATGGACAGCACGGTGTTGGCGGTAATAAGAGGGGGCTCCTTCATGGGGTCCACTGTGCTCACGAATACATCAACGGGTGCTAACTGCGAAGGTTCCCCATCTCTATCGTATCTGAGAAGAAGCCCATGCTAAGGAGAACCATCTTAAAGAAATCATGGTTAGACACACACACACACTCACACGGACACACTAACCTCAAAGCGAGCCTATCGAGATAAGTCTCGCGGTTAACGGGGCACCATTTAGGGAACTGATCGAGGAGCCACGACAAGGCAAACCATATCTCGCAGATGACTGAAGTCAACCATAAAGGATAGGCATTTCTCACTGGATGAGTACAACGGTATTGCAAGAAAAAGCCCAAAATGATCAATCGGAGTACGATCACGATTCGATAAGGAGTGAGATGAGAAGATGGAATAGGAACAACACGGCTCAAACGTTGGCGGGGATCATCCGCCCTAGTTACAAATGTAAACTATTGATTAAAATCCTGTTGGTGCAAAGATCAAATATGTAATCTGCTGCTCATTAATTTACTGAAACAATAGCCAATTTATCAGAAGAGTTCCTCGGTCTTTTGTACTAATCAAGAATAGCTATCCTCGAGAAAGTAAGGCATGTAAATGGGCCAACTTACGTCGGGTGTTCTTCACCATTTGGTCCAATGCGTTCAGCTTCCCCTTTCCCTTCCCTGTATCGGCCGGTCATTTGAGCCATGTTTCTCCCCTGCTTCAGTCTCCAGCCATCGATCCTCTCTTTCCAGTCAACGTTTTCGACTCCGTAGGCATTCAAATCCTTGGAAGGGTCCACAATTCGAACAGGAACTGAAGAAATAAGCAGACATTCTCAGATGAGAAAAAATATATGCATGAGGCAACAATTATGCCATAAGGTGGCCACCTGGCTGTCGCGGATCAACACAAGGAAGGGCATGAACATAATCCCCAGGGCCCAAAGGCCCCGACGTGCTTCTCACCGAGTTAGTGTCTTGCATCGAATGAGCAATTTCGCCAGAGACCTATTTGCAAAGTAAAAGCACGTAACACACGCGAATATTCATGAATAAACAACAATTGACTCCATATAATGGTGGAAGAAGCAATATTCTTCTAGTGAAATATTGTAAAGGTCGCAGCAATTCAAGCAGCCGAAAAAAAAAGAGCATTTGAGCACCATAAGCAAGACTCAAGTTTTGACAAGAGCACACATTAGTACTGTAACCATCCCACTTCGAAAAATCACCAATTACTGTAGATACAGGATGAATTTATGTTAAGTTGGTGAATCAAAACTAAATCAAGCAAGGTTTAAGCCAACTTACCGGGTTCCCACCGGTAAGATGTGGATTAGTTCGAGAACCACGCCTCGAAGATGCAGACAACTCGCCATCATCCCCACTCCATTGGGTTACATCCTTATGCTTTCCCTGAGAGTAACCGAACTCATTCTCCAAATCATCTGTGTCATCTTCCTCGCCATCCCCGTCAACTCTAGCACTACCTGCATGGCACAAATACAGTGAACTCTAGGCCTCATTAAAGCAACTTGTGACACTAGCAAGACTTCTCAAGCAAAATTGTTATATATATATATATATATATATATATATATATTATATATATATATATATATATATAGGCGTGACCTCTATGCCTCTTGTATCGTGTTTTGCACTGCGGGCACGTTTGATTTCCATCTTTGCGCTCACATTCATAGCAAGCTCTGCAGACAGGAAACGCACATTCATTGCAAGCAACAAATGTGCCGCCATTTGGAGCTAATCCTACAGAGTCTCCACATATCTGGCAAATCTGACGGTCCATGTTTTTCATGGGATTTGACTGCGTGAAGAATAGCAATGATTATGGCAATTAGCAGTAAACTACGTCCAAAAATAGTGCTTGAAGAATTACATTGAATCCGTTCAAAGGAAACCTAATTGGAAATTAACGAGTTAGAAATACAGCCTCCAAATCCAAAATATCGCAGCAAAAATAGCGATCGACAAGCAGATACGCTAATAATAAAGAGAGTAAACGACACGATCAATAAAATAATTCACATACTCCACCATCGGAGCCATGGCGAATCCTGACGAGCTCATTCCTCTTGTGAGATCCAACGACCATTCCTGCATTCGCCTCCATTCGCTCTCGAATTTCAGTAGAACAAATAATAGGTGCGATCTCCTTCACAGCGTTTTATGAGAAATATCAACGCCAAAACTTCGAGAGAGATGGGTGTGCATTGAAGACGGGATTTATTGCTTTGATTCTTAGCCTCATTAATCGGCCATTTAACTTTCTATGGCTTTACTCCATTAATGTGATTCATCGGTGGTTTGTCTTCTTTTGAAGGTGCCTTCACTTATAGTGAGTGAAGTGAAGTGAGAGCGAGATTATTCCTCTGGCTGCAGACTCGCGCCTTTGTTATGTTCAATATCAATAATATGCCAAATTAACGTCGGGTAATATATAGAAAAAATTATAATATTAGGTCACTAAGTATAAATTTTTTGTTTTTTGTTAAAATATGTTTGATAATTGCAAAACTATGTCACTATTTTTGTATGCCAAAATAATTTTGGGTCATGTTTCAATTTTATGTCACTAAGTATGTATTTTTTCGATTTTGGGTCACTATATATACATGTTTTGGTCACTATGTTTACAAAGTGAATTACCAAATTAGTGATCCGAAATTAAAAAAAATGTAGATATTTTGTGATCCAAAATCAAAAAATATATACTTAGTGACCCAAAATTGAAAACATTACCCAAAATTGTTTTGACATACAAAGTTAGTGACCTACTTTTGCAATTATCAAATATAGTGACCCAAAACCGAAAACATGTTTACTTAGTGACTTAATATTATAATTTTCCCTAATATACCATTAAAAAAGATAGCATGAATTTTTTGCCTTTTTAATCCGCATAAAAAATCGTCGGATTTGTCTTGTTATGACTTGTGATTATGAATCTACTCGATTTCGAACATTTTTTTTACTGTCGCGGGGTATTTTTACTCGACCTGGCTATGACCTAGCCCCTAAATATCGACGTTGACTTTTTTTGCGCCACACATTCCATAGGTGAGACTAATCCCCAATGCCAGATGGATACGTCCCAAATCCATCAGACATCGATAGTCATGGGCCCATAGGGACTACTCAAGGAATGGGAGGAGGGATTCGATCTCACGATCTCCTTTAACCACAAGACCTTAAGGCCCCCTCCTTGACCACTAGATCAATGTCTTATTCGCGATTTCGAACAATTGAAAAACTAACATCTAATGCAGTGCATGCGAGGTCTAATGTTAAAACATAAAATATTATTTTATATTTTGAGTTATTTGTGATTTAAAATATTTAATAGATTAAATTATAAATTAAAACTTAATAGTCTAAACATTTAATTTGATAATAATATTCTTTCGGAGCATGATATACTTAAATAATCTAATCAGCTACTATTTTTTCCTTTACGGACAAAACATACTTGTTGCAGAAACGGACACTTACGCGGAAAAAGAGAAAAGAGAAAAAATAAATTACTAACCCAAATAACAGTACCTTAATATACCTTAACCTCAATTTAAAAATTAATTGATCTTAAAATTGATTGCTTTCAGAAATTTGAAAACACACATGCACCATTTGTTTATAAGATTTGTTGCTAACATTTTTATGGTAGCATGAAAAATCATTACCACATCAACAAATTTTGATAATTTTACATACATCACTATATGGGGCTGCCCGGATTGCATAAAAAGCATCTCCAACACTGCATCAAACGGCACGCCAAACGGGAACAATAACGTTAGGAGAGCTCCAACAGCCCTTCAAATCCCACCCAAATATGGAGAAATAAGCAGTGCCTCGCTATGGTGAGCGGGGCACTGTTCACCCGGCAAAAGCTTTTTCCTTTTTTTTTTTTTTTGGTCTTTTGTTTATTATCGATTCATATTATAGAATAAATATTTATATTTAATCGACTCTTTTGGCAAAGGAAGAAGTTGACGTTGAGTCCATGGATTGAGTTTTCATTTTCGATGGAGCACACCAAGAAGACGACAATGGAGAATTGGGAAATTGATTGAAAATTACGATTATACCCCATACCGAATTAAAATGGCAAAATGGTCTTTACAATTACGAAATAATAATAATAATAATAATAATAATAATAATAATAATAATAATATGTGGATGTTTTTAATGTTGTAAAAGTTAGTTGATTGTTGATGAGATGAGATAAAATAAGATAAGATGTATTTAATGTTGTAAATGTTAGATGGAATAGTAGAAATTTTTCTACTATAAATAGACCGATGTATTTGTATTGAATCATATCGAAAACATCAATAATACTCTCTCTACAATTCTCGTGTTTATATTTTCTGTCTTGTCCAATTATAATAGTTTTATAACACGTTATCAGCACGAGCGCTCTCCGGCAACGATCAACCTCCGGACAAGATCTTATACAACTATAATTGAGGTATGGTAATTTGATTTTGTGTACGGTGAGTTTATTTATAACATTCGTACACTTATGTTACGAACAATTTAAATTATATAAATATAACATATATACGACTAAAACGCCTTAGCCCGAGTGGTTTCGCGGAATATCGTCACTACAAGTGATGTGAGGTCCAGATTTCGAATCTCAGTGGTGGCGAGTGAAATTTTATTTTTGACGAGATTTTGAAAAGAGCGATTTAAATAATATTATTTATTTTATTGATATCTCAAGTATATATCGTATATTTTGAATTAATTTTGGACTATACGGATGGAAAAATTTTATTACCACTGGGAGAAATTAAATTTATTTTATTAAGAAGAAATATATATATTTTATCCATCTCTGACTTATGATTTTCTTATTATAGAATCATGTTCGTTTTATTTACCGTGATGTCTATCGGGTGGTGGATAATATTTTTACAGTTGTTTCTAAAATATAGTTATTGATTATAATATTTTTCATTATTATGACTACCGAAATATATTTTATATTTTGAAGGATGTTGCTATATACGATGATTGATCTCATGATTCTTACTCTACTCACGGCGATAATTATCTATGTGGATTATTTTTTTACCAAGATTTTACGAGAGTGGTTAATTACGATATTTTTAATGTTATAATATATGTTTACTATGAAATATATTTTGTGATAGAAAGATGTCGCTCTACCTGATGATTGATCTTTTGACTACTATTATTTTTACGATGGCACTCCTCGGGATGTGGACTTTATTTTTCGTAAGGATTTTTACAAAAGAAAATTGATCGTAATTTTTCTTTAAAGTATTTCTTTACGATAAACTTGTATTGATATTTATATTGGAAATATTAATGTTATTCACATCATATATTTGTTTTATACTTTATGATTTGAGTATTAAAACGTGTTTTGTATTTTATGATAGTATGACGAATTTGCAAAGCCTCGAGTTTGTTGCCCTTGACATCTCAGGGAAGAATTATTTATCTTGGAAACTAGACGCAGAAATTCATCTAAAAGCAAAAGGTTTGGGTGACACTATTGTAGACCCAAAAACCACAACGGGTGCAGGTGACGCCACCGATAAGGTAAAAACCACAAGCACTCAGGATAAGGCAGAGCTTTGATAGTTCTTCGCCACCACATTCATGCGGATCTGAGGGATGAATACTTGAATGAACAAGATCCTGCTGAATTGTGGAAAAATCTGAAAGATCGATTTGACCACTTGACAACTGTTATCCTCCCAAAGGCAAGGTATGAATGGATGCATTTAAGATTACAGGATTTTATATCCGTAACTGAATATAACCCGGCTGTTCATAAGGTGACTGTCACACTGAAATTGTGTGGAGAAACAGTCACTGAAGACAGTATGCTGGAGAAAACATTCTGCACTTTTCATCCATCAAATATGATATTGCAACAGCAATATAGGGAGAGGAGATTTAAAAAGCATTCAGAGTTAATCTCTTGTTTATTGTTGGCTGAACAAAATAATGAATTGTTGATGAAAAACCACGAATCCCGACCGACTGGTTCTACTGCAATCCCTGAAGCGAATGCAGTCAAAGGTAATAATGATAATAGTCGAAGCAATGATCGTGGACGTGGTCGTGGTGGACATCGTGGTCGTGGTGGATATCGCGGTCGTGGACGTGGCCGAGGTCAAGGTCGTGGTCAAGGCCGTGGACGTGGCCAAGGAATTTACGGTGGTGGTTATCAGCATTTCCGTGGTGGTTATCATAACAATCGTGGCGGTCATCAGAATTTTCCCCAAAAGAGGAAAAATTACGAAAATAATGATGAGAAGAGGCACACTGAACAAAAGAACAACGATGAGCAATGCTATCGTTGCGGTGGTTCGGGCCATTGGTCACGTAACTGTCGCACACCCAAACATTTGGTTGAATTATATCAACAAAATAAGGGCAAAGAAAAGATAATTGAAACAAATTTTGTTCAAAGTGATTTGGCCTCTGCTTCTGAGACAAAAGATGAAAACACACATTTTGAAACTGCGGATTTCTAATTTTTCCTGAAGAAAACTAATCTATTATATATTATTATCGTGTGCTTTATTGTTATGTGTATTGTATTCTTTATTATTGTGTGATTTATTATGTATCGTTTGGAGTGTTTTATTAAGTTATATGTTTTATTGTGATATATGTGTATTTTAATAATGAATATTATGTGTTTGTTTATAAAGGAATTTCTCTGATGGAAACGAACATGTGCAATGGAGAATTATGTCTTGCAGGTTGTGCAACGACTCATACGATTCTGAAGAATAAGAAATATTTCGATCATCTTGAAATGAAAGAAACAAGTGTTATTACAATATCGGGTAGCACAAATATAATCGAAGGCTCATGAAGAGCCAACATTTTACTACCCAGAGGAACAAGGCTGATAATTGAAAACGCCTTATATTCTCCTAAGTCTCAAAAAAATTTATTGAGCTTTAAAGCTATTCGACATAATGGATATCATGTTGAGACTGCAGAAAAAGCAGATATTGAATATTTGCACATTACAAGGGGGGTTTCTAATGATAAAAGAATTATGAAAACATTACATTCCTTTGACTCTGGGTTGTATTACACATATCTTAGAACGATCGAATCGTATGCTACCGTAAACCAGAAGTTTACTAATGACAGTACATTTAATGTTTGGCATGACAGGTTGGGTCATCCCGGTGCAATTATGATGCGGAAAATAATTGAGAATTCACGTGGGCATTTAATGAAGAACCAGAGGATTCTTCAAAATAATGAATTATCATGTGTCGCTTGCTCTAAAGGGAAGTTAATTATTCGGCCATCACCAGCGAAAATAAAGAATGAATCCATAACATTTTTGGAGCGTATACATGGTGATATTTGCGGACCGATACATCCATCATGTGGACCAATTATGTATTTCATGGTATTAATTGATGCATCGACTAGATGGTCTAATGTATGTTTGTTATCAACACGCAACATGGCGTTTGCGAGATTGCTTGCACAAATGATCCGACTAAGAGCACATTTTCCAGATTATCCGATAAAGAAAATACGCCTTCATAATGCTGCTAAATTTACTTCCAAGGCATTTAATGATTATTTTATGTCTTCGGAATTGATGTTGAGCATCTCATGCCACACGTTCATATGCAAAACGATCTTGCAGAATCGTTGATTAAGCCTTGCAATTAATTGCAAGACCATTATTGATGAAGTCGAATCTTCCCTCGTCTTGCTGGGGACATGCTATATTGCATGCAGCAACACCAATTCGCATCAGGCCAACAAGTTATAATGATGTCTCCCGTTACAAATGGTTCATGGTCAGGAACCAAATATTTCCCATCTAAGAATTTTTGAATGTGCAGTATATGTTTCAGTTGCGCCACCACAACGAACAAAGATGGAACCTCAAAGGAGGTTGGGAATATATGTCGGATATGAATCTCCATCGATAATAAAGTATTTGGAACCTCTAACTGGAGATTTATCTACGGCCAGATTTGCCGACTGTCATTTTGATGAATTGAATTTTCTGACATTAGGGGGAGAAAAGAAACAGTTAGAGAAAAATGTTAATTGGAATGAATTCTCACTAAATCATTATGATCCTCGAACTAAAGAATGTGAACTAGAAGTTCAAAAGATAATTCATTTACAGAGTTTAGCTAATCAACTGCCAAAAAGTTTTACTGACCTTAAAAGAGTGACAAAGTCACATATTCCATCTGTTAATGCTCCTGCAAAAATAGATGTTCCTGCAGAACATAGTATCGAGCCTAAGCCACAGCTAAAGCGTGGTAGGCCCTCGGGTTCCAAAGATAAAATCATCGGAAAAGAAAAGGAGCAAATAATAATAAGAATGGTCCAATCGAAGATTTATCGACTAGAGAAGAGTCGATGGGCATAAAAAATAATGAGAATGAAACTCAGGTACCTGAACGTTCAGAAAATAATGATAATGAAGAGATCTCAATAAACTATGCCCGAAATAGAATTAGATGGAACCGAGACGAAGTCAACGTTGACGATAAATTCTCATTTAACGTAGCGCTACATGAAATGAATGAGACTAATGAGAATGAGGATCATGAACCAAAGTCTGTACAAGAATGCAGACAAAGAAATGATTGGCCAAAATGGAAAGATGCAATCGAGGCAGAATTGAAATCACTTGAGAAACGGAAAGTTTTCGGACATGTAGTCCGTATACCAGAAAATGTAAAGTCGGTTGGATATAAATGGATTTTCATTAGAAAGAGGAATGAAAACGGTGAAATTGTAAGATACAAAGCACTGCTTGTTGCGTAAGGTTTTTCTCAACGACCTGGTATTGATTATGATGAGACATATTCTCATGTGGTGGATGCAACTACTTTTCGTTATATAGTAAGTCTGGCAGTACGAGAAGGTCTCGATATGCGTCTTATGGATGTTGTCACTGCTTATCTATATGGAACACTTGACAGTGACATATATATGAAGCTTCCAGAGGGATTTCAGTTACCTAAAACTTCAGGGCCCAGAAACGAGTACTCAGTTAAGTTGAATAAATCGCTTTACGGATTAAAGCAATCTGGGCGAATGTGGTATAATCGCCTAAGTGAATTTTTAATGAAAGAAGGGTATCGGAATGATCAAACTTATCCCTGCATATTTCTGAAAAGATGTAAAAATGAGTTTGTCATTATAGCAGTTTATGTTGATGATATCAATATAATTGGAACTCCTGAAGAGTTGACCAAAGCTGTTGATTGTTTGAAAAGGGAGTTTGAAATGAAAGATCTCGGAAAAACAAAATTTTGTCTTGGACTGCAAATTGAATATTTGAAAAGTGAAATATTTGTACATCAAGAGACTTATACGAAAAATGTATTGAAAAGATTTTACATGGATGAATCTCATCCACTGGATACTCCAATGATTGTTAGATCTTTAGACGTAAATAAAGATCCCTTCAGACCACGCGAAAATGATGAAGAGCTACTTGGTCCTGAAATACCATAGCTTAGTGATATTGGAGCATTAATCTTACGAGTCATACGCGACCTGATATAGCTTTCGTTGTAAACTTATTGGCAAGATATAGTTCTTCGCCGACTCATAGACACTGGAATGAAGTTAAACGGATTTTTCGATACCTTAAAGGAACATCTGATATGGGATTATTCTATTCAAATGAGTCGAAAGCAAATTTAGTTGGATATGCAGATGCTGGCTATTTGTCTGACCCACATAATGCTCGATCGCAAACAGGTTATTTATTTACATATGGTGGAATCGCTATTTCATGGCGGTCAGTGAAACAAACTTTAACAGCTACTTCATATAATCATGCGGAAATTCTCGCTATTCATAAAGCTAGCCGAGAATGTGTTTGGTTGCGATCAATAATTAAGCATATCCAACAGACTTGTGGGTTGTTTTCTAAGAAATTACTTCCAACGATCTTATATGAAGATAATGCGGCATGTATTGCTCAGTTAAAGGAAGGATATATTAAAGTGGATAGAACAAAGCATATTTCACCGAAATTTTTCTTCACCCATGATTTGGAGAAAAATGGTGATATTGAGTACAACAAGTGCGATCAAGTGAAAATCTTGCATGTTTATTTACGAAAGCACTTCCCCCAATTATTTTCAAGAAATTGATATATTCAATTGGAGTTCGAAGACTCAGAGATTTATAATGATGTTATCATCAGGGGGACTCTTTTTCCCTTCACTGTGGTTTTTCTCATGTGGTTTTCCCAGTAAGGTTTTTAATGAGGCAACAAATGAAAGCGTATCAAAAGGAATTATGCACTTTTTCCTTCACTAGGTTTTTGTCCCACTGAATTTTTCCTAGTAAGGTTTTAACGAGGCAAATTCTTTGAAAAACATCCAAGGGGGAGTATTATGAAATAATAATAATAATAATAATATGTGGATGTTTTTAATGTTATAAAAGTTAGTTGATTGTTGATGAGATGAGATAAGATAAGATGTATTTAATGTTGTAAATGTTAGATGAAATAGTAGAAATTTTTCTACTATAAATAGACCGATGTATTTGTATTGAATCATATTGAAAACATCAATAATACTCTCTCTACAATTCTCGTGTTTATATTTTCTGTTCTTGTCCAATTATAATATTTTTATAAAATTTACATAATTGAAACACAATTAGTTATTATTATTCTTTAGTTTCGTATTTTTTTAATAAATAACAGTGAATTTACGTGTATTTTTTAAACTAGTTTCAAATTACCTTTAATTCAATTTGCAATTGCGCTTTCTCTTTTCGTTTTCTTCAATGTTTTCTTCTTTATATAATTGAAACACAAATTAGTTATTATTATTCTTTAGTTTCGTATTTTTTAATATATAACAGTGAATTTACGTGTAATTTTTAAACTAGTTTCAATACGTTTTCTTCTTTTCTAATTTACGTGTATATATTTTTTAATGATTTATTTAATTAGATGTTAAATTTATATTATCAATTGTTATAGAGTTTATAAAATTTAATGATGATAAAATTTATTTTATAATATATCAAAATTTAAACCATAAAAAATTTATAATATAAATTAGATTTACTGGATATTTCGAGAATATTCCGAATAGAGTAAAATATAGGATTATTTAAGTAAATGGCCTTTGACTGGGTCAATTTTAAAAAAATGGTCTCCATAATGTTTGAAGTCTATTCTACCCTTACTAACTCAGGGAAAAAGACGTCGTTACCTTTATTTAACCCATTCAACTACCCAAAGTAAAATTAATTAGGTTTAATCGATTCCACCCACTGTAGCGTCACGGGTCTTCTTCTTCTTCATAACCGAGTACAATAATTGACAGTTAAAAGTGAAGAAAGACACATAACGGAAACGAAGCAGTAAATTTCCAGATCTACGAAACAACCTTTACCATAAGCAGAAAATTCTCCAAACCGACTACAATGGCAATGAACGCGCGTCCCGAAAGAGTGCCGGTAATTTTACTGTGATTTCGTCTTCCTCAGGAGCAGGTCTCGTGCGTCGAATTGGTTGGGTCCGGTGCATGGTTTCCCAATTGTGCAATTTGGCCACTTGTTCGCAAGCGAACCGTGCGTCGAACCAATTGGGACCCAAACAGTCGCGCAAATCAGGGGACCCGTGATTGCAGGCTTGGGACCCGAGCACAGTCGCATGGTACCCATACGGGCGGCCCCTTGCGATTGTGTGCGAGTACCATGCGATTGCGCGCGGGTACCATGCGATAGTGAGCATGGGTACCGTGCCTGCGGGTATCATGCGCGCATGCACGGGTACCATGCTCTTGTGCGCGGGTACCATGCTCTTGTGTGCGGGTACCATGCGCGCATGCGCGGGTACCATGCTCGCAAGCGCGGGTACCATGCGCGCATGCGCGGGTACCATGCTCGCAAGCGCGGGTACCATGCTTTCCTGTGCGGGTACCATGCGAGTACTAACTGGTTATTTACTCTTATGATTCCCAGGTTGTGCTGAAGAAGCAATTGTAATCCCGAGACGACGACTTCGAGTTCCGATTGACAATGACCGGGATGTACACGGAGGCAAGCGCAAAGATCAGGAACAATCTAAATGAAAATGAGTGGGAGAGTTACAGGGCGGGGAGTCCATTTGGTAGACTCGTCGAGGCTGCCGCCGATTTCAATTTATCCGCCCAGCTCATTACGTTTTTGACGAGGAGGCAGACTACTCTTCACGAGCGCGAGGAGTTGTGGATGGTCATAAACAATCGACCACTCCGACTTTCTCCTTCATACGGGTCTTTATATTTTGTTGAATATGCAACGCACAGAACCCGTGAAACGCATTTGGGAAAACCGCCGGGACGGCTGTCTTTATCCCGCCATGTCTGTCAGAAATTATGACGAGGTCATTTGAATCGGCCACGATCCGTTTTAATCTCGTTAAGAACCATGACCAAGATTCGGTAGATTCGGTGCTCGCAATACCCCATGCGATAGGATATTGGTGGTAATCGCCGTCTTGCGCCGTAGCAACAAGCATCACCCCTTTATACTTTCCCTTTAAAAAGGTGGCGTCTATAGAAATTACCTTACGCATGAAAGCAAATCCCGCTATGCATGCACCGTATGCCAAAAACAGATATTTAAATCTGTTTTCCTCGTCCATCTCCCAATCCGTGACACTTCCGGCGTTCATTTGCTTCACAGCCTCCAAGTACGCCAGGATCAACGCGTAACAATCGTCCCCGTTACCGACCAACTCCTCCGTAGCGATATTCTTCCCCTTCTAGCCTTGTAATAAGAAACATTCACCCCCTACTTTGCATCATAGACATGATAGCCTTTGGCGCAGGAATGTCTTTAGGCCCGCTAAAATTGTCAAGAAGCATCCTAGACACAACCGATGAAGTTCCTTGACGATGACTTCGACGTCGATGAGACACGCAGCATGTGTGTGTGCCGCAATATGTCCGTATGGAGAAAAAAGGGGAATCCCTATCTTTTGCAGCTTGAAAGCGCCACGAACATTGCTCCATCGCACATCTTACTACATACAAAGTTTTGTTCGACTTTACTAATTTGCACTCGAACGACGCAGCCAAGGCGATTTTAGATATTTCCTCGATAACTTCCGCCTTGTCACGAAACTGCTGCCCAACGTGTAGGCTTGAACCGTCCGGAAATGCAAAAGTACCATCAGCAGCCTCTTCTACCGGGTTACGATCTACATCGTCATCTTCATCGTCATTGTGATCACGTGCTACAAATTCCTCCTCCGACTCGTCAGTGTTTTCAATTGGCCCATCTTCATTTTCGTTCGAATGCCAACCCGAGTAATCCCTACCCCAGACGGTCCAGCGATATCTTCAAGACCCTCATCTTCATTTTGGTTAGAAGGGCTGCAACCGTACCCCTCAAATGGTTCGCTTTGCGCATTTTCATCGCAATCGGCTCTGAGCCCGATATTATTACTAGAAGAACCAGCAAATGCGTCCGACGGAGCCACATGCGCACATTCCACCACCTCGACATGAATCACGGGTCTCGATTGAGGGCCACCAAAACCCAAGTACGCACGTAGAGCATAGTCGTTATCGATGTATATGGGCCTGGGATAACTGTAGGGTACATTTGGCATATAGCTTAGTGTTAGCCTCGCATTGTCGTTGCGAAACGCCAACACCGCTACAATTTGCTCCTTTACGTCTTGTAACGTGCATGCGTCCTCATCCACCAAAATTGAATGCCAGCTACAATTTGACGCAGGGGACCAAGTCGAGGTATTGTCCTCTCCGATTAACCACCGACCATCGAATTGAAATACAATGTTGGTAATTGTCATATTGAGCACCTGCAATATTTTGCAATGTTATTGTTTAGAAAATGATTGTCGTCATATATCGTGCTTATGTATGATCTTCAGCGCATGGGATCACGGTACCCGCACACAACGGCAGGGGACCCGCGTATAAACGCATGGGACCCGCGCATAAACGTAGGGGACCCGCGCATAAACGCATGGGTCCATGCGCAAAGGACCCGCGCATAAACGCATGAGACCCGCGCATAAACGCAGGGGACCCGCGCATAAACGCATGCGTCCATGCGCAGGGGACCCGCGCGTATTGCGCATGGTACCCGCACCTATATCGCATGGTACCCGCACGCAGGGGTCCCATGCACAAAAACTGGACCTCAAAATATGTATTTTCAGGTCTGAATTCTCGTAATAACCACTGAAATATCGCTACTCTGGCTAGTACACATGATCTACTAAATAACCCATACATTTTAGGGAGTAATGGACTGGAAATTCACCATTTTCGACGTTAAAATTGCAGTTTTCATGTAACGAATGCTTACTGGTAAATATGCTGAAATGCTTGCTGTTTTCTTGGTTTAGAAGTTGTTTTCCGGTACTAAACGAAGAGAACAGCTCGCGTCGCTTTAGGTTTGTGAGAGAGGTATGTGTGGTTACCCTTTGTTCTTTAAAATAGAGAAGATAATGCATTCATATCGATTGTATGGTTATGGTTAAAGAGGGAGATGGACCCGTGTTCAGTCAGTTATTGCATCTGTACGGCGGCCATATTTTCGTTTTTCTTTTTTTTTTTAATTTTAATGAGTTAAGTATGAGAATTAGTTAATATGGTTAACGTTTAAACAAAGTGAGGGCTATTGACCAAAAAAAATCGTCAACGAGGCCATTTTCTTAAAATTGACCCAGTCAAGGGCCATTTTTTTAAAAGACCCTAAAATATAGAAGAGATTATTGGAGTTTGATGATACTGTTCAAACTCTATATCTGGAGAAATTGTACTGTAGCAACTTTATATAGAGAGAAACTGTTAGAGATGGCCTAACTTCAATGCAACATAGACTATTACTCTATATTATAGATATATTTTCACATCAATAAAACTATTTGACATCACTTGCTTTGTAGATTCTCCATCGCACTTAGGCATTCGCATTTTACAACAGTTCCAAAATGATAGACAATAGTCTCATAGCAAGGCATAGAAATATCCAGTTTTTCCAAAATGATAGACAATAGTAGCATATCATGATTTTTCCAAAGACAAAATTATAAGATTAGGTCAATAAATATACAAGTTTTTGTTTTTTGCGTCACTATGTTTGATAATTACAAAGTTGAGTCACTAACTTTGTATGTCAAAACAATGTTGGATCATGATTTCAATTCTAAATCACTAAGTATATATTTTTTCGATTTGGATCAGTAAGTCACTATGTTTACATGGTTAGTTACCAAATGAGTGACCCAAAATTGAAAAACGTATATACAGTGACCCCAAATCAAAAAATTTATATTTAGTGACCTAAAATTGAAAACATGACCCAAAAATATTTTGACACACAAAGTTAGTGACATATTTTTGCAATTATCAAACATAGTGACTCAAAACTGAAAACATGTATACTTAGTGACCTAATTATAATTTTCCCTTTTTTCATTTTTTTTAATTTACACATTTAAAGATATATTTATGAAAGGAAGACATTAAAATACTACGTAACGCTAGTCTAATAACCTGATTAATTTTTTTTAAAAGAAAAAATACGACCAAAGACAATCATCCAACAATTCAAAAGAAAGATTATACTACCTCCGATTTTTAATACTAATCGTTTTGAATTTTATTTTTGTTCTTAAAAAGAAGTCGTTTTCACATTTTCAAGACAAATATCTATTACATTTCCAATTTTACCCATCATTTAATTAAGTAAAAAAATAATTGTATTAAATAGATCAATCAATTAATTAAGGGTATATGAGAAATTTCAATTTAATATATGTGCAAATACCTTAAACGTCTTGTTTTTAAAATCGGAGGGAGGAAATGATACGAAAGGCAAAAATAATGATATCTTCAATAGTAATGCGTAACGACTAGTGCCTTCAATTCAATATCATCGACCGTTGCGGGCGAAACATACGTAATAATATGTACACGTATCAAAACCTCTATTTATTTCTCACCCCATTTAAAATTTCAAAAAATCCATTTCAGTCATCCAATTTATAGATAACCCCAAACGACGTCCCAAAACCATCTAATTCTAATCTCCTCTCAATGGAAGCCGCAAAGCACCTCCAAAGCCTTCTAATCAAAGCCATCAAGCACTAGTGATCACCTCGCGTTTGCCAAAATGCGACTGCTGCGGGCTCACCGAGGAGTACGTAAAGCGAATCCGAGGCCGTTTCTCGGGCCGGTGGCTCTGCGGGGAGGCCGGGAACTACGAGCTCGGGAGACCGACGACGGAGATTGAAATCACCGTCGAGGAGGCTTTGGACAAGCACGCGGGCTTTTGTCGGGCCGGTAATAATCTGAGGCTGAGCCCTCCGTGAAGCAGCTGCTTATAAAGAGTTTGGATTCGCCGCGGTCGAGCCCGGTGAAGAAGAAGGCGGTGACGATGAAGCCCGAAACGGTCATCTTGGCCCGGTTACCTACTCTTGATGTGTAGGATGAGCTAAGAATCTATCTGCGTTTTTGTTTGATTTTTCTTTATTTGAACGTCTCATGCCTTGATTATATATATGTAATATATAGATATAGAGAGAGAAATTTTATAATACTCACCTATGGTAGGCACCATTGGTGAGCACTGCTTACGTGGCAATTACTAAGATTCCACAAATATACCTTCTATTAAATTAAAAATAATAACACAATTAAGTTGGACATAAAATTAAAACATAATTAAAATCACTAAATCCTCCCTGCGTCTCTTTCTCAACCACGTAAACCCTCTCTGCACCTTGAAAACCATCGCTCATATGAATACCTTTCTTATTAGCCGTATTTCATGAATTTTTCAACCACAAGCAATAATTCACGATAAAATAATGTTTCAAGGTGCAGAGAGGATTTACATGATTGGAAAAGAGCAGAAAGGGTTTACATGGTTGAGAAAGAGACACAGAGAGGGACTACGTGATTTTGATTGTGTTTTAATTTTATTTCCAATTTAATTGTATTTTTATTTTAATTTAATAGAAGGTATGTCGATGTGGAATCTTAGTAATTTTCACCTAAGCGATACTCACCGATGGTGCCTACCATATATGAGTATTATAACATTTCTCTCTCTCTATATATATATATATATATTTGTTTGAACAAGATGGTAGTGATATTTTTTGACCTAATGGTGGTTGAGGGGCGTATTGTTAACCCACTTGGTTCGTACGGGTAGGTATGCAACGGTTTTGAAAAACCGTCAGCGACGCACAGAGAGCTAACCATTTCACCCAATTAGCCGCATAAATTGCGGTTCAATTTTAATACCAAAATGCACTGCGAAAATGATCGTATGAACTTTTCTATGACATCGTACAATAGTATTACATTTATAATTCTTTTACTGATATATCTAGTTTTATTTTCATGCTGATCAAATATTAATTATATATTATATTTAGTTTTTAAATTAATAATCAAGTGCTCTAAATCTGAGGACCCAAAGATTTCCCTAATCCTTCAGTAAGAGCAAGAACTAAGAATACTTTTTGTACAGCATCTTCATTCAAAATATATACACAGGAAACAGCCATCGAAATATATACACTAAGGACTTGCAAAGCAAAGGAATAATCTGTACTTCTTCCGAAGCTTATTCCCCGCATACTCAACAGTACAATATGCAGGAAAACAACTTAATGGCAAAGGAAGACCAAGCAAAAATCTGGCATCTTTAAACATTTCCATATTTAGCAGCGCGTTAACAAAACCGAAAACTACGTTGTCCTAAAAATTCACGTCCATCGATACCGTGCAAATCATTATTCATTGTCCTGAAATTCGCAGTCCTATCATGCATATATATATACTCGATTCGCCAAAATTCACCAAATTCCCATATAGTTCCCAAATCCTTAAGAGGGGGACGGTGAAGTTAACAAATCCAAAACGAGAAACAAAAAGACAGAGAACTAATCCTATAATCGTCTCCAATTACCATGCACGCCCAACGTGCATAGGGATATCCACCTCAATGAGCACGTTAATACATCGTGGTACGTAGTAATCATTACCATCTGGGCGATTTCGGCAACAATAAAACATTGCTTGCACTTAGCGAGCATGTTCTTCTCCGTCCACAACCTAAATATCAAGCTTCAACCTTTTACGTAGAAAGATCGTTTTCCAACTTACCACCGTGTAATTCTCGGCAGTGGCAGGTATCATAGAAAGAAATACGAAAACATGTCAACTCTCATCGTATCTGTGTTATCGATCATTGCAAATGAATCAAAATCTGGACCTTGACCAGATCTCGCTTAATAAACTTGAAGATATTTTTACCGGATCTCGTAAAGCTTTTTCCATGCTTTTAGGAGGCTCAGAACATAAATTACCTGCATTATCCATGGCTTCTTACCAGAAAGAGCAAACCAAACAGAACATATCACTCTTAGAAACAGATGTCTCCTCAACAAAACTTTGAGATCTAATAATCCTTACAGCAGATAATAGACATAAAATGTAAAGTCCATTTTCCATAAGTCTTTGAACTTGTCTTGGTGCATTTATTACAGTCTTAGAACAGTTTGTTCCCATGTCCATCTCATAATCTCATGAAGCCTTTGTTCAACCATATAAGCTCCTCAGCATTATTATCCAAACTTCAATAATCCAGAGCCTTCTCCTCAATCCACTCTCTGTCATGCATAAAATCCATGAACAATGATGTCTTTGTCCCAAGTCTATTGAGCACCACACGCAACTCGACGATTCACAAAAGGGACTTATAATCTCCAGGTCAACCGAAACAATCCCATGATAACAAAAGCTTAACAACATCAACCTGCCTGTATTGGCTCGTGGATCCGGTAAAACTAGTATGAATCAGAAAAGCACAGGAGGCAAGTGGAGAATCACGTACCTCAATAGTATGACCTGGAGCCACCGCTACCCATATAACTGCTACTGCCTGAGCCACGACCAGGGAATGGTGAAGTATATGACCTGCCACCAACCTATGACATCCACAGAAAAGCACATCTCAGAAAGAAAAAAAACAAAATATATTATGCCGTCACCCTGTGAATGGAATAGAGTTTTACGTACATCACTGCCACGTGACGTATAACCACCAGAAAAGCCTGCCGAGTACATTCCACCTACATCACTTCCACCATAAGAGCCTGAAAAAAAAATCAAGAATCAGCAAAAACTGCATACAAAAAAAGAACCCGTGTACAGAAAATGATAGTCAAATGTCAAACATGACACCTGCGTTATAACTGATACCCTGGCGAGCACCATACATCCCATGAGAATCACGACCGACCAGAGAGCTCCTGCTTCCACCATATCCCAAGTTTGACCTCCCAAGGCTAACATCCAGAGGAAAGAAAAATACAGAAAGCACTCCATGGGAAATAAAACATACAGACACACAAGAAAAAAAGCTTGACATACCTCTCATCAAAGGCATCGCCGTAATGAGCACGGCCACCAAGGTCATAATCTAAACGAGTACGAGAGTGGCGCACTCCCGCATCAGGATAGCGAGGAGGAACCTCATCCTGAACCATATAGCACAGAGATCAATTAAAACAATTGCCTATAAAAAATATAGCTTTAACTTGAACATTTAACTGAAGAATATATATAGGAAGGTTTACCATGGAAGCATATGGACGTTTCGATCCAGAAGACATGGACTCATATTGACGTCCACGCACCTCAGGGTAGCTCAGAGGTGGTAGCCTTTCATACCTTTCATTGTAAGTTGGAGGTGGTGGTCTATCATCAACATAGGCTCTCCTCTCGGTAGACCGTGACATAGCATTTCTAGGTAAATCAGGATACCCAGAGGCATGAAGAGAATACTCATCTCTGCTCGGAGCTCGTCTATCTGATGTTATTCTCGGGGGATAGTCTACAGCAGCTCTGCTCCTGGAATTAATCTCCTCACGGTAATCATAATCCCTCCTCAAACCACTCTTGGGATACGATGGAACTATAAAAATAATTTAGAATCAGGCCTGCAATAAATAATTAATGCCCAATGGCTTAAGTAGCTATATAACCTACCTGGTGGTCTTCTATCATAGGACCTTGGCACTGGAGCGACAAGGCGGCTCCTTGGCGGGGGAGACACAACTGCTCGTCTGTCTCGGATACTAGAGGACCTTCTGTACCCGCTATCCACCGGATGACGGGTTAATGTTCCTCTAGTACCTCGGGAAGGGATATCTCTGGGAGCAGGACGGCTCCATGAACTCGGTAAACCTCGAGTTGAGCCACGACCGGTCCTGAAATCTCCACGAGAAGCGTGCTTTCCTTTTCCTCTCTGAAGTGGTCTTGAAAGTCTGGCCCTAACTTTAGCCTGAAATATGAAACTACTAGCTTAGAAGAGCAACGGAGAGAGGGAGGGGGGGCAATGAAGTAATCACCTTCTTATTTCCTTCACCCAATTCCTCATTATTGATGCTTTTAGCACAGGTCACAGCAGCATCATGGGTATCAAAAGTAACGAACCCGAAATCCTTTCTCTTGGCGGATGGCATGTTACGCGCAAGCTCAACCTTCTCAACTGCACCATATTGTTTTAAAAGGCCCTTAACATAGTCCTCATCCCATGAAGCGGAAAGGCCATCCACAAACACTGTCCTAACCTGAAATTAACTTTACAACATTAGCATGCTAGATGAGAGGAGATAACATTCATCTAGGAGATCAACTAGATGACGAAACGGAGATAGACTAATAGATAACTACGAAATGGAAGCGAACTATCAAACCGCCAGAATTTTACAATATACTGATGGCAACTTTAGAAAGCTTGAGGGAATGCATATGTCAGACCGGTGAACACGAAAAATACATGTGTTATGAGATGACTGATAACCAAAAGCTAATTTTCGGAACAAATAAATGAATCAATGAAGTAAGACTTCAGGCTTTTTATCATTTCTGAAGCTTCTAACTTGACCTTGACATATATCCCAGTTTCACATAACATACTAACCACCTACAGTACTCGATGAATAATCAGTTCATAAAAATAAAACTAATATACAGAAACTGGATATACGAACCAACAACATATGTAAACACTTTAAAGTCAAGCAACATTGAATATGAAGTGGATGAACCTCAACTTAATAGAAAGAGGAAAGAGAACTAAATAAAGTAAGTACCTGAGCCATAATTTCATCACCAGGATCAATGAATGAATCAGCAAACGAAACTTTAGCGGGCCTATCCAGTCCAAACGCTACATCTCTCTTCTGAAGACGCTTAAAAGCATCCATGGCCTCGGAGCGGGAGAAAAACTCTAGGAATGCAAAGCCCTGATTCAATCCTCCACTGTTACTGTCTTCAACCAATGTCACATCCTCAATATTTTCAACGCCATAATGTTTCAACTTCTCTTTCAACTGAAGAATGCAATACTGAAATGAGAAGCAGCTATGGGACTCATAGTATAGTAGTTAGGATCAAGACCAATGAATGAATTACCGCTTCTTTAGTCCATGTCTTGCATATGTTCCCCAAAAACAGAGTATCACTGTCTTGACTTGGGGTTACACCACACTGCTTGCCATTCACCTGAAAACGGGATGTCAAGCAGACTCAGCAATACAAAGGAAGCGGAACTTTTGAAAACAATGGAATTGAGAGTACCACTGCGTTTTTCAGCTCGGCGCAAGCTCGTTTTGCTTGATCCACAGTAGCAAAACGCAAGAAGGCAAATCCTTTGTTCTTCTTTGTCTGAGGATTCATCATAAGTCTGACTTCAGTGACTTCACCAACCTTACTGAAAACTTCTCTAAGATCTTTCTCGGTGGCATCCTTGTCCAAGCCCCCAACAAAAATCTCAAACTCCTTCCTCTTGCGTCTTTCTTTGAAAACTTGATGCTCATCTTCCTCTGCTGCATCAATCATATCATGATGGTCCTCCTCTTCAGGATCAATCTCTTCCTCGGGTTCAAGTTCTTCCGGTACTCCTTCCACTCCCTCATCGATTAAATCGCCATCTTCTTGAGCAACATACACTTCCTCAGGATATTCATCTGCTTCTTGAGGATCTTGCGCACCCTTCTCATCATAATCAACAGTGCCATACTCTTCAGGTTCATAATCAGGGTCGTTATCCTCCAAGTCTAGTCGTTCAGCCTTCTCAAAGTCATCTACAAGATCTTTGGCAACAGCATCTCCTGCAAGGTGGAAAAGAGTATTATGCAGGAACAAAAGCCAGTCAAAGATGTCAACATCAAACTACGGCATGCATGAAGACCTCATAAATCATTTCATTACAGCTGTTCAATGCTATCGCCACCATATTTTGTACTACCACAATAATGACCACCACAACACAGACAAGAACCATTAGGAATTGAAAAGCACCATTCAACCTTGGAGTACAACTTTGAACTGCTTCAACATTAACCACATCATTTATTACGAGGAGAAAAAATTGTAATATTTCCATGAACAAGAGAATGTAAGCACTTTTTAGAAGAAAGTAGATCACAGTAAGTAAGCTAACCCCAACAGCAAAAACAGGGGGGATTCAAATTATTTTTATAATATAAAACATAAAGACCAAACAAGTTAACGAACATGCCACGTGGGAAATTCGAGGCAACAAAACTATAAAGTACAACCAATCAACTGAAGATGGCATTCAATAAATGATAATCTTTTCGGGACAAAAAGTCCTTATCAGTTTCTACAAAGACCTGCAACCCACAGTAAATAAAAAGGAAATCCTAAATTATCTTTCTATAATAAACAACGATATCATAATCCAGCATAACGGAATAACCGGTGTACCTAAATTCCACAAATCCGAATGACTGAATACCTCCTGGACTCAGGGATGAAACCAAAATCAAACAGAACTAACGCCAACAGTCATAAAAAAACCCTCGAACGAAAGAACCACATGCGCTAGAACACCAGAAGAAGAAACAAGAACAAACCCAAATATCCAGTCACCCAAACATCCAGTTACGAGGAAGCATGGATACATCACAAAATCGTAAAAGAAACAAGGCACAAAATTAGAATCCAATCAGTGCGCATACCAATCATATATACCTAACCAAACACCTAACGAAAATGCCCCAAAGTACCAAAATAGAACATGATTTACAACAAACTAAAAAAAAAAGCGGGCATAAGAGGTCTCTTACCGGTCCCAGATCCATCTATATCTTGCCCGCTGTTCACTTCCTCCGCGTTGACCAGCGCTGAAGGCACCGTTGGCGCATCCGCGGTCAAGATCTCATTCTCCCTTCCTTGAACACCCTCCGACGCGGGCTTTTCTTCACGAGCTGCCGCCTCCCTCGCTGCCGCACTGCGTCCCCGTATCGCTCTCTTGCTCCCCGGTCCCGGAGGCGTCTTCTTCGTGACCTTCGGTGGCATTCTTGCGCTCTTGTACCACGCAATTGATTCAAGCAATGGAGCGTCGAGAATGGAATTAATAACTTATGATTCCGAGACCCTGAATCGCAGAAAGAAATCGAAATTTCTAGGACTGTGATGAACAATCGTGTTTGTTGTGAATTAGCGAAACCCTAGTGGTATTTGGGGGCTAGCAGTACAGAAGAAATTGATTCTGTCCGAGGAGTGTTTATAAAGGGACCGTGCGATTGTTGAATTATTGACACGTGGAAAATGATTAGGCATTGTGCACCTTTGATACCGTGGGACTTCATGTATGGGATTTTTATGCCGCTAAGTTTATTACAAGTCGGATTGTCAAGTACCTGTGGGCGAACACGTCTGCACTGCGTCTGCAAGGTTCATGTCAAAAATCTCAAACAATCGTTTTTTATTATTAAAACTGTTTTATTATAATTTTTTATATTTAAATAAATAAAAAAAATTTAAAATAAATAAAGCAAATAAAATGTAAGAGGTTCGAACTCGGTGTTTGATTTGAACCGTCCATTTTAAGTAAAAATAGCTGGTTTTCAAAACCGTCAACAGTAATTCGGTCAAAGTTTGATCCATTTCGAAATCATAATCGGAGATTTTGAACTGTAAATCGTAACAATGACTGTATGAATACATATAGACACAATCGCTTAGGGACGTCGAATTTCCCGCAATAACCCGTCCACATCAGAACCCAAATTCGACGGCTTAATCCCTACACAACGAGGATGAGATACGCAAAAGGGATATACGAATTAAATAATGTCAAAATGGAACATGTACGCTCTGACCCCACATAGGCAATAAGGAGATTTTATATAAATAATTATTGTTTTGATAAATAATGTTTTTAATTTTATATAAAGAGATTCTAAATAAATCTAAGTAGATGTTATATTTACTTATATTATGATTGATTTCGAATATTTTTATTTTTAGTTAAAGAAGTTATAGATGATGAAATTAGGAAATGCGTATTCTGGTGATTTGATGTGGATTATATGTCCAATACATGCTCGAACATGTCCGTTGTCATAGAATCCAGATGAACAATGAATATTATTGAAAAATGGAAATATATGTGCTAGTTTCTTTGGATTTTCGTTAGTATGAATAAATTAAACAAGATTTGTTAACTTATTGTTACTACGAGATTATCCCACAATCCCACAATAAAAGATCTGATGGAGGTTATTCAATACTCAGCGGAGGTCATCAAAATTGCCTGTGAACTCTTCAAACTACCGAGGTCGGGTACATAAGCATCAAACTCTAGTCAATTCTTATGTTTTAAGTTGACATTATAGAAAAGACCCTGATAGCTAATTGGCTCGTGGATTTAATGATTTTAAATATTGGTTTTAACGTGTTGATGTGTTTGGTAGTTTATATATAATAATTTTAAAATAATGTATATAAGCTTAGATAAACACATCAAAAAATCATAGCTTAAATTTCATTAACAAAAATATACGGGCTAAATAGCCCAATGGATCTCTTCGATATCATCGATCCCGATAGAGAAATGAAAGCTCACACAAAACATGAAACTACCAAATAAGTTGAAAAAGAAAAAAACCAACATAAGACGAGATCCACAATCTTTTAATTAATACCATTTAATTAATTTTATATAAATCTTAATAATTTATCCCACCAGATTACCGGGCTAATTTAACAAAAGGGATTAGTTTCCTATAGAATTAAAAAAAAGGGTGCGACTTTTCTTTTTTTAGATAAAAGGGACTCACTTAATTAAATAAGTAATTAATCAATATATCCACTTAATTAATAATATTTTAATAGTTTAAATTAGATTTTCGTTTTTAGGTTTTAGAAGGCAGATTTCGTTGCTTTTTTCTTTGTCATTTCTCTTGAAATCATCTTCAAATTAACACATATCTTATCCGATTTTCTGAAAAATTAATACAAATTCGCATGGGTCTTGAGTTTTCGTTATGATTAAAGGTAGATTTAGGCGAAATAATTGAAAATATTAAAGATACACTCGAAATCGAATAAGATTGACAGACCTATTCGAATTCGAATAAGTCTTATTCGAGTTCAAATAAAGCTTATTCGGATTCGAATACGCCTTATTCGAGTTCGAATAAGTCCTATTCGAGTTCGAATAAGTCCTATTCGAGTTCGAATAAGTCCTATTCGAGTTCGAATAAGTCCTATTCGAGTTCAAATAACCCTATTCGAGTTCGAATAAGTCCTATTCGAGTTCAAATAACCCTATTCGAGTTCAAATAACCCTATTCGAGTTCAAATAACCCTATTCGAGTTCAAATAAACCTTATTAGAACTCGAATAAGTCCATTTGAACTCGGATAAGCGTTATTAGAACCCAAAAGACCATGATTCGAATTCAAATAAGAGTATAATTAATACTTGTAATTTTATGATAATAATATCAAGTCATTAATATCAAATAATAGTCAATGAAATACTATAATTAGTTATGACAATGTTTAATGAAGATGTCTAATGAGTTGGGTAAATGTAATGAAAATTTAAATGAGTTTTGTGTGAGTTGCTATAATGTTACAACTTGTATTTAAGTGAATTACTATAATATGATATCTAAACATGTGCTCTACATGATGGCAACTAAAATGAGTTGTGTCAATGTGATATACAAACTTCGATGAACTTATTGAATAATGTTTATTAATTATATTGTGATACACAAAACTTTCATAAGCTTCTTCGTATAATGTTCATCTTGAATCGAATTTAATCTTTATCTTGAGTTAAAATTGATTATTCGGGTTCGGGTTCAAATAAGCCCTATTCGGGTTCAAATAAGCCCTATTCGGGTTCAAATAAGGTTATTCGGATCCGAATAAGGGTTATTTGAGTTCGAATAAGCGTATTCGAACTCGAATAAGCGTATTCGAACTCGAATAACCTTTATTTGAATAATGTTTATTAATTATATTGTGATACACAAAACTTTCATAAGCTTCTTCGTATAATGTTCATCTTGAATCGAGTTTAATCTTTATCTTGAGTTAAAATTGATTATTCGGGTTCGGGTTCAAATAAGCCCTATTCGGGTTCAAATAAGGTTATTCGGATCCGAATAAGGGTTATTTGAGTTCGAATAAGCGTATTCGAACTCGAATAAGCGTATTCGAACTCGAATAACCTTTATTCGAACACGAATAACCTTATTCGGGGTTCAAATAACCCAGATTATTCGAACTCGAATAAGGGTTATTCGAAATCGAATATATCTTATTCGAACCCGAATAAAGCTTATTCGAATTCGAATAAGACTTAACTGAAACGACGAATTCATTTAAGTGACTAAACTAATATTGATAACTTTTTACTCGAGGGTATTTTTGACTTTTTCCATACAATCCCTTCAGCTTAAATAAAATATGTTTCGATCCCTTTTATCAAAATATCCCCCGGATTACCTGCTAAACAAGCACTAAACCCTCCTCCAAAAAGGGTAAAAGACTGCGGCAGAAGATTTGTGCAATGGGAATTAAATAGAGTTGTATGCGCGAGAAAGTTTACTCAGGTCAATCTTTTTTTAATTTCGAAATTTCCTTTTCCAGCTACGCATTTGATGGGCTCCTTGATTACTTGATTTTTCCGTTCGAATCACTTCGAATTTGAGTCTCTATTATTTCATTTTACTTTCTGCATTTGTTTGGGAATCCCAATTCAAGTGTTTTGTTTCTACTCGGAAATTAATCAATCAAGAATCTGTTTCGTGGGGTTCTATGTGAACACCGTATGCATCTGATTTTGCTGATTAGCTTATAGGACTTACTCGCTATGCGTGAATGTGTGTGCGTGATTCGGTGTAAATGCATATTGGTGCTATTTTATCTCGTCTTGTTCGTCCTTGAGAGTGGCAACACAGAAGCTTCACAGATTGATATGTGGAAGAGGCATGCACTCGAACGCGTGCTTCCGTTGTAAATCTCTTCGGCTTCAACCTTCAATAACTATTAAGTCATGGTGAAAATGCTAAGTGTTGTTAATTGTGCTCATTTGATAAGGTGATTTTTCGGTTTAGATTCTATTTTTGTTCTGTCCTATTGTATCAGAAAATGAACGAGGATTTTTGGGTCGCCGAGCCCCGTGAAGCTGAAGAGGAATCACCAGTTCTCCCTAAAAGAAAGAAAAGATTCAGAAAAAGAATAGAATTTGTAAGGTGGGGCTCAAGGCCTCTTATTGAGTTTCTTGAGGCAATTGGTGAGGACACGGGCACCAAACGCACTCAACACGAGGTGGTGCAAGTGATCAACAAGTATATAGATGAAAAGGGTCTTGCTTGCCTTAAGAGGAAGAGGAGGATTAACTGTGATGAGATTCTCTTTGCGATCTTCAGGAGGAAATCGATTCTCCGATCAAAAGTGCACAATTTGTTGGAAGAGCACTTTGTTGAAAACCGTGACTCTTCTGATGACGATTCTTCAGATTTTTCTGGTGAAGATGGTTCCAAGGAGAAGAAGGAAGTTGCTCCTAAGATGATGATTAAAGCTCCCAAGAAAAAGCCCAGAAGCTTCTTTGCTGCTATTGTTGCAGAAAATATCAAGCTAGTGTATCTGAAGAAAACTTTAGTTCAGGAGCTTCTTGTTAAGGATCCTGAAAACTTTGAGTCTATGTTAGTGGGAAGCTTTGTTCGGCTGAAATGTGATCCTAATGACATTTCTCGGATCCCTTTTCAACTTCAGCTTGTCAGTGGTAATTACTGCAAACGTTTTCTTAACGTTGGTCTCATGGACCTGGCATATTGTAACTCCTTATCTCACTTTCTGCGATGCCTATGAAGTTGTTTCAACAATGTTTTAGTTTTCGGTAAAGATTAAGATTCCCTAGGAAACTGGGATATCAGGTTGTGTGCTTCTAATCGCTGCTGCTAACTTATCATTGATGTCAATATTTACATGATATAGAGATTTTAAACAGTTACATGAAATCTTCTTTTGTCATTTGTTGCTTATCATTATCTTATATCTCCAACCTTTGTTTATCTGGACTTCGTTTAGATGCTTTTGTTGATGCGTAGAAACTTATTATAAGTCTATAATTTCCCCGTTGTGGCTTTCTTTCCTTCATCGGGCTTCATTATCTTTGTTTTAACTTTTATCCATATCTTCTCCAAGCTTGAGATCATATGTCTGTGCACGCTTTGCATCATTTACTAAGTTGCATTGTTTGTTTTGCAGGCATGGAAAGGGTTAATGGCAATGAGATCCTCCTAAAACTTTCAAATTACTATAAAGGTGTTCCCATCAACATGCTTTCAGATAGTAATTTTGAAGAGGTAAGTATGCAATTCAGAGTGAAACAAAAATACTTTGTAGTTAATAGCCAGTTAGTTAGATTAAGCATGAACGGCGATCTGCAATCTGCCATTACTGACTGGGGAATTCACGAGAAACGCTTGATACGTTTGTCAAGAAAATGAATTATGGCTTTTTTGTGGTAGCTGTTATCTGGAATTAACTGCATCTTTCGAATTATTGAGTTTCTAAATGCTCTTTTATTTGATAATACCATGTCTGTAGCTAAAAATATGTAAGTCTAGATGCTCCTTTTATTTGATAATTGATCATATCATGTACTTAGCTAAAATATGTTATACTTCTCCTTGTATGTATTTATCGGCGCCAATTTGCAGAATCTCTGCCATTTGCCTCTCTGTTGAGTATGCTATGGATTCTCAAAATGATTTATGTGTTCATTCGGTTGCTTCAGTTTACAATACCTGTTGCAATGCTAATTTTTATGAGGCTACCATACATCATACATTTTCTTTCAGAGAGAAGTTGAAGATGTGAGGGAAAGAGTTGAATCTGGCTTGCTTAAGAGACTGCTTCTTGTAAGCTTTCACAATCATCCATTCATTGGACATAATTTCCTAATCCCCTTCATTCCATCTTAATTATTGTAGCAGTCTAGTTTTCAGTTACTGACAACTGGGATGCTAAAGTCTTCCGGTGATGTCACGTTCTAGAATAAATTGCTTATCATTGATTCATTGAAGTAGCTACGTTATTTGTGATTGTCATTTTTTTTTATCATTATTAGTATTCACTGTTACACTGTTTTTTTTTATTCAATTGGCAGATCGAGGTCGAGGCTAAGGCCCAGATGCTGCATAGAGATCTGACGAAGCATGTAAGATTTCAGCCCTTTCTTGCATTCGTCTTTGTATAAATATTCACTCAAGGATCAATGCATCATTTTTTTATGTATGTATATGTGTACTTCTAGTATGTCATTTTTTATCAAGTATCTTTAAGCATGTTATATTGGATTAAACTTTCGCCCCTTTGTATTTCGCCTTATGGTGCTGCATTGAACTCAAATTCTGGAGGTAAACTTCAGTGAGAGAATAGAAGAGGTCAATGCCACATATTTTCCAGTTACTAGAACTGGAATAATAAAGAATTTGCAATTCACCTCAAACCGGCCATTGACCGGTGTTTTATTCTGATTTTTACTCCTTGTCTTACTTTGATCTAGTCTAACAACTGATTCGTAGCTTTTTATATTTGTTCAGTCGACTGCGAAAGAGTTGAACCTGTTAAAGCATCGCATTGAACATGCCAATATAAAAGGATGGCGCCAACAATATCCTTTCATCTACTTAATCAAATGCTTTATTTTCTCAATTCTCATACCTTATTGATTGGAGCATGTGCCTTTGATAAATGTGCATTGAGAGAGGATACCGATCAAGAAATTCATATTTTCATCTACTTGTAATTTATGTCAAATGATCACCCTTTTCTTTAGTGACATTGTTTACTTTAATCCTCTAATTTAAATTGTGGGAGTTACGCGAGAGGAAAAAGAAGCTGGAGACTCCTTTAGAGATAGAAAAAATGCTAAATACCTTGCCGGAAGTGATAGCCGAAGAATTAAAGGTGGATGATGCTACAATTGTTGGTACGTCTTCTATGACCCAGTCAGAATTGCGTGCTATGCTTTCTGGTTGGGACATGAAATAGCATGTTACCCTTGTTGGCAATAGAATTTTGGGCATTGATATTACTTAGCAAAGTCAACGGCCCATTTTTTCTTTCGAAATTACGGACCCATATGAGATTTATGTGACATGGCATATTTGTTTTAGATTTGTTGTCTTTTAGTCAAGCAACTCAAGCTGTCTGTGTTGGCTAGTAATATCTCTGACATTGTTGTCAAAAGCTATGCTTAACAGGCGAGTTTGAGAGGTCTTATGAGCTTGAACGTGATGAACTGAGTGATCCGTTGAATTTCCATCGATTTGGGGAAGACAATTTCGGGTTGGAGAAGTAGGTTGAAAGAGCTAACTTTAAACAAATACTAAACTCAAGATTAGTCGGTGCCTTTCAGTGTCGAAATGGAGATCTATAGGTTTGTTTGTTGTTTAGGTGAGGGGATGGAGCTGACAAATGAGTAAGTGTCGGTTGGCTGAGGCTGATGAGTGAACAAGGGTTTAAAGAGTTTATATTATCTTAATAGGAGATATATTCATTATAACTATAGTTATTAGCTAATTACTTTCCTCTATTTGATACAAAAATAGAAACATCATAAGGTGGTAGGCAATAGGGCACTGGTAGATCTATTGTTTGATGACATAAACTCGTCTTAATTTCGTACGCATCTCCGTTTTCTGTAATATCAATCCTGCATCTTCAAAATCTAGCAGAATTCTCGTGTGGGTTCGTTTGACAAGGTGATCCGTTGAATTGAAATATACGGGCCTGTTCTTACAGGTTCTGGAGGTATTCTTAACTCGCCTCAAGTCAGTTCTGATGATTCTCAAGCTCAGGAAGTGGAAGATGTTGATGCTGCTGCTGATTTTTCGCCTGTTGAGAACAAGCATAGTAAAAACTCTTAAACCTCCACTCTTGCACCATTTTCTAATTATAATCTGTTTTGCTGTAAAGATTTGTTTGTCAGAATTCTCTTCTGGTTTCATTTAGCAAGATGATTTATTGAATTGAACTCCCTGGGCCATTCTTACAGGTTCTAGAGATATTTTTATCTTGCATCGGGTCAGTTTTGACGATTCTCCTTATCAGAAAGTGGAAGATGATACTCCTGATATTACTTCGCCTGTTGATAACAAACGTGGTAAAATCTCTTGCATGATTTGCCAATCGTAATCCTTTTTTCGGTCTGAAGATTTCGGATTCAGATTTTCACCTGGGTTCATTTGTCAATATGATCCATTGAATTGAACAGGTTCTGGATTTGTTCTTACATCGCCTCGAGTCAGTTCTGATAATTCTCATGCTCAGAAAGTGGAAGATGCTGCAGCCGATAGTACTTTGCCTGTTGAGAACAGAAATGGTAAAAACTTCCTCATTTCCACTCTTACACGATATGCCAATTTAATTCCTTTTCGTTCTCAAGATTTTCGCTAGCAGATTCTCGTCTGGTTAATTTAAACTCTATGGGCCTGCAGTTACAGGTTCCAGTGATATGTTTACCTCGCATCGAGTAATAGCTGATAATTCTCATCCTCGGAAAGTGGATGCTGCTGCCGATAGCACTCCACCCGTTGAGAACAATCATGGTAGAAACTCACATATTTCCACTCTTTTACGTAAATTTTTGCTGTCAGTATTCTTGTGTGGGTTCATTTAACAGGATAATTCATCGGATCGAACTCTTTTTGGCCTGCTCTTATAGGTTCTACAGATATTCTTACCTCACCTCGAGTCACTTTTTATGATTCCCCTGCTCAAAAAGTGGAAGTTTCTGCTCCTGATAGTACGTTGCCTGTCGAGAACCAACATGGTAAAACCTCTTGCACATTTCCACCACTCTATTTGCCAATTATAATTCATTTCGGTCTAAAGATTTGCTATATAACTGAAGTGCTTGCAAAACATGAATGTTACCGGAAGTTTATTATCAAATTCAAGCTATTAATATTATATATCATGAACAAAAACATGAACCCAGTTTCCATTTCACGTTGTTGCCCCTCAAATCGTAAAAGATATTCCAATTTTCATTGTAGGCTGCCTAAGATTTGTGTTACTGATGAAAAAGCAAAAGTGACATCTCATTACAGCAGGTGCACAGAGCGTGGAAGTGAACCAAGAAAATCCCGCTAAAGAAGTGAATCGAGAAAATCCCGCGAAAGAGGTGGTTGATTTAAGCAGCGACGATGACGAATCTCCGCAGCCAATCACTGTTAACTGCAGTACGGTATCGGAATGGCACTACAGGGATCCCCGGGGATCGACACGAGGGCCCTTCACCTTGAATGCACTGAAACGATGGAGCGATGCTAAGTACTTTTCTTCAGATTTCAGAATCTGGAGAACCGGTGAAACTTTGGGGGACGGGATGCTGTTACTTGATGTTCTCCGCCGCGCTTTCCCGAGCTGACGGTGATTTTATTTAATAGAAACGTGAATTGATATCTTCTGCAATTAAGATATGATAAAAGATCCCTTTTTTTTTTCCTAGGAAAGACGGGGGTTTACATATTGTAACTAGTTCGCCTTATGTGGATGCTCAGCCACAGACAACAAAGCAGTAAAATTCTGTTGTCCTCTTTCTGTCAATCTTGATGAATGCTCAGCAGCGAAGAAGACTTCGAATTGCTTCGAGCTGAAAAATTGTGGAAGGTCGTTTCTACCTGTTCAGCACGAGAATAATACAGTTGTTGAACTTGAATTAAATTGAAAGAAATAAAATATCTTCTTCCTAATGTGTTTTCTCTAAGTTAACTTTCATTAATTTACTAACTTTGTACGTCGGAACAACTTTGAATCACTGATACTTTTCTTTCTTCACACGAAGCAAAAGCAAATTTTAATCTTACATCCATCCAATTATGCGTCCTAACAAACTTGAATTGAGCAAATTTTAAATCTTACATCCATCCAATTATGCATCCTAACAAACTTGAATTGCTGATAATTTTTCCGACAAAATAAGTCTGAGTAATCTTACATCATGCCATATCAGCATCGAAGTAGGTGCAAAAATGGCATACGACGACATATTATCTTCCATTCGTTGAAAATTGATCGGAATATAATATATATATATATATATATATATATATATATTAGCAATTTTTTCATATAGCAAATTTTCGAACCCAAAATTGTATGTACTATTACATCGAATCATCGACATTGTCTTTGTCGCCTCTTGTAATGTTTAATGCAGCTGACTGACTTACCAGGAGTTGATGGACTTTGCTCTTCAACTGCATAAACAAACAGGATGCACACGGCCAAAATCAACAGATAATAGTGGAGTTAATTATTTTTTTAGTCTCGTATATTTTGGGAATGGCATTTTAAAGACACTTAGATTACGGAGTGTCACTTTTAAATGAAGCAATTTGACGACAATTAACGTTGAAAATTTAAGTTCATCTCGGAGTTAACGCACGTGAGCCACATGTGACAATTAATTTGAGGTAAAAATTCTACGTGGCATTGAAAAAAGTTAGGTTCAAATCAGAATCTTCGATGAATTGAAGCAATTTGAGGACAATTAGCGCCGGAAATCTTATTTCAACCCCGAATCCCACGGAAAATCACACGTGGCATCGGGAAAAATTCGGTCCAAGCACACGTTCAGTGCCGCGGAAGATTTTTCCCAATTTAATTGTTAAGTACGACTCACGTATTTTAATTTCGGACTGAAATTAAGTTTCCAACATTAACAGTATCAAATTGCTTCATTCAATTGGAAAATTAACTATCCCAAAATTGTCACCTTAATTATCTAGGCGTCCTTAAAATGGCACTCCCCCAAATATACAATACTAAAAAAATAAAAATTAAGCCTAACAATAATGCCCCATACCTCATCAATACCAACTTTCGTCATGACCGATACGCGAACAGCTCCTTCGGGCCCCACCCTACGATAATTTTCCAGCTCGAAGCTATCAACGCAGACACCTTCGGTAGCAAACATTACCGGGGAAGAACTACTCAGCAGATCAATTTTAGAGACAACATCAAGCCAAAGGTGGTCCCTGAATCTCTCCCTTAGTTCCTTGTATATCAGAAACTGTTTTGATCCATTCAACAAACAAACATATTTGAGAAGCAAACATAAAACCGTAAAAACTAATTCTATCGAGATTTTTCTCAAAAACTTTCCATTCGATAACTTAAAGGATTATAGACAGATTTGTGTGGGGAAAACCTGGTCAGAGGCCGACATCCCGCATTCTCCGGAAAGATCGTGAACGAAGAGTACGGCGGTTGGAAGATGAGAGAGGACGGCGAGTGTGAGCTTTTCGAGATTATTTCTGTCGTCTGCAATTTTCGGACACGGAAAGAGCCGTTAGTAATAGAATGTAAGAAAGAGCTATCTATATTTATAGAGAAGTACGTAAGGAACTTGCCGTCGTGCCGTCGTAACAGACCGGGAGTATCAGTAACCTGAAGTAGAATCAACAGCTTGAGTTTATAAGGACAGTGAAAATTGATGACTAAAAAATTTCGCCGACCTGAAAACTATGGTAGCTCAGCATGATGTGACCCATCAGGATTCCTCTCGTTGTGAATGGATAGTTGCATATCTATAAAATATTAGGGAAAAATAATTAGTAAAAGATAGAATAAATCTTGTTAAATATGAGAGCATGTGTCTACTTTCCATCTTAATTGATAGTAAGAATTGAGGGAGAAAACCCAGAATGGTCCCCCAATGTTTTACCATGCGGGCCAATTTAGTCCCCGGTGTTTCGCTTGAATCAGTTTAATCCCCGATGTTGTCGATTTTGGACCAATTTGGTCCTTCCGTCGCGATTATTTTCAATTTTAACGGAAATCTCGCGTGTGCCCCGTACGTGGTCTCCTTCTCCGTTAAAAACTAACTAACGGGAAGCACTTTTCTCCTCCGAAATTCGAACATGAGCTCTAGATTGTTTGTTTCTTCGAGTTCTACTAACAGTAGAAGAGTACGATACGAACCCCCAAATCCTGCAAATGTTTCGACAAACCCTCTATTTTGCCAGAGTGGATTTCAGCTTCCTTTGCTGACGGCTTGCACGACTCTGACCCCGTTAAAACTGACGTTAATCGTGACGGAAGCATCAAGGACTAAATTTGTTCCGGCGAAACATCGGAGACTAAATTGGTCTACATGATAAACATTGGGGGACAATTTTTAAATCTTCTCCAAGAATTGGAAGTTTAAAATGATCGTCTAAGACTTCCGATTCAGTCTTGATGAGTAATGTCGATGTAATGAAATGACGTGGCGCATACCTCAGGCTTCCCCGTTGATAGCAGGCGGACCAAAGACGACTTTCCTACATTGGGCGCCCCGACAAGACAGAGAGTTGGTGTCTCCAAATCAACAACTGGCATTGCCCTCAAAGTCTGCGATAATATTTGTGTCGAAATGTTTCTTCTTTTCAAGAATATAAGCAATGAACGAGAAAATTTGATGAATAGGGTGGCAATATTTTGCAATGCCAAGCAGATTTGAGGCCTCGATTTATAATGGAAGTGTGAGCCATTAGATTATTTTACGTAAGATGGAAATCACCTTGGCTATATTCAATAACTCGTCCACAGCTTTTCCTTGAAGGTTAAATACTTCTTCAATCTTCTTGATTCCCTGCCGGAAAAAAAATGACATATATTAGCTTGAGGCTTAACGAAAGAATCTTGTCAATCACATACTAACCTCATTAAGTCTCTCCTCAGCTTCACGCTTTGTTAGTGACTGCCACAAATCGAGAAAAATACATTACAAAAATCATATCATTAACCAGGTGTTGCTTCAGCAACTGAGAAGAATGATGCGATGCGAGCATTAACTTAGTCAGGTAATCATATTTTTAATTGTTTATCTGTTTCTTTTTTCTTGAACTCAATCAAGAGTTCTGTGCGGAGACAAAATACTGCATTTACTACTTAAATAAACTTACAACCTTGGCACATAGGGAAGCATGCTCTTTTCCTACGGACACCACTTTCTTACGTAGCGTATCCACTTTTCTCAATACCTGCTCAGTAAGAGGGATTCCAACATAGAAGAATGGTTAATATAAAAAACAGAATAATCCCTCTAATTTCACAGTGAGCCACAACCGGCAAAGCTTTGGATTTCTCCATTAATAAAGTCATCATGCGAAAATAATGCCGCACATCAATGATAGTAGCGCGAAAATGTGAAACATACAAGCCTCTAAACAAATATCAAGAAAATGAACCCTTCATTCATACCTCTTCATAGTTTCCATCACCGAGAGTCAACTCAACCAAAGATCGTTCGTAGGGGTGCAAGCTATTTTTGTTGGGGAAATTCTCTTTATATGTTTTCAACGGAAGTGCGAGTTCCTTACATCAACGGAAACAACCAAAAAAATAAAGAAAAAATTAAACCGAACCCGAAAACAACTGTATGATGTCACAGAATGTGAGAGTTCACCTTCATGAAAGCATCAATCTGTTTTGCCCCTTTGTTTCTCTCGCGCTTGGCGGCATTAGCAATTCCTAATTCAATATCATCTCGTAAAAGAAATTAAATCGAGAAAAGGAAAACAAGCAAAAGAAATCACAAATAACCTACCCTTCGTAGGGCCCACCCTCTTTGCCTTCCTCAAGGCAGAATATAAGATGTCCACAGACGGCATAACCATTGGAAGCTTCTGAAACTCACCAACAGTGGCATCTGGTGTCGCCAATTTGTCCTGAAAAGGACCCAAAAACGAGGCAATCACATCATCGCATTAACACAAAAACTTTTAACTGAATTATTTGCTCAAAATCGTTCCGTTAATTTCAATTCAGTGGCGAGAACAACAGCACCTTCACAGGTGCGTGCTGCTTGGTATTGACGACGCCTATCGGAACATTAACAACATCATATGAAGTGGTCTGCATTTGCTTGCATAAGCACAAATTTCGGCGCCCGCTCACAAATTTCAGACCTGCGTAATTAATTTTAAAAATAAATAAATAAATCTAATCTGGTACTGGAAATAACGTCCAAAGGTTCACGGCAGCAACTACGACACCATACCTCTGGGGAAGCTGTAGTTGCGAGTGAAGAGCGGATGAGATTTTGATATGTTGCATATCTTTTGCAGACTCCACGACTTGTTCATCCTTCTCCTCGCACTAAGCTAAGCTAAGCAAAGCAAGCTCAATATTTCTTTTTCTTTTATCTTGATATTATACATAAATATATAATTTTCATTTGGTTTTTTAGTTAATATATGTATTTTTGGATTAATATTTGAAAGTGTGACACGACGTTAAATTAAGAACAATTTTAGGATAACTAACTTTTAAAATTGAAAGAATTTGAGTACAATCGATAACCCATTTAATTAATAGTTTAACAGATGTAAGCCGTATAAATAAACTAATGCTCCGTTTGGATTTGTGGATTTCGATTTGAAATTCGAATTTCATCCAAATCACCCGTTTGACAACCGTTCGGATTTGGATTTCGATTTCATTCAAATCCGAGGAGAATTCAAACCATTTGTTGTTTGATGGATTTGAAATTCGACCACAGGTGGTCCGATTTTGAAATTCAAAAACCCGTAACGATTTTCGTAAATAATAATAATAATAACAATTATGAGTGAACGATGAGTCGAGCCGACTTGCGTGCTCGATGAGGCGGCTCGAGCTCGACGAACGATGAGTCGAGCCGCTCGCGAGCTCAACGTAAGACGTCGAGTTGGATCGAAAATAGCTTGGCTTAAACTCGATGAACGACGAACGATGATCGAAAGCTCACGAGCCGACTCACGAGCTTATTTTATTTTGTTAGTTTTTTATTTTATTTTTGTATATTTTAATTTTTAATAAAAAGTTCGAGGTCGAGCTCAACGAGCTTCATGAGTTGGAGCTGAGCTCGAGCTCCATTTTGAAATCCGGATTCTGAAATCCTAACGTTTGCCAAACGATTGATTTAGATTTGAAATTTATAATTTAAAATCACAGAAATTCAAATACACGAATCCAAACGCACTCTAAGGAAAAATCATGCGTGACATCGGAGATATTGATTTAGAAATACTGTCACGTGCACCACACGTATGTTAATTCTAGGCTGAAAATAGGTTTCCAGCGTTAATTGTCGACAAATTGCTTCAATTTGTCGAAGATGCTGATTTGGATCGAATTACCAACGCCACATATAATTTTTCCCCCAAATTACGTGTCACGTGCACATCACGTGATTTGGGGGTACAATTAGACTTTCAATATTAAATGTTCTCAAATTGTTTCAATTTGTCGAAGATGCTGATAATAATCCTATTTTTTTCAACGTCATGTATGATTTTCCTTTATTAATCATCATGTGTGACTCACGTATATTGATTTTGAATTGAAGTTAGTTTTACGGTGTGTTTCAATTTCGAAATTTATTTTTTTGTTTAAAATTTTCGTTTTTAAATGTTCTTAAAGTGTCCCTTCCCAAAAAAAATAATTAAACATAATTTATACCGTCTGCTCAACTCGAATTGAGGCCCAATTAAATAGAGGCAATGGGCCTCATCGAGCCCGCGAATGGCCCAGTTTTTGTTTTCTTCTCTGGAAACGCAGTGTAGGATGAACACTCTGGAAACTCAATGCGCAAGTAGCCAAACGGGTAACATTACGAAGAACTTCGCACGAATTCAACCTCGAAATGGAACCAATCGTTCCTATCATTGCTCTCTCGGTGCTAATCGGAGCCGTGATCGCGTTCGTGATATTTGGAAATTATTTCCGTGATAGGAAATCTGAAGTACAGTCGATTGCCCGGCCGGAAACCTTAAATCCTGAGCCTAAACCTGTGTCAAAGCCCAAGAAGCAGCAGCAGCATAAACCACATTCTCATTCGCATGATAAAGTATCGAATAACGTCTTTTTACGTCTAATTTTTTCTTCGATTTTTTTAGTCGCGTGATGTTTTTGGACTGATATTTGATCTTTTATGAATCGAAGGATGCTAACAAGAAGCATCATCCGCTAGATTTGAATACTTTGAAAGGTCACGGTGATGCTGTCACTAGTCTGTGTTTCTCGCGTGATGCGCGTAGTTTGGCTACGGGTAAATTTTCTTTCTTTGTTCTATTAACTTTGCTTTGATTGCTTGATAGTCTTTGTTCATTTGGTGAGATTTACTTCTCTGTTTCTGATGGAAAAGTGTGGAAAATTTCCTTTCATGGAATATGGCTGTTTGGGGCATTCGAATAGCATTTACTAGTGATGATCTGCTTTTAGGAGATTAAGATTCAGATAATTTCTCTGATGTTGGTTCTCTCATTTTTCATTAAGCGTATAACATACCTATGATCTTTTTAATACTTTTTCCCCTTGAAGTAGTTAATCATGATCTATGTAAGAAACATCTTAACGTACCATGTTCCCGCGTTTTAATCCTGGAACCGAATTTTCATTTAGCAGACTAAGTGATAGCTACTTTCCTTGTATACTTTTCCTAGATTAGCTGTCCGTATTATTTTATATATACTTGTTTCATGAGATTGCATATATAGCACCCGGCAGTGAAATGATAGATACACATTGACGGTCAAGAAACTTACGTCCGGTTTTCTTGATGCCTTTTGTTGATTCTTGTCAGCTTGTGGAGATGGGATCATCAGGGTTTTCAAATTGGACGATGCTTCAAGCAAAAGTTTTAAGTACCGATCTCTAATTTATGTTCTGTTTTCATTAGTCCAAGGCAAGAATTATATTTGCATTCGATCATTCTGACCATCCTTTGTTTATCGTTCAAGGTTTCTGAGAATTAACCTGCCAGCCGGAGGTCAACCAACTGCAGTTGCTTTTGCTGATGTGGATGATCCTTCTTCTGTTGTTGTTGCCACCCAGGGACTATTGGGTTCGTCTCTATATATGTACGGTGAAGAGAAAACCAAAACAACAGGCGATCAGAAGCAACAAACCAAACTTCCTCTCCCTGAGAAAAAATGGGAGCATCACAAAATTCATGATAAGAGAAATGTTCTCACTCTTTTTGGAACCAAGGCAACTTATGGCACTGCGGATGGAAGCACTATTGTTGCATCGTGCTCTGAAGGTGTTTTCTGGCATCTGATATTATTTTCAGTCATAACAATAGTTTTTTGTTTCTTGAATATGTCCTTGGTCAACTACCCATGTTAAGATTTCTATAGCATATAAGTAGCCGTGTATCAACTTAACTCAGTCAGCAAATATCTTCTTACCTATGAATTATTAGTATCTTTTTGCTGCATTGTTTGTGAACTTTTTGATCGTTATATAATATGATATCTTTGTCGTGTTGATATTGCTTTGTTCCTCATCAGGTACTGATATCAAGCTCTGGCATGGAAAAACTGGGAAGATGTTGGGTGATGTTGACACCAATCAGCTCAAGAATACGATGGCCACTGTGTCTCCAGATGGCCGTTTCATTGCAGCTGCTGCTTTTACTGCTGATGTGAAGGTGAAACCCCTTCCTATCGTTTTGTCGAGCTCTAGTAATAGTTTGCATGATTAACATTTGTTATTCTCTTCAATTGCTTCATTGATCATGTTTTTCATGCATTTTAGTAATGATTAATTTGTTACTTAAAGGTGTAGTCTCAAATATGATACCACTATCTTTTGTACAACCATTGTGTATGTATTTATTTTATGCCATACCAACGAATGCTAGTTTGCGCGGGTGGTTAATGCTCGCAGGTTTGGGAAATCGTTTATTCAAAAGATGGTTCAGTCAAGGAAATTTCAAAAGCTATGCAGCTTAAAGGGCACAAGGTCCATTCATTTTTTCTATTTTTCGTTTATCCTCTGCTTGCATATCCATACTTCTTCATACGATGTTGTAGACGCAAAATATTTTGAAGTTTTTTTGCGGAAATTAATGTATTCACCTATTCACTGCTATCACCGCAGTATGCTCGCCCCTCTCTGTTTCTAATCACAATCAACTTCTCCGCTTCCAAGCCTATTTGTGGATTGGTTTCGACTTAGAAGGCATTAAATTAATTAGGATAAACTCGGTTATGCTTTTATCATGGCACGGGGACACTCATTGCTTCCTTGTCCTTTATCTTGAGTTAACAAATTCTTTTCCTTTCTTGGTATTGTTATGCATATAGAGCGCCGTGACTTGGCTTTGCTTCGGCCCGAATTCCGATCAAATCGTCACCGCGTCCAAGGACGGTTCAATAAGGATATGGAACATAAGCGGTATGTATGACAGTTCTATAGTAACCCCGTAGTGAATGGACCACATCACCTAAAAGCTTAAGCTTGAAGGGACTGCATCACATTTTAATGTTATATATTTTATTTCTAGCACGCCCCCTCACGTCTAGGCTGATTTCTTTTCTGTCTAGCCTCAAGGCGTAATTTTCTTAAATGAGTGGTCGTGTAGGATTCGTACCTCAGACCTCTTTTGCCCGAGCTCTGATACCATGTTAAAAGACTTGACGACTTCACCTAAAAGCTTAAGCTTGAAATTGTGTATTTTATTTCAAACACACCGTTCTTTTCAACGATGACTTGGTACATAAATGTTGATAGTATGGCCATAGAGTCGTCATCTAACTACGAAGACCATATATTTTTTAGGATATCTATGATGATGCACTTGCAGAGATCAACCGAATTGAAGTGTTTTATTTTCGGTGTTTAGTGCGATATCATCTCGATGAGGATCCCAAGACACTGAAGGTATTCCCGATACCCCTCCGCGATGCAAAGGGCGAGGCTTCAACTTACGACCGGCTTAGCCTATCCCCCGACGGGAAGATACTGGCAGCAACCCACGGTTCTCTACTTCAGTGGCTGTGCACCGAGACCGGGAAAGTCTTGGACACGGCTGAAAAGGCCCACGACGGTGAGTAAATATTAAAACGAACTTGTTCTCTTTCTTCTTATTACCCATTCATTCATTCATTCATTGCTTGATGAAATCTCAGGTGACATTACTGATATTGTATGGGCGCCTGCAATGATCCCAATGGGTAAGTAAAGTGGTAATAATAATGAAATCCTCTGATGCTTTTGTAAGAACGATTACGGGTTGATTTTTTTTCGTGATTTGTGTGCGGTTCACAGAGAGTAAGAAGGTGATGGTGTTAGCAACGGCGAGCAACGACAAGAAAATTAAGCTGTGGGCTGCGCCAACGCAACCTACCTGATAAAAGGATGAGGTTATGTTCTTAAATGTTTTTTGTTTATTCAATCCATGAATTCAAATAAGTTAATTATATTACGGGAAAGTTTTGTTTTCATAATGACATAAGTATCTCTTGTGACATTGTTGGACGTTTGAGTTGTAAGAGCGCTGTAGTAGTTATGTTCTAAAATTACGTGTTCAGATCCTCTTCCTACTTTTTGTGCCACTTTACAAAAATATATCATTATACCTCGTCTCGACCAGTGTTAAAACAACCATAAATAGCATTACACCATAAATACTATTATACCGAGTGTTAAAATACACATATATATATATAAGCACTTGATATATATTTTTTCGTATTCCGACCAATGTAATTATATTTTTTTGGGTCAGTATAATAAGATATATGGTATAATGTTATTTACATGTGTTTTAACAATGGTCGGGGCGGGATGTAATGATAGTTTTGTAAACTGGAACAAAGGATCTTGTCCCTAGAATTACCACATTTTGTTTGCAATTACACTAACGAACTTGAACTATCCACGATGACACTGAAATTGTTTGTATACCCTGTACTTAAAACAATAATAATAATAATAATAAAATTACTTCACACGACGTAGATATGAGAGCAGCGCTACATATATACACATGCATACATTATCGTGTGGAGTGAGTATTATTAAATTTTACATATTGACTAGTGTGTTTTCATAAGCTTTGAATATTAGATTTAGCTAGAGCCGAATTCCCTGTTCCATTTTTCAAGCTCTTGCCATTTGGTTTTCTTCAAGCTCGGCCTCACAACGCTCATCGCCTTCTGAAAATCCCCATATCTTAATGGCCTAACCTGCAACCGTTCGTTCAAAGGTATATATATCCTCTTAAACACAAACCAAACACAATAAAACAACACACATTTCTTTACTTTCCGTTTTACGGATCAAAGAATCGAAGACTAACAATTTCTTTCTAGTCTCATATAGGGAACAAAGATGACATAAAAGAGTTGAAGCTGCTTATGCAACTAAAGTTTTCATCGGTAAATAAAAGCCAGAAAATTATCATCAGGGGTACAATGTGCAATGGCTACCTACCTGATTTGCTTGGACGGTGAGGATGTTAGAACCGAGTTCCCGAATTGGCATCATCGCAGCTTCCTCGCACAAAGCTTGTAAGTCACTTCCCGAATATCCTTTTAAATTATAACAAAAAAACGGAACTTTGTGTTAATTGTATCTTCTCCTAAAAATGGCATTTGCATGGTCTTTGGCACATTTTTCTATATCTTCGAAAAGCATCTCAATGTATTTTCCCCTTATAGCCAAGAGGCTAATAAAGGAGACGAACATCAAATGGACTTGTATATTTCAACAGGTTATAGATAAATGGAGAGGGCAACTGAATAAAATCTTACTTACCATCTGTTTCTGCAATCAGCCGCTCTAAATCTCGATCTGTTATTTATTTATTTTTTCAAGGGAAAAAAAAGAATTGTCAACTATCACAACCATTTCTCGAGTAAAATATCGAAAGACAAATATAAAGTCGACTCTTTCTGCTAACATAATGTTTGCACCTGGCAAAGAAAATTGGTTGCCCTTCAGCTTGTGTTTCAAGAGAACTCTTCTAGCATTAGCATCGGGTAAAGGTATGTATATCCTCTTCACCTGACAAAATAAATTATGAAAATAATGTTTTCTTTTTTCTTTTAGTCATGTTAATGTGCTGTTATGAGACGATTTTTGTCCGATCGAAGGTTATTTAAACAGAGTACTAAGACACAAATACGATTACGCATTGAAGGTTATTATGACTACATAAAATATAAGGCTCATCAATCAGTTCTTTATGATACTGTGCAAATGATGATATCATAAATTTAGACTAACCAGTCTTCGGAGCACTGCGTCGTCCAACTCTTGGGGTTTATTAGTTGCTCCTGCAGTGTTGTACAAACATAAGTCAACCTCTAATGCATGAAGATTAACCTCTGATTATCGCGTGGGAAAAAAAATTAGCTTACTAAAGCACAATGAGCCTATTGTTCCACGACCCTCACCGCCTCGCTTCGATATATCTCAAACCCCAAAATCAAGTTGGGCAGAATGATTTTCTAAACTTATATTTTGTCTACTGATGTGACAGAAACTTTAAAATAAATGCGAAATGCCAGTTTGAATGAAAGGCAAGTAAAATCAAGATACAAGTTTAACAATAAGAGAATCTGTATATATATTTTAAGCTAGATAGATTAATTCAACTCAGCAGAAGTAACAAAGTGCTCGAATACTAGAACTTACCAATGACTACGACTAAACCGTCAGAGTTCGATGTCACTCCATCGAACTGAATTAGAAACTCTGATTTGAGCCTTCGACTTGCTTCGTTCTCATTCTCTGTCCTTGTCGACATTATACTATCAATCTGAAACACAAATTCAGCACTTGAGATGCAAGTAAAACTAGAGGAAGGAGAAAGTAGGTGGCAATGGAGTTCTAAATTTTTTCATAGTAATTCCCCATTCTATAGTAACAATGTCAGTAAAAGCCTTGCAAAGCCATCCATAGAAGATTTATAATAGTAAGAAAAAAATCTCCAAGCCAAGATACTCAACCGAAAAAATTTCTGGACACTTCGAATGTACCTCATCAATGAATATTACGGATGGCTTCCTTGAAATTGCAACCTGAAAAAGAGTTCGCACAAGCTTTTCCCCTTCGCCGACCTGAAAAATAGCACATACAAATCTTTAAGACATCATAAAGCTAGAACAAAGAGTTTCACCCGGGCACTTAAACATTATAAAGTGGATGCATTTATTTGACAAGACACATACCCATTTTGATGTCAGTGAAGATGCAGAAACATTAAAAAATGTGGCTTCTGATTCTGAAGCAACGGCTTTGGCAAGCAAAGTCTTCCCAGTGCCAGGGGGTCCAAAGAGAAGTAAACCTGCAAAAAAAAAGGTCCCATCAATTATACTAAAGAGATGAAGTATTCACTCCGCATTACCCTTGGCAGGTTTCCGAAGCCCAGTGAAAAGGTCTCTTCTTTTGGTCGGTAAAATAACCATTTCAAGCAATGCTTGCTTTGCCATCTCAAGTCCCGCTGCAGGGGAGCTTTTTTCTTTAGAAATCAACTTATACGAAAAATGTCAACAAAAATATATATGGACAGTGTAGGTATCTCCTAACCAATGTCTTCCCATTTAACTGAAGGGCTCCGATCGACAATCACAGAATTTATCATCTCCACCAGTTTAGAATCATAGGCATTTTCAGATCCCTGAACAGGTCTTGAAGTCGTTAGGCTATTCGTTTGACTTCTTCCAGAAGAACTGGCTCCACGATGGACAAAGGGCTTTTGTACCACCGAAGCTGAACGCAACTTTGTCCCGGTTTTTGTCTTAGGGGAGGTGGCCTATGTAAAGCAAGTCTTTAAGTCAAATCTGAGTTAGATTTACTACATCCTTCAGAATAAACTTTAGAAAGGGAGAGAATCATCACTGATTTACTACACACTGATCTACTATGCTTAATTTTTGGGATATAACCACTTCTGGTCCCCGATGTTCCCACTTGCCATATTTAGTCCCCGATGTTGTCTGATTTTGGACAATTTTGGTCCCTCGGTTAGATTTTCGTCGGTTTAAACGGAATATTCCCGGAATATATCAATTTTGGGGACCAAAATTGTCCGACGGGCAAACATCAGGGACCAAAAGTCGTTATATCCCAAAACTAATTAATTAAGAAGCCCACTCACTTGACCACACTTGGGCGCTTTCAGATCAATTCCATCCAGATAACGGACCATTAATCGAGGGATCAAAATTGTCTCAAACGACAACATCGGGGACTAAATGTGGCAAGCAGGAACATCGGGGACCAAAATTACACCAGTGATAAACATTGGGGAACAAAAGTGTCGTTATCCCCTTAACTTTTTAAGTCTACTCCTACATTTCCTAGTGGATATAAACTCAAGTGAAACCACACGAAGGACCTTTTCATCCTTCTAATAAATAAAGAAGGAGGCACAGTCTAAGGATCAAAACTTACACGTCAGTTAGAGCAGTCCATACCTTGATTTCTGATGATGTGCCTGTGAAAAGTGTGAATAAAGGAGGGGAAAATAGCAGAAGTTAGCATTCGGCAACTAATCATGAATCACGAGTAATGTGAAATGTTGAGGAATGGAGAAGAAATCAACCTTTTCTCCGCGATAACGTTTGCAATCTATCTCCGACTTGTCCCTGCCATTTTGATATCTTCTGACGATAAGATTTCACCTTCTCCATTTCGCTGCAAAATTGACAATAGAAAACAGAGATAAGAATCAAGAACACAATAGATGAAGAAAAAGACATAAGCAGAGCTGCAAATTCAACAGCAAGCAAGCTAAAACCCCGGTAAGAGAAGAGAATCATCAGACATACCGAGAGGATATGTAAGAAGGAACAGGAGTTGACAAAGCCTCTCCCAGAATTCGCTGCGCGTTTTGGTAGTGCGAAACGGCGTCGTCAGGCAGGCCCCACTCTTCGGCGCGAACGGCTCTCGCGATCTCCTCTTTGGCCAGATCGAAGTAACCTTTGAGCTTATAAGCAGTGCGTTCGTTCCCAGTCGATACGCCGTCGTTTGAATCCATGGCGCGGTGGTCAACGGAGGCGATGTTAGGGTTCTGATGTGGCTGAACTGAGTCGGAGAAGATCGAGCTGATGCTATCGACGATCTCTTTCAGGAAGCTCATTTCAGAAGAAATAAGGAAAGGAAAAAGGAAACTATAATTCAACTTAAATCTTACATAATATAAATTTATTCTAAGGAAAAAAAAAAGGTTTATTTCCGGGGAAAACAACACTTAAATATATTATTAATTGACAATACTACCCTTGCTTTTTTAATCTTGTTTAATACAATTTAACTAGCTTTAAACTTAAATAAAAAAATATATACAAAACCAGCAAATCCCCAAATTAAATCGTGGTGCCTCAACTGACCCCTTTGCAAAAATCAAACGAAATCGAAGCGAATCCTCATTTTTTCATCGAACCCGGCCATTCAAGAACGAGAGCGCGCCCATTCGCAGTTGGATCCTTCCTGTCACAGTCACGTTCCAGAAGAACGTACCCTCGCGCTCGCAGTCGTAAATTGAATGTAAGTTTGTTTTTTTTTCGTTGCATTTTCGGTTAATCGTTAGGTTCGGGTATCTTAGGGCTTCGATAAGTGTTCCGATTAGGGCTTCGAGTACTTCTTTGACTTCGGGTCAGGGTTTAGGTTGAGTTTTTTTTTGTATCAATTTATGGGTATATTATCTTTCAAATTGGGGATCTTTTAAGTGTTTTTTTTATCATGCATTGATTAAGATATCAGTTATGCTTCGATGGTATCGATTAAGCTTCGATTTGATACGGTATGTGCTTGATTATTTGGTGCGGTATATTCTTTGTATTGGCACTCGTTGTTTCTGTATTTTGATACTCAATGTACGAAGGAAATGGTAATGCATTTTCTTTATGTAATTGTCCAGTTTCATTTTTGCCGAAATGGCACCAAGGACAAAGATGTCGAGGAATAGGCATGCACTTTCTTCCATGTGTCATCCTTCTTCATTTCGATCGAAGATGATGGAAATAAAAGAGAACATGATCGTAGAACATAAAGCTCTAGTAGTGATATTGTTAATTAGGTTCCTAGTAGTAAAAATAGTTTCAAACGGCTATCTACATATATAGAATTTGACAAGGGATTCAAATGATATTTTTTATAAATGTTTAAGTGTTGTTTTCCTGTTCGCTCCTGGTTTTTGGTAGCTCTCAAACTGTGAACCACCTATTTTTTTAAAGTGACAATAGCTATTGGACGGTTTGAACCGGTGGTTTTACCGTTGATTTTTTTTTTTCAAGTTCGAAATTTTTCATAAATTTTTCAAAATTAAAAAAAATAAAACTGGTAAAAAATGCAGACACATATGAACAATTATAAGATTAAGTCACCAAGTATACAAGTTTTCGTTTTTGGGTCACTATGTTTGATAATTGCAAAAGTAGGTCACCAACTTTGTATGCCAAAACAATTTTTGAGTCGCGTTTTCAATTTTAGGTCACTAAGTATATATTTTTTCGATTTTGAGTCACTAAGTATACATATTTCATTTTGGGTCACTATGTTTACAAAGTTAATTATCAAATCGGTGATCCTAAATTGAAAAATATATGCTTAGTGACCCAAAATTGAAAACATGACCCAAAATTGTTTTGACATACAAAGTTAGTGATATACTTTTGCAATTATCAAACATAGTGACCTAAAACCGAAAATATGTATATTTAGTGACCTAATTTTATAATTTTTCCTATATTAATTGGTGGTGGTTAAATAGTAAACACGGACTAATTTGGTATGTCGATGTATGATCACACTATATAATCATTCTTTTTTATCCCAATTATATCAATACAAATGAGTTATTCTTCTTAGAGAGGATGGCAAAAATATTACGTACATAAAAATAATAGGCAATCAACACTAAACTTATGGTTTTATTTATTAAAGATTTTAAAACACAAAATAATATTATATATATTTATATATTACAGAAATAATATAATCAGCATCCGACTACGTCGACCCAAAACCTAACGAAAAAGTCTATCCACAATCCACATCACAGCTTAAACAAAATCAACCGCTAAAAAAAAGAACCCTCGAGCGATCAAAACCCAACGGCACACAATGAAAATGAAGCTTCCGATAGTACAAAGACTACCACGCAAATACAATGCTCGTAACACCAAAAGCCGAAGAAAAACCCTAGACGATCTACTCCCGAAGATCCACCGGATTAGGCAAAGGCCTCCCGGGAAAAAACGCTTCGAAACTACCCATCGCATTCACGAAAGAGCTATCCGCCCGATGCGGCGACCGACGGCTTCGAGCCTCATGGCGATTTTCATCCCGATGTTTCCAATCCCGACGATGCCGATGTGCTTGCCTCCGAGCTGGGTTCGATTATGGAGTATAAAATAATTAAATGCTTTCCTAAGGCGTTGTTTTTCTAAAGTTCAGCATTCGATGCATTTTTTTTATTGTTGCAGCCGAAACGACAATATATCGGCCTTAACGGCGATAAATCGGCAGAAAGCCGATATGCTGGTCGAATTATAGCAGTGACGGTAATGAAAGACTGCACTTCATGATATATCGGTTGAATTATAGCAAAGACTGCATGATATATCGGTTGAATTATAGCAGCGACGGTAATGAAAGACCGCATGATATATCAGTTGAAATTAGCAGGGATAATACTGAAAGACTGCATAATATATCGGCTAGATTATAGTAGTGATCCTGTCCCCGGAGAACACGTCGGCGGTGTTGGCCACCACGATCCCGCGGTGGCGGCGGCAGGCACAGAGGTCGGTGTGGTGGTGGTGGTGATTTTGTTGTGACCGTGTCGGTGGTTACCGACGTTTTTAATAATAGAATAAACAAAAAGGTGCTAACTCATAGTCAGTCGAGTGGACAGTTGCAAAAAAAAAAAGAGGTGCGATCACAAAATACATTTGCCTGAAACCAATGAACTGGAAAATGGAAACGTACTAATAATAATATCGGATAACACTCTTTTGTGGAACTTACAAAGATATACATACATAAATGGATTCCCTATTACAAAACACCGCTCGGATTATTCAGTTGTTTATAACTCATCATGTTGAGAAAAATACCAGAGAGGCCGCCGAGCCCGAAAAGACAGTCTCAGGAACCCGACATGTACGTGTAGCGGGTTTGTGCCCCGACGATGAGTTCCACGAGTTTCTCTGCACATAGAGAAAAAAGATTTTGAGGGATCTTTATCCCTTTTTTTTCCCTCTCTTTTTATGAAAATTGAAAGAATAAAAATGCTAATAAAAGTATCGAAACGTACCAGAAAGGATCCCGACAATGGGAACCGGTTCCAACGTCTTTCGGGTGCCATCAAGTTTTTGCCTGCATCAGAGAACAAAATAATAATAAAAGAAAAGATATTCTTTTTTCGTATTCCGGAAGTGATTTAGGAAGGATGTATAACCGAGTATATTTGGTGAAGAACGGATCCCGCATGAGGTAAAGAGCCCAGAGCAACTTTCGCCTCTTCAACTGCAGCAACAGATCAATTTCAGCTTTATTACGCAGTTTTCAATGGTTGTATTGTCCTCTAATGGTTAATGTACGATGCTTGCGCGCGTTATGTTCCACTATGTAAGTTCAAAATTTTAAGGATTTTTTCATTCTAAAAGCAATTGAAAATCGAGAAAAAAGAAGCACCGTGAACACTCAAAAAATTTGAAGGATTTCAATCATTGAACTAAGAGCAAATCAAGAAAATTGGCAGGAGGCAAAATTAAAGTGAGAAGCCTAACCTCGTTCTTCTCGTGGGTTGACATGGAAAATTCATTTTGTCTTGAAGCTCCAACGAACGAAATAATCCCGTTTCCAACGAGGTCCACCGATAAAGAAGCGAGCCAAGGAAACCACGATCTCGTCCCGTATTTCCTTATCAGCAATACGTAGACAAGTGGCCTTAAAATAAACATTACTTCTCGAGTCAAGAATAAGACACCGGGAACGCCTCTCTCCGATAAGAAAGCAGATAGGCTGGGTTTCTCTTCGACGTTTTCTGCGAAGACATAAAAATATATTTTAGGAAAGTTTTAATTTCAATAGAAACCGAAATGTTCAAATTATAATAATAGATAAATGAATACTTGGAGGCTCAGGCTGCTGATTGTGGACCCTCTGTAACCATGAAGGCTCGTGACCCATACGGGCACTTTCGCCGAATCTATTTAAGGCAGACAAAGCTCTTCCCTCGAGATTGTGTGTAGCAGGTCCATGAGGACTCCTGAAATTACCATTATGCCCTTGTTGGCCTTGCCTCGGTATGAATCCGTTTCTCTGACTATCTGAATCGCGGGAATTGCTTGGTTCGTTTGTGATTTCCCCACCGTGCAAAAGCATTTTATATCCACCGTTCTTCAGCATTGCTAACCTAAGCATTGCCCTGTGATTTCAACAAATCATTATATTCTTTTTTTTTATGACAAAAAGATATATAGACAAACAAAAGGCTGATACTGGGACTTGCTTGGTAGCTTCTGTAACGGCGAGGAAGTTCCATTTCTTCTCTTCCCCAAGGAGAGTTTGTGCTACAACTTCAACAAGTGTTTCCAAGTCCTTGAGAAGTGTAATGCATAGAGGAATAGGGAGGGACCATAACTCTACTCCTGGGTTTCTTATTTGTGGTGGAGCTGAATCGAGTATGTGTTCATTGATGGTGGTTATAATACCCAAGGTTGATGTTACTGAAGGAAACAAACCAGCAAGAAAGAACATAGTTACAAAAACAATCGAATCACATGAAATTGTTTGCATAATGTAACCACACAGCTATATATTTTTATGAAAAACAAATCTTTTGTCAACTGGATAAATGAAAAGGTGAATCATTTGCAGCAGCCCAAAAAACATTTTTGTTTTCTCCTTATGATGCTCAACTGAATCTATAAAATCACATATTGATACTTCATTACAACTTCAGTAAATAAAGTGGCATTTGCTTCTTCCATCACAGTGCTTCCACTGGCTTTTCACTTGCTTTTTTTTAAGCATTCTAATTGCAAAACTCAAATCTAGGTGAAATGAGATTCTTTTTTTTTTTTTGGAGAGATGAAAGGAGAAAACAGATAATTAAAAGTAACATTTTTTTGTTCGTGAAGAAAGCATCATAACCAAAAATTACAGGACCTGCTTCTGGTACAATTTCCGATTCTGAAAACCGCTCGGGAAGCAACCATGTTAAACCCTGATATGCAATTAAATGAATATATGATCAAACCAGGTAAAGCTTAAATCTTCCTTTATTCAATTACTTCAACTCAGAATGTATCATTTGAAATAATGCAGAAAAGGTTCCATGGAGTACATAAGAAGTAGGAACAAATAGGAACACCTGAATAGCTAAACCATTTCTCACTACCGACAGATAAAACTAGCTCGAGAGGACTAAATGGGGCGAAACTAAACAAAAGTTTTAGTTGTATATGCAACAATCGAAACTCGTTAGCATAGAAATCAAGAGGAAAGCTTTTTCCAAGAAAGAATGGAACCTATGAAATCTTCTTGAGCAAACCCAATTCCCTACTTGTTCAAGATCAATTAACATCATAGACGCCTAATTAAGAAACACAAACATAGAAATAGCAAAGAAAAACAACGTCCGCACACGCCTCAGCCTAATCACGAAATCTGGCACTCAAGCGAGTTCGATTTAGGGCTGAAGAAAAAGTTCCCAAAATGGAACAAAAAAGGAAGGCTGGTGGCAAATTTAGTCTATTGCTTACATTAGCGAGAGACTCGAGAGAATGCACATAGTCTCTATTCCTACGAACCCATCGCTTGTAAGCTTCCATTGAAACAAACGAGTCAGTCGCTGCTCCGAATCAAGCTGCTTATGCTCTTTCCTGTTGGATTAAATTGTTGTAGATGCCCAAGATTATTGAATCTTTGCGAATTTGCGAACGCCCGATTTAGAAACAGAAAAAAAAAATTGGGAAAATTAATTAAGGCCTCCTGGGGGATTTGTTCCTTGAGGAGAGTGCCTGGTTGATTTTTGAGCTTACACATGCCATATCTACTCGCGGTGGCAAATTACCGAAATATATCACGCAAATATCTTTGATTATTTAGACATTATTGTTGGCTGTTACGTAAATTAACAAATTACAATGGACAACACACGTACGGTATCTATAGTAACTGTTTTCAAATTTGGTTATAGGGTACATATATATATATATATTTTCTTTATGCTATCTAAATTTATTATATTATGTATCTTTTCTCACGGTATTATATATCATAATACGCTTTTATATATTACCTAAATTACTTATATGATGTACATGTTGCGCGAACAGGTAGTTATGTGTAAAAACTTTATTCTATTACATACCTACATGTAAAAAAATTATGACAAGGAACTGAATTGACAATTTTTATACAAACAGGTATTTAAACGTAAGTTTTTATCTATCTGTTTTTTATTTATTTTAATTAGAGTAAGGATCTTTTTACCCTTCATTTATTTACATAGTATTCACAAATCAATTTTACATACTTCAATAATGCGCAATTAAATTTTGTATAATAAAATCGTCTATTAAATATTTTAAATTACAAATAATTAAAACTATAAAGTAATCTTATAAATATTTACATATTAACACACACATAAAGTTAACATAGTAGATCTAGTATCCAATAAAAATCAATTTTTACGAAAAGGTTTCACAACTCATCCACCTTTATTTTTCCTTGATGGTTGATCGTGAGACCTTCGATCCATTTTACATGAATATGCAAGATCGATCGATTGATATTGGTACGCACAAACAAATATAGTCATAATTAATGTCGATTCCACAGTAATACTTCTAATTGAAAAAACAAGAACAAGAGTATCATGAATAAAATAAAAGGTTAGCTTTAAAATAAAAAAAGAACATTGAGATTAGCCTTCGGAACCCTAGCCGCCACCGTGTCGGGTTTCGGATAGAGAATTCGGATCGGAACCCCACTGAAAAAGTAGAGAGGAGCGTGTTAGCTTGGAAGATAAGGAATCCATGTGACCAAAATGGAACCGAATTTGATGTTTTAAATCTGTATACATTTTAAGTATTTAATAAGAAAGAAAATAAACTGTGATGATAGAATAAATAAAAATAAAGGGTAAAGCGGTAATAATTTCAAAAAAAAATAAAATAAAATTGAATTAAATTGACATACTAATTGATAGTTTTTGTATGACCCCACTCGTTGTTAAATGAAACTAGTATTTATTGCACACTCAATGCGTATGCCTAAATATAAATATTTAATACTTATTTATATTTTAAGTTATTTTTAATTTATAATATTTAACAGAAATAATATTTTTAAAAGAATTATTAGTGAGGATGTGATTGTAATAAATAAAAGACTGAGGTCTAAATACGTATCAAATAAATTATAAAAAGAGGGGTCTAATTGAAATATATTTTTGATACACCAAATTGGGCAGTTTTTAACCACCCCTCACATTAATATAATAGAATAGATATTATTTTTAAGGACAATCGATGGTGGGCTTTAATATATGTATATAATTCTTTCATATCTTAAGAGTAATTTTTTAATTTTAAAATGTTTAATAAATGAATCATAATTATAATTTTAAAATGTTTCTTATTTTTAATTATATAAAAGAAAATAATTACTTCGTGAGTATTAGTATTAAAAAATCAAGGGTAAATTCCCTTTCAGTATCCTTTCAAGTTTCAACTTCCTCTTAAATACCCCTCGAATTATTTCTTCATGTTAGGTACCCATTTGAAAAAAATTGTGTGTTAGGTACCTAAAAAGCGTTAAAAAGACAAAAATAACCTTTGTTCATACATGAATATTATTTCAATTTTCTCCACTTTTATATCAAGTCAAATCTAAGAATATTATACCAACTGTTATCACTTTTATACCAATTGTTATCACTATTATACCAATTGTTCTCATTATTATACCAACATATTCAGTTATTATACTAACTGTTATCACTGTTATACCAAAAAAAATATTTTTTGCGTATTATATGGAAGTGATTTTTGCGTATTATACCACAAAACACGATTATTATACCAACAAAATCGCTTATTATACCAATAAAATTGATTATTCTACCAACAAAATTGATTATTCTACCAATAAGTTCGAATGTATATCAAATAATTCGGATATTATAATAACATTACTTTTGGTATTACAGTGATAACATTTGGTATAATAATTGAATATATTGGTATTATAATGGAAACACTTGGTATGATAGTGATATAATACTCTTAACTTTGACTTGGTATAGCAGTGATAACAGTTGGTATAATAATTGATTATATTGGTATAATAATGGGAACACTTGGTATAATAGTGATATAATACTCTTAAATTTGACTTGGTATAGCAGTGATAACAGTTGATATAATAATTAAATATAGTGGTACAATACATAGACCAGTTGGTAAAAATAAATCTGTAAAGCAGGGTTATTTTCGTCTTTTCAATGTTTGGTGGTATTAAACACACAATTTTTCGCAAATGGGTACTGAACAGGAAGAAATACTTGAATGGGTACTGATCAGGAAGTTGAAACTTGAAAGGGTACTGAAACGGAATTTATCCAAAAATCAATGATTAAATTGCAATATGATTGAAGTTTTTAAATGGTGCATAACTTTATGAAAAAAGAAGAGATAGAAGAAATTCAATAGAAAATTACGATGAGCTTGGCCCAATTTAATGAAAGCCTACTGCAGTTGAAAGCCCAAACAGTTAAAAAAAGACTCAAAAGCCCAAATAACCGCAGCCCAATTGTCTGCATCCCTTGCACCACAGGCACAAAGGCGCACAGAACCCCCCAAATCCTAAATCCTCCCTTTCGAAAAAAAAATAAAATCCTAAATCCTCCCAACAATGGACACGGAAGACGAAATCGGAACCGTCGTCGATGCGAACGGCTCCATTGAGACGAGCCACCACCGTCCGATCATCAGCGGCGAGCAGATTGACGTCGAGGCCTACGCCGCTTTGTACACCGGCCGGACGAAAATCACTCGTTTGCTCTTTATCGCGGATCGATGCGACAATGAGTCGATGCGTCTCGAGGCGCTGAGAATCGCTTACGAAGACGTCAAGAAGGGCGAGGACACTCAGTTGTTTAGGGAGATTGTAACGAAGATTGGTGGTAGATTGGGCCCCAGTTACGACCCGGCTAACAATTGGACCGACGCGGTGGAGAGGCGGGCTGAGCTGAGGAAGGAGAAGTTAGAGAATGAACTCAATGCGTACAGGGTAAGTTTACAGGGAGTCAGTGTATCCTTTGGTGCTTTAATTTACTGTTTTGAGTGGAAATGAGTGATGCTGATGGTAACTGGTCGCATGCTACCGTTTATGATAGTTTCCGATATTCTGTTATTGATTTCTGTTCTTTTCTGAATATAGTAAAGTATATATGTTGGCTGTATTTGATGTTGTCCACTTTGCTTATGTGTTGTACCTCTGGTTCCCTTCATTTCGTTGGAGGATAAAATGCAGTTTTGGAAACTAACTTTACTAATCAATTGATTTACGATTTTTCATAAAGATTCTTATCTCCATCAACAATTCCTTTTTTTTCCTACTTCCCCTGCAGACAAATTTGATCAAGGAGAGCATTCGAATGGGTTACAATGACTTTGGTGATTTTTACTATGCTCATGGCCAACTTGGTGAGGCGTTCAAGAACTATGTTCGCACGCGTGACTATTGCACTACCTCTAAGCACATTATACATATGTGTCTGAACGCGATTTTGGTTAGCATTGAGATGGGTAACTTCACTCATGTTGCTAGTTACGTTAGCAAGGCCGAGCAAAGTCAAGAAGCGGTGGACGCGATTACTACTGCAAAACTACGTTGTGCTGCTGGATTGGCTCATCTTGAAGGCAAAAAGTATAAGCTTGCTGCTCGAAAGGTTTGCATATAATTTTGAATGATGACTGTATGAACTGGAAAAAATCTATCAAAAAGGGAAAGGAAGTGTAGTAGCATTTGATTTAAAAAAGCTCTGATATGCTTCATAGTTTTCTCCAGACATGTGGAAGTTGCTGTGATGTTGTTAATGATAAACCTTAGAATTGAAACGAAAAATAGAAGCCAACCTAGTGGGGCACTTGATAATACTTGAAAGTATTGTCAGTTGTTGTTTTAGATTATAATGTACATGTTCTTTTATTTCAGTTTTCATGTACTCATTGGATAGTTTCACGGTTACATACAGTTCCTGGAAACTGGATCAGAATTGGGGAACAGCTACAGTGAAGTCATTGCACAGCAAGATGTGGCAACATATGGTGGTCTTTGTGCATTGGCGAGCTTCGATCGTGCTGAACTGAAGGTAAACTTGGGCTTTCGTAGTTGTTAGATTGAAGCTTCTCATACAGCTGCCAAGTTTCCCACTAGTTAAACTGTGTTTTTTTTTTTTCGGGTCAGAGCAAAGTCATTGACAACATTAACTTCAGAAATTTCTTGGAATTGGTGCCCGAAGTAAGGGAGCTCATCAATGATTTTTATACCAGGTAGGTAACCCATACTTCAGCAATGAAAGAACTTCCTTGAATTCCTTGAACTGGGGATCATGAAAGATCTGTTCGAGTCTTAAATTTCACGCGAACTTCACTTCCTTAAAACGTGTTCTCTTTTTTTTTTGCAGCCGATATGCTTCATGCCTCGAATACCTGGGAAATCTGAAAGCTAATATGTTGCTTGACATCCATCTCCACGACCACGTGGAGTCTCTGTACGAGCAGATACGCAACAAAGCTCTGATTCAGTACACTCACCCTTACGTCTCCGTCGACCTAAACAAAATGGCATACGCCTTCAAAACGAGCGTCACGGGCTTGGAGAAAGAGCTCGAGGCCCTAATCACCAACGACCAAATACAGGTCTATTCTAAAATCAGTCTACAGGCTAATAATAATTATGCAATTCAAGACTTTGTAGTGATTGATGACGTTCATCGTTCTTGAATGTGTGAATCCTTTTCCTTTCCCAAAAAAAAAATGACTTTCTGATTTATTTTTTTCCCCAAAAGGCTTTCTAATGATTCTCTATTGCGGGTTTTTCGTGCTGTTGCAGGCTCGGATAGATTCCCACAACAAGATTTTATATGCCCGTCACGCGGATCAGAGGAACGGAACGTTCCAGCACGTTTTGCAGACGGGGAAGGAGCTCGATAGGGAAGTGAGAGCTATGCTGTTGAGAGCGAGCCTTATCAAGCATGACTATAGCAACAAGGCTTCACGAAAGCACTGATGGTTGCTGGCAATGAGGGAAAGTTGAATGAATGGCAAGTAAGATTATGATGAGGGAAAAAATATGTTTAATTTCGGCCTTTATATGCATATTTTGTATAACTTTTAAGCAGCATTGGAAAATAGTAAAAATCAAACCAATCTCTCTCTCGCTCGAAAGCTTCGCTGGCCTCCTCTCCCAGTTTTAATTGGATAGGGGTAGTTCAATATAGAGGGGATAAAACTCATTTTGGTCCCAAATATTTGCCATATGAACTAATTTAGTTTTCGATATTTTAATTGGACCAATTTAGTCCCCCATATTTCGGAAAAGAATCAATTTGGTCCCAACTTGATAGGAACCGTTAATTTTAACAGAAAATCGATATGTGACATCATCACAGCGTGCCACGTGTCTCACAATTAATGATTTTCCGTCTAAATTGACGGTTTCTGACAAGTTATGATCAAATTAATTCTTTTCCAAAACATGAGAAACTAAATAGGTTCAATTGAAATATTGGGGATTAAATTGGTTCACAAGGCAAGCATTAGGGACCAAAATTGATATTATCCCTTCTATATATTAACAAAGGACAAATATGACCTAGAGAGAAAGCATCAGACACAAACATAAGAAAAAAAGAAGCAAAACAAAACACCCCAGGCAAAGCATGATTTAAAGAACTTGAAGCTCGAACTAGAATAATTAAAGAACTTATTACAAATCGAGTTTAAAATTCCACAACTATTGCTATTGAATCCGAATCTGTAATAATTTCAATCAACTTAAGAATCTCGTCTTTTTTTCGGGAAGAAACTTCCATGAGAGGAGGCAAAAGCTTCTAAAGATTCAACGTCAAAAGAAGGAAAAAAAACACAAAACCAAATAGATAATGGAGAAGAAAAAAGGCTCCCCAACCTCTATAAATGAAGGGGGAGAAAGCTAGATTTTTTTTTTCATGTGTGTTTGTGTGGCGTTGCGAGTATGAGGGAAAGGGTTTCATGTGTTGTAGGAGATCTTCCCCAAGTTACAGAAAAGAAAAAGAAATAAGTCTTCTCCCCTTCCTCCATCGATATATCGGTTGTTGGGGGGTTCTTCCTCTCTTTTTTCTCTTGTTTGTCCCGCTTCTTTGCTTGTTTTTTTTTCGAGTTTAGGTGTTTATGTCTTCTCGTTTTAAGAGTTTTTCATCTTGTAGGAGTGTCAATATATCAAATAAGAAAAGATTTTGAAGTTAAAGACAAAAAAAGTGAATTGCGTTGTTGATAAAGGCTTAATAGCCTTTTATGAAATGTTAAGTTGATTTATATTATGTCCTTTAGTTCTTTGTTTAGACTTCTAATCTTTTTTTTTTTTTATGCTTTGTTTTCTTTTCGAGTTTGTGTCCATTTTGATGTCGGTGAGATTTGCCTATGCCCTGTCCCCAAGGCTTGGCTCTAATGGCATGCAACCTCTAGGTCACGAGGTCGAATTTCATCTTGATAGAATTCACCTTGACTATAATTGTCAGGTGAATTTGAGACATATTTATCTGGTCCCAAGGAATAGTTCCATCAGTGGAGTGTATGGCGTGAAGCATCCGCTAGGTCTGTGTGGCTCAAGCTCACGCTGGTATTTTGGGCTAGTCCATAGCTATGTCAAATGGGGATACATCGGTGACTCAAGTTCACGCGGATATTTAGGGGCTAGCTAATACATAACCACGTCGTGTAGATACTTCGGGACAAGAATAAAAAAAAAATTTACCTTTGCCCTGGATCAAATTGGTCTATTTACCTCCTATGAAATTCCATGTGTTAATTACTTGGGTTTAAAAAAATAACAATTTCAAAATTAGTACAATAAAAGAAAAAGAAAAAGTTATTGAAATAACACCAACCCAGAAAAAGACAAAAGGACACCCCCGAATATTCCGCTGTCATTTAATTATATCTCCTCAACTGTCGACCGTCCGATCACCCAAATCACAAATCGACGTTCGATAATAAAAGTCGTACTTGTATCAATCAAAGAAGAAAAAAAATGGGAGAACATGGTCGGAAATGAATAATGATTACGCCTCAAAACTTTGACTGGAAAAAGTCCCCTCTGCTGAATTCTTCGGTCTCTATCCCAAAATTTTTATCTTTTTCTTTCCTTCTTTCTTATTTTACTCTTTTAATTTTCTCTCTCTTCTATAGGCTCCGTTTTCAAACCCACGGAAAGAGAGAGAGAGAGAGAGGGTAGGTAGAGGAGAGGGATTTCAGCTTTGTCGAAGCCCTGCTGTGTTTTCCGGGTCGTTTTTGTCGTCCTTGGTCGTTTAGGGTTTTGCATTTTCTTTTTGCGGGCGCTTTTTATTTGTCTTGATTGAAGTGGGGAGTTGCAAGGAAGATATAGATTCTCAGGGCATTTGCTGATTTTGTTCCTCGATTTGTTGTTGGTAAAAGACAGAGAGAAAAAATGAATATGATGCGCAGGCTGAAGAGCATTGCTTCAGGGCGCTCTTCTGTTTCAGATCCTGTAATTTTCTCTCTACCTTTTCTCTTTTAATTTTGGTCCCTCCTTAACTTTTTCTCGTCCTTTTTTTCGTGCGATTATCATCGAATGTTTATGGCTTGATGCGATTGTCGAAGACGAGCGGCTTGTGATTTCCCCTCTTTTTTTGATGCAATATTTATTAGTATTTCGACAGCGTTTTGTGGTGTGTACAAATAATCGCCAACTGCGAGGAAATTTTGGAAGAAAAAAAAATCAAGGAAGTATAAAATCTTGTTGCCAATTTTAACAAGTTGGCATGTGCTGGAGACTGTTTGAAGATGAAATTGTTGACACATCGGTTTTTGTTGGTTGTTCATATCCTTATTACACGTGTGTCGGATTTCCGAAGCTATTTGATCTTTCTTTTCCTATACACTCTTTCAACTCTTGTTTTGCTTTATGTGATATCTTAGTCTATGATTGTCTTCCAATAATTGGATATTTAAGCTCCCGCTTTTGCTAATTTCTCGGCGAAGTCGAATTTGGCATTGATTTTTCTGACTATAACGGTTGAATTTGTGTTCCAGGGCGGGGATTTGAGCATTAAGAGGGCGAAATTGGAGCAGGAAATAGATCAGATAGTTGCTGCTGAAGAGGAGAAAAGAGAAAATAGCCTGAGGGATCTCGAGCAACGAGCTGAGCCCGATCCCATGGAAATCGTTGCAAACACTTCAGATGCTCTTGAACTTCCGAGAGAAATACACGAAATGAAAATTAAAGATGATAAACGGGAGACGCACGAGGATAATTCAAAGGTTTGCTACTGACTTTTTGACCCGTGTGCTAGACCGTTGACATGTTTAAAACTTAGCCTCCTTGATCGGTCTTTTTACTCAATAACCTTTTGTTTAAGGGTATTTTTGTCATTTTATAGTCCGAGAACCCTTGTGAGTTCTGCTGTCACACTGGGTACTCAGCAAAGTTGGGTACCCGTTATATAGCTGAGAACCCACTTTGACAGGGAACCCACTTTGCCACAGTGGGTTTTCAGCTGAGTACCTGTTTAAAAAATTGCTCTACTAAGGATTTGAACCATGACTTAAATAGATGACTGATTACACAACCACTGTTTTACATTGACACGAAGGACGCTGTTTAGCAAGGGTATAATAGTATTTACACATTAGGAAGGTATTTTTTAAAAATCTCCATGTTCAAAGGCTATGTTCCTAAATTGCCAGAGAGAGAGAGAGAGAAAGACAGAGAGAAAGTTGTTTGATGACAAGTTGTTAAACCAACGTTGTTTGTTTGGTAATTAATATAGGATGCTGATCCAACTATGGTTAGTGGCAATGGGACTGAAACTGGTCAGATTATTGTGACTTCAATTGGCGGCAAGAATGGACAACCAAAGCAGGTGATGGTTTTATGTCTCAACGTCTCTGTATCTTATTTCTCATCTCCTGTGAATTTTCTCTTACAATCACTTAAAATGTTTCAGATTATCTCTTTTTGCATATTTGTGTCTGAACTTTTTTTTGTTTGTTCCTCAGACACTGTCGTACATGGCAGAACGCGTGGTTGGAACTGGGTCATTCGGAGTTGTATATCAGGTATAAATAATTGAACTGAAGTACTAGGAATTCTCATTATTACTCCAAGCCCCACAAATTTGACGAAGATGTAAGTTTTCATTCTCTTTATCTACAGGCTAAATGTCTTGAAACGGGCGAGTCTGTGGCAATAAAGAAGGTGCTGCAAGATAAGAGATACAAGAACAGAGAATTGCAGATAATGCATCTCCTTAGGCACCCCAATGTTGTTCAGCTGAAGCATAACTTCTATTCTACTACCGAAAAGAACGAAGTGTACCTTAATCTTGTTCTTGAGTATGTATCGGAAACTGTTTATCGGGCTTCGAGGCACTATAGTAAAGTTAACCACTGTATGCCTGTTTTCTACGTCCAGCTCTATACTTACCAGGTAAATTATATATATATATATATATATATATATATGCCCTTTCTTATGTTTTGGTTTATTTATCGGGATTCTTTTATGTTGATTTAATCCGATGAATTTATTTTCCCAAAACATGCAGATCTGTCGTGCACTAAATTACATACACAGGGTTATCGGCGTGTGTCATCGTGACATCAAGCCTCAAAATCTTCTGGTAATTCCTTTTATGATAATATTTTCTTACACCATGTGAATATATTGCGAAATTGATTTTCAGTTCATAGAATCATCTTGTACTATTCTTCCCCCGTCTGCTACATTGTCTCTTCTATGCTCTCTTGAAGGATATTATTCTTGTCCTGTATTATTCGTGTTATTACTTTTTATCTTTTTTTGGATTTAATGTTGTTCTTTCTGTGCTTAAGGTCAATCCTCACTCGCATCAGGTCAAGGTGTGCGATTTCGGGAGTGCAAAGAAGTTGGTAAGTGAAAAAAATACCGGTGGTAGCTGTGGCCCCATTTATATTTATACGCGTGTGTGCATGTATATATATATATGTATATATATATATAATATGGATTACTTAAATAGAATATTGTTTTTTTCAGGTACCCGGCGAACCGAACATTTCTTACATCTGCTCCCGCTACTACCGTGCCCCAGAATTAATATTCGGGGCCACCGAGTATTCAACCGCGATCGATATGTGGTCAGTCGGTTGTGTCATGGCCGAGCTGCTTCTTGGTTCGGTAAAGCTCTTTCTCCTCTATTTGTATCATTACATTTTAGAGAGGTAGAAAACCTTAAAAAGGTCCCCGATATTTACCCAGTGGACCAATTTAGTCCCCAGTGTTTTGTCTGAACCAAATTAGTTCCCGATGTTGTCATTTTTGGAACAATTTGGACCTTCCGTCATGATTAACGGGAATCACGCGCGTGCCTCACACATTCTGTTAAGCATGACGGAACGACCAAATTGGTCCAAAATCGACGACATCGGGGACTAAATTGGATTAGGAGAAACATCGGGGACTAAATTAGTCAACATGTAAACATTCGGGACTATTTTGGGTTTTCTCCCTTTCAGAAATTATCTAACTGAAAACAAAAAAAAAACACCTTGCAGCCTCTGTTTCCCGGGGATAGCAGCGTAGACCAGCTAGTTGAAATAATTAAGGTAGGCATTATCCTTTTTCTTTCTTGCATTTAATAAAAAGGTTCCATTGCTCACCTCGAGCTCGGTCCTTACCAGGTTCTGGGGACCCCGACTCGGGAAGAAATAAAATGCATGAACCCTAACTACATCGAGTTCAAGTTCCCCCAAATCAAAGCACATCCATGGCACAAGGTTTTTTTTTTTTTTTTTTTGCAAATTTCCCCATCTGTATTATTACGTGATTCCTAAGTTGGTAAGAAAACTGAATAAACTTGCTTACAGGTATTCCACAAGAGAATGCCACTAGAAGCAATCGACCTGGTTTCGAGGCTGCTTCAGTATTCCCCAAGCTTACGTTACACTGCGGTAATTCTCTCCCGTTCATCATTCGCTAAATACAGTATAAATTCGATAAATTAGTACTCGATTTTCTAATAACTTCTCTTAAGATAATATTTTGGCCGGTCCCGACTTCTTCGGAATAAGGTTCTATAAATTAATAGTTCGATGAAGTTATAAGACTTAATTGTCTTTTACTTGGAGGTCTTTTGAAAAATGTCTTTTACCCGAATCTCATTTCTAATTTTCATTATCATAGTAAGTGACTGCTGGTGTTTTTTCTCATAGCTACACGAGAAGCATAATAATATGTGAGTCGAAGTTTTTGAATGGTGTTAGTAAATTGAGTATTTCATCTAATGAAATATTAATTAATATATAAATTAAATACTATTAATTGAATAAATTAATAACTCGTGTAATTGACAAATTTTGGTGGTCTCGTGAGTATTAATTTATAGAGTTTATACTGTCGAACACAATTTTCGCGTATAAATACACACACACACGCACACACACACACACATATATATATATATCATATATATATATATATATATATATATATTTGTCTACGTATTGAGTTGCTGCTATATTATCATCAGTTGGAAGCCTGTGCGCATCCTTTCTTCGATGAGCTGAGGAATCCTGATGCTTGCTTGCCAAATGGCTGTCCACTGCCTCCTCTCTTCAACTTTACACCTGAAGGTATCTTTCTTTCTATGTATCTTTCTTTATATGTAATAACATAGTAATTTATTTATTTTTATTTCTTTTTATTTATTTATTTTATTTTATTTTCGGTAGAATTGGCTGGTGCACCTCCTGAGCTGGTGAAACAACTGGTTCCAGAGCATGCGAGGACAGTTGTTTGATTTAATATTTCATGTTGCTGCTTTGTAGTAGTATCTATGTATGTATATCCTGAAGTTATTTGTTGTTACATGAACATATAAAAGTGTCTGTTTGTACGTTAAAAATGAGCTCAAGTTTCGAGCCACATTTTTTTTCTTTCTTTCTATGTTCTATTACAAGTAATCTATCTACCTTTTCTAAAATGTTTGTGTGGGGTTGGGACGGACCACACATACGTGATGATTAGTTCCGCATTATTTGGAGTTTATTCTATAATTGACGGTGAGGTTCAAATTTGAGTGTGGACTCAGTTGAAGTGTTGGAGGTAATCGGGATAATTTTAAATAAAAAAATGAATTATGTGTGGTTAGATGTAAACTTTATGGCCTTGTTTGGGTCATGAGTTTATACTTTTCAAAGTTAGTTTATACCATATTGAAGTGTTTGTTTCATAAATTTATATAAAGTATGAGTTTACATTCTACCAACTTTAAACTCTTATACAAGGGTTTAAATAAACACACATTTTATTTTATACCCACTAATTAGTTTTATATAAACCTTACTAATTTAAACCCTCCTAAATATAAACCGACCAACCAAACAAGGCCTATATGTTTGGAGAAACATACTAATTTTCGGACCAATGTCCAAACAATTTTTTCAAAATAAAGTTTCTTTAAAAAACGTGAAATATATAGGGTTTGAAGCTCCTTTTGGTAACACATTCGGGGGAAAGAGAACTTTCAATAAGAGAGAAAACTAAGAAAAACATTAAGCTTGCAATTGGTATGCAAAATTCAGTAAGGAAAAGTGTATGGATACAATTGTTGAAGCGTGGCGTACAATTATTTGATGCACTAACATAGTTTTTTGTTGTGATTTTCACACACGAACTCCGCTACCAAACGCACCCTAAAAGAAAATGATATTCAAATTTTAAACAAAAAGAACTAAAAATCTACAATAAACCACTCTAACTAGCACTACATGCAACATGGTTATTAGCCTAAATCCATAGGTGTTCAAAGGTGAAAAAAAAATCATAAATGAATAACCATCGGTCAATAATTCGATTAACAAAATGGTTAACGGTTAAGAATCGTAATGATGATTTTCACGGTTAGGTTACAATTTATGAAAAATCAAATCGTATTTGCGATTTTTTACTATTAAAATCTAGGGCGACGTAGAAGGTGACGAGCAATTGCTCCTGACTTAGAAGGCCGGAGGAAAGCTATGCCCATTTACAAAAGGAACTTGTTGATCGATGTAGACAAAATAAATAATTAATGTTTCGTTCAATAATGCATATTATCGAATTGTCCGTATACATATGCCAGCACAATTAATTAATAACCGTCCGATCAACTCAAACCTAACCCTCATCTTCATTCACAATACTTTGGATGGGAACGCATAATTATCCCGAAGCAACCCGAAAAAAAAATAAAATAAATCGAAACTCAAAGCACACACTAACGCTTGAAACGATGTCGTCTGAGAACAGCCCTAGCTCCCCGACCGATGCCTCGACGCCTCTGCTGTCGCCCAATCGCCGCTCCCCGTCGCGATTCCTACGCCGAACACCGAGCCTCCGTGGCGCGGCGAGGTTCCTCCGCCGCAGCCGAGCCATGCGCGAGCCCTCTGTCCGCGTCCGCGAGTCCGCTGCGGAGCAGATCGAGGAGAGGCAGTCCGATTGGGCGTATTCCAAGCCGGTCGTCGTGCTAGACCTCGTGTGGAACGTGGCTTTCGTGATCGTCTCGATCTCGGTGCTGATCATGAGCCTAAAGGAATCCCCCTCGATGCCTCTGAGGCTGTGGATCGTGGGATACGCTATGCAGTGTGTTTTGCATATGGTGTGCGTTTGCGTGGAGTATAGGAAGAGGATGGGTTTGGATAATCAGCAGCTGGGCCAAAGTAGGTACTCTCCTCCTAGGAGCTCTGAGAACTCGGCCAGCTCGGGGAGCGATGACGCAGAGTCTGTGGAGGAGTACGCTCTGCCTCCTCGGAGGGAGAATGAAGACGAAACTAGGTACTGTCTATTTGTCATTCATTGCTTTATTGAAAGTGTTATATTGAAGTGAATTTGCATTTGAGGCCATACTTTACTTTTTGTTTGGTTTCTTTTCGTTTTCATTTTTCGTGAAGAGCTAAGGTTTGTAGTGCTATGTGTTTAGCTATGTTGAAGTTTGTATCATTGGAAGGGTGTGATGTATTTATGAATTATTCTGGTGACTCTAGGAATCTTGGTCAATTAAAATATTGAATCCGTAATGTTCTTGAATTCTAAAATTTTTCTAGTTCTGATGAAGTTAGAACCTTAAGTAATTTCAGTTGCGACCATGTTCTGTGCATTGTGCAATTAAATGTTCTAACTGAGCCTTTCTTGAAGAATGATGATCGGTGTTATTATCATCTCCTTTTTATACACTTTCACATAGTGCGAATGGAAACAGACGGTAATGAGTATTTCGGCGGTAAATGACATGCCAGAGGACAGTAGCGCTCAGTTTAAGCTTTGTTGATGAAGGTTTATACTATGTAATTCTAGAGTTGGAATGCTGCTTCATTTGATCAATAAACTAAAAAGACTGCTTTCTGAGCTAGTTTTGAATTTTTGTTTGGTTGAAAAATGGTTAACTCTAAAGAGGATTAACTGATGCGTTTGTTATGGTTCTATATGTCAATTTTCATAGTTCCTCAATAGCTTTAGTAGACTTTGGTCTATAATAATTTGACGTGTCTAGAAACGTATCGAGACTAACATTTCCAATTCCAGTGATTGTGGAAGTGGTATAGCTTGTATTGGTTAATCAATATGTATTGTTATTCATGTTCTACCCTATAATGGCAAGCTGACTAAACAATGATGATTCGCATAATAACTTGTGCTGACTATCATTTTTGTTTATTGTTCATATTCGTGTCTGGGTTTGTTTATTTGCTAGTCTACATGCATATCTCTGGTCCGAATTTGTGAAAAGGGTTATATTATGTTGACATTATTTCCTCCCATTATGGCAGTGTCGCGAGACATCTGGAGTCTGCAAATACTATGTTCTCATTCATCTGGTGGATAATAGGCTTCTATTGGGTATCTGCTGGTGGCCAAAGTTTGCCCAGTGAATCACCTCAGCTTTATTGGTCTGTATCCATTCGAATCGACGTGCTGAATGCCATCTCGTTCTCATAATGTCGTTCAATAATAAAACCTTTGGGTTTTTTTTTTCACTGCAGGCTTTGCATCACCTTTTTGGCATTTGATGTGTTCTTCGTTGTCATTTGCGTTGCTGTGGCATGCATCATAGGAATTGCTGTCTGTTGCTGTCTGCCATGTATCATTGCAATCTTATATGCTGTCGCAGATCAGGTAATTTTTTGTTAAAGAATCTTTAGCTGCTCTAAACGAGCAGAAAAGATCGAAGTGCTTGTAACTCGATTTCACCGATTCACATCGGTGGTTGAACTTGAAATATATCGGTCTCTTTGTGCGTTGATTAGGTATTAATTTGATAGTATGATCCAAACCAAATACTGCTTAATGGAGCCTTTCTATTTCTGCCTCTACGGGTCTTCTAGTTGTTATTATTTGGGAAGAGCTGTGATTATAATTCTCGTATAACAAAATAAGATTTTAACAAGAAACCATGTTATATCGTTTTCTGCGTTTTATAATCTTCACAACACTTGACATTATACAGGAAGGAGCTACAAAGGAAGACATTGAGAGACTACCCAGATACAAATTCAAGAAAATCGGCGACTTCGAGAAGCAAAATGGCGAAATACAAGAGTCATTCGGAGGCGTTATGACCGAGTGCGACACCGATTCTCCCACCGAGCACGTTCTTCCCCTCGAGGATGCGGTACGTCCTTCTATTTCTACTGTTCCCACGTATCCGTCCACCTTAATAATATAAGATCCAACAATCACTTTCTGAAAATTTACTGTTTTCACTCATCATCATGTGGTTCGGAAAAAGTCTCGGATTTGCACCAGGGCCCTAAATTTTTAGGACCCAAATTTCGCATACACCTAATAAAACTATATATTTAGGGCCACATTTTTTTTGGATCAAATCGATCAATGTTATTACATCTTGAGGGTCTCACTTTGTACAAGAACGGGGCAACAAAAAAAAGGCCCCGTCATTTCATTGGTTACTACTATCCTCTGTTAATTGATTGAACAATATAATATGCCTCTGCTGCTGCTGCTGAATGTGTTTATAAATTGAAAGGAATGCTGCATTTGCCTTTGTGCCTACGATGACGGGGCTGAGCTGCGGGAACTGCCTTGTCGCCACCACTTTCACACGGCGTGCATCGACAAGTGGCTGCACATAAATGCCACGTGTCCTCTTTGCAAGTTCAACATACTTAAGAGTGGGAACCAAAGTGGTAGTGAGGAGGTATAGTTGCTCCACTTTGCCAAGATTTGTTGCATGTCCGGTGATCTTCTTGTTGGACCCAAAGCAGAAAAATGCGGACAATGTCGCTGTCGTATTTAGAGATATATTATTAATATTATTATATGTGGTGTTTGTGATAGTTTTATTTATTCAGTGTGCATGTTTTATACTGATGTAGTGATGATGTTGGGAGAAATACATGGTGATGCTGATGTACAAAATAAAAAATAAGTGCTTTCTCAATTTTCTCGTCATAACAAAAACATTGGATGTACATTACTGCGTGTTGGTTTTATCTAGTGGAGAAGTGGGCTTCCTTCAAATCTACCAATATTTGTGTGCATGGATAAAAAGAATTATTGTTAATGATTATGGGCTAGTGTGGTTCCACTTTTGTTTTGTAAGTACATCAAACTTTTGAAAAAGTGATATAAAATAATTCAGAAAGTCATTAAAAGTTGATTCTTTCAAATGAACTTTTAGAGAAATAACTTATTTTAAAAGTCCATCTAATTTTTTTCACCAAACATATTTTACTTCTCAAAATGGACTTTTAAGTTAGAAGTTCATTTCAAAATATTACACAGATGGATCCCAAAATACATGATAATGAGTTTTTTTCAAAATTTAGCTTTTTAAAATGTAAATTTATTTTTTTGAAGTATTGGGTGAAAATGAACTTTTAAAAAAATAATAGGAAATAATTCTAAAAAGTCATTAAAAGTAACTTCTCTCAAATGAACTTTTAGGGAAGTAACTTATTTTAATAATTCATCTCAATTTTTTCACCAAAATATTTCCTTCTCAAATTGGACTTTTTAGGTTTGAAATCCATTTCAGAAATGTTTCCAAACACCCTTCTCTAATTACTTTCCACAGTTTGCCAATAAAACAATTTTAAGAAAACATTAGATAATTATAAAAATAAAATCGAGAAAGTCAACACAAACATAACATATGAATACTACGAATAAGAAGAAAAAAAAGAAATGAATCATAAAGAAAATTTGGGTTTGAATATGAACATGGATACTCTAAATTCATGGTGAGCGAAAGTGAAAATCCCCACCCTATTTTCAAGCCTACTCTAATTCAATCACCAAGTGAAAAAAAAATAAAAAAAATCCATGCTTTTAGCATATCTAATCTGACAAGCCAGCATATAGTTACATCCTCAAACAACTGTAAAGAAACAACGGAAATGTATTCAAAGAGAATAATAAAAAAAAAAACTATATGTAAGTGTCACTATCAGCCAATTTATCAGGACAGCAACCAACAAATAATAACATCAATTGAGGAGAATAAGTGTATATGAACGAATGTTATATACCTCCACTGCTCTCCTCCCTCTTCACCTTTCCCGTCTCCGTTTCTCCGGTCCGTTGGCCTTCGCTGCTCGAACCGGACGGGTTCAGCCCGTACTCGCTCGTCGGGTTGCTGTAGAGCCCGCTGCTCTCGTACTCTCGGCTGCTCGCGAGAGCCATCTTCCTGAATTTCTTCATGTCCTCGTTGTATTGGGCCGTGTCGTAATCCGAGCTCTCGTGGGAACTGTAAACCGAGCTTTGCCCTGGTTTTATCCCTTCGTTCAGATCCGACAACGATGCGTCCCCGTCCAACGCTCTTAACACCTGCACAGTCAACGTATGTTGGAACTTTAATATCCGTATATATATATATATATATATATATATATATATATAATATATATATATAGAATTGCTATGGTGAGCAACCACCGTGAGCACCGTCGCCCAAATCTCGTCTGTTGTGCTTTTCCTCCATCTCCGACGCCGCCATCACCTCCAACGTCCCTCTCAACTCCACCAGTACCTCTACCGTCCGTCTCGGCGCGTTGATTTCTAAGAAATTCATCATTTTGGCATCCCGTTCACCTATGTGTGATAAATGATGGATTTCTTAGAAATCAACGCGCCGAGACGGACGGTAGAGGTACTGGTGGAGTTGAGAGGGACGTTGGAGGTGATGGCGGCGTCGGAGATGGAGGAAAAGCATAACAAACGAGATTTGGGCGACGATGCTCACGGTGGTTGCTCACCATAGCAATTCTCATATATACATATATAAAATTAAAATACGATGCACAGCTTTCACGCTTATTAAGCTTTTAGTTAAAGTGGTCATTCAACATGGAAGGAGAGCTCAGATCAAGAGAGGTCATGAGTACGAATCCTCAAGACAACCCATTTAAGAAAATTGCGCAGGTTAGATAATAAAGAAAATCAGCTTAGACGTGAGGGAGCGCGATGAAATAATATATATATAAAATATGGTACAATCCCTTCAAGAATAAGCTTTTACGTGAAGTGGTCATTCAACATGGTATCAGAGCTTCGATCAGGCCAAAAGATGTCAAATATACGATGCACACGACCACCCATTTAAGAAAATTATACGTCTAAGTAATAATAAAGAAATCAGCCTAGACGTGACGGAGGCGCAATGGAAATATAATATATATATATATATATATATATATAATCTTTTAGGTAAAATGGTCATCAACATGGTATCACAGTTCAAGTCAAAAGAGGTCATGAGCACGAATCCTCACGACCACACGTTTAAGGAAAATTACACGTCTAATGTTAGATAATAAAGAAATCAGCCTAGACGTGAGGGACGCGCTTGAAATATAATATATAAAGGTAAGAAATATGGTACACTCCCTTCAAGACTAAGCTTTTAGGTGAAGTGGTCAACAAGGCATCAGTCCCAAAATTAAAGGGGACTGAACCACAATTGCCCTTCTTTTCTAATCAATTCAAGTTTGGATTTTAAAGGTCCTTTTTCGCACCCTAATTTCGGTACTTACTTGGCTCATTCTTGGCCTACGCTTTGCGGAGTGACGAACACAAGCAGCCGCACAAGCGACCATCCGAGCCATCTCGTTGTGATTGTATTTGCTTCGTAGGTTCGCGTCCACCAGAGAATCGAAGTTTCCATCTTCGAGGGCTTGCGTGAGCAATGGCCGGGCCTGAAAATATTTGTAGACACATATTACATACAAGAAGATTCATAAATCCCATAAAAATTAGATTTTTACCACAATTTTACTCACAATCTACCTACAAGAGGATAAAATAAATCCTAAAAAAAATTGGATCTTTTCTACAATTTTACTCACCCAATCAACCAAACCATCATCGGTGTACGCTTGAGTGTCATCAAGGGGGCGTCGCCCCGTTATCATCTCGAGCAGCATCACACCAAAGGAGAATACGTCTGACTTCTCCGTGAGTTTTCCCGAGGAAGCATATTCCGGCGCCAGATACCTATAAGTAATGTAATAATCCATTCATGTGCCTTTTTACAACCCGGAGATGTAATAAAATCTAATTTTATTCTAACCCGAAAGTGCCCATCACCCGCGTAGAAACGTGCGTGTTGGCATCAGAAGAGAACTTGGCAAGGCCAAAATCAGCAACCTGGGCCATCTCATACATATATTCTTATCTCACTATCATCACAGTTTTCGAGCTTTCACATCACTGAAAAATTTAATGTTATTACTACCTTTGCTTCGAAATTAAAGTCCAGTAAGATATTAGAAGCCTTAATGTCCCTATGAATAATCTTCGGATGGCCTGCAAACATACATCAACATTTAATTCCCAATCTTTTCACCGATCAATAAATGACCCAAAAAAAACTCACAATCCTCGTGCAGATACGCGAGCCCCTTCGCCGAACCGAGGGCAATCCTCAACCTCGTAGCCCACTCCATCACCGGCCTTCCTTCTCCTGCAAATGACCCTAAATTAAAATCCCAGTTTTTTTTTTTATTTTTTTTCAAATCGAATAAAGGGATGATTTTGAAATTGAACTAACCGTGCAGGTGGAATTCCAAGGTATTATTAGGGACGAATTCGTAAACGAGCAACCTCTGAGCCCCCGAGATGCAATATCCGACGAGGGACACCAAGTGCTTGTGGTGGACTCTGCTAATGATTTCGACCTCGGCCTGAAACTCGCGTTCCCCTTGACCGCTCCCGACCTTGAGCTGCTTCACGGCGACCTCCTTCCCGTCGGGGAGGAGGACCCCTCTGTGGACGTACCCGAACCCGCCCTGCCCGAGGAGGTTCGCGTCCGAGAACCCGTCGGTGGCCATCGCGAGCTCCTCGAAGGTGAACGTGTTCTTCGAAAACCCTAGTAAGCCCATGCCCGGAGGCGGAGGCGGTGCTGTTTCTGAGCCGGAGTAGTTCGAACCGCCGCTGCTGCTGAGGTAAGCAGGTGGTGGTGGTCGCGGTGCTCCTCCGGGAGGTGAGTGGAGTTTGTGTGGCGGCGGCGGCGGTGTGAGTGAGGCCACCTGGTGTTTGGGTGGCGGTGGTGGGTTGTGTTGCCAGTTGTGTACGGCAGCACCACCACCGTAGGGATCAGCTATAAGCATTAATTACAATAACATCACTGTAGAGCGGCGGTGTAAATTTTAAGGAATAAACAGAAAAAAAAAGAGTCGTACGTTTAGGTGCGTGCGGTGGAGGCGGCGGTGCTCTTCTCTTCTTCTTTTTGCAGCATATGAACAGAAGGCTCAACAGAACGAGTATCAACGCGCCTCCGGTAGCTATCCCCACCACTAAACCAGTAGACACGCCACCGCCTGATGATGGCGACGGCGGCGACTCTCGGTTGTTGTAAGGGGGGTACGGTGCATATCCTCGATTCGTCGGAGGAGCTGGTGGGGATAGTGTTCGACCGGGAGGAGGTGGTGGGGTTCTGTTACCACCGCCGCTTCCGCCAGTCGGCGGGGCAGGGGGAGTTAACGGCGGGGAGGGAGGGCTTGTGGCGGGTGGACGAGTGGACGAAGATGGCGGAGATGGAGGGCTTGTGGTGGGTGGCGGAGTGGACGAAGAAGGCGGAGATGGAGGGCTTGTGGTGGGTGGTGGAGTGGACGAAGACGGCGGAGATGGAGGAGTTGTCGCGGGCGGCGGAGTGGATGAAGGTGGAGATGGAGGAGTTGTGGCGGGTGGGGGGCTTGTGGTGGGTGGCGGAGCGGATGTCGGCGGAGATGGAGGGCTTGCGGTGGGTGGTGGGGTAGTCGACGGTGCAGGTGGGGAGGCAGAGCTGGCCGGAGGAGGCGACGTCGCCGGTGTGGTAGGCGGCGGGGAAGAGGTGGCGTTCGACGGCGGCGAGGATACCGGCGGCGGCGACGACATCAAATTCAAAACCTCGCTCAGTCTTTTACACTAAAATCCACAATCAACACTTGGAAAGAATCAAATTAGGGATTTGAGGATGAGCTTCTCTTCTCTTGAATCTTGAGAAGGGTCAAAAATCTGTTCGTTGAAAAAGTAAAGATTGAAGCAAAAATGATCCGCACATACACACACACCGCCGAGTAATATATAATTTTATATCAATTTCTTTTGTATTAAATTAACCACGCAATTGACGCGGCTTCCTTACGAATTTTTATTCTCAGATTAGCTCCAAAGCTGTCATTTTAAGTGTTGTTTAAATATATATACATATATATTAATTTGCAAATGCAACATTAGGAATTTCTAAAAAAAAATATTAATTTAGAAGATTCTAATGCAATACAGTAATTAACTTCATGCACATCAAACTGACCGAAATAGGGGTGTAAACGAGAGCAGAGATCATAAATTTATAAGCTTGAGTTAGGCTCGAGCTCGAATTTAGAGCTCGATATTTTAAATTTATATTATAAAATTAATTAAAAGCTCATAAGATGGTGTATGGAGTTTGAGTTGAGCTTTATTCGAGTCTACGGTGAGTCACTCCATCAACCTAAATAACACGTAGAACTCTCTAACATATATTAATTTTACAATATAAATTAAATATAAGTTTAACATATCTGTATGTCTTGATAAATTATGCGTTCCCAAAAGGTAACACCTTTAATTCATACCATGTGTCTTAGGATATAGATGAAATTATAATATAAAAAATTGATTTGTAAGAAAAATAAAATAATAATTTGACTTACAGGCCAATTTTGACCTTTTTAAAACCCTTTCAACAATTATAAATGGATATTATCTTGGGGACTTAGTTTTTTTAATTAATACTATATATTGGAATATTCATGATTATGCTGTAGTTCGTGAAGAATTCTTCAGTACGTGCGAGTATATTGGAATATAGTAGAAGAACATAAATTTTTATATGCGTCATTGCCGCCGAGGCAAGTGGTAATTTGCACCGCTATAATTCTTTTATATAATAATAAATTCACATTCCTCCGAAAAAATATTATAACTTGACACCAACAATCGCTGTCATGTGACTTGAATATGGGGATGCTTTTTTTTATTTATTTAGTTAATCCGATTATTTAGATATAAATTATTTAAAGGGATTTTGAATGGCAAAATATGATGTGAACAATTGTCATAATATGGTATATAGAACACCAGATTTAAATACTAAATGGGCACAGACGTTCCTATAACCTTTGAGACTTAGGGTTTTGGACGGAGAGTCGGGATCAAATGGTGATAAAGAGATGACTTTGATTACCTGTTTGTGAATCAAACGGTGTTTTTTCTCTATTACATTACATTACGTAAAAAAATCTATATATCCAACATTACAAGTTATTTATTGCTAGAAACATTTCCATTCAAACTGTGAACAGATATCGGAGTAAGCTTGAAGAAACTAATGTATTATTTTGTCGTAATTTTATCGTATTATCAATGTTATTTTGGTGTAGTTTGTTATTTGATCGTGAATGTTTCACGTTTATTTAGTGATCTTATTTATTTTTTTGCCAACAAATGTTGATTTGTTGGATCTATATTGGGAATCCCAATTTCTCATGGAGGCACAGTTAATAATATCAATCACATTCCAAATATCAATATTAGAATTTAAAATGAGGGATTGATCCTATTAATTTACAAGATTAAGAAATTTCTATTCGCACTCCTTCATCTCTATTTGGACCCCTATTAAAAAGAAATAAACGTTGAAATCTATGAATTAAATGTATTAACATTTCTAGTTAAAGTTTGACCAATCACTTTGCTCTGTCTAAAGACATATTTTCGCACCTTTTCAATAAACAAGTAAAAAATAAATATAAAAATCAGGTTTGGATATTATTATATGTTTTTAATTCGTATTATTTTTAGTTTTACTTTGCATTAATGGTTTCTTTTCTTTTTTTTTGTTGGTTAAGATATTCCCACGAGTGTGTAAACATGTGTTTATTATTGTTGAAAAAGCACATAATAATTTAATTTATATAATTTTTTATTAGTTTTCATAAGGGAAAATGAAGATTTTATTGTATAGATTAATATGAAATAATTTTATCATATGATCATTTTTTATTAAAATAAGATAAGTATTACTATTGTTAATCTAAAAATATTAATATTTATATTACGTAGAGAAACATTAATTAATTATATATAAAAAATTAAAAATAATTAATGGATCCAATTTATTAAAGAATAAAATAATCAATTTAACTTGTTAAAAAAAAACTTATTTATCCAATGTATTAATGATAAATCAATAATTTTTGGTCACGTAGTAACTTATTGTTGTTGAATTCAAGGTAAATAAAACACGTAGTATTCTAATATTTTTTACACACCGGGGTGTCAAATGGTGTCAAATAGTAGAACATATTAATCGAATGCATATGTATTTGGTTATTTATTTCCACCGGTGAGGAAAAATTTAAGAGCAGTTATCTTCCAAATCCGGACATGGTGGGACCCGCGCGCAACGTTTTATTCATTTTAAAACTTTTTCCTTCGGAATTGGCTGCTGTGATTACGCTCGCTTGGTCCCCGCTCTGGAATCCAAGTGTTGCCCCATTATCCAAATTAACACATCCAAAAAAATATCACGTGAAGGGACCAAACAAAAAATAAATTAATAAAACATCGTACTACACATATTACAAATTAAAAAAGTATATATATTTGACCTTACTCTTCTTTTTCTAATCTGAAAAGTATATGTTGAAGGTGATCCACGCCACCACATAAGAGGAGTAGATGAGGAATATAAGAAGTGGTAATTAATTAAACCCATAAATACGCATTAATTTATATTATAAATATTTTGCATTATGCTTTGCTAATTCATAAAAATACTTTGTAACTGCATTGTCATCATAAAAATTCCATCACAAAGCTCAATTCGACGACACCAAATAGCACACTAAACTCGTTTGTAAATACATAAATCGATCCCTCACATACAAGAGCCGCCGGCGGCTAACTCGATCTCCACGCGGTGCACCTTACGTTCCTCCGGGGGCATTTCCGTCAATTCCAACGTCACCAAACCCGAATCCTCCTCATATTCGAACTCAAGCGGGGCTAACCCAACCGCGCACCTCTTAGGCCTAACCGACGAGTAAGCCCCGAAACGGCCGCACCCCTTCACCTCCACATACACCAACCCCGTCGAGCCGCCCCCCGAGAGCTCGAGCCCTTCCACCGCACCGCCGGCATTGAACATGTCGATGAGGCCCAACGGAGCGAAGCACAAACCGGGTCGACCCGCATGCTCCACGGGCGCCACCGTGAACACGTCGTGCTCGAGCACCTTTAGGGAGACGGGGATCGCCGCGTCGCACGGCACGACGACGAGCTTGCGGGTCTTGTGCGAGTATATGGCCACGGCGTTATTACCGCTCCAATCGGCGATGTTAGAAGATGCTTCGGAGATGAGATGCACGTCGCTTCCTTTGATGTGTCCCGTGATCGCCTCGGGTTTGGTCTCGTGGAAAGTGTTCCTCCTCTCGAGGCTATTCCACGCGGCCCCTTGGCAGTTGTATACTCCGAGCACTCCGGTGTGCTTGTTCATGTTCCATATCTTGAGCAAGCTGATCGAAAAACCGGGAATTTAATTGCCCGTTTACTCATTTGGGAGAAAGCCATTTTTTTATCCCCGAAAGGGTAAAAAACGGGGTCCGAAATGTAGATCAAAATAGTCTAAAATCGATAAGATTGGGGATTAAAAGTGGCATCTCGGAACATATGGGGACCAAAAACGACATTATCCCTACCCATATAATAACTTAGATGTTCGTTTGATTATAATAATAGTTTGTTGGGGGTGTGGAACCCAATTCCATATCTGTTAGATAAAAAAGTTGTGACCTGCATATACGCTTAGTAGGCTACTCTATATATTGCCAGTTGATTTTGATGGGAAACCCACTTAAGCTTCTATGATGGGCTTCTGAGTTTAGGCTCAAGGGGATATTTCAAAATAATTACGTAGCATACCTAACACCATCTCGTGCGGGATCCCAGAACAGGCAATCTTTGGTAGGCCGACCGGGCAAGCGGGCCCGGAGGACGGAGCCGTCGGGCAGGACAAGCTTCTTCAGGAGGTCAAAGTTGTGCTTCCCGGGAGCATCGCTGGTGAGGGCAAAGGAGACAACGCCCAAATTAAGCAAAAAAAAAAAAGAAAAATACGATCGAAAACCCTAAAATTGCTTCTCAGTACCTAACGTAGACAACTCCGCCGCTGATAGCCCTAGCGGACCCGTGGTACTCAGCCGCGGGGTGGAGCGAGTGAAACATGTCCCAATCGGGCAGCATTATCTCCCCGATGAAGACGCTGTTGTACGCCACCGCCGCCACGTGGATGGTGTGCGACGTCGGGTCCCGCGGGTAGAAATCGTCGGACGCCCTCACTATCGCGGTTTGGTTCGAGCTATATTTCATATAAATTGAAACAAAATTGAAATTTTCCTACAATCTCATGAAGAAGCAAATTAGGGCACACTTATACATACCAATACAAGGACTCAAGATTATGGCTCATGCAAGCAATGCACCCATTGTCCTCGAAATTCTTGGCGATCGACGCGTCGAGTGCGTGATGGTACTGCCTCGTGAGCTCGACCCGGCCCCCGAGGCCGGCCCCGAGGGTCTCGAGAATGCATTGTGCGTCCACCTTCACACCATCAACACCGGCACGGGTAAGGTAGCCGTGGAGCTCGTCGTAGAACCGGTGGACCTTCCTAGGGTTCACCAACCCGAGCCCCTCGAGCGCGATCGCATCAGTTTTCCATCCCGGTTCGTTCTCCATCACCCCGTTGCAAAGCCTCGGGAACTGCATGGCGGACTCGTAGTCCTCCATCTCCTTGACCCCGGGCCTCACCCCGCCCCAGTAGCCAGTTATCGCGTGCCACACGTACACGTACTTGAGCCCGTGCTTCTCCTTGGCAACGTTGACTATGTTTTTTATCCCGATAGCGGGGTCCACTTTTTGGAACTTCTCGTTCTCCCTTATTCCCGTGAGCCGGAAGAGCCGCGGAGGCTGTTGGCTCGGTTCGGAGGTCTTGGTTTTCGGGGTCTCGTCTAGGGAGACGGATTGCCACCCGTCGTCGATGATGACGAACTTCGGGGGCGTGGAGCCCGCTCGGAGGCTCACGAGCCCGGCCTCGACTCCTTCTTGGCTCACTTCTTGGTAGAAGGCGTCCCACGTGCACCACCCGAAGTAGTCCACGATCCCGGGCAGTTTCTTCTCGTCCCTGAGCCGAAACGTCCCGAGGTGCGACTTCACGGCCTTGATAGCCTCGTGTATCGTCTCGAATGGATCCATACCTATATATATGAATTATTAATTTTTTGACTAATTCCAAAAAACGAACTGAGAAATTTTTTTGTCACGTAGGTATTCCTACACAATGTCACCTTAGTCCCCACACTTCGACTCAGTTCGGTTTGAATCGAATCTTAACATCACTGTCGACTATGGGAAAACAATAGTCTTCCACCAGAACTCATATCCTCTATGGTCCAAGTGCCTTATTCCAAAGACACGCAGACTTCGACAGTCATGAGAATTGAACCTGTAACCCACAAAGATGTCAACCATCCCTCGGACAACTAAGCTATCCCACGGGAAAAAATCAACTGAGATTGTTTCTTTTTTTTTTTTTTCGTTGTGTTTTTGCACGAATTAAACCGCGCGAACGACCACTACACCTAAAAGTTCAGGAACGTATCGTATTTTAATTTTATCTATTTTACTGCCGACACGGCCCGTCACGTCTACGCTGATTCCTTTCTTATTCAGCTATCGACGTGTAATTTTGTGGCCCTCACGACCTCTTCGTCCTATTTCTAATACCACGTTGAATTACTATTTTAGCTTTATCATATTTTTAATATTATATATTTTTATTTCTCCAACGTAAACAACTAATCATATCTCTACCTGAACTGATGTAAACGCCGTGAGTGAAGACGGATCCAAGAATGTCCCCATCGCCGCTCTCCAAACACAGCTCAAGCTCGTCCCTTTCGTTCCCCTGAAGGCAGGCTTTGAATGGCCCCTCGATCAAAGGAAGAAACGCCGTGTAAACCGCCGCCTCCTCCGTACGATCTTCAGTCTCCACCAGCAAGAATTGGGTCTCCAAGGGGATCTCACGGCCGTGGCCGCCCATCTTCTGGGCCATCCACCACAGCTTGAACCTGAAGCAGGCCAAGAACCTCACGTCGCACAGCGTGCCCAGAGAGGTGACGTGGCGGCTGCTCTCTCGGTCGAAGACTGCCCCCAGAAATACGCCGCCGGCCTCCACGCTCGAGGTCGCCACCACGTGCTCGGGGACTTGCGTGAGTACGGCTCGGTCCTTCACCACCAGCTTTCTCTCCGTTATTACAACCGCCGGCTTTATTGTCATCTTTTTTCTTTTTTCTTTTTTTTCGTGTAATACAAAGGATGTTTTTTTTACTAGATAATGAAGTATATGTGTGAGTGATGGCTGTGTTGTGAGGAAGCATTTGTTGAGGAAATGGTTTATTTATAAAGCAGTGTGACCAAGTTGATGATTAAAGCTCAGCTGAGATCTATGGCTCTAAATTTCGTTTTTTTTCATTATCTTATAAAAAATATAAATACACGTTAATTTAAATTTAAAGAGATGATTTAAAAGTGATAACTGAGTCAGTAAAAAAATAATAATCTTACTTATATTGGATATTAACACACACAAATATATATATATATATATATATAGCTTAATTTGTTTACATGGATGTACGATGTGATTGTGCAATAATTTCGTATTTGTCACCACGTTGCTCGCATGGTAAATATATAAGTATTGGTCGTATAATAGAAACACATCTAGTTTTCTTCAATTTTTTTAAAGTACAGTTTACTTCTTTTTAGTATTGCATGAAGTCGGGTTTTTACATTTTGTCCGTAGCGTCTCTCCGATTCTTGTTCTTTCTTTCAAATTATAAAAAGAGAGGAAGACAATAAACATTGAGGGGGCAAAATCGCACGATGACAAAGGTGGAGACCTTAAGGATTTGTGGGTTAAGTCATGAGATAAAATTTCCCTTCCAATAATTTCTTAAATAGTACATATGAGTTTTATGATCCATGACTATCGTTGTCAGGTGAGTTTGTGACGTATTCATTTGGCCCCGGGAATTAGTCCCACAACTGGAGTGTGTGACACAATTAAACATTCGCCAGCTCCGTGTGGCGCGAGCCCACGCCGGTATTTACGTTCTAGCCCATAGCCAGATCGAGTTGGGATACCTCGAGACAACAAAAAAATAAACATCTGGATTCGAGGTTATTGGGACGATGTTTCTCCGGTCAAAATGAAGATGGAGAGTTGACGGTGATAATCTCTGGTAATTTTATTTATTCTTAATGTTTATAATATATTCATTATAGTTTTTCGTAAATTTGTTTACGGTGAATGTTTCATTATGTAATTATGTTTATTGTCGTTTTGACAATATTTCTTATATATTTTTTTCCTACATAACTTTTGAATTACTGGATCTATATAGGAACCCGAATCCCTCATGGATGCCCTGATTTCTGCACGGTGACTTCGTGTTTTCGAAGCAGTTCGTATTAATGAATTAGCGAGGATAATATTTACAATGTGAATTTGATATGTGTATCATACGTCCACTGCCACCCCAAAACCCACGCATTGTCACCCTAAACGAATATAAAAATATTTGATATATAATCTTCACCAGATTATAAATAATAAATTGAGTATATATCTGCATGACGCAATACTCCGACAAATTATTAACCCGTCGTTTTAGTTGTCGTATTATTAAAGTGCTTTGTCCAAAATTCAATCATGAAACAATGTAATTTCAGTGGTTCTTAATTTCTATCGGAGTATCTTTCTTTTGGGTCATTAACCATCAGATAGACGAAGACAAAATGACTTTTCAAGGAATTGGCCCACGAAAGGACACAACAATAATTCAATAAAAATCCACACAATGTAAATGAAAGTAATAGCATTAAAATTTACATGAAAGTAAATAGCATTAAAATTGTCCCCATCTCAATGATAATGTACCGGAAAGTAAATGTCACATGTCTGTCTCATAAATTAACTTATTCGTTGACATTAAATCACATGTTTTTTTTTCGCCTTCGGGGATTTGCTAACGCATCAACCATAGTCCATAGTAAAACCACTTCCCGATTAAGTTATTGTTGAAATTATTTATTACATTGTCGAAAAACTAGTATTACCCCGATACATATATAAATCAAAGAATGAGTAAGTTCAAACTTGTGATTAATTTATCTCACATCGAAAAACTAATTATACTCCACTCAATTTATAAATTAATTAGACATCTCCACTTATTAGCGATTGGTTTTATGCTGGAACCCTCAATTTAATACGGATAATAGCGGGTTCGATCTGCGATTTATCACGCAAAATTGTGTCACTAAGTATGCCATTTTTCGTTTTTGGGTCATTGTGTTTGATAATTGCGAAAATAAGCCACTAACTTTGAATGTCTTAACAAAATTGAATCACCGGTCAATTTTCCTACAAAAATCCAACAAGCCTGATGACATGTCAGCAACCATTTGGCGACCACGTCGAATTTCCAGTTATTTTGCCGAAAATTTAACCGGTGATCTAATTTTGTTAAGACATACAAAGTTAGTGACATGTTTTTGCAATTATAAAAAATAGTGATCCAAAAACGAAAATAAATATACTTAGTGACCCAATGTTATAATCCTCCCTCTCGATTTGATTTACCAACGTGTTAGCTTTGAATCGTGCCACATGATAGGGGGAATGTTTCGATTGTGTATCCCATCGAAAAACTAACTTTACCGGACTCAACATTATTGATACAATAATACTGAATCAGTGAAGTTAGACTTAAACTAATGCTCTAAAGAGATGCAACTGTTTATTTCTATAGGGTAGTTATTTGAAATAAATACCCGTTTTTATGGTATTTTATTTTATCTCCGATCAATAAGAAAAAAAACCAAGCTAGCTCTTTACCTTTCTCTCATTCTTCCTTTGTTCAATTCATTTCAAACGCAAATCAGCTAAGAAATACATAAATCAAGCAGTTTTCGTTTCCTATCATTAATTGATGGAATCCTCAATTTAACAAGCGTGGATTAAATATGAACATCATTGTCGATTACGAGACGAGCCCGACTTCCAGTGAGACTAATCATCTGATTTATGTATACACTCGCAAGCCACAACAAACATTAATAATCAAGACGATAAAGCAGAATCGAACATCTGACTTCCTTATCGAGAGATCACAATCAAAGTCATTTGACCCAACTTTGAGGATAATTAATTCACATGCTCACTATTGTAAAATCGGCAATTTAACTGCCAAACACATCCGACAATGGCTCAATTTTATGCCCTATAAATTTGATATATTTTGTACTGGTCAACCATAAACGTAAGTGCCAATGAGGCATTGGTCTAATGGTCAAGGTGAATGCTTTAAGGATTTGTGGGTTAGATCGTGGAATTGAATTCCCCCTCCCACAATTCCGTCTTCATGGACTTTGTAGCCCATGACTATCGGTGTCAGGTGGGTATAAAACGTATTCATCTGATCTCGGGGATTAGTCGCACCACTTGAGTGTGTGACGCAATTAAGCCTCCACCAGTTCTTTGTGGCGTAAGCCCATGCCGATATTTAGGGGCTAGAAATAGCCAGATGATACTTTGGGATAGGAAAAAAAACATAAACTTTTTTCGGAAAATAAATTCAGTAATAATAATAATAAATAAAATACTTTTTCTTTGTAAATATTAATGAAATCACACACAGCTCGCATCTATGAAATCACATGCATAAATAAACATATGGAAAATAGGTAAAATCTCGCAAGCCAATCAAAAGCTCGTCATGCTTCACTATTATTCCGCGATCTCGATCCCCACTGTATAGCATCAGCCACGGCCCTCTCTCGTTCCTTGGCAGCGATCTCCGCCGCCGCCGGACTCGGAGAAGAAGCGGAAGACGAACTCGCACTATTATCATTACAGTTACCATCCGGTTCCGACCATAGAGAGCTCAGCGCCGTCACCACGTCGCTCATGTAAGGCCGCATGTCCGCGTCCCGCTGGAGGCACATCGCTGCTATCGCCACGGCCTGGTTGAAGCTCTTCTTCGGAATCTCTTCGCGGAGAAGCGAGTCCCGCAGCTCGCTGTACCTCCCGTTGTCCTTGAAGATGGGCTCAGCCTGTTCGACGAAATGCCAAGGTGAAGATTCTGTTTTATTCTACTAACTTGAATACGGGGCGAACCGAACCGACCCTACCCGACTTACCCATGTCACTAGATTTTGAACCTCGTGCCTCCTCCTCGTGTCCACGGCCCTCTGGCCCGTGATGAGCTCGAGCATCACCACCCCGAAGCTGTACACGTCGGATTTTACGGTCAGCTGACCGGTCCGCTGATACTCGGGGGCACAGTACCCGTAGGTTCCCATAACCCGGGTCGAAACGTGGGTTTTTTCGCCCACGGGCCCCAGTTTAGCCAACCCGAAATCCGAAAGCTTAGCATTGTAGTCCTTGTCAAGCAAAATGTTGGACGACTTTAGGTCGCGGTAGATCACGGGCGGGCTCGCCTTGTCGTGCAGGTACTCAAGTCCCTTGGCCGCGTGCAGCGCGATCTTCATCCTCGTGGCCCACGGCAGCGAGGCCTGGCCCGGCGGGAGATCTGTATTGGAGAGGTATCAAGCTCGTAAAATTAGTCGTTTCATCGAATTTGTCTTGAAAATAAGATATCAATTTTAAAAATATGATGCACTGCTTTCAAGCTTAAGCTTTTAGATGAAATGGTGATTTAACATTGCATACTATGAATCCTCAAGATCATCTATTTAAGAAAAATTTCAACGTCTAAGGCTGAACAGGAAAGAAATCAGCCTAAAATGTAAGGGACATTTTTGAAAATAAAATATATATATTTGAAATATGATGCATTGCGTTCAAGATTAATCTTTCAGGTGAAGCAGTCATTTAACATTATATACCGAGTAAATGGTCTTCCAAGGATCCCAACGACATGTACTCATAAACCAATAGCCTCTGCTCGCCGTCGGAGCAATAGCCGATTAGGTTAACTAAATTCGGGTGGTGCAAGAGGCTCAACATCAAAACCTCAACGAGGAACTCTCTGTTCCCTTGCAATCCGTTGCGGTCGAGCTGCTTTATGGCCACCGTTTGAGCCGGTCGACCCTGTAACGAGATTAATTTCATATAATCAATTTACGAAAGCTGACAAAAACAAACTAATTAGTAATGTCCATAGGGCACGATCCAATGATTGAGTCGAGATAAATCGAGCAAGTAATCAGGTTCAATTTCACTTGGGGACATTGGCTGCCGTTGCTGTGTGGATATTGGAACGTTTACTACCTGGTTGTCCCCGAGGAATAGTTCCATCTTCAAAGCGTGTGGACCCCCCACGGGTTCTAAAATAATATAAATTATTATTACCTCATCGGTTTTATCGAGATAGCCTTTGTAAACTCGTCCGAATCCACCCTCGCCGATCAAATTATTCGATCTGAAATTCTTCGTGGCCGATGCGAGTTCCCGGAAGGTGAACGTTTCGGCCTTGATGTTGTTCTTCCCTCCAAGCTCGTTTTCGGAAGCTTTTGCGCCTGCCGCTTCCGGTGCTTTTTTTTTTTTTTTTTTTGATGTTCCGAGCAATAAAGACAAGAATATAATGCGTCACATTACCAACAAAAACATCATATTTTTTTACGTAAATACCAATTATTCCAAATAATGTATCGATGTATAAAACTCATTCAAAGAAAGACGTTTTCTGTAAAAATCTCACCATGGCGTTGATGGTGGTGCGATGGTTTTGTTCTGTGCCCGTGCGGAGACGGATGTCCGTGCGATCGAGAACGAGGGAGAGGAGTTTGTCTCCGATCGTCGTGTGTTTTCGTTTTATTGAAAGAGAAGCAGGAAAAGCAATTCATTTTTTTTATTATGTCCTTTTAAATTACAGCATTCATTTATCAGATTTTATAATGCCTTTTTTCTTAACACCGTTGAAAGAAAATTGTTGACTGATCTATTGGCTTCTGAATCATTTTACTCTTGGGAAATTTTTTATTTTTTAATAAAACTCTCGGGAAATAATTTAACAAACATGAAGCCGAAAAATAAGCAATAGGATACAGGATGATGAATCAACGTCGTATATTGACTAGAGTAAATGTGTTAAACATAGTAAATATATAATGGGAAAAAATAATATATGTTTATTTTTAATAAAGTTTCACACCTAGGAATGCAAACGAGCTCGAGGAATTATATATTTAGAAGTCGAGTTCGAAGAAGATAAACTCAAATTCGGCTCAAGAACTTGTTCACTCAACGAACCGAACTCGGCTACGAGCTTGAAGCATGAAATTATAAATTTAGCTTAATTAACTTATTGTTCTAAATATCATAAAATTTTGAAAATAAATTAATAAACCTCGCGAGGAAGCTCGAGCTCGACCATTATAAATTTGAGGACAGTGTATCTTGAATTTTTTATTAAAAGAAATAGTAAGCCCAAGCACCCATGACCCATAAAATAATCATCTCATGAGTCATACTTATAAACCCATGCCCATTACAGAATTCCGACCCGGAAAGAAATGGACCACCCGTTTTTCTATTCTTGACTTCTGAGTCAATATGTCATGTCTTAAACCTCTAAACCCTTTCACAAATAATAAACAAAAGCAGTTAAATAGAAAAACCTTCCCAATTAATCAGTAGAACCGAAGCATGTCATTCGCATTCCGGCGAATGCGCCATATAAACAATGTTCTACCAAGGTTCTTCAATCCTGCTGGTAATGAAATTTCTCTGGTCTCTTTTGTGCTTGTTTTGATAGGGTCCTGTTTCTCGAATTTTTAAATTGTTGACATACTTGTCGCAAAAGGTACCTTGAATCGGTCACTGAATGATGCTCTTCTCTCGATTTCTTCGATTATCGTTGTGAGGGATAGAGTCCGTACGAGGCTGGAATCCACAGGCTCTCAATGGTTAAGGTAATTTAGGCTTCTGATCGTGTTTTATGTTCATTTTATTTGTATTTAATTTAATACTTATTTCTGTGAAGGAATGTTGCCTAATGTGCAGTAGTAATTTGGGACGTTATATGTTCAATGAAGTTTCGTTGCAAATTAGAAAGGAAAAACTGTAAAATTGCAAATTTTTTCTTTTAGCCGTCCACGTGGTCTCTCAAGTTTGTTCATCTGGAACCGAATTCGTGAGCCACTTCCATGTAATATGCAGAGTGTCCTTCTTCGTTTGGAAACCTGGGGTGAAATGAAGCAGAAATTTGATGTCAAGTGAATCTTTTCATGCAATCTGCACTTGTTTTGTGCAATGGGGATTCTATAGTTTTTAGCAGTACTATTTATTTGCTTGGCAAACGGATTTCGATGATGTTTTAGCTGGCGATATGGTTTATTTTATTTTTGGATTTTCAACTCCATTTGTATAAGCATTAAATACTTTTAACATTATCCCACAATATGTTTTTGAATGGATTGGGAGTTGGGAGTGATTTCTGCTATATGTGGTCTGTGTCTCTCTGATCCATGCCCATCTGTTAGTTCGACTACAAACTTGAAATTGATAGCTTTCCAAGCTGTTGATAACACTCTTTTTCAGATATTCCACTTTGTCTAAAAGAAGACCCAAGCTGCAATCAAGTTTTGATATTTTGGAGTTCGTTAGATGTTCTCTTCATGAGCCTAAAGGTCAGAGAAGTGCTTGCTTAATTATTTCCCTAGTGAAAATTCGGAGCTCGTTCGTTAAGAAATTGGCATTTCGCTGTCTGGTTTGAGTTAATGTGTATTTCAGGTTCTCTTATAGCTTTACATTGGGCCTCTAATTTCTGCAGCATTTTTTTCCCCATTCTGTTGTGTCTTAGATAATCACAGAAATTATTATGAGAACATATTGAAATTGCGACATTTACTTTTTGGAACATTATCAGGTATTCCCGTTAGGAATATTATTATTTATCATCTGTCATTTGTAGTTCCTAATATCTCACGTTTGGAAAACTGAAAGTTTCGATGCTTAGAAATTTTCATCTGAGGCACTTTCGTTACTCTTCCAAAATGAATAATATTCATGTTCGAACATTCACGGGAAATCTTGTTAGGTATATGACTTTTATTATACGTCATTCGTAGTTCCTAATATCTCCCATTCGGAAAAATAAAAGTTTGAATACTCGTAAATGTTCATCCGAGACATTTCCTTTACTCTTTCAAAATGAATACGATTCTGATTTTGGCTGTATTTTCTTCACTCTTTCTTCCCCTTTAAATGGTAATATAATGATACGTATATTGTGATTGTATTTTCTTCCCCGTATTTTCTCCCTCTGCCAATGTGATGCATGTTGATGAAAGAGTTGCTTGCATTTCTCATAATGTAAAAACTTTTACATCATAAACATGGATGCTTGTGTCTTTTCTGCATTGTGCACTAATAGGATTCTATAATGACTGTACTTTCAGGTCCTTCCCATAGTTGGTTTAATACACTTTATGACTGCAATAAATTGCTTGAGAAAGACGAAATTGTCCTCGTTCTTGCTGGTGAATATGTTGAAGGTTCTCCAAAAGCAAGTCAAGAAATCCACAAGATGTTTGAAGGAGCCAAAATTCTTCAAAAAAGGTTGTAGGACACTGACGTCTCAAAAGCTTTCAAGGTCCATATTTGTCCATAATAGAACTTTTGCTGCAGGTACCCTTTCCTTAAAGTCGTGGGTTTGCAATATAGCAAATCACTGTCCATGAATGATGTCCCAACACAGTTGCTTCAAAGAGTTATCAAAGACTATATTACTTTTCCTTTATTATTGTCCAACAGGGATATGTTTGAGGTTAGTATTATAGTGTAACTTGGATGTGATTTAATCAATATCTGCTGCTGACTGCTGCATGTTATGCATGCTCTTTTTGATGTATATTGAATATGCCACTTATTTTACGAAATTCATGTCATCTTTATTGATGAAAATATTTGCTACATGGCACAAGAAATCTAGACTTATTTTCGTCCGAATTCATAGATGTCAACAAGAGATCTTGAAGGATTTAAAAAGATGCTTATACATGAATAGTTCATAGCCGACACTTGCGAAGATTAATTATCTGACAGCTTTCTGCAGTAACTTGTACCTCTTCCTTCATTTTTGTTTTTTCTTCACTGCCTTTGCAATATGATTCTCTCTACATAATCATGCATGCTATGACAATAGACATCTAATGAATATCTTAAGTGGTCATGTATCATTGAAATAGAAGTTAATCACTTGCTTTATTTATTAATAGGTAAACATATAAAACAGTTAAAGTAGCTGGATTCATTATTATGAAAGTTAAGTCATTCAAGCTTGACGCCATGTCAATACTTTTACAGTTAGTCATTCTTGATCTGTTAACAGAGGTTCCTCTTTTGTGCAGCTTGTTACGGAATTTCTATTTCTAATATGTGCAGTAAACTTTAGGTTTTAAAGATGCTCAGAAAATTGTCTCGTTTATCTTCTGTTTGTCTCTCTCTGTTGGTTTAGAATGCACCCTGCTACATCGTATCCAGAGGACTCGAAAAACCTATATTCTTCCCTGGAAGCAACGGTGATATTAAGCGACTTGATAAAGGTGTTTTACTTGTCCCTACTAGTTGGATCAAGTTACAGTTGCCCCTTCAACTTCCGTGTTGTGTTTCTTTTCCCTTAAATCAATTTATTTTGGAACCTCATTGCTTCCACCTTTTACCATCCTGCAAATTATCTTGTCAAGTTAATGGGAGAGCTTATGTTCTTCACATGGTCGTTATAGTCAATTTCTTCAGATTGCATATTCCTAACGTAACAGTTGTGTGTGGAGAGTTAATCTGAATTTTGTTTCTGTTCTCGAGAACAGCCATTCACGATTTGAGTGCTGAAAGTGGCAAAGTAACTAAAGCTATCGATTCTCAAAGCTATTGGGTCAACCCTGTAGATGTTTCGAAGGAACCAGAGGTGTTTTCCGCCTCAAGAAACCTAATGCTTTCGTTCCCAGGTTAAAATGCATCTCTAGTTTTCTCCTCAGTTCCTTAGTAGATTACTGTTCTTGTCAGTTAACTTTGAGTTTCCCACAGGTTGCATTTCAGCTGATGAAAGTGGCAATCGATTCTTCCTTTCTGATGCGAACCACCATAGGATTATTGTGCTTGACAGCAACGGGATGATTTTGGATGCTGTGCGTACTAGATATGATAATAATATTCTATAATCTGAAATCTTTATCATATAACTTATTTTAAAAAACAAAGCCCATAAGTCCAAAATCATTGTGCCCTCTCAGATTGGTTCATCACCTGGATTTGAAGACGGAGATTTTGAAAATGCTAAATTAATGCGCCCCGCAGCTTCATTGTATCTCGCTGAAGAGGATTGCCTGTATTTTGTGGATTCAGAGGTATGGCTACTGAGTATCTCTTCCTTGGTAATAAATATGCTCATTGACTTTCTGTTTTCTACGGTGCATCACTTGTTATTCGATAAGCAATATGTTGTTGTAGAATATTGAGCCATGTGACTATGCATAGCGGTTCAGGAGCCACCGGAATCAGTTGTCAGAGAAAGGAATGATTCAATTTTCTTTAGATAAGTATTCAAGGAAAGAAGTGCTGAAGAAATAGAAGCAAGTTGAATCAAATAGAGAGAAAAACTATATTCGTGGGTTCATAGTTCACACACTATAAGTCCGGTGTTAGAGTATATAGGCCGTAATCAACCGTTTGATTTAAATGCGAGAGAATAAGAATATTTTATCGAATAAAGGATATGAACCGAGAGATAATCGAAAGCAACGCTATCACCTAAGCGAAGCTAACACTAATCGAGAGAAGAAACTCTCGCTCAATAGCCGAAGCTAACCAAATACCCAAAATAAAACCTACTTACCAATAGCTCATAATCGACGCCTATACATACTAATAGAAGATCCTAAAATATCTCAACAACCTCCCCTAAATAATCTCAACCAATAATTTAAATTTAAATTCAAATTCAATTTGGCTCTTTTCGAAGGCTTGGGCTCGTGTAGTCCAATATCCTCCATAATGGGCTTCCTCGTAGAACGTCTAACATCGGCCATATGGTGCCAAATAATAAAACTTGAAGGAAGCAAATGCAAAGCTCATGAAGATTGAATTGTAACCAAAAAATGGTAAATAATTGTCACTGGTGACTGGAGAGCTATCGCGAGTAAAAGTTGTTCTGTGTCATGTCAGCCATGCACATAGATCTTGACTGTCAGCATCTCGTAATTTTTGGTGAATCTTGCTTGCAGACTGCAATACTTTTGGAGTTATAATTTATTATCACAATTTCCATGATGCTATCAAAGAATTTTTGTATTTACTTTCCTATACATGTGATGTTCTATTGCTTGTTTGTAGGTTCTAGAATATGTGGGATTCTCTCACTTTCTCACCAATGAGTATCTCTCTTAGGCTGTGTTTGGTTTGTGGAAATTAGTATGGAAAGAAAAATGAAATGAAAAACGAAAACTAGTTTTTGTGTTTGGTTGGTTGAAGAAATAGATAAGGAAAAGAAAAGAAAATATGGTTAAGTTTATGCTTAAAAAACTAAGGAAAACTAATTTCTTCACCAAATGGTGAGGAAAACGAAAGAAAAACTTATTAAACCCATTTTCCCTCCGATCTTCTTTCCCACACTACTTTCTTCTATCCAAACGCAGCCTTAAGGTTTTTCATTGGTCAAAATAACTATTTTCTTCTATTGCAGAACCATGCCATCCGGAGAGCTGATATGGAGAGTAGGAATGTCACGACAGTTTTCCCGAAAATTGAAAGTGATGTAAACAATAAAGGTTTATGGGAGTGGATTTTGTCTAAGATACGCAAGAAAAGGAATACAAAGTTGACGTCAGAAGGAAATAGTAGAGAGTCATTCTTGTTTCCCTGGCATCTTTTGAGATCATCCAGTAATGATCTCTTAGTCCTCAGTCAAAGGTATCATGCTACACATTATGCCATATTTTTTCATTTTTCTGCTAGATAGCAGTACTTTTCTCATTTAGAGATAGAGAAAAAATAATCAATAATAAGTTTACTAGTATGCGTCCCTTAACATTTTTTTCCTGCTACGTTGTGATTGTAGCAATGCCCTTTTCGTTAATTTGCATGTGCAGCTTTCAAACTCTTTGGGTAGTAGATTTGGATTCTGGATCTATCAAAGAAGTTGTGCAAGGTGCCGACCCTTCTTATCGTATTTGATTATTTTAAAATATGTATTGCTTTACTGAGTTTTACCCCTCACCCAAAGAACCTTCGAAGATTTTGGAGAAATGCGAAAATATTATTCTGGAGAAGAGTCTTCCGTTAAAGAAAGTTCCTACCGATTGGCTACCGCAGCCATCTGATGCCAGCTGTCCACTCGAGGCAATTCCTCACGCTGATCTTATGTCTTCGGTGGCGACCTATGGGGATCACGTTGTATTTTGCGATACGGGTAAGTTAAGTTTCTGTTTTCTTGTATTTCTTTTCTATTTCTTTTTCATTTTTTTTCTCGTCCCTCATAATCATCTAAGTGTTTTTATCAAATTATAAATATCGACAAATCGCCTGCCAAAGTTGGCCAGGCTGTTGTTAAGTTCAACACGGGATCTGGATCAGCATCGAGCTTTCAGTTCTCGAACTTCGGGATCCTTGGTCTTCCTTATTGGCTTTCGTTATCTCTTGAACGAGCTTATGCTGTGTAAGTTTGACGAGTTTCTTTTGGCTTAATTATATTTTTTAGTCCTGTATATTTGGGGGAGTGGCGTTCCATAAGTTAAGGGGTGGTGGAGAATAAGTTTCGAAATATGTAAGCAATTTTGAGGACAATTAACGCTGTAAATTTAATTCAGCATGAAATTAGCACACATGAGGTGCACGTGATGATTAATTTGGGGGGAAACCCTACGTGGTATAGGGAGAAATTCGGTCCGTCCCAATCAGCATGTACGACGCCACGTATGATTTTGCCCCTATTTAATTGTTAAATACAGATCACATGCGTTAATTTCAGGCTGAAATTAGGTTTCCAACGTTCTTTGTCCTCAAATTGCTTATATTTCGAAACTTGTTGTCCTAAGATTGCCAACCTCTAATTTATGTGTCCTAGCTAATGTCACTCCCCCAAAAATATAGGACTCCTTTTTTTTTTATACCGAGATTTCTTACCTGATTAACCTGACATCTTCTTGATTATGTTAACAGCTACGATGTCCTTTCTGGAACTGAACCCGATCATGTTGAAAGTTTCTCCCTTCTGCCAGGTAAGTAATGGCCTTTCGAAGTAAAAGGACATTCGCCATTGTCATCGATCTCCAATTTCCTCTTGCGTGCGTATTCGTTCGGTACTTACCATTTAACTATAAACACTTAAAAAGAAGAAAAGAGATGGAAATTAGAAGATATTATATATGGTGAATCTTATTACAGCCTTATGTTTCAGGGGAAGTAGTTATAGGCCTGAATGTGGATATTCCACCGAGCACGGAACTAATCGAGCAGCCACAAGAAGGATGCATATGGCGCCAGGCGAGGGGCACTGCCGTTGAAGCGTCGGGACTCGAAGACAAGTCAGCATCATCACAAAAGGTGCACTTGATTGATATTCTCATCTTTCGAAAAAAAATAATAATCTGATTTATCGAGTTTGTTTTTCCAAACTTGCAATACGATTTACGGGATTGATTTGTTTCTAAATTTACAATTCAATTTATGGGCTTTACTTCAGGTGGGCGTCGCTCAGCAATTTTACGATGAACTTGATGAACTTAGCTTTTCACCAGTAGAAGAAGAAGCAGCAGCAGCAGCAGCAACAATAGCAGAAGCAGAAAGAAAACCTATGAACACAGAAGTTCCCGAAGGAAGAATTCGTATCGGTTGCACGGTCAACACCAGTCCTGGAACTAGCGAGGTGCACTATTACGAGCCTATAATAATTTATTATTAAGTTCTTATGAAATAGTAGCTTATACTTGAATTTTAATTAGATTTGATTGGGATTTAGTAGGAGTCGGTTGAGATTTTTTTGGGCTTTAAAGATTTGTTCTAGTCCCCATATATAGTAAGCATTAAGTTCCGTAGAAGAGAATCATCGGGTTTGAGGAAAGCTCCTAGTTTGCTTGTCTACGTTTTCGTTCTTTCGTGATTAATAAAATCCTTTCAATTTCGATTTTCGCTTCATCACACACAGAGAGAGAGAGAGAGAGAAAGCCCGTCTCATGATTGTCTTTGTGACAAATTTCATCTGATAAACACGTTATAAATCCGTGTTGCTGTGATTTCATTCAGGTTCTTATATACGCGGCACTGTACCTGAGGCTGAAGAAGGGCCTCAAAGGGCAAGCGACAATGGCTGCGAAAATCGCTCATATCTTAGAACCCGCAAGAAAATCGAAAAGGGATATACTAAAGAATCTTCTATCTAATATGCCCAGCAATAGAAATCTTGAAGAACTCGTTTTTACGAGGCCTCTGCACGTGAAGCTCAAGTTCGACACCAGTGGCCACCCGAAAGCGGCTAATACGAAAGGTGTGATCTTAACTAATTCATCTGTGAAAGTCAATGTTAGGCTGCAATAACAGTAGCTGCAATCTTATTTATGTATTAATCTGAAGTGAATATAACCCTTTAATTGTTTCCGACTATTTCTGGTATGGTTTTAAAGAGATGTATTCTTGGTACTCAACTTTCAGCAGCTTTTTGTGTTGTAGGTTATGTAGAGTAGCATATGTACTATTTGTTTGATATTTTGGATAATTATATTCTCAGCAACTTGGGTGTGTCATTAAGTGTGAAGTTTTTCGATTTATTAGGAATCACTATATTTATGAGTTTTGCATAATACATGCCCTGCTAATTTGGCTCTTCCGAAAAAATGAGTCGAAATCTTATGGAATATTTTTCATCAACTTGTCTGCCGATTTGGACAATGATGATGTATGATTTCCAATTTATTGTATCCCAAAATGATTGATCGGAGACCCAATTTTTTTGGGACGAAGTTGGTGACTTTTATATTTGTGAATTGAGGTTCTCACATATGATAAACCCAATATCGAGAACAGTTTTATTTAAGAACCACAATTATATTTTTGACTTAAATTCTCTATTATTAGTTTCACTTCATGCAATTTTTTTTCTAGTGATAGAATCTTCCTGAACTCCAAACTCATTACTAAAGCGCACAATATAGCCAAAGTTACATATATCTTCGTCGTGAATAAAATTGCAGTATAATTCCATATTCCCATAGCAAATTGCTAAATGTGACAGTGAAGGTGAAAAGGACGTGTGCTAGTGACATGGTAAAAGATTTTTGTTTCAGCTATCAGTGTTCAATCAGTATCATGCAAGCGTATACATATATATATATATATATATATATAATATATATGAATGTATGTACACAGAATCAAATGCGTATATCATGCATATATATGATTATGAAATGATGGCTTGTGGGGTTTGCTGATAATAGCTCTAGGCTACCTTTTTTAGAAAGACAAAAGCAAAGTGCCAAAACCATTCAAATAATTGTTATTTCTTTTGAGCTGACCCTTCAATGGTAACTTTTTCTTTCTTTCTTTCTGGGAACTGAAAACCCTAATTCAGACAATGGATGGGATGCAGTGTTTCATAACCTTTTAATCGGCAAAAATCAATTAATTGAGATAATTTGAGCTTATATGTCTAAAAATATGTTAAAGATATTAACTTTGATCAGATGTAATTAATTTTCATACTCAGTGATGTCTCTAGCTGCACAAAATCTTGAAAAAGGAGGGCAATCTTTAAAGAAGAGAACTTGTAATAAGAGAAAAGAAACAATCTTTTATAGGGCTATATATAATAACAAGAAAGAAATATATTTCTCAAACATCATGGACAATAATATATTAACAGCGAACCTCGATAGCTTTGACGCACTATTTAAAAATCTTCATCTCATTTCTTCCTCTTCTTCATCATCGTCTTCAACTCAAATGACAATGACAACATTTCACGGTTGTAGCTTTCTATTATATTTTTTACCTGTTGGAGATGGGATTTGGTCCACTGGGAACCTCGTGATCGCTAGCTCCAAACTGATTCGTCTCTTCTCTTCCTTGGTAGTAATCTTTTCCTTTCTTCCTCGGATGAAACTCAACTGTGTCAGCATCGGATTTACGCGCAGTATTAATAGCAGCGGATGCCTCTGAAAATAGGGTTTCTGTGGATGCTGAGGAGGCCATGTCTGAAGATGATGAGTGCTTCGATGGGTCACTTGGAGATGAGTTTACGAGCGAAAGACATATGAAGAGAAGGGCAACGAAGAGGAAAAGATGGAGGGCAATGGTCTTCTTTGTTGTGGTGATTTCAAGAAGATGTGGGGAAGATGAAGATATTGCTGCTTTTGCCATGCATGAAAACAAAATAATAATTAATAAAGGCTCCCCAAGAACACAACCCATTCACCACGAAAAGGGTTAATTATTAGTGTGGATCGTGAGAGAGAGAGAGAGAGAGAGAGAAGACCGTTCAACGTATGGGTACGTATATATATATATACATATATATATATATAGGTAAAGAGAGAGGGAGAGTAAATACGTGGTGGAATTTTGAGTGTTGTGAGAGTGCTCGACAGAGAAATAAAGATAGAATCTTTCTTTTCCCGACTTTGTTTTTAACTCTTTATTACAAGGGATATCAATTGACCAATGACCATAACCACATTTGACCGAGGTCATGACTTAGTAAATAAATCGGGATGAAACTCGAAGATTATGGGGTCGAAGATGTTTATTGATCGATTTATCATGTCAATATTTTTTAGTGAGCCTATCATAGACATGTATTAACGTGGCTGAACCTATCGATGCAGTTTGGAGACTATTATGATGACCCCCCTTAGGACCAATGTTATGGTTAGAGATTATTTGTCTCACATCGCAAAACTAATTTCACCCGACTGATCAATATATAAATAAAATAAGCCCCTCCTCCTAACACCAATTAGTTTTAGGAAGGAACCCTCAATTTAACATGGTATCAGAGCGGGTTTGATTTGCGCGTTATTACACTTATTTGACTCACCGCCATCCGATTTGATATGTCCACGTGTTAGACTTTGAATTGTGTCAAACGTGAGGGGACGTGTTGAGATTATTTGTCTCACATCGAAAAAATTACTTCACCCGACTCAATATATATCAATCAAAGAGTTGTATCCTCCTAACACCAGTTAAATTTAGGAAGGAATCATCAATTTAATAGTTATCCAAATCACTAAAAAGAGGATCATTCATATTAGGCTCTCTCTCTCTCTCTCCAATATAAGTTGAATTATTGAAGAAACCTTTTTTTTTTTGTCTCTTCTAATTTAATTCGACGTAGACCAGAAACATGCGAGTGCGTGAAATGAACAGCAAGGTTGGTAAACACAGTATTATTAAATCCAATGTCCAAAAGATTATTGAGCTCCGATGAATTTTGTTTAATTATTATATTGTATTCATTTTCTTGGTTCGAAATACTTACTATTATATAATCTTTTGAGCTTCAATTTAAATAGTGATGTGGCAGGCAGGGGCATGATGGTCATATGACACGTCACAAATCACTCCTACGTTTTGCAACTACATACTAGTCAAAATATATATAGAAGAATCATATTATGCAATATATTGAAAAAAAAGAGGAACATAAATAACAAATAATTACGAGGTGGGCTCTCAATGAAGTGACTCGTTCACTTTTTCTTGGTCGGTTGTTACCTCGTAAATCTTCTATTTGTGATTAAGATTTAATTGCACCTGATTAGGGGAAATAGAACGAAAATGAATTATAACGCCTAAAATATGCAGTAAATGATCATCATTAGTGCATGGTTCTCTTTCGAAGTTTATATATCACCTAAGATATATGTCAATGTACAATAGTAAACACACGCACATATAATTAACGTCGCTTTAATTTATTCTCCACACATAAATAAGGAATGCAAAATTACATAACGAAAATATACAAACATATGAATACAGAATTCGACATGCATTACGTGTACTGTGTTCTTGATTTCCAGTGCCAGATATTGACATTTCAAAAGGTTGTCTAGTGACTATAAACACACACACACATATTGCATATATATCTGATAAAAAAAGCGTAATTTACCCTTTTGCCTATAAACCCTCATTCACCTCGTATGTAGAAGTAATTCCTTATTATTTCAATCATTAACATCTCATCACCAATATTATTATTGTCGTAGAACTCGCCCTTTAATGAAGAATAAAATATTCTGTGTTGAATATAGTACAACAGATGTGATCTTTTATCAGCAACACTATTTGTGGTAAAAGTATATTTAATATTGAGAAAGATAAGTGGAAGTTTCTCCAAAGTCAAGCAAGTGTAACTGATCATGAGAAAATCGGTGGAAAATGTTCGGCTTTTTTAGGACAAGCCGACCATAATTATTTTTACGCAGTATTTAATTTTAGAAGTCCAGAAATTGTGGTAAGTAGTCAATATATGGACATCATCACCTCAATTAATAATTTATAACCATAAATTAGGACAATAATGCAGAAAATTCCAGCCTATTGCTACACGGTTTCGTTTTCCTCAATCAGGTTCACAAATTGGGTCTCATTTGACAGCCCAGCCCAATTATATCGGTTTGTAGTTTTATTGGGCCTGAAGCCCATTACGACTCGCAGTAGTATATCAGCTACCATACCTTTTTTCCCCATTTCGAAACCCTAAAACCTCTCCGAAACCCTCCCAGTAGGAAGCGAACCGAAAATGGTGAAGAAAAGCAAAAGTACAGTAACACAGCCGTTACTCTTCAGAAAACTGCATTCATCGTCCACTTCAACGAATTTTTACTGTTAATTCTCTGTTTTCAATTGTGTTCTTATGTGCGTGTGTTTGTGGTTTTTTTTGGGGGATTTTTATCAGAGAGCAAGAGTAAGAGGGTTTCGCTGAAGAAGAAGTACAAAATCATACGCAAAGTGAAGGAGCACCACAAGAAGAAGGCGAAGGATGCGAAGAAGTCGGGTCTTAATAAGAAGCCCAGGAAGGAGAAAGATCCCGGGATTCCCAATGATTGGCCCTTTAAGGAACAGGAGCTTAAGGCCCTAGAGGATCGCCGGCAGCGTGCGATTCAAGAGCAAGAGGAGAAGAAAGCCGCGCGAAAAGAGAGGGTATGTGGATAAGAAAAAAAGAACTTACGTTATTATACATTTTGCTGTATTAATTAGCTTGTCTGGATTTGTGGGCTTGTGTGGTTTTTTGATGGGCAGTTGATTAATTCGGCAGTTTTGTGAATTTGATTTTGGATCCCTGTCAAATACTTTTTCTACCATTGCATATGTAGACATAATATTGAGGTTTTGCTATTACTGCTTTGTTCCCAATTAATGTTCTGGTGTTTGTATTACTAATGAGATTTATGCCTTGTTGTTCACCTATTGGTTTACGTAACCGGTTTCATCGTTAACCTGTTTTTGTTTGTTTAGGCTAAAAAAAGGAAATTGGGGCTGACGGAGGAAGATGTGGAAGAAGATATTTCTGTTGCTGAGGAGAAGGTTACTAGTGACTACGCTGTAAACTCAAAAGGTCAAGGTATGCCAACATATTTATCATTTTGGGGACCTCTATTCCTCCCTTTTTCTCCGAACCATTAACTCAAAAAGTTTTGAATTTTTCCATAGACCACTCCGAGAGAGCATTCTACAAGGAGTTGGTCAAAGTCATAGAAGCCTCTGATGTCATTTTGGAAGTTCTTGATGCTCGAGATCCCCTTGGTACACGCTGTTACGACATGGAAAAGATGGTGATGAAATCAGGGCATGAGAAGCACCTTGTTCTGCTCCTTAACAAGATTGGTATGCTTTTCTTACTCATTTCATTCTGTAACATTCAATTACATATTGATAGATCATTAAATGCTTGTTGGAAGGGGTGTCTTTGTCTGATAAATGACCACCGAACTATTTCGTGATAGTTGTTTTATTGGGACAGATTTTATGAAGTTATTCCTTCCTTAATAAATTGTTCTTCACAACTCAGATCTCGTTCCCCGTGAATCTGCTGAGAAGTGGCTCAAGTATCTTAAAGAGGAATTACCAACAGTTGCCTTTAAGTGCAGCACCCAGGAGCAGAGGACAAACCTCGGCTGGAAGTCGAGGAAGATCGGAAAATCTGCTAAGACTGACACTAATCTGCAAACAAGTGACTGTCTTGGGGCCGAATCTCTAATAAAATTGCTTAAAAACTATTCAAGAACCGGCGAGGTATTCATAAAATCTTTATAAACCCTATTAAAAATAATTAAAAATCTCTCTCTTGTTTCTCACTACTGAGTGCTTATGCAGATTAAGAAATCCATCTCCGTAGGCGTCATTGGCCTACCAAACGTCGGTAAAAGTAGTCTCATCAACAGCTTGAAACGTTCTCACGTGGTCAACGTCGGTGCCACTCCTGGGCTGACTAGATCCTTGCAAGAAGTCCAGCTGGATAAGAACATTAAATTGTTGGATTGCCCCGGAGTTGTAATGCTCAAATCTACAGAGAATGATTCATCCATTGCTCTTCGTAATTGCAAGAGGATAGAAAAGCTAGATGATCCAGTTGGGCCCGGTGAGAACTCATCAAAAACTCTATAATTTCTGGGTCATCATTACTGATCAACCGTAAGTAACTGTTAGTGTTTCATTGCTGAGATTATGCAGTCAAGGAAATTCTTAAGCTTTGCCCAGAGAGAGTACTGGTGACAATATACAAAATCCCTAGTTTCGAATCGGTTGACGATTTCCTTCAGAAGGTGGCCACCGTCAGGGGAAAGCTAAAAAAAGGCGGTATTGTAGATGTTGATGCTGCTGCGAGAATCGTTTTGCATGATTGGAACGAAGGTATTATACTTCCTTAATCTTCCAGGATAATTATTTTGAATATAAACATTTTTTACGTGACAGTAATGCACGTGCAGGTAAAATCCCATATTACACAATGCCCCCTAAGAGAAGCGCTGAAGAGCCCTCCGAGGCCAGGATTGTCCAAGAACTCTGGAAGGAGTTTAACATCGATGAAGTGTATGCCAACGAATCTTCTATTATTGGCAGTTTGAAGCCCGCCGTTGATTTTTGCCCTTTCGAAGTCCCTCCGAGTGAACCCCTTCATTTCGATGAGATGCTCGAGGTTTGTATGCAACTCTCTCTCTCGATTCTCTCTCGAGCACACACGAACTCTTCAATTCTCTGCAGGGAGAAGATCAATCTCCTAATGAGGAATCAAAAGACCACCCGATGGAGTCAGCTGGAGAAGATGAAGATGCAATCAAAGAGCATAAACTCAACAACAGCAGCAAAAAGCAGAACGAGAAGCTTTATTCCGAAGAAGGAATGTTGAACCCTAAATTGAGGAAAGCAACGAAGAAAAAACAGAAAGGAGAGAGCCACAAAGCAACTGTGAAACATTCGAACAACGATGACTATGATTTTAAGGTTGACTACGTGAGGAGAGACCTCAGCGACACGGACATTGCTGAAGGCGATGGCGGTAAGAAAGAATCTAAAGAGAAGGGCGACAGCAACCGCTTCGAGCTGCCTCCCGGGGTTGACTTGGTTGACTTGGACAACGAGTAATGGATCGAATTTTTTGTTCTTATTTATGCAATGTGTTCTCAGTTTTTTATGATACGTACGTACGATGAGGTGTGAGAATTTATTCGAAGAAAATGGTGTATTGCAACTCTCTCTCTCTCTCTCTCTTCAGTCTTGGTTGGGTATTTCTGATGAAGGGTCATCGTTGATCAGCGATGAATCTGTGACCGAAGCATCGGAATATGTGGCGGTGGTTGTTGTGATGGATCCCTTTTCCTTCAGAGTTTCTCTTGCGGCTTGCTCTTGGGCTCTTCGAGCTTTCTCCACTACTTGCTCCTGCGTTGGACCCCAACACCGTACCAATATCAACAAATTTTGTGTTTCATACGAACATAAATAGATTAAAAGATGGTATTTGATCTTTCAAAATGCATCCTTTATTGATTTTTTAGTCAAACTTTTTGTCATTTCAAAGTCTGAAAAATCCACGTGATTTTACTTCTCCAAAAAATAAAAACACAACGGCGTTTGGTGTCACATTGGATACTCAGCAGTATAAACGTCGCACAGACATTGGGTTACGGTAATCAACAAGCTGTGCGGTACTCGTTACACTGCGGAGTATCCGTTCAGTGGGTTCTCAACGCTACAACCGGTTACCCATTATATGGTTGATTAGGGCTGTGCATTCGCTACATACCGTATCGAACCTAAAATTCGGATTGAGGACCGAATATCGAACCGAATTTCCCGGTTCAAATTTTTTTCGGTAAATTTGGTTTTTACCGAAATAACCGAATTTACAATAAAAAAATAAAAAAAAAAGAATTTCATTAATATTTCAGTAATATTTAAATTAATATATATAATTTAACAAAATTCTGGTTTTATTTTCACTAGTAATGTAATACAATATATTTAATTTAAAAAATTTCAGTAATTCGGTATACCAAATATACCGAACCGAATTACCGAATTTTTTATTTCGAAAAACCAAATACCGATCCAAAAATTTTTCGATTCGGTTTGTACCGAATTTTCGGTAATTCGGTAAATTCGGCCGGTATACCGAATTATGCACACCCCATATGATTTATTACCCACTTTAAAAGAAAAATAATTTTACTAACAATGTAACCCGTGACCTACTACTATATGACTAATTACAGAATCACTGTTCACGGCCTAAACGCTTTTCATCTAACATAACCACACCGTTTAGCAAGGATATGCTATTTCTTTTTAAAACCTCAATGCCGAAAGCCTATTTTCTTTAATTATCCGAAATAAAGCCTAGCTTTGCACTGCTATCATAAAATAATAATAAAAAAAAATTGACCTGAAATTCTTGAATTTGCTTCTGCTGCTCTGCTTCCCATCTCCCCACCGTGCTCAAGAATTCTCCGACGGCTGATTCCACGCGCTCGCTGAACGCTTCGGCGAAGGCCTTCCCCAAGAAAAACGCATCGAGGACTGTGCGCGTCTCATCGCCGTTTCCTGAAACAAAGGGAATAAAAAAAATAAAACAACCCTAAATCGAAACAGTTAAATCACATACCCATTTTTTTATTATTCAACCAACACGAAGCAAAACCACAATTAAAGCTTCGTAATGGAAAAAATTGGTTTTTTTTTTTTCTAATACATACCGCCGTTATTACATCTGCACTTCAAATTAAGGATTCTTGGAGGAGAATTGCGGCGAAGAATCCCAGGTGAGATTGGCTTTGGAAGGACATGTTTCGTATGAAGAATATTATTGCGAGGTGGAAGGCGCGAGGCGGAGCAGGATTGGAAAGATGCTGCTGCTGCTGCTGCTGCGATGCTTCCACACATTTTTCTTTGCTGATAAAATTTTACTTGTTTTTCTTTTTTTTTTTTTTCATTTAAAAGTGAAGCAGATGGTAATTTATATATGCAGCTGTAATACGATTATTGGAATAAAATCGCTACAAACTAATTAAGGTGCTTGGCTGTATTTTTCTTACAAGATATATTATATCTATATGCCTACCATTCTATATTTATCTTGTTGTTTTGTACTAGTTATTTAAGTCGAGTTCAGGAATATAGCAATGGTAAATAGCGTATAGACCTACCGAGTGGTTTTAAAAATAGCGTAAAATTCGTTCCTTCTCATTTTCACCTCATAATTGGGGGACACAATGTTATATTTTAAAAAATACATGGGGTACGATGCTAAAGTTTTAGACAACACATGGGTACAGTGCTAAGTTTTAAAAACCACCGAATGTACGGTGCTAAATTTTAGATAGTGCAAGGGAGTTTCGCGCAATAAAAAAGCATAGGGTAATTATGTGCATTTCGTTATAACCACATATGAATATTACACTATTTACCCATTGTATGTCTTAACAAAATTGGGTCACCGACGAAATTTCCAGCAAAAATTGCCGGAAATTCAACGTGGTTGCTGCGCATGGATTATTTTCCACACACATGGTTGCTGACATGTCATTGACTACGTTGGATTTTCGGCAATTTTGCAGGAAATTAGACCGGTGACCCAATTTTGCTGAGACAAAGTTAGTGACTTATTTTTGCAATTATCTAACATAGTGATCAAAAAACGAAAATTGGTATACTTAGTGGCTCAATCTTATAATTTTGCCTAAAACTATTCAACCACGTAGCAAAACAATAATAAATAATTATAATAGTAATAAAAAGTTTTACATCGATAATATTATCGATGTTGTAGATAATATACTAACAAGACAAGATTCACATTTGAATTAGGAGTGAAAATGATCCGAGCCGAGCCCGAACATGGCTCAGCTCGAGCTCAGCTCAAGCTCGATCAAACATTAAAATTCTCGAACTGCTCGAGCTCAACTCGATCTCGAATTCGTTCAAACTTTGTACTCGAAATGTACTCGAAAAGCTCGAATTAATATTATAATATATATTATATTAATATATATATAATTATATAAAAAATACATTTGGGCTCGATAACCTCGACGAGCTTCGAACCCACTTAAATCCAGCTCCAACTATGTCACACTCAAACTCAAACCGAATTTTGACATGAGTTAAAGCTGTCGGTTTGTTTTCACCCATACTTTGGATGTAGTATCGCCAATTATTAAGATAATCTACTACTGCATAACGATCCAAATAAATATTGTTAATTAATTCTATAAAACTACCAAGAAAAGATGAAGACTTGAAATTTAAAAACATGAGAACTCGAAACACCATCAACGACAAATTCATGTAAAACGTCGAAGAATTCAATTATATTGCTCGAGGTTGTTTTCGACGTAGCGTGTTTCGATTAACGTCGAAAAAATAAACAATGACAGCTACAAAAAGAGTTTGTCGATTTCATTTGGTATAATATAAATGTCATGTATATTTTTATAGTCGCTATTATTTGCGAATGTCAGTGTTATGTGTATTCGCAAAGGTCATTGTATATATTATAGGTGAAAATTTAAATTCTATGAAGTTTATATCTGCATGGATGTTAGAAAATTATCTATATTAAAAAATAAAAGAAATGTTCAGAGGAATTCTTCGGTTCGTAAACTAAATAGACGAAATATTATTTGTAATAATATATTGAAAATATCGCCCAATTACAAAAAGAACCCAACTTTTCTCATTTAATTCATCTCTCTCTCTCTCAAAAGTCAAATACAAGTAAACAAACCTATATACACGCGGCCTTAGATTTCAATCCTAGGGTTCTAAGAGTCGAACGGAAAATCATGGGGCAACAGTCTCTGATCTACAGTTTCGTGGCGCGTGGGACGGTGATCCTTGCCGAGTTCACCGAGTTCAGTGGAAATTTCACTGGAATCGCGGCGCAGTGTCTCCAGAAACTCCCGGCGACGAACAACAAGTTCACTTACAACTGCGATGGGCACACGTTCAATTACCTCGTGGAGGATGGATTTAGTAAGATCTATGATAAGCCGTTTTATGTCGTTGAGATCTGTTGTTTGGTTGCAGTGCTCGTGCTTCTGCTGGTGCTCTTTCCGCTCGATGCGATGGTTTTGTCTGTAATTTTTTTTTTCGGATTTAATTATGTCGTGAGAGGTCTGGATGTTATGGATCAGAGGAGGTATGATGATATGGATTTTTGGTGGAGGGGATTTTGTGGATTCTTTGGAACTATTTGGAGAATAAATAATTAGTACTCCGAGTTTTATTGTCCAACCGTGCAATTCTGTCTCCATGTTTCTCATCATCTGAATCCTTCTCTCCAATTCATATTTAGGGCTGGATCGGCTTTTGCATTTTTTGTGTTTCCTCCATGTAATTGTTAAGAATATAACATGTGTGGTTGCTGTGAAAATTTTCCTTGGAGATCGTGGATTTGGAATGTGAAGGACCTGTATGAAGTATTTGGTTGGGACGTGAAAACTGGAAGTGATTTCATGGGAGGCATGTTGATTTCTGTGTTTAGATTCTTTGTTCGCGTGTCTCTTTGTTCTATTGGAATTACAGTGTAGCCTTATTTGTTGCTTAATTTTGTTTATTTTCTATTTTTTTGCTTATGTAGCAGTTGAACTATACCAGATGTTTATGTGGCCATTCAGTTATTCCGTTACAAGCATCAATCTTGAGCTATTTCGATTCTCTGTTTATGTGGCCATTCAGTTATTCCGTTACAAGCATCAATCTTGAGCTATTTCGATTCTCCGCTTTGAGATTTTCTATTGTTATTTATATTTTCTTGCCTTCCTTCTGAGGTTTAACCTGCTATATGGGTAGGTAGATGTTAAACAAGTTACGCATCTCTATGTCTTCTTTACCGGGAATTAATTGATTTGTGTCTGTGGTTGACAGCATACTGTGTTGTTGCTGTTGAATCTGTTGGAAGACAGCTCCCTATGGCATTCCTCGATCGAGTCAAGGAAGAATTTACGAAGAGATACAGTGGAGGAAAGGCCGCCACAGCAGTCGCCAACAGCCTTAGTAGAGAGTTCGGGTACCGCAATATAGTTCACCAAAAATTTTTGCTTTTTTTTTTGTCTCTTGATCTTAGACTAGATTGGTATTCCTTTGACAAACTATAAACGTGCTTTTTCCGGTTCCACCTAGGCCTAAGCTGAGGGAGCAAATGCAGTACTGTGTGGATCATCCAGAGGAGATCAGCAAGCTATCGAAAGTGAAGGCTCAGGTTTCAGAAGTGAAAGGGGTTATGATGGAAAACATTGAAAAGGTGCATTAAATATTTGTTCTTTTCTAATTTTCTTTTTCAACCATGGGTCATGAATGACATATTCTTATCTTGACATTACTTTATAATTTTCGGAGGATTTTTTTTTTGTGATGAACCAGCGACTCAGCATCAAACTGTTATGCTGTGTAGGTTCTTGACCGCGGAGAGAAGATTGAGCTATTGGTGGATAAAACCGAGAATCTTCGCTCTCAGGTCAGCCTTTCTATTATCCATCGCTGATCAAATTTTACTCATTGAGTTCATCTATTCGTAGTAAAGCCATTTTGGTCTATTGGAAATAAGTTGGGTCTCTATGTAACGTTTTAAATGAGACCCACACCCTAGTTTGTGCGTTTGATTTATTTTTTGCATCTCGAATTATTATTTTGTGTTAGGCACAAGATTTTAGGACACAAGGAACCAAGATTAGGAGAAAGATGTGGTTTCAGAATATGAAGGTGAAGTTGATCGTTCTCGCAATTTTGATCATTTTAATCCTCGTCATCGTTCTGCCAATCGTTTGCAAGGCAGGCAAATGTTAAACCCGCCGCGCATCGTTCTGGGCCGTCATTGCAAAACGGTAACATGATATGTTTGTGAGATTTTTGTGCTTTCCCCGTAGAAAAAGAAAAAAAAAATCGGGCCTTTCATTTTGTTATATGGTGTGTGATTTGTGAGTGACCCTATATGATTTTGTATAGTGTACAACACTAAGAACCTATATACTTTCTGCGTGATTTCTCAGAATTATTACCATTCTTCTTTTGTCCCTTTTCTGACATCCTAAGACTAGGATTCCCTCCGGTCCCGAAAGCATCTCCACACCATGCCGCCTAAATTCAGTCGGGAATGAACCTAAACCTCACTGTCGGTTATGGGACAATCATGACTACCATTAAGACTAATCCTCCTTGATTCACGTGATCTGCCCAAGCCCCATAAGCAACGTCAACCACGGGATTAAATCTGTGATCTATAGGGTTTATATCCACCCTCTCAACTAATGGGATGCTCTATGCTATTACCATAACTAGAAAAGCAAACACACTCATGGCACTGACAGTGTACATAGCAATGTGGGAGAGATGAGTACACAAAACCAACATATGAAAAAGAAATAAAAATCCCAGCCTTTTTATATAGTCCAATAAAATCCTGAAATTCAGCAAAGAAAACACCAACCATCCTCTCTATAATCATCCACTGCAGATAATCCTTCTTACCAAACACAGCCACGTCGGGCTCAACGACGATGAACAGCTTGGCCACAACGGTTGCCACGCCTGTGAAGAACACGTTCGTGGAGGTAGCCCATTGTGGGGACTAAGGCTATGGTTCTGTCTCGTGATCTCATCTCGTCCTTGTCCGCGATGATAACCAGTGGATCTTTGCTTCCCATGGTTGTCGAGAATTCGACGTGTCTCTTTTTGGTGTTTTGTTGGAGGAAACATATTTTGAGCTTGAGGTCCTTTTCTGTTATAAAGGTATAAAAAAAAGACAAAATTATAAAATTTGGTCACTAAGTATCCAAGTTTTCGTTTTTGGGTCACTATGTTTGATAATTGCAAAAGTAGGTCACTAACTTTGTATGTCAAAACAATTTTGGGTCATGTTTTTAATTTTAGGTCGCTAAGTACATATATTTTTCAATTTTGGGTCACTAAGTATACGTTTCATTTTTGGGTCACTATGTTTGCAAAGTTAGTTACCAAATGGGTGACCCGAATAAAAATGTATATACTTAGTGACCCAAAATCGAAAAATATAAACTTAGTGACCTAGAATTGAAAATATGACCCAAAATTGTTTTGACATACAAAGTTAGTGACCTACTTTCGCAATTACCAAACATAGTGACCCAAAAACGAAAACTTTGAAACTTAGTGACCTAGTTTTATAATTTTCCCAAAAAAAAAATAGTTCGCACGGATAAGGAATTTGGCAATAATTTTATACTCTTTTTTTCCAATCCTATTGTATCCCATTCATGACTCAACGAGAGGCTATGAATTTGCCGAGTGGATCCACCGGAGTTAGGTTAGGTGAGCATGTTTCAAAACTCACCTAATAAATTAGTCAGAGTCACGATTCGAACATGTGACATCTTGGTTGAAATTCCACATGCATGTCCACTTTCTCACTACTTGGAGACAACAATGATCTATGCATACATACCTAAAATGTGTTATCAAAAGAAGTCCATTAGATGGTTGACACAATAACAATACGTAACGAAAAGCCCTTTCACGATATAAAAAGGAGATTATTTTTTTAACATAACACTACGGTAGTCCCATTTCACTATTAAGAGAATCAAAACTTCATTGTTGACTATAGATTTGTGTACCGTCTCAAAAAATACATTGATACTATGGGCCTGTGTGTATCATCTCAAATCCACCATTCAACTAAGACGACAATGGGCATGTACGTACCGTGTTAAATTCACACACCCAATTGAATTCAGTTTGAAGCAAATTTGAATTTCACTATAGACTACGAGACTCAGCTTCCAAAAGGGATTAATCCCCCTGATCTGTGTCTACCGTTCTAAATTTCACTATCAACAATGGGTCTGTGTACCGTCTCAAATATACACATTCAACTAAGTCGACTTTGGGTCTATTTTTCGTCTCAAATGCCCACACATTCAACTAAGTCGACTATGGCTCTAACATTCAACCATTCACTCTAAAGCAAATCTGAGTCTCAGTGTCAACTAGGAAGTCATCTCGACTTTCAGCGGAAAAAATCCCTCCAACATGTATGTGTCGTTCCCAATTTCACAAAGACCACGGCAATAATTTGAATGAAATTGAACTCGTTGCTTCGTTCTAAAGATGTCACGATCTAATCACTTGAGCAGTGCTTGGATAAAGGACTCAATTTTCTTTTATATTATAAGCATCATTGAGGACTTCATCTTAAAACTAATTGGTGATAGGTGAAATGTTTTTTGATATATTAATTAGTCTGGTGAATTAAATTATCCGATGTGGGATAGAAATCTCAATGCGCCCCCTTCGCGCGTGGCATGACTGAATGCATACCACATGGATATATAAATAGGTTGACGATGAGTGAAACACATGCAACAACACGCGGGTTGAAGCTGCTCCGATATCATATTGTATACTTTATTTCCAACACGCTCATCACATTTAGCTGATTTATTTCTTATCTTGCCTAGACGAATAATTTTCTCAATGAATGATCGTTAGAATTCATACACAATACCTCTCTTGGCTTGCGCTGTGGTAACATGTTGGGAATTGAGTGATTCACTCTAAAACCAATTGGTTAATGGAGTTGGATGCATTGAATTATTCGATGTGGGATAAAAATATCAGCAATAAGAATTATTTTAAATTTAGAATATTCAATATATGAAATTAAAAACTTAATTTTAATTATGTATTATTTAAAAATAAAAATAAATTTATAAGAATATAATTGCAATAAATTAGAAAATGAAGGGTAAAAATTATAACTTTACACGGCATACCGAATTGATTGATTGGATACAACTATTATGACGTAACCAGCAACTATATATAATCATTATATATAGTATACATTTATTCACTACTACTATGACCCAAACACACTATACACACATACCCACCCTTTAAAATCAAACCAAAACAGAAGGCAAAAAAAAAAAAAAAACAATAGAAAATCGAAAAGAAAAAAAATATCAACAAGCCAACTGATCCCTAAACTGAGAAATCTCTTCGAAAATGGGGAGCCTCCTCGACGATCTCGCGGGCGCCCACACGTTCATCACCCGCTCCAACGCCTCCACGAAATCGTCTTCCAAGCTCAGCCCGAGAAGATCATCCGATCCCGACGAGAAGCTAATGCCGTTATTACCATGCACGGTCCGGTCCAGCTCCTCCGCCAGCTCCTCGGCTCGGGCCCGCGACCTGTGGTCGTCGGAGCCCGGGACTCGGTGCAGCAAAACGTCCCGAAGGATCGAGCCGGCCTCTTCGTGCCGGCCTTGCTTCACGAGGCAGTGGCAGAGGTTCAGTGCCTTGTTGGCGTCGGGCTCGATCATCTGAGCCTTGCGGTACACGACTTCCGCCGCCATGAAGTTCGACTTTTGCATGTATGCCCAGGCGAGATTTCCCTTTAGATAAAAATAAAAAAAAATAAAATAAAATTATTTTTTGCGTTGGAAATTATTATAATTAAGATTTAACTGGCGATGGAGAGTTACCAAGATCCTTGATGTTTCCTGCTTGACGGAAACCTGAAACTTCTTCCCGTGGGAACGGGCGGTTTTCGTGGGCTTCCCGTTGAAGGCCTCGCCGAGGTATATCATCTTCAGCTTGTGCTTGAGCAGCACTATTTGTTCATCGACTTTCCCGATTTTCTGGAGTAGGAAAATAATTATCAATGGGAAAAAATGAGTTATATATGCAGTTATTTATTATTTTTTGGACCATGTAAAGTTAAGATAGGTGGCATATATTTATACGACTCTCAACCTAAGGAAACTTAAAAGGGGGGTAATTTTATGATACTAGCTTTGAAGATCGAAGCAATTTAAGGGCAACAAGGTTAATTGGACATTGGTTGCAACAAGATTAATTTTATAGTGGTTCATTTTAGGATTACCTATGTTTGATAACTGCAAACTTTAAGTCACTAAGTAACGTATCTTAGTTCGAAAAAAAAAAACAGTAACATGTATTATTTCTTTTGTGTTATCAGTGAATTTTCCGGCGAGAATCGCCGAAAAATCGACGTGGTCGATGACATGACAGGTCGATGGTCACGTCAGCGACCATGTCGGATTTCCGTCGATTTTCGCCTGAAAATGCAGCGGTGACTCAAAAGAAATCAGATACATTTCTTAGTGAACTAAGTTTGCAACTATAATACTTAGTGACCCAAAAAATACGAGCGTTAGTAACTTAATTTAATAATTTGGCCCGATAAGACATGCTGTTGGATTTATAAAAATAGAGATAACTAGGAAAACATTCCAATATATATATATATATATATGCATATGTGCAAAAATATATATATACCTTGTACAAGTCAATAAGAATGTTATCAAGAGATTCTTGTGCGTTCCTCGGACAAAGCCCACGAAAGGACTTAATCGCTTCGATGGCTTCTTCGGTCCGATCAAGCTGCTTCATTACAACGGCCATGTCCTTAAGGGCACTGTCCACTCTATCGCCGGCGTTTATGGCTTTCCAGAACCATACTATCGCTGCCTCTGGATCTTTCTGAACTAGCTACTCAATCATCAATAATCCATCATTATTAATTTTAATTAATACAAAATCATATTATTTATATATATATATATATAGATAGATAGATAGAGAGGGGGGGGGGGGGGGGTGTGTTATTACCTGGGAATATTTGGCTCGAACATAAGGTCCATCGCCAGAAGGAACCTTATGAATGACGTGAAACTGATTCTGATGATCTTTTTCCTTGATATTCATATTCTTATCAAGATCCTTAGATTTTTAGTGTTGTTGTTTATATTCGGACAGTTTTGCAGAAGATGATTGAGATTGGGAGACGAAGAAATGGTAGGCGCTTCATTATTATTATATATGTTATAAAGGCGAGCGAGCACTTGGCCTCTTTTCATGACAACGGACGAATATGGACTCTTACATGTCTAGGTTCGTTCTTTGACAATCTCAGAGAAGACCCCAAGCCAAAACTAGCTTGATGAAGCTCTTGTGAGCTGCCACGTGTGATCTGGGTCCCATTCATTTATAATTATTGTTTTCAATTTTTTTTTATTTGCTTTTGCTCTTCTGCTTCTACTTAGGGATAAAAACGAATCGAGCTGTTCACGAGCAGCTCGGTCAAAGTTCAATTTGAGTTCAAATTTGACTGAGCTCGAGCTGGATTTATATGGACTTGATAGTTCGTCGAGCTTATCGAACACAATTTTTTTTTATATTTTTTACATATATTCATATAATATTATTTCGAAAAAAATTAATACTGATTCGAGCTTTTCGAGCCGAGCTCAAAGATTTCGAGTATAAGGTCGAATTCGAGCTTAGAGCCTAACTCGAGCCTCAATTTTTAATGTTTGGTCGAGCTCACTTGTACTTACGATCTCGAGCTGAGCCATGTTTGAGCTCGGCTCGTTTTCACCCCAACTTCTACTTCATTTTCCACGGATTAGGATTTTTTACTGTGGTAGTGTGTTGTGATTGCAAGCTGCTAATACTTCGAGAAAATATTAGTCGATTATCATATTGACCGAAGAATATGAAATAAACTAAAAAATCAGAATTATTTTGCAACTATTTGTAATATATTGGTTTGTCTTCGTAATTTTTCTTTTTGAGAGGCCTTTGGCACGAACAAGATTATTATTATTATTATTATTAAAAATATTTCTCGACCCCAAGGTTACATGTAATTTTAACTACATATATTTCATCATTTCCCTATTCATCCTTACATCTGGGCAATTTCACCGGTTAAAAACCCACTGCAAACTTTCAACCGCAATTTAATATTTATTTTTCGAAAATCGAATAAAACCGCACAACTCATATCCTAAATTTTTTAACACCATATATTGGATAAACTATTTATTACCATAATATTTATTACCGCCTTTGGGTCGCACACACCATCATGCTCTCTATCTTTTGTGCTTGATTCGTCATATCTTCACTAAACAACGAAGCCAATTTACATACCAAAACGTAAGAAATAATAAAACAAAGATGGAAATTGATAAAGATCTCTAGCAAGCGGCGTTGAACCTGGTCGTCATTCCTAGGGAAATACAACTGAAACTTCTGTATTAGTAATAAATAAATAAATAGATATACTCATCTTCATCATGCTAAATCAAGTGGTCGTTATCTTCTTTCTGAGTTATTTTTGATGTAATGAACCTAGACGCGCCAATGGCATTAATTAGTATTACTACATGATATAAGAATTTTTACGTTCAAGATACATTTTTATATACACCATCTTTCAGCAATACGAAGATGCGTACTTGCATTAAATTAAATATATTACAGACCGCAACTTTCGTGTAATTATTTGCCTGATTCATTCATTCAAGGTTATTGAAACAATTCATAATCATTGTTGTGTGTTGATAAGTTATAAATTTATATTTTAAATACAATATTTGATTGTACGAGTAGACCACGTGTCTTAAAATTTAAAAGAATCAAATTAAGACCCAAACAAACAAGCTTGAATAGTGGATGAGTATGAACAATATCAGATCAATTTTATTACCAAGTTACGAGAGTCCTCATTTATTATTACATTTTTCTTTATAGAGAAGCCATAAACATGTTATGACATCATATTTCCCAAGAACTTTAACTAGGGCCATAGTGGGAGTTAACTAAGCGAGCAGGCATCAAATTAAACATGAATGACAAAAATATGCACCGTCTCTACTGTGTCAAAATTAGGCCTTTTATTTTATTTTCTTTTATTGAATTAATTTTATAATGTGTACAAATATTGCAAAAAATAGGCATCTATTCATTTTTATTTATTTTTAACTGAACTAATTTTATAATGTAGATTTTTTATTTGTTTCACCTAAAGAAATCGTTTTCGCAAATTTACAATCTGGTTCAAGAACCAGAACTGATATAAATTAATGTGCGAAACCGTTCCGTAATATGACATGTGGTTCCACATCCAATTACGGAGTTTCTAGGTTTTTGCTCCGAAACCAAAACCAGTGTCTGAATCAGAACCAGTAGAACTGGCAAGGAATCAGAACCGGTAGGACCTGTTCGCGTGTCTAATTCAACACATTATACGGTAAATTTAAAATTAGAAATAAATCACAAAAATATACTGCTAATAAAAAAAATCTGAAAATATAAAGTATTATACCTAGCTATTTAGCATATACTCGTATAATTCTTTTTCAATCGGATCCCTACACCATTATATATAGTCGTCCGTTCAATTACCAAGAACATCTAATAAACTAAAATCAGCACAAAAACTCTCAACCCTATCAGATTGTAATAAAGCCTCTGGAAACCTAGAAATACTTCTCCATTCACAGTCACCCGATTTACCAATCTCACAGACGATGCACGCCTCTCTATTACCGCGCCGCCCCTCAACGAACAAAAAGACCATATTACCCTTCCCCACGCATCTCAGGACCGGAAACTTGTCCCCGGCCTCAACGCTAAAGAATCGGGAAAGCATGTCGTGGGGCATTTTCGTAATCTCTCGAAATTCTAGGGTTTTCTCATCGACCCACCACAGATTATACTCCGCAACACCGTAGCAGCTAAAAATGCACAATCCTCCTAAAACGAGCGACCCACAGCACGAGACCAAGTGCGTGTAGACCGCACCGGGTGGGCTCAGGGTCCTTACATTGCTCCAAGAATGCGTTTCCATGTCCAAAAATGACATGAAACTGTGATAATTCCCATGCACGTAGAGCTTTCCTTTGAAAAGAACCCAACTCAACGAACGGGACAAATTCCCGAAAATTTCAGGCATTTGAAAGCAGTTTGATTCCATGATGGGATCGTAAATCTGCACGGATAGAGGGCATTTTCCGTCGATCGCTCGGCTCATGGTGATCATGGGATCGTGTCTCTTTTTAGGGTTACTGTCCGAAACATTTTTCTTGAAAAATGTATTATTTTCTTGACGGTTTACGAATAATAAAGACCCATTTCTCTCTATGAAGGAGGATTTAGACAAGAGGGTTGCACATGGAATCTTGATCCAAACATCGGATTGTGGTTCGAAAGCGAATAAAACATCATCGGCGGTTGTTGCAAAGTTACTGTTTTGCCCACAGACGAACAGCCAGGTTTGTTGTTTCCTGAGGGCAATAAAGGAATTTGATCGAATGATCGATTTCCATTGTTTGCAGACCGCGGAAGCTCTTAGTATGCTCGAAATCGGGAGGTAAGAGAGGATTATTTCTTGTATGTCGGAGGTTAGCGAATCCCAGTTTGAATAAGATGAGCAGTTCTCTTCTTCCATGAATATTGAATAAATGCCTGCAATAATTAATGTAATTGTTTGATATGAATATATAGATGAGGATATTGTTGAGATGATTACAAAGATAGAGGCGGAAAAATAGATGGGAACAAGGAGATTTTGTATGATTTGTCTTAGAGTGATCGATATTCCTTATTACATTCCATTGGTAATTACGTTCGGGGGTCTTGCTATGTTTGGGATTGCATGGCTATTTTGTCACATCTATTGTTGGTAGTTTTGGATTTAACGATTTGAAAATGAAATAAACGTGTGGATATTTGATCTTGTCAAGAGTAAGTAGCTTATCTATTTATTTACTTATTGTTCAATTATGAGTTCCTTCCTAAAAACTAATTGGCGAGAGGATGAAAGGTCTCTTTGATTTATATATTGAGTGGATAAAGTTGATATCTCGATGTGGGACAAATAATCTCAACACTTATTTACACTGTTTTGTATACGAAATTTCTATGTGAAAAAGACGAAGGAAAACATTTTTAGTGTATCAAGAAATGATATATTATGCTTACATTTTATATCAAACAAATCTATAATATTTATAAAAGGTGAAGTGACTCAGTTAATTTAGTAATGTTATGGGTAAATCATTTTATCATTTTTTATATTCTATTTATAACCTACATAACTTAATAATAATAATAACATTTAAAATTGAGATTATTAGTAGACGCATAGGGTGTGCGTAAAATAATAGTATATATTATAAGAACATTGCAATCAAGGAATATTTATTTGATGTGCCTTTACATCAACCGAGCCTTTCAATTCAGGTTAAGTTTTGATACTGGGCCTTTTGTTGATCATGTATTGTATGTTGTCATGTCAGGAAAATAAAATGGATATCATATTCTTTTGACGGCAAAATATGTCGAAAATCCTATATAATTGTAAGGAACAAATGGAGTGAAAATATCTGTTCCGAAATTTTTCATAGAGAGAATTATTTTATCTGTCGGGAAAAAAAGAAAGAAAGAAAGATTGACCCAACTTGTTACACATGAAATTACACTTGTTTTTGCAAATATAAAAACTGTAATGCCAATATATTTCGGAACCAAAATTTGTATTTTGGAATTCTATGCTAACATGGTCATTTTTGGTGTTAGAATAAACTCGAAACAGTTTGCAAAGCAATGTCATCTGTCAATCCAGTTAATGCACTACTTTACAGATGATGATCAAAATGATACGTCGAATTAAGCTAATAAAAAAATAACCAAATACAGATAATTAAAACCAAATGAATATTAATTAATTCCTTATTAATCAGTGATAAACAAAAAAAATCCCTTATTAATCACTTTCCAAGATACCCATAATCCAATCAATCATCAACCTCCCCATCTCTAACGCATCAATGGCGGATTACACCTCCTCACCATTTCTTCCTTCAAAGCTCCAAGACAACAACTGTTTTACAGAAACGAAAGACCGTAAATTCATGATTAATTAATGAACTATTTATACCCATGCTCGGAGATCGTAATAATATATATATATATATATATAAATATATATATATAAAGCCTTACATTCTGAATCTGTGGTGATCCAATTTCCTCTTCTACGGACAGAATGATCTCTAACATGCAGAGGAGTGCAGTTCATCAATGAACTAACATTTGATATCCGATGATCATTATTAGTATTCGACGAAGAAGCCCTTGAAATCGCAGAATAAGTTGTCGAGCAGCTCGCAACTTCCCATCTGAAGCTGATTTTGGGTGAGTTGTCGTCGTTGCTTAGTTGATCGTTGTCTGCAGGTACTGATTTTAGAACTGGTTTGTGCCTGAAATGCAACATCTGTAATAAAAAAAAAAAATTAATTATCAAGACCACCATGCTAACTGGATTCAGGGAAAATTATGATTTTAGGTCATTAACTATACATGTTTTTGTTTTTGGGTCAGTATGTTCGATACTTGCAAAAATTGGTCAGAAATTTTGTATATCAAATCAAATTTGGGTCATCCGTTCAATTTTGAGTCACCATGTTTTTATGAATGCAAAAATGGTTCACTAATCTTGTAAACATAGCGATCCAAAAACTTAAAACATGTATACTTAGTGCCCCAAAATTGAAATGGCGACTCGAATTTGTTTTGACATATACAAAGTTAGTGACTTATTTTTGCAATTATCGAACATAGTGACAAAAAAAAAAAAACATGTATAATTAGTAACCTAAAATTATAATTTTGCTTTTATAATTCACATCTTTCTCTCTCGAAAAATTTGAATTATATTAGGGTTTTATACATACCTTTCTGGTGATATATTTTCCGCCCTTTTCGGCCCTTTTTGCTGCAGCAGCCCATTTGAGCAACTCTTTCATCCTCGTTAGGGTTTTCATTTTATCGATTTTTAGGGTTTTTTCTTTCTTCTCTACGCTGGAGGATCGATCGTTGTCTTCTTTATTACACGACGGCCATGAAGACTGAGCTGCGTCTGTAATGGGCAACACTTTGTTTCCAGCAGCTTGAGACGATGATGATATCGACGAACGCTCGAGAGCCTCTTCTTCTTTCTTCATTTTCATAATATATTTATGGAACTATGTGATTCTAAGCTATCTTTAAATTGATTTGAGTGAGGGAAGCAAGCTTTTGATGGTGAGATGTAGAAAAAACTTTTGCTTTGTCAATAGACATTAGAGCTTTATATATTCTACATATAGCATTTATCAATGATGGATATATTGGAAATGGAATGGAAATCAATTTAAAATTCCTCTCTCTCTCTAGCAAGAATGTGCTATTGTATTTTAACAATCAAAACCAAAGCGACAAGTCCTAAACCAATAACAAAAAATATTGGGAATGGGTCAAGTGATTTATCTCCTGATATTTCTAGATGAAGGTCAATGGTTCGTTTTTACACTTGAATTTTTTGATTATTATAGTCTGTGTGAGCCTAAAACGCTATACAAGAGGGGTCGTCGCATAACATATAACTCGATTTGGACTGAAATCAGTCGAAGTGTGGAAACTAGCGATGCATTATGTGGATACCGTCGGACATAAAAATAAATTAATAAGTAACTAAAGAAAGAAATTGCGCTCGCATGTTAGAATTTTTTTTGAATTTCCGGAGTACAAATCAGATGGGATTGGTTTGGTGTATTTAAAATGAACAAAACATAAAAAAAATGGTCTGTAAAAGAGATCATACAATTATTTTCAATCAAAAGAGAATCTATATGAACATGATAGGACTGATTTATTACCGTAAAATATTATAGAGTTAGCTCACTTGCATGTTAGGGGTTTGATATTTTAACATAAACACTTAATACTAGAGTACTAAGTGACAATTATGCTGGCTAGGTTGTCCGGTCAAACGGACAGCAAACAAAATTAGCATATGTATATATAATAATAATAATAATAATAATAATAATAATAATAATAATAATAATATCACCTCTGTGAGATTAGATAAATAAAAGTGAATCCAAGAAGATGCTCAGACAACCAGGCAAATGAGGGGGACCTGCTGGCTTGTGATTTCGATAGCATTCAAGATCAATTTCTTTTAATTATTAATGATGTTAATACAATGGTTTAATGATTAAGAGCATGTGGTTGCAAGGATTAAATCAAGAAAGTATGGAGTTTAAACAATCTATAGTTAGTTCATCTATGTGGGATCTAATGGTCAGTACAGTAACAAATCTATGATGTCTCCATCACTCTCTCGCACGTTGCCTCGAAATAAAAAGTTAAATACTAAGGCTCGAGTAAGGCTGTATAAATCAGGCGAACGAACTCAAGGTTCATTTTTTGGACTTTGAGCTCGGAGATTTTTCTGTTTCGAGTTCGAGCTCGATTAGAATTAATGGAGCTTGAGTTTTGTGTAAAAAAAATAAATATATTTTTATAAATAAAAAACTCACTAGCCGCTCGTCAAGTACCGATCACTCATGAGAGCGCATGACAGTAGTTAGCTCGTGAATCGGCTCGACTTCGAATAAAAGTTGTACCTTTAAGCTCGATTTCGAATTCGAGTTATAAGTTCAAATTCAGAGTAAAATATTAAAGAAAAAACTTTTATATGAAAAGCTCACAAGCGGAAATTTAGATTAAAATTAATTTAAAAGCTTACGAGCTCATCCATGAACTTTTGAACAGTTACGATGAAGTTTGAGCTCGAAGTGAGCTTCAGTCGAGCCGATTCATAGAATCATGAGTCAGCTTGACTCTTTTTTCATGCCTTCACTATACCGCCTCAATAAAATGCTTTTTCTTTTGCATTTTGATTAATTCGAAATAGGAGATTGATTTCTCAATTCAACAAAAAATGGATCTGACTTTATTCTTATTTGGCGCAATAATAATGTGGCGGCTTTATTGAAATACATTCTCTGTACATGTGCAAACGACTATCTATGACTTGTACGAAGTTGGTGTCTTCGATATATTTCACGATGATTTCCGACTTATTTTGTTCGAAACACTGTAAAAAAATCTGAATCATTCCAGTGTATTAGATAATGACTTGTCTTTTCATATATATAGTGATCCGCAATGGAAAACTAAAATGTAATTGGTGGCCTAAATATATAATGTGATCAATGTTAGAGTTGAATATTAACCAAATGTAATTCCACACGCCAAAAAGAGTATGAGATGGTCTGTTTACATTTGGTGTTGCAATCTGATGTTGTGAGTAGTGTTAATCTCAATTGATTTTCTACACGTGTCACAATCTGATGAGTGGAATATCAGATTGGAACACCAAATGGGCATATAAAATCCAAACTAGCGGAAAAGTAAGCAAACATTAGACATGCCTCTATGCAGGGGCGACTCATTGTAATGAGGGGCCTAAAGCGAACATTAAAACTGGACCTTTTTTACATGGCGATCTAACACATTCTTCCTCCTTTATTCGGGTTTGGAACCAGCACCTATAACAGTTTATAGGGGGTAAAAAAAGGATTTTTTTTGTTAATTTTTGTGGAATTTTTAAAAATAAAAAACTAAAACATTTTTTACATGATTTTTTTTCTAACTTTATTTGACGCAAATTCTAAATTTTCATAATTAATCTTTTCTGTCAATTCATTTTCTATTGATCAAATAATTAATTTATTTCATCTTTCTTGAGATATTGTGGATATTAAGTAGTTTTTTTATAATTTTTAATTTGGAAAAACTTCTTTCTGCAGAAACAACAATCACGGAAATCATCAACATAATCTTATATCATGCAGTCTAGATATCGGTTTAGGTTAATTTTTTGAAATTTTGGACCTTTTTTTCTAACTATGTTTTATTAATATAATAGTATTACTACATTGGGGCCTCAAGATATTGTGTCTTTTAACTAATTAAATTTTATTTATATAATAGCATAACTAAATTGAGGAAATTAAGGGCCTCAATAGATTGAGTTTTTTTAACTAATTAAATTTTATTTATACGACATTCTTACTAAATTGAGGGCCCCAAGATATTTGACTTTTTTTAACAAATTAAATAAGTTATATATATATATATATTTATATAGTAGTATTATTAAATTTGAGGCCCTAAAAAACTCGAGGCCTAAAGCCCTTGCTTTACCTGCTTTATCCAAAAGACGGCCTTGCCTCTATGTCTATAAGTTGTCTCCAGGGTTTCAAAATCGGACCAGATCGGCCGGTTCGGGATGGAAAACTGCAAACCGGGTCAAAATCCGGTCTGATCCCGGTTTGGTTCAATCATTTTAATTAAAATAATAAAATTTTTGAAAATATATATTTTTCAACCCTTGGGGCTTTGCTGGGCTTATTTGAGGTTAGACTGGGCCTGATATTTCAGCTCAAATACATATTATTTTTAATTTATTACCCTAAATAAATATTTTACCTCAAAATAATATTATTTTTCTTTATCTTTAAACTTTAATATTTTGTGTTACTAATATTAATTTCAATATATTTATATAATATTATTTTTCTTTATCTTTAAACTTTAATATTTTGTGTTACTAATATTAATTTCAATATATTTTATTATTTTTATAGGTACCGGTTTTACTCCGGTTTCATACTGATTTTATTTCAGTTAAACCACTAAACCTTAAATCATTAAATTTTTCGGTCCGAAAATCCGATTTAACAACCTTAGTTGTCTCTGCTCGGTTAATTTGTATTTTGTAACCCGAAATTAAAGAAATTAGGGCTTGGAAACCATAATAATTTGTCACTTGAAAAAATCAAATTGACCCTTTATTTATTTATTTATTTTTAAGAAAAAGGGTCAAAATTAGAAATTTCCTTGGCCCCAGCTTTTATCGAAGTTGATCGATAATCAATCGCTTCATTCAAACCGGGTGAATTTTATTACACAAGCAAGCTATGGCTTCAGCCTGCTGTAGTGTAATAATCCACAAGGCATTTCCTCCCTCAATTGGCTCACCCAAATGTTATTGTCAAAACCCATCTCTGTTTTTCTCACCGGAGACAATTTTAACTTTGAAGAAGCGAACTTTACACTCATCCATCCGAATTAAACTGCTCAAGATTTCCAAGATTCGACCTTTACCCGTAATCTATGCCGCACAGTCCAATTTCTTCAAAGGTATCGCACTTTTCCTTTTTTTTGTTGCGCTCAAATCGTTAGCTTTTATCTGTTTTACGCTTGTTTTTTGTCGTACAAATTGTGGGATTGTATTCAATGGAGTTTCTCAAAGCAAAAATCTATGCTTGCGAGCGGTTGCTAATGCATAAAAATTGCAGGGGTGATGGTTTTGAATTATGGGTTGATGGGAATTTATGGGCACAACTCAATTAGACAAAATTATAAGATTAAGTCACTAACTATACATGATTTCGTGTTTTGGGGTGACTATGTTTGATAATTGCGTCACTAACTTTATATATGAAATAACTTTGGGTCATGTTTTCAATTTTAGGTCATTAAGTATATATTTTTCGATTTTGGGTCACTAAGTATACATTTTTCAATTAGGATCACTTATTTGATAACTAACTTTGAAACATAGTGACTTAAAATAAAAAAATATATACTTAGTGACCTAGGAGCACAAATCCATAAATCCATGCGGTTCCACTCTAAAACCAATTGGTTAATTAGAGGGAGTAGCCCACATATTTATAAATTGGTTCTAACACTTTGAAACTTTTGATGTGGGACTTTAGTTTGAAACACCCAACATAAACAAGTCCTATCAGTATAAATTTCAATTCATACATATCTGCCTATGTTGTTTTATGAAGCTGAATCAACTTAGGGACACAAATCTGAATTTACTCTCTATATGAACTGGAAGCATGAATGATTGATTGATTACTCTCTTGTATATATTATATGCTCTCTTATGTTATGTTATATAGTGAAAATTGCTTCCTTTTTCCAGCGAAGCTTAGTGCTTTTGCTGAAAAATATTTAGGATTCAAGCAAATGTAATTCATGTTCTTGCTCATAAACATCACATACCAAATAGAAACAAAAAGGCATTGAGCAATCATAACATTTAACTCCTATCCCTTCTTCTATTTATGTCCAAATAGTTGTTCAGACGGTATACAAGGTTGGTAGAGATGGGATCGAAGCGGGAACTAACTTGGTACCGGTGAGTAAATATTCTTTTCTTATAAAATTGTGATAAAGTTGCATTTTTTTTAGGAAATGTCACTATTATATATCCGTAAACTGTACAGCTCACCACAGGTGGTGACCGGTGCCAGTGCAGCACAATAAATAACTCAACTCAACGCATAAAAAATAATATAAAATAAAAAATATAAAACTGCATTTTTATCATTTGTATAAAATTGTTCGTTAATGTCTGTCCTCTACTTAGAGTGCTGTTCCAAGGCCCGTGGCGAGGGTCTTCGTAGCTGTAGCTGCTGTTACTGCAGCCCTCTTTGTGCTCAAGTCATTCCTCTCCACGGTGTTCTTCGCTTTGGTAAAGCTTTCGATTTTTATCTCATTTTTCTAAAAGAATCTACGAACATCGCAATATATATAATATTTTATTTATTTATGATATATTTGTTGCTGCTACTGCTACTGCTACTACTACAGGCTGTTATGGGCCTTAGTTATTTGACATTCATGGCGTTGAATAAGGATGAAGCGGCTAGAGGCTCATCAGGAGGAGGAGGAACGAACTCGGTTGACGATAGTATTGAAGAAGCAAGAAGGATCATGGAAAAGTATAAATAAATAAAATAAATATAATATATTCCTTCTAAGTAGGTCACACCTTGACGATGAATATATTGTTATTTATATGGTTCTATTTATGATGTCTTTTTTGATCGTAAATAATAAGATTAGAGACGACGAAATCCGGCCAAATCTACACGACTTCTTGAGGAACCATGATAAAAATAAATGTTTTTTTTTTAATTCTTAAAAATGAATTATTGAGGTTGCATTTGGGCCTTGGAACTTTGTATTATTGGGCTTACCAAATGCTGGATGGACGGTTGGGGACGGATCGGGTTTTCGGATTATGGATACTATTGAGAAATTGACCCGGATATTCTGGATCGGAAATTTCGAAATCCGATAAGTAACTAATATTTTAAGTGGATTCGAATTTGTAGGATATATCTAAGTTCAAATTATTGCTTTAGCCAAATCGGTGACTTTGGATAAAATGCAGTTAACCCTACCAATAATGCAAAAACTTGTGAAAAAAAGTTGCTTATAATATATGTAATTAGGGATATCTGCGTGGTTTAATAATTGTTGTGGTTTTATAATTTCAACTTAGTGCAAAGTAGGGGGTATTGAAGAGTCTATTTCAGTTTTTATAGTTCTTTGTGATCATAATTAAAGCGAGCGTAAGAATTTAAAGCGCCATGAGTCTTCATAATCAAGACGATCGTAAAAAATAACAGAAAAAATCAAAATAATATTAGTTAGTCATATTGTTATTCTTAAACATTTTGCGGAATATATGGGATTGTGGTGCCCATTACCATTTAATGCTCTCTAGTTGTAAGAAGACCGATTAACAAGTATAGACGAAATTGCGTGACAGAAAGCCGAAAGATGACAAAACAATGGCACGTATGTGAACTAATATCAAGAATAATGATTAATATGATTGATTATATAGTTAAAATACAAATTAACAAAATCAAATAATACAAAGATGATTGGTGATATCTTTTGTCACTTTATTGACTGATTTTCTAATGTTAGCGGAAAGCCTAATAATAATCAAAGCAATTCATGCTATTCAAAAAAAAAAAAATTATATCATGGAGAACCTACGTAATATTTATTAGATGAAATAATAAAGAAACGTAATTTAAAAAAAAAACTAATGAAACTTATTTGCTAAATTCTCATTTAAATATGCAGTGTGGACATATCTAAACCAATGGGGACACATTTAAACGTTTGATGCGTGTTTATTAAGGATGGTATTTTCACAACGTAAAAGACAATATGTGAATAGATGATTGATACCAAAGGTTCAAGTTCCCAAGGCAACTCCACTAATAATTACTATTACTTAGTATTATCTATTTATTTTCTGTAATTCCTTTTGGTCAAGGTGATTAATTAAATAATACTGTTATATGGAATTATTTCCACCATTAGGTTCAATCACACAAGACCATTAAAGAACTAAAAGGAGCAATCCCACGTGCATGTGCCTTAAAATCGGGAAAATGCGGCCCCATCAGTTTCTTAAATTTATTATTTCTTATATTAGCTATTTAGAAACTAAGACGTAAATCGACAATTTTTTATAATCATCAAAATCCATAACAAAGCATAATTCAGCTCCTATCATAGATGGGAATGAAAATTGTGAAATGTATTAAAAATAACAAATATTGTCTTTTTTTATACATGAAATTGATATTTCATAATAACATGATTAACCTAACCACTTCATAATTTGACTAGAGATTCTATGTTTTCTAATCAACGACTGAAACGGGGAAAATTATGAGTTTGAATCACTTACTATGTCCATATTGATTTTGATTTTTTAGATATGGTAGAACAAATTTCATCTCCAATCATTTTAGAAAAAAAAAAATAAGTCGAAAGCCATCGATAACAATATTTCTTATTTCATGTGGGCGAGAACTATTTCAAGTCAGCAGCCAATTATGATTTTGGGCTTATTTTATCAGAAAATCTTCTCACGTTCAAGTTTATTCATTGTTAGCGACCAAATTTTGCAGTGATCCCAAATCTAAACAATAATTTTACCTATATCATTTTATCGTTCTTACCTAAAAATTTGAGAAATAACCCTTTATAAACTTAAACCTGAGAAATATCACCCAAAAGAAATGAAGTGGTAAAAACGATTTTACGACCCACGCTGCTACGTAATAATATTCCCCCACAGCTGTGGCCCAATAATCGAAGCACAACCACTTACCTAAGCTGAATCAATTGAGCAAAACAATGCAATTACACATGTATGTGACTCTTCTCCCTGCAAAAATCCATTAATGCCCAATTCAAATACTTAAATCATATTATTTAATTCCCAACATATATCAATTAATTACACACAACACTTAAGTGATATACATAATTACATACACTACACGTCATTGCAGAAACCACGGAACACAGAATCCCGAGAAAAGAAAATGGGGTGTGGAGTGGTGTGGGTACTAATACCTCACTATCAATTCTTTAAATAATTTCCAACGTATCTTATTTTGTAACTTTCCAACATATCCATATAATAAACGAACAGCAAACAATATCTTATTCACCTGCATTAAATCGCAATTTATTTTTTTCAATTTTAATTTTTCTGTTCCACCTTCTCTAAAAAACCTCGCTCATAGCAATTTCAAGAAAAACAAAGCGCCTCGAGAGGAGCCAAAACTCCACGAAACTCCATAAGAGTGTCCCTTTTTGTGCTGTCTCATTGTGTGTTTGTGCGTGTTTTCTTGAATTCGAGGCCGAAAAAAAAAAAAAGAAAAAAAGAATGCCAATGCCAATGCCGAGGCCGTTCTTGAACTTAGCCACCACGGATTTCAACCTCCACCACCGCCACCGCATCAGCTATTTCTACTCCTATCTGATGATCTTCCTCTTCCTCTTCATGTCCCTATCATTACTACCTCATCGTATCCAAGCTCTGTCAAACGACGAAGTCCTTGTACTACACTCATGGCTTCTAACATCTCCTTCTTCATCTTCCTCAAACATCTCCGCTCTATCGAGCTGGAAATCGGGAGACACAAATCCGTGCCAATGGGCATTCATCAAATGCAACTCCGACGATCGCGTCACAGAGATCAACACGCAATCTACGCCCTTAAACCTGCCGTTTCCTTCGAATCTCTCCGCGCTGAGCTCCTTAGAAACCCTAATAATCTCGGGATCGAATCTCACCGGAGCAATCCCCGACGAGATCGGAGACGTCTCCTCCCTCAAAACCCTCGACCTCAGCTCCAACAACCTCGTCGGCGTAATCCCGTCGACCTTAGGAAAACTCAAGAACCTTCAAGAACTGACCCTATTTTCCAATCAGCTCACGGGGAGCATCCCCCGCGAGCTCGGAGCCTGCACGAGCCTGAGGAGCCTCCTCCTGTTCGACAACAGGCTCGGCGGCGGCGTCCCTAAGGAGCTCGGGAACCTGCCGCTGCTGGAGACCTTCAGAGCCGGAGGCAACGAGGACATCGACGGGGAAATCCCGAGCGAATTAATGAACTGCGGGAGCCTGCAGGTTCTCGGGTTGGCGGAGACGAAGATTTCCGGCTCGATCCCTTCTTCCTTCGGAAGCTTGAAGAATCTTCGAGTTTTGTCCCTATACACGACGATGCTGTCGGGGGAAATACCGGCGGAGCTCGGGAACTGTACGGAGCTCGTCGACGTGTACCTGTACGAGAACAGCCTCTCGGGCTCGTTGCCACGTCAGCTCGGAAACCTCATGAAGCTCGAGAAATTGCTGCTATGGCAGAATAATTTGGTGGGCTCCATCCCTCGGGAGCTCGGCGACTGCGTGACCCTCCGAGTCGTGGACGTCTCCATGAACTCGCTGACGGGGACGTTGCCCGAGTCCTTCGGGAACCTCACGAGCCTCGAGGAGCTCATGCTCAGCAGCAACAACGTCTCCGGTTCGATCCCTGCGGTTCTAGCCAGTGCCACCAATTTGGTTCAGCTGCAGCTCGACGGAAACAGATTCTCCGGCCCGATTCCGCCGGAGCTAGGGTTCCTGTCTCGGCTACAGGTCTTCTTCGCGTGGGACAACAAGCTCGAGGGAAGCGTTCCTCCGACGCTACGAGGTTGTAAGAGCCTCCAAGCTTTAGACCTGTCCAGAAATTCCCTCACCGGCGCTTTGCCTCCGGAGATTTTTCAGATAAAAAATCTGACGAAGCTCCTCTTGATCGACAACGACATATCAGGCTCGATTCCCGCCGAAATCGGCGGTTGTGGGTCCCTTCTAAGGCTGAGGCTCTCCGGTAATAAAATCGGCGGTCCAATTCCTAAAGAGGTGGGCTTTCTTTCGAACCTCAGATTTCTCGATCTTTCTTACAACCACCTCAGCGGCTCAGTCCCCGACGAAATCGGCGGCTGCAAAGAGCTTCAAATGCTGAGCCTGTCGGGGAATTCGTTAGCCGGAGACCTACCGAGTTCTCTCTCCTACCTCAGCAAGCTCGAAGTGTTGGACCTTTCTGCGAATCAGCTGACCGGTCCGATCCCGGGCAGCTTCGGGCAGCTCTTCTCACTCAGCAGGCTTTCGCTCAGCACGAACTCTCTCTCAGGTCAAATCCCGACAACGTTAGGGAGGTGTTCGAGGCTCCAGCTGCTCGATCTCAGCAAGAACCGTATCGACGGTGGAATTCCCGCGGAGCTTTTCGAGATCGAGGCCCTTGAAATTGCGTTGAACCTGAGCTGGAACGAGCTGACCGGAGAAATCCCGCCCCAGATCGCGGCCCTCGACAAGCTCTCCGCGTTGGACCTCTCCCACAATGGGCTCGAGGGGGACCTTATGCCCCTCTCGGGCCTCGTGAACCTCGTCTCGTTGAACGTCTCTCACAACAACTTCTCGGGTTTTCTCCCCGACAACAAGCTCTTCAGGCTGATGTCTGACGACGAGCTCGGGGGAAACGCGGGATTGTGCGATAGGGCCCGCGATTCGTGCTTCTTGAGCGCGAACGTCGATGCTTTGGGAACTTCTCGTTACGTGAAAAGACCGTGGAGGCTGAAGATGGCTATTGTGCTCCTCTCCCTAGCGACGGTGGCCTTGGGAATTCTCGGGATTTTAGCGGTTTTGAGGGCGAGGAAGTTGAGGAAGGACGAGGATTCGGAGATGGGAAAGGAGTTGTTTTCTTGGACGATCACTCCGTTTCAAAAGCTCAACTTCTCGGTCGAGCAAGTGCTGAGGTGTCTGGTGGAGGCGAACGCGATAGGCAAAGGGTGCTCGGGAATAGTGTACCGGGCCGAGCTCGGGAACGGAGAAGTTATCGCCGTGAAAAAGCTATTACCGTCGCTGACCCAGCCCGGCAATAGTAATGCGCGTCGAGAAAATGAAAATGACCGTTTTGCCCCTGCGGGGGTTCGGGATTCGTTTTCGGCGGAGCTGAGGACGCTCGGGACGATTAGGCACAAGAACATAGTCAAGTTCTTGGGGTGTTGCTGGAGCAAGAACACGAGGCTGCTGATGTACGATTACGTGCCCAACGGGAGCCTCGGGAGCCTTCTGCACGAGAAGGGCGGCGGCGGCGGGAGCTTCTTGGATTGGGAGGTTAGGTACCGCATTGTGTTGGGCTCGGCTCAGGGGTTGGCGTATCTTCACCACGACTGCGTGCCCCCCATCGTTCATAGGGACGTCAAGGCGAATAATATCTTGATCGGGCTCGATTTCGAGCCTTATATTGCGGATTTCGGGCTCGCGAAGCTCGTCGGCGAAGGAGATTTCACCCGCTCGTCGAATACCTTTGCGGGTTCTTACGGATACATCGCACCTGGTTAGTTTCGACTTACTTTTGAAATTTTTGAGATTGCTTCCTAAACATGGATAAATTATATCGACATAATGTTTGTATATAAGTATTTTAAATTGGGAGTTCATCCTGAAACCAATCAGTGATAGGAGTAGGCAGGCCTCTTTGGATTATATATGGAGTCCGATGAAATTAGTTTAATGATGCAGGACAAATAATCTCAACACGCCTATGAGGTGTGGCATGATTCAAAGCCTAACACGTTGACATATCAAATTCGGTGTCGGTCAGTCAATTATTCCCGATAACACGCAGATCGAATCCACTCTGATACCATGTTAAATTGATGGTTCCATCCTATAACCAATTATTTATTGAAAGATATGCTTCTTTGATTTATATAAGATAAAGTTAGTTTCCTGATAGTGACAAATAATCTCTAACAAAATCAAAATGACATTTAAAATGCTCATATATTGATAGAGCTATTGGGAAATATAATGTCCCTTTTAGTCTATACCCAGAACCCAACATATAAGCTCGCGTGGAAATAGATCCTACTAACTTTTTTTTAATGTGATCCATATGGAATTTGGTTTGACATCCCTAAAATAACATCTTTATTTAATAATGTTGTAATTTTGTACACAAGAGTACGGATACATGATGAAGATCACGGAGAAGAGCGACGTGTACAGCTACGGCGTGGTGATGCTCGAAGTGTTGACGGGCAAACGGCCCATGGACCCCACGATACCCGACGGGCTCCACCTCGTGGACTGGGTCATGAGCCGATCGAGGGGCCGCCGCCCGACCGAAATCTTAGACCCGAGCCTACGGGTTCGACCGAGCGAGGAGATTCAGGAGATGACGCAAACATTAGGAGTGGCGATGCTCTGCGTGCAACCGAATCCCAAAGATCGGCCGACCATGAAAGACGTTGCGGCGATGCTGAGGGAGATAAGGCAGGAGAGAGATGAGAGCAGTTGCGGTGGTTCTAAAGTCGGTGGTAATAAGATGGAGAGCAACGGAGGGACTTCGGCTTCTTCATCGGCTGCTGTGAAGAGACTACTGTATGTGAAGAGCGGGGAATCTAGCTTTTCTGGGTCTTCGTTGCTCCATTCAAATTGATTTGATGATTAGTAAATAAAGATTTGGGATTCCTTTCATAGAGAGAAAGGTAACCTTTTTTTGCCGTTCATTAAAAAAGAATTGTGTGCTTAAATTATGTCTAAAATCAGATTTTTGATGATTTTTTTTTCATATTGTGTCCTTAAGTTAAGTTTATGACGCACAAATTGTCTATACAAGTGTCGTCCAAAATTAAATTTCTGACGTATTCTCCTTAAAATTGCATCACATCATTAATTTGAATAATTTTGAAAGAGCAACCTCCCCCAACTTATTCGCAAGAAAAAGGGAATGTGCCGAAAAAAGCGTTAAACAACAACGATGACTTTTATTTTTTTAATGATCGAGCCAGTTCCGAAGGAATTTAAACAATAGTTTTATTTAATATTGATTTTGTTCTTGATTTTAGAGAAACATAAGAGTGGTGGAGATTGTTTTATCATAATCCAAGGTATAAAGGTGCAATCGTACGCATGCATAACAAATCAGAGATGTGTAGAGTGAGACCGTTAAAGAAAGGAATTCAAAACATTAGCTAATAGAGAAACATGCATAGCATACCCAGCAGAGTCTTGATAGCATATATCATTTGCTTACAGCCCCCACAAAGACAAAAAATTTCATCAGCTTCATTACAGGCAGTAGAAAACCATGTCCCGACTGCATTAAACCTTCGGAAACCTGCATAATGTGAGGAACCAAGTTAGAGTTACGATTTTCACATGATCAAGACAAAAACAAGATTGAAGTGAACATAAATACGCAGACTTTTCCTCGCATTATTGATAAGAATACATCATAACATTATTAAATCGAGGGAATGGTGAAAAATGCAAGCTGAGAAGCGGATGACGATTACAAATATGAATATAACTAGAGCTCGTGCTCGAACTTAACTTAGTATCCTTAAATTACAAATATGATATGTATTGTTGTACTCATGGATACATTAGTCGGTTATATCATCTATGAATAATAGGCTTGAATATGTAATTCATTTATTACTTCATAGAAATAGTAACATAGAGTTCTTGATTCAAGAATGTAAGATCGAATTCTAGTTCTTTCCGAGGTATCAGAGCATTTATCTTTCGTGAAACTCTGAATATTCTTTCAAGAACCAATCGAAAATTGTAAATTAAACTCAAAATTGAGCCACGGGAGGAATAAGTTCTTGTATTGTTCTCTCGAAGGTGGCTTTACAAGCTCTACTTTCGCTATTTTCTTCTTCCTTTTGTTTGCAAGAAAACGGATATTACAAAGGAAATTTAGCACTTCGATCAATCTTCAAGATACAACTGAAGTGAATGAATGAAAACCAAACTGATCTCTGCTGAAATTCAAGCTTGTTCTGCTGTAAAAAAAACATGCTTCAACTAATCAATTAATTGTTGGCGTGATCAAGTTGTACATCACATAGGTAGTCAATTGGTTAACTGAAGCCTTTCACAGCTAAACAGGCTTGAATTTCAGCAGAAAACAGTTGCAGAAATCACGCAAACAATGGTTAGGTTAAGCCTTTTCGCAGCAGAAGAAGCTTGAATGTCAACAGAGCAGTTGTAGAAACCAGTTGCAGAAATAACCAGACGCTTAATTGGTTGGCTGAAGCATTTTCCCAGCAGAAGAAGCTTGAATTTCAGCAAAGATCAGTTGCATGAATCACGCAAATGATTAATTAGTTGACTGAAGCCTTTTCGCAGCACAACAAACTTGAATTTCAGCAGAGATCAGTTGCAGATATTACGCAGACGATTAATTGGTTAGCTGAAGCCTTTTCACACCAGAACAACGCTTGAATTTCAACAGAGACCTAGTGTAGAAGAAGTGATAATCTCATCGCAGCTTACTAATAAGATCGCCACTGCTATTATCAATTTCACCACGATCAACAAAATCAAACGACACCACGATCACCAAAATCAAACGATCAGCTTCGATTTTCAGTTACATATGGTTTGCTCCATCTCCATTCTTCAAATGTTGAGGCCATCAACCTTTGAGCGCTCAAGCAAAAACTTCAAGCTCAAACTAACATCCAAGCTTATGACTGAAAGTACGCCATGAAGCACCAAATGGATGGTACTAGCCACCGTCCACATTACTTAAAGAGATGATCCCGATAGCAAATATTCGACAAGTCAACGATAGTTGATCGACGGCTAAGATCTCATGGAGTCTCAAAGATTGTTACGACAATTCGTGGAAGCTGAAACCTCTTTTTTTTTCAGTGATTTATCGCCCTACTCAGAGTTTCCTTTTTCGGATTTGTTGGACTTGCACTCTAGTGGTCCCGCTTAACTCTTCGTTATCTGTCGTTTTATATCCCGAGGACCCCACTCAATCGGCTATAGGTTTACACCACAAACCGAGGATGGGTTTGTTACGGCAATTCGTGGAAGCTGAAACCTCTTTTTTATTTAGTGATTTTTTTTTTAATATCTCGACTCTCGAGGACCCCAATCAATCGGCTATTAATCCTGTGACCAGGTAAACTCATCCTGAATCCACCCAGCAATGATAGTCATGAGAATCGAACCCATTTTCTCCCGAGTTGTCACTAAGCAGCGTACTGAAAAACCGTCATTCTTCCATCACCATGTGCTTGAACTTATTGTTCACCGCTAAGGAACTGACTTGAGCATCAGAGGGGCAACGTCGGCGATAGTGTCCGCCCTTATGTTAATTTCGTGATATTTTTTCAAGGATTCAACGGAAGCGGCTTAGACGAACGGTTGATTTTGAACGCATCATTGGTGAGGATGATTTTTCTAACACATCAAAGACGGACGGGTACCAACTGTGGAGTGCTTTACCCCCACGCTAGCAAAATCAAGAGACAACTGGCAACCTAACTACCAAAGCGGGCAAATAACCAACCTTTCACAGTTGATTAAGGCTCATTTGGTATAAAGATTCCGGTGTGGAAAAGATAAAGAAAATGTGTAATGAATTACACTCAGTGTAATGTACCATTGCTTGGTACACTAAAATTGTTTTCCGTCGTCTTTTTTTCCACGCAGAAATTCTGCGTAGCAAACAGAGTCAAAAGGGAAAAAAAAAAAACCAAAGCATGAGAATTACAAACTCGTGTATTACTAAATTCTAGTTTCCTACAAAAGCCCTCGGTTAATCTCTAGCTTACAGATTTCATGCATGCCTCCATAATCCGATGGTCAATATTAAAATAGATATAGTTGACGACGATAAGCAAAAACAAGATCCACAAATTGATAGGACAAAGCAAAACGAAGCATGTTTGACGATAACTGAATATGCTGATACTAAGCAATATGTGAAAGAAAGAAAATAGGAGAAACACTTACCAGGTCCAACTGTTTCCTGAAAGTTTCTCCAGTTCCTCTGCAGCATTAGCTATAGCATGAATGATCATTTTCTTCACCTTATAAACAGCATAAATAATGATTTTAAAAGCAGCTTCTTCACCCATGAGAAAGATTTCATAAATATTTTAACATAGGACACAACTCAAATGATATGATATGTAACATACCTCTAATTTATCTTCTTTCGCCCTGTGGTTTTGTGGAAGAACGCGGAATTCCTCAGTCAGCCTAAGGCATTCTTGAGCATTTTCTGGCGAGACAAAGTCTAGTGCTACCTTTATGCAAGACTGAGGGAGAAAAAACGACGAAATAACATGAATCAAAATAATAATAGTAAGGCTAATAAACAAAACTTCAGTGCAAAGGAAGAGGGAAAGTTTTCACAACAGAAAATCTAGGTTCCAATCGACGAATAAACAGCAGCAATTGATGAACGAGATCTACCTTTAAATTCCTAACTTGGTGGGGACAACCAGCAGGTATAAACACGGCATCTCCCAGTTTCTGAACGAAGGTCCATGCTTCAATCCCTATATGAGCACAAAACAATCACTTAGATAGGCATTTGTAGCTGTGTAAAATCACCAGAATAAGTAGGAAGAGAAACCATATTCTTCTTTGAGCCGCCTCTTGTGCTCCACAGTCAAGTAAACAGTTTGATCGTGTATAGGGTGGATGACCTATAGATAGAAGTTGCTATAAATATAACAAAACCTCAACCATGCATGAAGACTTTTAGCAACAGAGACTGTCCAATAACTGAAGTGTGTCAATGATGCTTAGGTATCCAACAAATACAGAGAAGGCTTCAAAAAAGAGTATTTAGCCAAAATGCTAGCCAGATGTGTATTTCCTAGACAGGGCATAACATAATCAACATCAACCACTTCAACCACACTCCAAGTTAGTTTTATGTTTGTCAGATGTGTATTTCCTTAACAGGGCTTATAAATAGGCTTTACAGAAAGTAAAATATTACCCCAGGCAACTGATTGCAGTGTATGTGCCTAAATTCTTTGAAGTGCTTCCTCACATACTCCTCTAATTTCGGTACATCTTCCCTCCTAAATATATCCCAGAGCGCCCCCCCTTCAGGTTCTACGGTATTATCATGCGTAACTACTCCAGGTTCTTCCTCTTGTCCTACTTTGCATGCTTCAGAAGCTATCAAGAAAGAATAAAAAATTGATCAACAGTTTTTTCATACTCCCTATTTCTCAAATTAGGAAATTTCAATCTTTGCTACTAAAGATGAGAACCATTTTCACGATTTTCCTGTAAATTAGGTTCGTTAGCACGTAACTCCTCATTGTCCTGTGCCTTATGCTTTCTTTTCAACTTCTTTATACTGGCAAGAACGTGTGGCTTTAGAGGAACTGCCTCTTCATGCATTAAAACATTCACCTAAAACAGCAAAATAATGATTATCTAATGACAAGCAAGTGAAAAACATAGAAGCAATCAAATTAAATGAAAAAAAAGCTGCATAATAAAGCATCGAAGAAGAAACATACTGCATCAGACATGTCACAATGGAGTTTCGTCACAGAATCTCCCCGTCCCAATTCTTGAGAAACTCCATAGGCAATGTATGTTTTTGGCCCCATATCTGGCAGAAGAGTACCCTCGAGAAGCTTGGTTGCAAGATTTAAGTGCCCATCTCGAGGATGTGTATACTCTTTGAAAGGCAAGCAACATATAAACTCTGCCCCGTGGCGAGGCAGTCGTTCTTCGAAAAGGTTTGAAGGAGGCCAATCTTTTAGCTTTAAGATCATGGGCCAACCATCATTATCAACAAAGCCTTCTGAATACCCGCTGAAAAACTTGTGGACATTTATGTCACCCTGCAACATCATTTAATTCAGAAACAAAGCAAAGATCAAATAATTACAATTCGCAATTAAAAGTGGGATTCCCAAGTTAGCAATTTAAAGATAACATAAAAAGGATACAAAGAATTAGGTTCAGCAGCAAATTTCTGAACGAAGATTGCACGGAAAACTATAGCTGCTAAGATAATCAAGCACTACATGGTACTCCATGTTGGAGGATTATGTGTTAGCATCAAGCCACTTTGTCTGAATCAGGAAAAAAATCAGTTAATAGTTAATCACATTGGTTTTTCTAAGGAACCTGTGTTGAGTGAATATGCACCATAGGGAGAATACATCTAGTATCTACAGGACTTCTAATTCCTTCCAGATTTGTTCCTAAGGCATGACTAAGAAGGGGCCAAAACAGATATTTGGGAGAAAATAATTGAATAAATCAGGTTCCAAGTCACCAACTTAGCACAGTTAAGTAACACGATTTTCTAGTAGGTATAAGTAGAATAAATGCATTTCACTTTCGCTGAGCAGAAGGACAAGGTTACCTGTAGATAATCGCGTTCAAAAGTAAGAAAAAAAGATAAACAACTAACAAAGCAAGTCCAACTGCGTGCAGGCAAAGGAGGCAATAGATACTATTACATTGACAGCGAAAAACGAATATAATAACAACATAAGCACCTAAACTCTTGTTTCATCAGGCCAGTAATGCCTATCACACAGCTTCAAAATTGCTAAGCATGACAGATATTATTAAGAGCATTACGTAAAATAATACTGAAACAAAGATTTTTTTGAAGTCTTGGAGTAGAACGACACTTCAATACACCAAAAGGAGCGCAAATAACACATTTCTAACCGGTAACTGGTTCCAAAGCTTTACCATCTTTACATCACGGTGTAAAAGAACACAATACAGATACAGGAAATAAAAACTCACCTCACACCAGTCCAAGCAATTTATAGTAGTTACCCCAAGGAGATTTCCGTGTTTCTTATGAGATACTTGACGAAATGCACGCCACATAACCATGGGTTCCCAGCTCAATCCGAAAGCAGTTTCAAGCACATTATTGACCATCACGGGTTCACCTTTAGACCAATGCCATTGAAAATGTTGCAGATCATCTTGCTTAAGGTCTTTAGCTCTTGGACTGTAAAGGATGTTATCCTCTGAGTTTTCTCTCGATGCTGCTTTGCAATAACTACCAGTTTTCAGGCACGAGCATTTCTGCTCAAAACTTCCGGAGAATTCGTCAAAATCTTGGGTCATACTTAACTCTTCTGCTTTATGCAGCAGCTCCGTGAGAGGATTATCAAACATGCACATTAGCTCTAAAATTCCACCCCCACAATCCCCCATGATATTTGGGCACGGGATTATACCATTTTCTGTAGAATTCCACTCAGACAATACAGAAGAATTAATAGCGATATCCTCAGCTATATCTTTAGATAGCTTATTTGTACTTAATGTATTCTCTCTAGGCCTCCCACCATGCAAGTACTCACGTCCGTGATCGACATATTCCATCGAGACTTTTCCTTGAAGTTGAAGACGCCCTTCTCGAAGCTCTCGTGAACAAGTGAGGCACAAATCGTAGGAACAACTTTGGCAGCTTCGGTAGAAATCGAATATAGATGTCTTACAGTTGTCACTACACAATTCACAAGTATAAAGGAATTAAAGTAAAATAAAATTAAAAAATAAAGATATATCTGGAGCTGGACAGATAATAATGATTTTAAAATATATACCAGAATATTCGCTCATCTTTTGGGCAAGCCGATTTGCATGGTTTTATTTCTGAAACAGGCAATCCTGCCGGAAAAAAAAGCACTTAGTATAAAATAGACCACATCTCAAAAATGGAAACTGCAAGAAATCCAACTTTGAGAAAAATGCCTTGTATCTTGGCCTCCATTTCCAGCTCATGCAGTTGCTCTACATTAATCTCCTTCAGAAACGGTAGCAGAATACGCAGAATATATCTGGAATGTCTAATCTTTTCTTCGTCGTTGAGCTTTAGGGCCTGTTCCCTCAAGGTCTAGGTGCAGCATTTATAGAAGCAGAAAGCATAAGAGCATAAAGAGAAAGAGAATAAAACGGGCAAAGAAAATAGAAACAAATCCAAATGCACATAGATGGCTTCAGGAATAACAAATCTATAAAGGCATTATGTTTCAGATATGAACAATGGGGAGTTATATTTAAGAGATCAACCTTCATTGGTCCTTCCAGCCTCAAACAACTCTTGCAGTTGCAGTTACTACAGCAAACTGGGCAAGCTATAGCAAAATCTTCTTCGGACATGTTTGGATACCTGAGGAAATAAACCTTCAGCGACTGAGAAATGCAAAGATACAACATCTACTGATGAAAACACTACGTTTTCTAAACGAAAATTCTCAAAGTTTCATGATGTTCCAATACCATGTGTTGATGCACTGCTCACAATATCGCCTGGATTTACACTTCGTGCATCGGATAACTCTCTCCTTGGTACTATACTGGCACTGATGGCACATGTTACATTCCTCAGCCCCCTGAAAAACCCAATGAGACATTATGCATATACCCAAGCATGGACACACTTACTAACTACCAACAAGCTATAGATAAGTTCAAGAATCTGAAACAAACACATGCATAAACAAAATCACACGGGATGTTTACGCGAATTACATACATTCTTGTACAGTCTCTTTCCATTATTGGTCTTTGCAGGCATATTTTGATCATCCTTCTTCGTACACCTAAGTTGATATCTCGCATCCCCTTCTTTATAACCTTCAACGTCAGCTTTCCATGACTTCCTCACTATTTTATCGGCTTCAGACGTGCCATCACTCTTTGCTTCGAATTTTCTACGCTTTCGACTCTCCCTTGTTCTCTCTTCACCATCGTATTTTTCAGAATTTCCACTAATCCCATCCTCTTTAGTACCCTTTGAAGGCTTTCCCTTGCATGTCCCTTGTTTTATTTTCTTTTTCACATCTCCCGGTTCATCATTTTTCGAGTTCTTCAACCTTTTCGCACTCTCCTTTGTCAAAGTCTTCTGCTTTCCGCCAGCATTCTCTTTCGTCACTCCTTCATCACTTATCAGTGTCACATTTTCCTCATTTCCAGCAATACTCTCTACCGCCACTTCCTTCTTCTTTCGTTGGCCTCTCCTTTCCCTAAAATCATCCCTACGGTTAAACATTTTCTGATTTACCTCCTTAATCATCGTCAGAGCTTTCGCACTCGCCTTCCTCGGAGCTTTCAGGCCACGAGCGGTACTTGCAACATCTGCTCTTTCAACTTCCACACCTGCAAAGCTTAGATCTTGTTCATTTTCCCTTCGTTTACCATCTTCTTCACCACAAGAGTTTACGTCTGCATCTTTTTCCGTCTCTTTAACGCTTTCTTTTCCACCACCGTCCAAATCTTTTCCGCGCTCAGCCATATTTTCTTCTCTCACGCTCGACATATTTTCTTCAATTCCAGTATTTCGCTCGCACGTCACACCTAAACACTCGATTTTTTCCATCTCGGCAGGAAAACTCAAATCCACGATTTTACCGAGAAACCCTAATTGTAACCACACCAGCTTCACAAATCACAGTTCTCCATCTTTTCAATATAATAGCGATATTTTTTTTCTCGCACTCCCGCCTTGGCGCCTTTTCACTTTCCTCCTTTTTGATTTGATGTTTGACATCTACGTACCGTATTAACCCCACGAATAGCAAGCTTTCGTTGAAAAAAAAAAAAAAACACGACACGAGCGTTCTGCATAAATTGACCGTTTTGCCCTTGCTCCGAGCTAATGAATTTTTTATTTCGCCAGCTCATTTATTGTATGTTTTTTGGCTGTATTAGTTTTTTTAGGAATAAATGGCTATGATTGTGGTATTAATATTCCATTTAATGTAAATATATAGCTTATACCTACTTTAAGATATATTTAAACTAGTTTTTTGCTTTTGCGTCGCACGGATATTACGTATGGATAATGAGTAAACGACAAATTTGATATTTAAACTATACCAAAATCTCACTGTTGTTGCTTAAACTTTTAAATGTATCGTTTTGGTGCATAAACTTTGCAAAACCGTTTCTTTTTTGTTCTTTTACCTAGAGATTCGGTAAAAGAATCAAAAAGGAAATGTTTGCAAAGTTAAACAATCAAAACGATACATTTAAAAGTTTAAGCATCAATAGTTAGATTTTTTTTACATTCGTGCTATTGTGTATATTTGATATAAAATTCGACTTCGATCATCACTACAAAAATTTTAACCTTCTTTTTTTGTGACCGTGTTTGGATATCTCTTGAAAAAAAAAAGTAGTTCAAACATCTCGTGGTGATCGAAGCTTAATTCTATATCAAGTATACACAATAGCATGAATGTAAAAAAGGAATTCTAACTATTGGTACTTAAACTTTTAAATTTGTAGTTTTGATTCATGAACTTTGCAAATCTTTCTTTTTTGGTTCCTTTACCGGTTCTCTAGGTCAAAAGAAAAAAAAAAATGAACGGTTTTGCAAAGTCTAGGCACCAAAACGGTACATTTAAAAGTTTGAGCACCAACTGTGAGATTTTGGTATAGTTTAAGCACCAAATTTGTTGTTTACTCATGTACAATTAACGAAGTTAATAATATAACTTAATTTTTCATATAAAAACAATCAAACATCACAGATAAAATACACCACAAACACTCAATCCAATCCACAAACCAATCGCCAACCAAATCACAATTGTGTAGAAAAAATATTAATAAATAGACAAGTAAACGAATTACCAATGAAACTCTTTGATAAAATAGTCCATTGAACACGAATTTGACGTCCTCTTCTACCAAACTCTATATTATCTAGGCTCCCGATTGCATCCTCTATACGGAGTCATCTTCCTTCCATGTACACAAAACCAAAGCCTAAAATAAAAATAAAAAGAAAAAAGAAAAGGATCAACAAACCAAGTGGAAGCTTAGGAAAGCAAGAATATTATTATGACTTAAAGATGAATCCATCGAAAAGAAATGAGATGATAAACATGAATTGTACCTTCGAAACCAAATGATAAACATGTCCAAAAACACACCTGAAAGTTTTTAACCCGTTAATCAGATTCAGGTATGAAGAGTAAAGGTCAAAGCTTTTTATAAAAAAGAAATTGCAGCGAATATCAGGGATGAAACCAAAAGAAACGAAGAACTTTATCGAAAAAACAACTAAAGAAAAACGGCAACTAAAAACTTTTACAGAATGTGTCAAAGCAATAATGGTTTCAATCAATGGAGCAAAATAAACTTTGCATTTGTTTTGAGAGAATATCGACATGATTTCGACCACAAACTCACGCGATGATAATCTAGAAAAAAATATTACACTGGCACGGGGATATAACCTGTAAATCCATGATCGACTTGCGAATGAGGTAATTCTCCAAGCTATTATATCTATCGATATAGAGTAAAGACATGTAACCCAAGAATTTATAACTGAATAAACAAACCCGAGAAACAGAATAAGAATGTGTAGACACCACCAACAGTTTGAACCAAATCAACATTTAGAAAAGAAAAATTAGATAAAAGATTTGATCTACCTTTGAACACTTCAATCAGTATATTATAGTTAGCAGAATGAGAATCGAGGTTTTTCCCAAGAACAATTGCCTCTCATAATCCGAAGCCAAAACCAGTCATGACTAAACTCGGTCGCAAACCCACTCCAAATACTCAGTAAAAGAACAAAAAAACCAAATTAGAACATCAAGCGGAGAAATCAATATCAGGGCAAGACAAAGATATAGCGTATGTAAAAAATTGGATGGATGCAAAGGTCTGCTTAGGAAGGAGTTAGAACCCGATAGATAATAGTTATGAAGATTCATAGAGAGCTAAAAACTAGAAAAAAAACTGTCAAAATTGCCTACAAGAAACCTTAAGACATTCAGCTTCTCAGAAATTCATCAGATATACACTATCAAATCAATGTCGGCTCAGAGAATAAAAATCATCACCTTGAACATCACATTTACCCATGGGCATCGATCAGAGCATTATGAAATCAATTTGATGAATGAATCAAACATTGTCACTCAAATCGCAAAACAAATCCACACCAAAAAAAACACAGGAGATGGTAAGATCATCTTACCGGTTAAGGAATTTTACTTCTAATACCCAACCCACATATCACATCATCATCCTCCACTCCACCTTCGTATACATCGAAAGTCTTCTCCTACATAATCTTCTCTACGTCAGCTTCTTCATAGTTGTTCTTTAAACGAGCGGCGTTTCTGTCTCTGGTCCCTCGAGAAGCACATAACGCCGTATACTGTCTCGCACGATCGTCTTTTTTTTTGCACAGTCGCAGCGAGAAAATTCTATACTCGATGGCTTTTGGCAGCGCCAATTATCCCAACCCCGATTCGACAAGGAAAAATAAATAGGAAAAAATAATCGGTCTTGTGACAACGTTTGACGACGAACGTTGTCCTTCGCAGTCTCTAAGCGGGTCGACAACCGGATCCAAAGCGTACATCGTGCTTGATTGCTCACTTTTGAATGATCGTCTTCTCTCGTAGATTGATTTGGTCGATAACGTTCATGTGATCTCGATATCACCTAAATCGGTTGTTCTCTGTCGTTGGAGGGCATCAAAAGATTATGATGTTGGCTCTGTCAGTTTCAATGAGGGACGTGAGTTCGTTGTCTAGGTTATTATTAATGATCTGATCGTGGGTGTATTAATTATTATAATAAATATAAAAAATAGGACATGTGTCGAAATATTATAAAACCTACATATAAATGTATATATAAGAAAGATTTGTTTCCTAGTAGATGAATATGGATGTCGAGTGCTTGCTTGTTTGAGATAATCTAAAATGAAATTATTACCAAAATGTGGATCAAATTGATATGTAATCATTTCGTATATTTTTTAGTGATATTCTATTTTGCATGTTAATGCGATATTTGAATATTGTGTTTGTTTAATCTATCGTAAGATGTAGATTGATGTTGTGTAAATGTTATACGTAATCATATGCATACCACCTAAGTTAGATGGATGATATATTTATTTTGGTATGACATTTGACATATATGTGATATAGATCAATTGTTCAATATCATGTTTTATTTTTCAAAACATTAAGTTTAACTCTTCTACAAATATTTTAGTTATGTAATAAAATAGAGTTAATGGTATATAAGAGATGAATGTTAAAATATAAAGGATAATTTCGTCAGAAAAAGTTTAGAAACATCACCCCATCAAGGTAATGGAGGATCCCACAGTTTTTTTCTTGGTGATTCAAAACTTGAAAGATCACCATATCTTCATCATTTAGTTTAAAAAACACGGTGATGAGAGTGAAATGAAGAAGCACCGTAATATTGTGGAGGAATTGAATTTATACATTCCATATTGATCATTGAGCTAAACGGAGTATACAATTTGATAAATATTCCGTCTTAAATGCTGCACTGGATAAACGGTCATATGCCACACGATATTTTCCACCAGTCGATTCATGTGGCCGATAATAAAATCTGGATTAAGCCATAAATATCAAGAAAGAAAGGCATTACGGGGCGGTTGTTGGTGACTCGCCTCGGGGTTTTTTTCCTTTTATTTTGTCTATGCATTGAAAGGACTACTAGATAGGGGTGAGCAAATCCGGATATCCGAATTTTTGGATATTCGGATTTTCGAATATCTAAAACGTAGAACCGTATCCGATCCAGTTTTAATCGGATATTCGAATTTCGATATTCAAATTTCAGATATCCGAAAATCCGGATGTCTGGATTTCGGATATCCGAAGTCCGATTTATTATTTCGACCAAATTAATTTTTTTTTTGAAAAAAGTTGATTGCAACATATTCGATTTTGTTTCAACTCTCCATTTATTTTCACGAATGATATAAATTCAATCCGATATATTGAATTTGGGTAAAGTTAGGAGGATATTGGGCTATTTTTCTATCTTTTTTCTCTTTTTTGGCCTCATTTTTCTTTTTTTTTTTTGGGCTATTATTTAATTTATTTATTTTTTGAAATAATAAACTGGATAGTGGATATTCGGATTTTAATACCGAGCGTATCCGTATCCGATCCGGTTTATGTTAAAATATTCGGTTTGAATATCCGATTCGGTTTTAAAAATCGGATATCCGGTTTTCCGAATTTTATAAACCGGATCGCATTCCGGATCTCTTTGCTCAGACATATCTGAGATAAATAGTTACACCTTATATTATAGACAACGGTAAAGAGTTGCTCCCTAATCTTAACCTAATTAATGTAAAGAATTTATCCTTAATCTTAACCTAGTTAATGCTCAACGTCACGAACTTTCTTTCATATGTTTTCGATTGAATATATGATATAGCACATTTGTTTGGCGTAGTTAAATTAAAATTTTCGATTCAATATGATGCGAAATTAAATTTTCGCTTAGCTTACGTATAAATGTGTATATATGTGTTTGAAGTACTAGTAATAACAACAATAATAATACAGAATAGCAAGTCTCAATAACGACTCAAATGCATGCAGCCACATTTAGGTTATAGATAAACTCAATATGTTTAATTGATCATAGTTGACATACTAATTATACATTATATTGTACACACACACACACTATCCATTTATCCACCTCATAATCACATCAAAAGAAGCTTTAAAAGCACATTATCAATGGGGGGAATGAACAAAGCTTAGCCATCCTCTTGTTTTTCATCTTCCGTCAGATTCAAAGAACGGCTTGTTTGAACTGTGCAAGGGAAGAGCAGTCGTTATCACCGCCAATCGACAGACTCCGGGAGTTCTTTTTCGCCGGTTTCTTGCTTTCTAATTTAGTCCCGGGCCTCACTTTAACTCCGCGAATCATCTGCATCGAAAAGATAAAAAAAAAACATCATAGTTCTTCGAGAGGCGACGAAATACAATAAATTTTTCCATGTGACCTCTCGCGGAAATTAGGGACGAATTGTCGAAAAAGCTTAAATGCAACTTCTCGTGTTGGAAACAAGCACAGATAAAATTAAAAATGACACCCTCCCTTCCAGAAAATTCCAAAGGACTGTTGAAAATAAAATATATAAAATTAAAATATGACGAAACTTCCTTCCTTCCTTCAAGGTTAACCTTACACTCGGAATACTGCGGGCGAAAAAATAAATCCTTACGTATTTTCCGCACTTTGTGTCCGAGTATATCACTATGAAGTCTCCCTCCTGAAGCCCATTAAGCCTCACGAAATCACCTTAAACGAGACGATCAAATGTTACGGTGACGGTAAAAAAAGATGGCTTAAATAAACGCATTCAAAGAAAACTAACCGGTGTTCTCGAGAAGGTACATGCGGCTTTTGTTGTTGGGCCAAAACCTAAAAAAAAACGACAATAACATTGATTAACGTAAGGTGAGAGCACCAAAACGAACGGTTACGAAAGTCTTCGAATCTTTCCGATAATTACGAGGCCCGAAATTCAAGTTCACCTGTAACGCATATTCCAGACACGGGAAGTTCCAATGTCTTCCATGGCAACCGAAATCCCGTCCCTCGTCTCCAGCTCCGGCAGATGACTCTCAGCTTCTTTCTGGTGACATATTTTAGGACACACATAAAATCATTGCAAGATTCAAATTAATAACTTTAAACACCGATAAAAAATTAAGCAAGCGTTAATTATTTATTACTTTCGGCAACACAATCCTCCCGAGGCTACCGACGTCGCTTTGCTTCAAGACTTTCTGAAGCAAGAACTTCAAGTTCTTCTCCGCCTTCAAACCCTAAAAGCAGCAACATCTAAAATTTAATACTAATCGTATAGTAAAAAAAAAAGATCTAAAAAAACTTATAATAAACCTGTTGTTGTTGCGGTTGTCTCCGATCGGAAGATCCCTGCCGTTGATTACTCTGCGGCTGCACCGCCGCCGCCCGATCGCCGGAGCTCGGCTGAGCCGCCGAATCGACATTATTCTGAATCACACCCGACGACGAGCCAACGCCGCCACCGGTGGTCGACGGCCAATTATACATCCAATTATTTCCCGACGAACCACCGAGGCTACACTTATTCTCCTCACCGATGCGATCCCCCATGACCATCTGATTGTGAAGCTGGTGGTTCACGTGGCCACCACCGTGCCTGTGGTGGTGGTGCGTGTAGAGCCTCCTCTGTCGAGCCATCCGCTTCTTCCTCGCCTCCTTGGTTGCAGAAGCTCCCGACCTCACCAGCCTCTCCCCGTTCAGGTCGTAAATCTGGTACGGGTTCGGGTAAAAACTAGGCGGGTGGGTCGGGTCTGGAAACGGGCTGAACTGGGGCGGAGCCATGGCGTAAGGCGGCAGCGGCACCGCCCATGGCTGATGAGCATGGTCCATCATAGGCGGGTATTCGGGGAACGGTGGGTATTGAATTATCGGGCCATGGCTCATCACTTGGTGGTTCATGCCCGGAGGAGGGATTTGAACCGTGTTTGAGTAATAAGGGTCGCATGGATACATGGGCACGGGCGGCGGCTGAGGATAGCTATTGGCCGGAGAGACTGCCACCGCCGGAGCAGCCTCTTGTGGCGGCGGAGGAGGTGGCTGAATCCATGGCGGCGGTGGAGTGGAAAAGCAAGCGTGGCCAGGGTCATTAGGGTTAGGGTTTTCTGTGTTTTGCTTCTTCTTCTGAAGCTGGCACTGCTCGACCCAATCGAGGATGAGCCTGAGGAGCTTTATCTTTCCTTCCCGTGAGCTCCCGAGCCTCTTCGAAGCGTTTTCAATGGTGGATCTCCTGAGCTTGATGCTTCTCATGTCTTCTGCGGATATGTAGTCTTTGTTCTGCTTGAGCCACTCGAAGAAGATCACCGCGAGCTCGCCGTTTCCCTGCAGCAAAGTGCTCAGCCCGTCGCTTTGATCATTATTGTCGTCTTCCTGAGGGTGCTGCTCCTGCGGAGGGTCGTCGCCGGAGACCGCCGGATTTTGCTGAAGAAGATGACTGGCGTCTCCGGCGAACATCGCTGGATCTGAAGGGTCGTTGTCGTCTTCTTCCCCCCATATTTCGTTCACGTCGATCAGATCCATGTACCCGAAGTTCTCCATGGCGTCGATGCAGCAGTCGAAATGATCCGACGACGGCGGCGGCGGCGGCGGCGGTGCCTGGTGTAGCTCCATGGAAGCCGTGGAAGATAGAGCGCCGGCGCCGGCGCCGTTGTGCTCCGCTTTGACGAGTGTTTTATCGGCAGTACCGGATTTCATCGCAGCCCAGGAGGAGGAGGAGGAGGCGGCGGAGGAAGACGTGGAGGCGGAGACGATGGGCTTTGGATTCGAGGAGGAAGATGAGGAAGAAGACATGCATGGAAAATCGGGCAGCGACGGGAAATCTGCGTAGAAAATTGAGTCCTCGTTTACGCCGCCGAGGAGGAGGTTGTCTTGTTCGTCGCCGTCTCCGTCAAGCGGCGGCCATAACTGCTGATCCTTCTCGCCGCCGACGACGATGGTGTTCATGGCCGACTCAAGCATCTGATTATCGCCTTGGTCCATCGGATCTCCGCCGTCGATAAACCCTCCACGGCTACCGATTACGGCGCCGTCATCGTCGTGGCTTTGCGGGGTGTATTGCAGATCTTGGTACGCTGCTTCGTCTTTGATCATCTCGGTTAGGGTTTTCTGGGATTTGGGTGTCTGTGTGTGTTTTTGTGTGTGTGGGGTTTTTTTTTTTATTTTCTGATGCTATTGTACGGATGGAGGCTGTAAGTGATTAAGGAAACAATAAGTTCAAAGGGCCCATTTCCTCTTAACATCTCTCGATCTAATTAGTAGTAAAAGCTTGGGAGAAGCTGCAACTTGGAACAACACAAAAGCATCTGAAAGAATCTAACTGCTACAACACCAAATAAAATCCCCCAACTTGCAATAAATAATGGAAAAAAAGGGTGGGCTCTTTTCATATATATTTTTTTATCCAAAACCAGAATTGGGTGGAAAAGAGATCACGGAATACACTTCAAAAAAAAGAAAACACAGAGAGAAAACCCTAACAAAGGACAAAATTTGAGGTTGAGTGAAGAACCACACCAAGCACCAAACTTAAAACCTTCTCGTCTGTTCTATAGGGAGTTTTTCAATTCATTTTTTATTTTTAACGGGATTTTATTCTCTCTCTCTCTTCAATTTCCTTTGGCTGTTTGCAGATAAGTACGAAATCGGTTTCTTGTGGAGGTTTCCTCTTTAAGTAAGGGAGAGAAACAGAAGCCCACACCTTTGAATTATTTAAGTAAATGGCCTTTGATCGGGTCAATTTTAAAAAAATGGCCTCCATAATATTTGAAGTCTATTCTACCCTTACTAACTCAGGGAAAAAGACGTCTTTACCCTTATTTAACCCATTCAATTACCCAAAGTAAAATTAATTAGCTTTAATCGATTCCACCCACTGTAGCGTCACGGGTCTTCTTCTTCTTCATAACCGAGTACAATAATTGACAGTTAAAACTGAAGAAAGACACATAACGGAAACGAAGCAGTAAATTTTCAGATCTACGAAACAACCTTTACCCGAAGCAGAAAATTCTCCAAACCGACTACAATGGCAATGAACGCGCGTCCCGAAAGAGTGCCGGTAATTTCACTGTGATTTCGTCTTCCTCAGGAGCAAGTCTCATGCGTCGAATTGGTTGGGTCCGGCGCATGGTTTCCCAATTGTGCAATTTGGACACTTGTTCGCAAGGGAACCGTGCGTCGAACCAATTGGGACCCAAACAGTCGCGCAAATCAGGGGACCCGTGATTGCAGGCTTGTGACCCGAGCACAGTCGCACGGTACCCATACGGGCGGCCCCTTGCGATTGTGTGCGGGTACCATGCGATTGCGTGCGGGTACCATGCGATTGCGCGCGGGTACCATGCGATAGTGAGCGTGGGTACCGTGCCTGCGGGTATCTTGCGCGCATGCACGGGTACCATGCTCTTGTGTGCGGGTACCATGCGCGCATGCGCGGGTACCATGCTCGCAAGCGCGGGTACCATGCTTTCTTGTGCGGGTACCATGCGCGCATGCGCGGGTACCATGCTTTCCAGTGCGGGTACCATGCGAGTACTAACTGGTTATTTACTCTTATGATTCCCAGGTTGTGCTGAAGAAGCAATTGTCATCCCGAGACGACGACTTCGAGTTCCGATTGACAATGACCGGGATTTACACGAAGGCAAGCGCGAAGATCAGGAACAATCTAAATGAAAATGAGTGGGAGAGTTACAGGGCGGGGAGTCCATTTGGTAGACTCGTCGAGGCTGCCGCCGATTTCAATTTATCCGCCCAGCTCATTACGTTTTTGACGATGAGACAGACTACTCTTCACTAGCGCGAGGAGTTGTGGATGGTCATAAACAACCGACCTCTCCGATTTTCTAAAGCGGAGTATTGCTTGATTACCGGGCTAAGGTTCTTCGACGATATCCCGGAAGTAAACCCCAATGGTGATTTCGCCCAGAGAAACTTCCCGGGAAGATCCACCATCCGTATGTCGTACGTCGAGGATCGGCTGCGAGAGTTGGGAGCCAACGATGACGGAAACGTCAACTTCGATAAGTTGAAGTTGGCGGCCATTCTCTTTGCCGCATCTGTGGTGCTGCCTCGACCGTCGAAGAAGGACACGGTTCTTCGGTCGTGTCTGCTTTCATTGGTCGAAGACGAAGTCGTCTTCGCCAACTATCCTTGGGGCAGCGTAACGTTCAAAGAGGTGATACGCTCGCTGAAGATAAACCTCAGGGAGAAGAGGGATTTTGTGCGGGAACGAGCCCGCAACGGGGGCAGCGAACACTGCGGGCTACTGATTAGTGACTTCGTTCATCCGATTCAGGTCGTTCATTATTTAAAATCCTTATAAATATATTTAATTGTGATTATATTTACTAATTTGGTTTCTTTGCATTCTAGGTTTTGGCGTACGAGTGCATACCCGGCATTCGGTACGCGTTCGCCTATCGTAGAAACGAGGCGGATGTGGTGACCCCGCGGATATGCCGTTACGTCACCAATGATTGGTCGACGAAGGGTTCTCCGAAGATGGAGACGATCCTCCACGCCGTAAAGGGGTCACCCGTATCGGGGATGCTGAGCCCAACTGTATCGGAGATGAACGAGCCGTATTTCCGATATAGTCGGTTCGAAGCGGAGGAGCGGCATGAAGTCCTCGACCATATAACGAGTCTCCTCGAGGATGGTGTCGAGCTTAAGTGCGTACGGCATCTGCCGGCCGCGGAGGACGTCGCACCAACGCTGCCTTCGCCAATCATGCCGCAACTATCGCAGCGGTCATTCTACGAGGAAGAGGCGGACCAATTTCGTCCCCCCTCACCTCCACGGTACCCGAACCCTCCTCCACATCAATACTCGGGCCCTTCACACCCACGGTACCCGTCCCCTCCTCCACAGCAGTACTCGGGCCCTAGCTGGGAGCAATTCGATGAGTTCACAAGACGCGTGGACCAAAATTTCGAAACGGTGAATCATCGGTTCGACGACGTTTCTACGAGTATCTCGTAGTTACGGGACTCGTATGACGAACGATGGTCCACGGTTCAAGAGTGGGGCGCGAGTATATTCGGGTTGCAGCAGTCGATGACTGAATTGCAGCATAACTTGCAGCTGGGGTGGTACAGGCCCAACTGAGACTTTCCGACGCACACGTCGCACGGTACGCCCCTATAAATAATTTGCTGCAATATCGAATGTTTTCTGACGTTGGAGTTTTATCTTGTTAGATTATGAGGCCGGTGGCTCCACGGTACACACACATTTGACAACATACCGAATATACATATCAATTACACCATGTCTAATACATTACATTATACTTATCAAACATTACAACATACCTAATATCCGGCTCAATTATACATAACCACATGTACAAATCAAACTCATAAGATTTACCCCCTCCTACCGAATTCTCCGACGGATGGCATTCTATTTTTTTGTGCTCTTCCGCGTTTTGGGTCAACGAGTGGTGGTAACATATTCACAATTCCTTCAACGCGCTCGGTGACAGGCCATATGGTACCCTCGTATGCTAATTTCCATGTCTCCAAGCTGTAATACGCATGGACTAGCAAATATACCCCTACATTAGCCTGTCCACAAGCCGCAATGACGTGCGCACATGGGATACGATCGATATCAAACATCTTACAACTACATGACTTCGTCTCGATATCGACCACCTCGTTGACTCCATGCCCGTATACATTATACCGTTGAATGCCAATTTCCGAGACGTGTAGATTTTGAGAATTTATGTAGTGAGACCGTAGGATTGACTCGACCTTCGGCGTAAATGACGTGACATTGGCTGTCATCGAAGCTTCGCAAGTTCTTCGATGCTTACTAAACCAACTAGTCGTCAAACGTTGTATCGAATCCAACAATCCTATGAGTGGAAGCTCTCTATCCGCACGTAGAGCGGCATTTATCGATTCCGAGCCGTTTTTGGTCATGATGTTGTACATCGTTCTCGGGCAATACGGTCTTGTCCATTTTGCCTTCGTACCCTCATCAAGATACGTATGCACGTTTTCGTACCGTTCCTTTAGCGTATCCAACAATCGATCGCAATCGCTCGTCTTGTAGGCGTACGCAATATTAAGGAATAACGACACGCACCTTTCTCCTTCATACGGGTCTTTATATTTTATTGAATATGCCACGCACAGAACCCGTGAAACGTATTTGGGAAAACTGCCGGGACGGCTCTCTTTATCCCGCCATGTCTGTCAGAAATTATGACGAGGTCATTTGAATCAGCCACGATCCGTTTTAATCTCGTTAAGAACCATGACCAAGATTCGGTAGATTCGGTGCTCGCAATACCCCATGCGATAGGATATTGGTGGTAATCGCCGTCTTGCGCTGTAGCAACAAGCATCACCCCTTTATATTTTTCCTTTAAAAAGGTGGCGTCGATAGAAATTACCTTACGCATGAAAGCAAATCCCGCTATGCATGCACCGTATGCCAAAAACAGATATTTAAATCTGTTTTCCCCGTCCATCTCCCAATCCGTGACACTTCCGGCGTTCATTTGCTTCACAGCCTCCAAGTACGCCGGGATCAACGCGTAACAATCGTCCCCGTTACCGACCAACTCCTCCGTAGCGATATTCTTTCCATTCCAAGCCTTGTAATAAGAAACATTCACCCCCTACTTTGCATCATAGACATGATAGCCTTTAGCGCGGGAATGTCTTTAGGCCCGCTAAAATTGTCAAGAAGCATCCTAGACACAATCGATGAAGTTCCTTGACGATGACTTCGACGTCGATGAGACACGCCGCATGTGTGTGTGCCGCAATATGTCCGTATCGAGAAAAAAGGGGAATCTCTATCTTTTGTAGCTCGAAAGCGCCACGAACATTGCTCCATCGCACATCTTACTACATACAAAGTCTTGTTCGACTTTACTAATTTGCACTCGAACGACGCAGCCAAGGCAATTTTAGATATTTCCTCGATAACTTCCGCCTTGTCACGAAACTGCTGCCCAACGTGTAGGCTTGAACCGTCCGGAAATGCAAAAGTACCATCAGCAGCCTCTTCTACCGGGTTACGATCTACATCGTCATCTTCATCGTCATTGTGATCACGTGCTACAAATTCCTCCTCCGACTCGCCAGTGTTTTCAATTGGCTCATCTTCATTTTCATTCGAATGCCAACCCGAGTAATCCCTACCCCCAGACGGTCCAGCAATATCTTCAAGACCCTCATCTTCATTTTGGTTAGAAGGGCTGCAACCGTACCCCTCAAACGGTTCGATTTGCGCATTTTCATCGCAATCGGCTATGAGCCCGGTATTATTACTAGAAGAACCAGCAAATGCGTCCGACGGAGCCACAAGCGCACATTCCACCACCTCGACATGAATCACGGGTCTCGATTGAGGGCCACCAAAACCCAAGTACGCACGTAGAGCATAGTCGTTATCGATGTATATGGGCCTCGGATAACTATAGGGTACATTTGGCATATAGCTTAGTGTTAGCCTCGCATTGTCGTTACGAAACGCTAACACGGATAAAATTTGCTCCTTTACGTCTTGTAACGTGCATGCGTCGTCATCCACCAAAATTGAATGCCAGCTACAATTTGACGCAGGAGACCAAGTCGAGGTATTGTCCTCGCCGATTAACCACCGACCATCGAATTGAAATACAATGTTGGTAATTGTCATTTTGAGCACCTGCAATATTATGCAATGTTATTGTTTAGAAAACGATTCTCGTTATATATCATGCTTATGTATGATCTTCAGCGCATGGATCCCGAACATGGGATCACGGTACCCGCACACAACGCAGGGGACCCGCGCATAAACGCAGGGGTCCATGCGCATGGTACCCGCACCTATATCTCACGGTACCCGCACCTATATCGCATGGTACCCGCACGCAGGGGTCCCATGCACAAAAACTATACCTCATAATATGTATTTTCAGGTCCGATTTCTCGTAATAACCACTAAAATATCGCTACTCTGGCTAGTACACGTGATCTAATAAATAACCCATACATTTTAGGGGGTAATGGACTGGAAATTCACCATTTTCGACGTTAAAATTGCAGTTTTCATGTAACGAATGCTTACTGGTAAATATGCTGAAATGCTTGTTGTTTTCTTGGTTTGAGAAGTTGTTTTCCGGCACTAAACGAAGAGAACAGCTCGCGTCGCTTTAGGTTTGTGAGAGAGGTGTGTGTGTTACCCTTTGTTTTTAAAATGGAGAAGATAATGCATTCATATCGATTGTAAGGTTATGGTTAAAGAGGGAGATGGACCCATGTTCTGTTCAGTAGTTTATTGCATCTGTACGGCAGTCATATTTTCATTTTTTATTTTTTTATTTTAATGAGTTAAATATGAGAATTAGTTAATATTGTTAACGTTTAAACAAAGTGAGGGCTATTGACAAAAAAAAATCGTCAACGAGGCCATTTTTTTAAAATTGACCAAGTCAAAGGCCATTTTTTTAAAAGAACCCCAACACCTTCGCATACAAAAAAAAAAAAGATAAAAAGAAGCATTACAGATAAACTAGTTTGAATTCCATTCTAATCACATCTTTTTTCTAAATAAAAAATGTATAAATTATTTTCACAAATACTATAATAAGAAAAGGAAAAAAAGGACACAGCCGTGCTGTTATTTTTCTCCGCTTATCTCCGGATTTTTTGCCATGTATCAACGTGAGTGGTTCAACTCAGCGGCGAAGCAGCCTTTTCTTTAGTTGGAAAAAAAAAAAAAAAACACTGTCACACGTTCTCACGTAGAGTTTAATAATAGTAAAATATAAGCATATGCCCACAATTAAATAATTACTCCACCTAATTACTTGATTATCATTTTTCATTGGACCGACTGAAAATAAAAGCCTCTCGATTGATTACAGCGCCTTAGAATGTCACCATTCGTGGGTTGAAGCGGTGAGGCTCTCGCAATACATGTACGTGGCCATTAATGTCTGATGAACTCTCACCTCAGCTGCTGTTTTGTCTTTTGTCGTCCCTGTAATAAAAAAATAATCAAGTAAAAGAAAAACTGCTCGTCGTTATCTATGCGAAGGGGCAGCAAATGAGGTCGCTACACGATTCGTTCGGTGTTTTTTCTTTAGGTCTTCTTTTTTCTTGCTAGCACTGCAGAGAAATCTTATTGGCTAAGTTATTTTTGGTAGTTTGCTCTTAAGTGCTTGTGATTTGCATGAACATTTGTGCATGTGTTTATATATATATACTTCACGTGCTTGTTTGTGGGCTTTTACGAATGGGATGTGGCCATTGAATAAGCTATGTGATGATTTGGACGATGTGTTGTGTCCCATATAATATATATAATTGCAACAAAAAGCTTTTATTCACTAATATTGAAATGTTTACTGGCAAAAATATAAAATCATGTAACTAAGTATACATATTTTCGTTTTTTAGTTACTATATTTGATAATTATAAAAGTAGATCACTAACTTTATATGTCAAAATAATTTTGGATCATCTTTTAAATTTTAGGTCACTAAATATATATTTTTCGATTTTGGGTCACTAAGTATACAAATTTTCAATTTTGAGTTACTCATTTGATAAATAACTTTGTAAACATAGTGACCCAAAATTGAAACATATATACTTAGTGACCTAAAATTGAAATATGACCCAAAATTGTTTTGACATACAAAGTTAGTGACCTACTTTTGCAATTATCAAACATAGTGACCTAAAACGAAAACATATATACTTAGTGACCCAATGGCGGAAACAGAATATAAAAGATAGAGGTCAAAACATAAGAAAATAAAATAAGAAGGTTAAAAAAAATAAAATAAGAAGGGTCAAAAACTAATTATAAAAAAACAGCAAAAAAACGGGGATTTAAGAATTGTAACCATGTTATTGTAAGAGCATTCTCAAGGTGTAAGTATAAACCATTAGGCTTAGTCTTGCCCAGAATTAACCGGAACCGGCGGTTCCGACCGGCCAATCGCCGATATTCAACCGCCGTACTAACCGGAACCGGCCACTAACCGCAACCGGGGGCCGCGGGTGGCCGGTTCCACGCAGTTTGGGAAAATCCCAAACCGCGAACCGCCGGTTGTATAAATATATATAATTATAATACGAAAAAAAAATATAATAATATATAATATATATAGCCGTTAGAGATGAAAAAAAATGAAAAAAAAATTTAAAAAAAACAAGAATTTAAATATATAAAAATATAATATAATATCTAAATAATATAGCCGTTAGGGAAAAAAAGAATTAGCCGTTGCAACCGGCGGTTGCAACGGCTAGGTACCCCAAAAAAATTATAAATACCCCCCACCCCTCTTCAAAAAATCACAACTCAATTCTATCTCTTTCTCTCAATTATTCACTCTCAAAACGCTTAATTCTCAGTCTCGTTGTAGTCTACGAATTAAAAATAAACTAATTAAAATACTAGTCCCTCAATCCCCGCCCGGCTTTACTACACTACACTCATCAATCCCCGCCCGGCTCGGCGCTCCGAATTTTACTCGCCTCGTTTTTCGTAAGTTTACACATATTTTTATCTAACGTTTATTTCTAATCTTTTAATTTAGATATGGATAGCCGTCGTCGAGGATCGAGTTCGAGATCGAGGGGGAAACAGATTGTTGGTAGTTCATCGCAAGATGACTACTACCAATATGATGACTCCCCCGAAATTATGCTCGACCTGAGTGACGTCCTCGGCTCGGACATGGATGGAACGGCGAGCAACACGCAACGGGACCAACCGGAAGAAACTCCGAGGCCGCCGCCGCCGCCGACCGAGACCCAAGCACGAGCCGCCGTCGCCGCCCTACGCTCGGATATTTTCGCAGTACACTTCAAGAAGGTACCGACCGAAAATAAAGATTTTTTTAAAGTTATATGTAATTATTGTGGTAAGGAGTACCCTTTTAAGAAGGGGGCGGATATGGCAATTTCACCGGCCATATCCGCTCAAAACATCCTACTAAGATAGAAATTAGTCAAAGTCAAATGCACGGGGCTACGGGTTCGTCCGCTACCGGACAAGGACCCAGTGCGAATCCGACGTCTTTGTTCATGTACAACGAAGACGTCGCGCGCCAACAACTTGCAAAATTTGTTTGCGCGAAACATCTTCCTTTTCGGTTTGCCGATGATCCGATTTACGAAGAGTGGATCAGAAAGTCGTATAACCCCCAAGCAAAGAAAGTTTCACGTAGCACCCTTACGCGAGACATTAGGAAGACGGTACTCGCGTATAAACGCGAGTTAATAGATCAATTAGAAAATTTAGAGTGTAAAATGTCCATTGCCTCCGATATATGGAGCGCTCACTGGCAAGATCATCATTATATGGGCGTTACATGCCATTGGATTGATGACTCTTGGCAAGTACAGAAACGCTTAATTGCATATAGGGAATTTGACACAGCACACACAGCTCAAAACATCGCACTGAAGCTTAGGAGTATCTTAATAACGCGAGTATTGAAGATTTGATTAAGTATTGTCGACCGTCATTTGGCGGTCGATTCTTCCATGTCCGGTGCTTCTACCACATACTTAAAATATGTGTTCGGACGCACTCACACATCTAAAGACACACGTTACGCCGATACGAACGGCAATTAATTACATAATGCGTCACTCTTCTGTACTGAAGAAGTGGAAGTGTCATTGTAGAAGTTTGACAATCACGCCCAAGAAGTTTGCCTTAGATGTACCCAACAGGTGGAATTCCACCTACAAGATGTTGGATACGTCGTAGAATATCGCCACACCTTGAGCGATTTCTACGACGAAATCTCCGAATTCGGCGTAGCGGTACATCCTACGATGTGGGACGGATGCAACGACGTATGTGAAATACTTCATGTATTTCACGATGCCACGAAGGAGATGTCGGAAACATATTACCCGACATCAATCTTAGCCTTAGATCATTGCGTTAAAGTTGCATGCATTCTAAACGCTTTTGTAGATGACGATATTGCGGGCCCGGCCGTTTTAGCCATGAAGGCTAAATGGCTGAAATACTTTTGGGAACTACCCGATATCTTCATCATTGCGAAGATATTAGACCCCAGAATGCGCGTAGAGGGGACAGATAGTTTTCTGGCACTATACTACCAGTCCATTGCGGCTGATTCTAGTGTTATCCCCGTTAACTACAATATTCAAGTTAGGAATATAGGGTATGACGCTCCAAAGGCAGTCTTTACAGCGTATAAGACCGATATTGGTCAAGACCCAACTCAATCGAGTTCGGGTCAATCCACTAGTAGTAGTAGTGCTAGCGGTAGTGATCGCTTAGCCTCCTACTACAACCTCCTCAACACAAGCAAACGCCAAAGGTCGACGAACCCGTTCATAGAGATAGATAACTACTTGTCGACCACTTTTGAGTTCGCCGAGGACGAGATCAGTTCAACGTCCTGATGGTGGTCGAAGATGTCGCCTAACGTATCCAACGTTGGCGAAGATCGCTAGGGAAATCTTTGTCGTCCCAATTTCAACCGTCGCAGTTGAACAAGCTTTTAGCATGGACGGCTTAACTTTAAGTGAAAGGCGTTCGAGGATGACGGTAGAAAACGTCGAATACCAATGCCTTCTCGATGATTGGACGAGAGTCGAACATCGAACACAAGATTTCCCGAATACCAATTCGGACGACGACGTGTTCGACGACACCACCGGCACAGAGACTATTGGTGGCGGCAATGGCGGCGACGACGAGTAGAGAGAATAGAGAATCTCCGAAAACGGCGAAAGATTTAAGCCCGAAAAAAGATAAGTACTATACCATTCAATCTCATTGTATTAATTTTTTTATTTTATGTTTTTAAATAATTACTTACTCATATAATCTTATTTTTCAGCCAACGTCTCCAAGAAACCGCTCGAGTGACGACATCCAAGCCGACGACAAAGCCCGAAAAAGATAAGTCCTCCATACTAATTTCATTTTTTAATTTATTGATTAAATTTTTTATGTTCCAAAAAAAAAAATTATCTAACTTCTATTGTACATTTTTCTCAGAAACCGAGTATCGACTGGCGTTGGCAAATGGCGATTGCGATTCAAACGAACAACGAATAATTTTTTTTTCTTACTATGTAATTTTTAATTTGTAAATTTTAATTGTAACTGTAACTTCATTTTTGTAATGAAATTTATGATAACATTTTTAAACCGAAAACCCTTGTTATATACCGAAAAAAACATAATTGTATACCGAAAACTATCGAAATATATACTAAAAATAAAAAATAAAAAAATAAAAAATAAATTAAACAAACCGGCGAATGGTAACCGTTGGATACCCTTTGACCGGCGGTCAACCGGCAACCGGAGACGGCCAACCGGCATCCGTCTCCGGCCGGTTGGTCATTTCGACCAACCGGCAACCGCCGGATCCCAACCGCCGGTTAACCGAAACCGGCAGTTGGGCAAGTCTAATTAGGCTACATACGAGTTTTTTGATAGATAATTACTCTATAAAATTTAAAACCATCGAGGGTCGGGTGAGACCCCCTAACCCCCCTCTGGTCCGTCCCTGTAGTGACCTAATCTTATAATTTTGACAATGTATACTTGTAATTGTACTATGAAAACTCATGAAGAATAGAATTATCTTATTTCTCAGTACGAAGATGGCAAAGGGGACGTGGGCCACAATACAAGACCACCAAACGAATCATGACCTGAATCGAACTTACATTGAGCTCTATTTATCACAGTTACGTATTAACAAGATTTGACAGGTTTACATGACGATCCATGTAGTTTTCGACGAGCCCAAATACTATGCATCTCACTAAATATTTAGGAACATAATTCATTTTTTCTTCAAAATTTTACTAACTTTCTTTTTGGGGGAGGGGAGAAGTTCGTTTTCATTGAAAACCATTGGCGTATTTCACAATAGCAAACCACCCCACATACATGTAAATAACGGGACCTATACTACCAAGTTATACGCCATAATCTGTTTAGAGCAAAAATTCACAAGCACATTTAGAATGTCTCATAGATAGCTTCATGAAGAATTCTTCAACAATCGATCTAGTGTCTTTTGTGCTCCCTCTCCATCTTTAATTCATATCCATTCAAATATAGTATTCAATCGATGCAAGGAATTGCTTAAATGTCGAATGGATTACATGTTTGCTTCGTCATTTCCTGTTGGAGATAAGTTTGATTTGTATGGCCGGATATTTCTCTAGAATCGCGTTTGGAATTCACTTTCCAAATACAATTTTTTGTCCCGAGATAAGACTAGAGAATTTGTGTTCTGGTGCGTTCGTAAATTCAAGTGATTGAATTGAATGTCTCTGCGTTTATTTATAACCCAACTTTCGATCAGTTGTGTCAATTCATAATAGACATAACTTTTATCAAGGATGGTGTCTGTTTATTAACAGATGCCTCCTTTCGAAACATGCATACCCTTTCGGAACCCTGCATACTTTTTCCGGTGGAAGGGGTTTCTCTCGGGTGCATAGACATTGTTGAATTTTGCGGAATGATATTGTTTTGTATTTCTTGATATATTTATGAAGTGTACATCGGCTAATTTATAGAGAAAAAATTAGCTGTTATAATATAACATTTGGTACATTTATGACTAAATGATCCCATAATCTCCTCTTGGTTTGTCTTGATTTCCTTTGACTTGATCTTTGCTTTGATAGACTCCCTTGATTGTTTCCATGATATGGTTGATTGTTTTCAATCTTCATCACTCCCCTTCAAGTTGGACTTTGAAATATTTTGAAAAGTGCAACTTGAAAAGATATTCCATCTGGTGGTCGTCGCTGCATCGAGCCCTTTTTTGTTTTTGGGTGTTGGAGTTCTCTCCTGCACTCTTCGCTCCAATGTGATTTTTTGTACAGTGGCCATGACCCTCTATGAGAGTTCTACCATCTGTATTTTCCCGGTGGCTCCTCCATAGAGTGCGCTTGGGTGGCTCCGATGTGTCGGGCACTTGGGTGCCTCCTCCGAAAGCACTTGTTTTCTCGTCCGAATTTGTCAGATAATACCAAATGGATTTAGGATTTTTATTCTTAATCTAAAAACATAAAAGAGTAAATTAGTAGAAGAAAACAAATAATGATTAGATCTACATCCTTATTAATGAGAATTTCGTAAGCATGTGGGTATGAGGGCGTTCGTCTTCGTGCGGCTGAAAGTTTTGTGCTTGAGCATGAGCGGTTGATATGATTTTTGGGTCGGTGATGGCTTTTTTCGATCGTGATGTGAATTTTCTGAGTACGTGTTGTGGCGGCAGCAGAAGGTTTTTTTTCTTTTTTTCTTCTTTTTTCTTACAACAGGTTCATCGACCTGCTCTGATACCATGTTGAATTTTGCGGAATGATATTGTTTTGTATTTCTTGATATATTTATGTAGTGTACATCGGCTAATTTATAGAGAAAAAACTAGCCGTTAGAATATAATCGTTGGTATATTTATGACTAAATGATCACATAATCTCCTCTTGATTTGTCTTGATTTCCTTTGATTTGATCTTTGCCTTGATAGACTCCCTTGATTGTTTCCATGATATGGTTGATTGTTTTCAATCTTCAACAGACATAGACACCATTTCGGGTCGGGATAAGCTGCAACTTGCAACAGAAAAGCATCCGAATGAATCTAATTGCTACGACACCAAATAAAACACCCAACTTGCAATAAATAATGAAAAAAAAAAGGTGGAAGGGGTTTCTCTCGACTGCATGGACATCCTTTCGGATCGAGGCGCTGCCAAGCTTAATTTTGCGTTTCGAAATAAAATATTTCTGAGCGTGCACTCCACACCTCCTAATTCGTGTACGTTTTATTCTCAATTACACTAAAATATATCGCATTTCCTTTGCTGCCCACATGATCCCCGTTGTGCACTTATAGTATGTTGCTTCCAAAGTAGAATGTGTTGAAAACCACTCATCAGGCGACTTGGTCCAAAGAATCGAATCACTCTCATTTGGGTAGCGTACATACAAATTCAGAAGTAATGGAAATATCTCAATGTATGCTCTCATTGGCCAATTCCACCTATGACCCATCTACTGTAATGGCACTCTCTAGATATATGCATCAGATGAAATCCCATAACCAGAGGGCCTCTGGGATACCATCAAACCCATAGGAATTTAATGGTCTAGTTTCAATGGTCTTTATAAAACGCTAATATTTTCGGAGCGGTCATGCAAAAGGAATTTTTGATCGTTACTGAACTTTTTCGCTGCGTTTGCAATTATATAATGTAATTGCATGACAAACTATTATGTTAGAATATATGATTAGGCAATGCCACAATTTTTACGCTCTTTTACTTCAATTTATTTAGTATAAAATTATATAAGAATATAATACTTGCATAAATTGAGCATAATTAATATGACATTGTTTTACTACACAACTATTAAGTTATTATATGCATGCAAATTTCTTTGAATTTACATAAGAAACGCTCGATATAATCTATTCATAAAATCAAAATCAAATTAAATAGTAGTCTTTACAATTAAGCAGATATTGCAGACAAGATACAACTTACAATCTTTTATTACAAGACTAAATTACAGAGACGAAGATCTATTAATAATAATATAATCCTAATCAACTTACACTTGATTCTCGTGGTGACTCTCCTGAGCCAAACCCAATCTTGAATCAAGTTGAGACTTATGAATCTCCCATCCTATATTAAATCACTACTTGAAATCGAATCGTAAAACGAAATTTCATCCATTATTAGGGTTTCTTATTTCCTATATAATATGCATGCATGGTAACAAGAAAATAATTGCTCAACATAGTTGTAATACTTAATCCTTCATGTTGCGGTTGATCTTGTTAGCCTCTTCCTTGACGGTCTGAGCCGCGGCCTCGGCGGTGTTGACCACCGTGTCTTTGATCTTCTTGGTGGTGTCTTTGACCGTTCCCCACGCGTCTTGAGCCGTCTGCTTCACTTTGCCGGCAGCATCTTGGCCGGCATTAGAAGCTGCTCCCGCCATGTCCTTTGCTTTCTCCGTAGCCTTTAAAAAAACATATAAGATCGGTTTAGTACTCAGTATATATTTAAATATTTATTGTATACTGTTAATTTGAGAGTTTCTTCCTAAAACCAATCTGTGTTAGGAGGAGATGTCACTTTGATTTATATATTGAGCCGGGTGAAGTTAATTTCCCGATGTGGGACAAATAATCTCAACACGCCCCCTCACGTGTGGCACGATTCAAAGCCTGACACGTAGACATATCAAATCGGGTGGCGGTGAATCAAACAAGCATGATAACACGCAGATCAAATCTGGCTCTGATACCATGTTAAAATTGAGGGTTCCTTCCTAAAATCAATTGGTGATAGTAAGAGAAACCTCTTTGATTTATATATTGAGTCGGGTGAAGTTAATTTTCCGATGTGGGACAAATAATCTCAACACTTACATTGTCTGCTGCATTACAAGCTTCGTTTTTAATCTGCTGACCGCTTTTCTTCGTAGCATCAAAACCTTTCAATACGGCTTCACGACCATGCCTTGCAGCCTCCGCAGCTTCATCTTTTGTGGCCCTCACGCAGTAATAACGCTGGCTAGCCACCTGTAATAATTTTTACTATATTATCATCATAATCATATAAAATCGTATATATATATATATATTTACCTGAAATTGTTTGCGGGAGAAAGCACCAAGAGAAGCCCTTGTGCCTTGGAGCCTTGAGAGGGTTGTGGTGAACGCAATGCTTGCCATTTTCTTCTCTTTTTTTTTGGTTCCTTCTTTTTATGAGCTCTTTTTGCACTTTGGTAATTATAGTCAAGCGTTGATAGTTTAGAGTATTTATAGTATGACGAACAAGTAAATATAGTATGAGACGTGTTGGTGATGGGATTAAAAAACGCGGTGCAAGTTACATAGAATGAGTAACGCTGAATTGTAGCATTCATGTGGACGAGTAATTTTCAAATTTTGGAGGTTTTTTTTTCCTATTATTTCGGTCATTTAATTTGGGGGAAATTATAAAATTAGGTCACTAAGTATCCAAGTTTTCGTTTTTGGGTCACTATGTTTGATAATTGCAAAAGTAGGTCACTAAATTTGTAGTCAAAACAATTTTGGGTCATATTCTCAATTTTAGGTCACTAAGTTTATATTTATCGATTTTGGTCACTTAGTATATACATTCTCAATTTCGGGTCACTCATTTGGTAACTAACTTTGTAAACATAGTGACCCAAAAATGAAATATGTATACTTAGTGACCCAAAATAAAAAAAATATATACTTAGTGACCTAAAATTGAAAACATGACCCAAAATTGTTTTGACATACAAAGTTAGTGACCTACTTTTGCAATTATCAAACATAGTAACCCAAAAATAAAAACTTGAATACTTAGTGACCTAATTATATAATTTTGCCTTTAATTTGTTGTTAGTTAGTAGTATAATACATTGACATTTTAATTGGTATGCCCTGACAGGAATTCATCAATCTAGAACCCACAACACAAAAATATAGTTGCTATAGTGTTTTTACCCCAACCCACTAACTTTATTTTCTACACTAGTTTTTACTCCAACCCATGAACTCTATTTCTACACTAAAAATAATATTCCAATCATATTCTTATTTATTGTTATTTATATTTTCAAAATGTAAATAATAATTTTATATATAAAACGTATTAATATAGAGTTGAGATGTTAATTAGGAAATATACTCATATTTTCTATGTGAAAATATTTTTATTTCATAAAATAAAAACGAAGCATGTGAATATTAAAGACGTTTATAGAATTTAATTTATTATTTTAATGAGTTTAAACATAACTAAATAATTTATATTTAAAAGAAAATAAAAATTAAATTATAACTCTATTTTAGATTTGAGAAATAGAGTTACTCTAAATATAAAGTATCTCTGTTAGCGAACTCTATAATAGTGTCCAAATAGAGTACTCGTTGAAGAAGATGTGTACTCTATTTTAGTGTTTTATACTAAAATAGAGTATCCATGGGAGATCCTCTTAGTCCGTTCACGGAATATTTTCTACGTTATGACTCGAAATATTACTCATCATCCACTTGATTGTTGTCACGGAATATTTTGCACATCATTGTATGATTCGGAATATTTATCATCTACTTGGCTGGTGAGAGGGTTTTATAAATCAATATATATATATTTATATATAGTTTTTGCCATTATCAAATTACGTAACGCTTAATTTGCTGAAGTGAATCACAATTGCCTATATTTCTTTTTTCCTTACAAAAAAATAAAGTACGAAATTGACAATATTATCATCGAAATAAAAGAAAATAGAATAATTGGCATTCCTTATATTTATTTACTTATACTAAAACAATTTATTATATTCCTGGCGAGGCAAGCAAGTGCATTATTGATTATCATCAATTACTATAACACATACAATCTGGAAGAATGCACTTTCCACCCTTTCGATATCCATTTTCAATGCAGTGAGCGTTACAGTCATCGTACCTATCGCATGGCCCTTGACTGAACAATATTTCTTCATCACCAACAACTGATAATTTATTCGGAACCAATTGATTTAGTAAAGATTATAAAAAAAAAAATACGATAAATATGGAAAAAAATTTAATAAGAAAAAGTACCTGATGGCTGTAATGAACTCATGGCAACTAATACGAGGAGGAAAAGCACAGCATAGAAAACACGCTTTTGAGATTCCATCGCGAAACAGCCCGTCCGTCGTGGGTTTTTATTTATTTATTTATCGATGATGATATCATATGAATATATTCAAGTTAGGGTGTTTTATATAATTCTCGAAGGTCGTGTGACAGTATAAATGGGAATCATGTATACTTCTACTCTTTCTCGTTCAATTAGTAGTAAATGGTCTTCCAATTATGAGGAGAATCAAGTCATGATAATATAATTTCATATTTATTTATACTGATGATCATACAAAAATATCGTATTTAATTACTTTCCAAATGTCACTCGGTTTTTTTTGTCAATGACATCAACCTAAAAAAGGAAGATTATCGACTGTCGTGACTAGTTGGTGTTATATCCACATTCAAAATTTTTAAAAAATATAAATAAAAGAAATTACTGCAATAAAAAATTAAATAAATGGATCTCAAAAAAATTCATCATTCAATCAATAGGGTATTGTAGGTAGAGATTGATTACGCAAATTATGTATGCAAAGATATTCCTCTATAATATATAGGTTAATTCCCTTACAAAAATCAACACAATTTGTGAATTGTGAAATTCCCATTTAAATTATGTGTTTAATTTTCTCATTTTATAAACACAATTGTTTTGAGGTCAAGACCTCAATGTCTTTAAAGGAGATCAAATTTCTTTAATTACATAATATGTTATTGAGTCTGCTACACATGAATTTGTTCAGAAGTACTTTATGTGATACCGAGGTTTACTTAATTAGAGGCTAGGGTACCCGAGATTAGACAATTTATGTATGCAAAGATACTCCTCTATAGAATGTAGGTTAATTCCCTTACAAAAATCAGCACATTTTGTGAAATTCCATTTAAATTATGTGTTTAATTTTCTCATTTTATAAACACAATCTATTTAAAGGTCAAGACCCCAGGGTCTTCAACGGGAGATCAAATTTCTTTAGTTACAAATATGTTGATTGAGTACCACACATGGATTTGTTCTGAAAAATACTTTATGTGAGTCCGATGGTTACAGGTCAGGGTACCCGAGATTAAAAAAATTATCACATGTTGAATATATTTAATACATTGATAAGATTATATCGTAATTAAATTCAATTATCACATGTTTGACTAATTAATATCCGCGATCGAGTAATACGTCGAATAAATGAAAATATCACCAAAACACGGCTATTTTTCAAGGAATCGATACGTAAAGTCACATTAAAATCGACAAAGCATTGTCGCCATAAATATTTCCACAATTCAAGTTGCTCTTTTATATATAAAAAAATAAACTTTAACAAATTTCCTTAATTCTTGAAGCAGAAACAACCACCCGGTAAATAATTATTGGGTGGAGCAACAATACATTTCCCACCCTTTAGATAGCCATAGCCGATGCAATAACCTCTGCAGTCATGTAGCTTTGCGCAGGGTCCTTGGTACACTAACGCATCATCGTCAAGAACAGATCCGACGGCTGATTATGATTTAATTATATCAAACAAAAGAACAAAATTAAATCAAATAAATAACTACATATCATTTGCTAATTAGAAGAACGAATAAAATTTTAAGGGAACGGATCAAACACTTGCCTGAGGCAGAGAGGAAGGCGATGATGCAACATAGAGCAATGAAAATCTTGTTCTTGGTCATCATTTTTTTTTTGTTTTATTGATATTATTTTTATTTTTTCAAGAACCGAGTGCGATGTAGATAAACCCACACGACGTTGAAATTTATAGAGGTGAAACTCGTACATGGCTTTGTAATTCAGTCAATCCCATGTAATATGGAAATTTGACTTATTTTGGAAAACAAATTACTATGGTGATTATTTTTTTAATAATCTACTAGATTTGGTCTGAAATTTTGATCCTTTTTAATTTTATTTTTAATTTATAAATTTATTTTGACTTCGACTTTCTTGTCACACATATATTATTATAATATATGTGCGTGTGTTGAAGAAATAAGATGAAGATTTGAGGATCAAGATATCAGAATAATAACTCATCATCAACATATTCCATCCTCGGACTATGCAAAGATCAGAGATCAATCATATCAATACCAAAAGTAGTTGGGAAATAAATTTGGAAATAGAATCATTACTTCAAATTTCAAGCGATCACTTACCGTATTGTAATGTAATCAGTAGTCTTGAGCTATAAATGGGCACAAGGGTCTATGCAAAAGAATAAGAAAAATAAAGTTATTCGGATAATAATCTTGAAACCAAAAACTTATTACATAATGATTTTCTTTTCCTCGCATGATATATTTATTTCCCGTTTCTTTTACTCGTCGCGAAATCCCATCATCTTATATGAAAGAACTTTTTAAATTTTAATGTTTATCGTGATTATTTATATTTACATTATTACTTCTTATTCGGATTTAAGGTCTGCCTGTTGAAAGCTCTGTGATTAGGTAGTCTGAAATTTCAATTGTATCCTCTCAATTTCTTTCGTTTCATTTATCATCTTCGACTCCATAGTCCATACAAAATACAAAATAATTAAATTACTAGAATCTACACCGATTAAAATAATACGGGAAAAAAAGATGTGGCCCACGTATCAATTCTTCCCTGCGAGTCAGGGAAATTTAAATTTGTCCTACTTTGCAAGAACAATAAATAAAGAGGTTACATACATTGTTGTATAGACCCTCAAAATCACGTTCATACGTAATAAATAAAAATGCTAAAATTTGGTTCATATCAACATCAAGTCATGCACTTTCCGCAGCAGCATTTCATTCTAAAGCCAACAAAGCAAAACTTATATATAAATATAAATATATATATAAAGAAATCCGTGTTAGAATAATAGCATAACACCGTCACGCAAGACATGCCTCGTCCATTTAATAGCCGAGCACAGTCACGAGAGCCCTTCTACTCTACGTACCCTCTTTAAAAGGACAAAGATGCCATCGAAATTTCGCACACATATATCAATAATAGGCAACTAAATGGCTAAGTGGGCTTCTTTCTCGAAGACCTTTTTCCTTCTCGTTTCGCTCGCCGTAGCAACAAATGCAGCAGCTAGGGTTTTCCCTAATTATCACAAAGGTAACGGCAATGCAGTGGAAGAAGCCAACAACAAGGGTTTTAGTGATCAGAAGAACTTTGCTTCCTTTGCCGGCCTCGGAGGATATTTAGGTGTTGGCAGTGGTGGCTTGCCTTTCGGGGGCGCCGGTGCCGGTTTGGGCTCTGGCGGTGCATTCGGAGGAATAGGAGGGCTCGGTGGCATAGGAGGAGGCTTTGGGACTTTTCCGGTGGGCGGGCTTGGCGGCGGTGGTGGCTTTGGTGGTGGTTCCGGTGGCGGCATTGGTGGTGGTGGACTCGGTGGTGGTGGTATCGGTCTTGGTCTTGGTGGCGGATCGTCTTCTTTTCCTTGAAGTTAGGGCGTGATGCATGGTTTGGTTTCGTGTGTTTTATAACGTTGTTACTTAAAAACATCTTTTTTTTTAGGGGTTAAAAACATCTTTGTTAAATGTCAGCTCTTTTTGTCATCTACTTCTTGTAATAAGGTTGTCTTGTTTTTCATGCATGTATTTGGCTGTTAACTTGTTTGTATGTTTGTTATGTTCATAAATTTCGAAAATTTTCATTTCTAAATTAAACAATAGAAAGGATAAAATCAATGAAATTCTAATAAAACTTACTTCCAATAATAACTTCCAATGTCGTAACTCTCAGTCATAAAATCATCAGCATAGCACAAAGTAAAATATGAGAACCACAATTAAGAGAAAGTCTTACATTAATTATATATCATCATATCATCACATATATAGTCCCTCAGGCACGCCCTCTTTCTTCTTGAACATAACCTTGTCTTTCGCCTTCTTGAAATCCGCATGCGTCACCTAATAACGGCAAAACCACCGCACATTACATCCGATACTAATTAAAATTCGTGTTATTACAATCTATTGACAGATTTGAAAGGGAGTTGTTTATTACATCCCGAGTTGCAATATAATCACTTCACCTCAAAGCAATAATAGGCGACTAAATGGCTAACTTGCAATATAATCAGATTTGAAGGAAGTTGCAATATAATCACTTCACTCACACATGACCTATAGATTTAAGCTCTGATACATGATATCATGTTGAATGACCATTTCACCTTAAAGCTTAAACTTAAAGAAAGCACAATAGTTCATATCTTACATTTATATATTTTATTTCCAAGACATACTAAACGATTAAATTTATATATTTTCGTACCTTCATGCGTCGCTCTCTCAGTGCAAGCAAACCAGCTTCTGTACAAATGGCCTTTATGTCCGCTCCCGAAAACTCATCTTTCGTCATCACAAATTCTTCGAGATTCACATCGTCAGCCAACGTCATCCTCGAAGTGTGTATCTATACATACATAAACACACACACACACACATTTCCGTTGAATAAAAAATAATAAAAACGAAACTAATTATTTAATTTCAAGAAGAGATAGGAGGAAATGCCTGGAAAATTCGCCTCCTCGTCTTAATATCCGGTAGAGGAAACTCGATCTTGCGATCGATTCTCCCGGGGCGGAGGAGGGCCGGGTCGAGGCTCTCGATCTTATTCGTCGCGAGGATCACTTTCACGTCTCCCCTCGAATCGAACCCGTCCAGCTGGTTCAGCAGTTCCAGCATGGTCCTCTGGATCTCCCGCTCGCCGCCCGAGTGGGCGTCGTACCTCTTCGTGCCCACCGCGTCGATCTCGTCGATGAATACGATCGACGGCGAGAGATCGTCCGCCACGCGGAAGAGCTCCCTGACGAGCTTCGGGCCGTCCCCGAGGTATTTCTGGATCAGTTCGCTCCCGACGACGCGTAGGAACGTTGCCGACGTAGAATTGGCCACCGCCTAGAGAATTCAAGCACATGTGGTTATACTGATGTGCACGTTACTACCTTATGATTCGGTTACTGCACAAAGCCCCGTGGTGATTTCTAAAACGTAGCACTGTATATCTCCGGTCAGCAACTTCTGCACGCGAATGCACTAGTAATGCGACTGGGATAGACACTGACCACTTTTTTTTTTTTAACATGAAGTGACCAAAATAGACGGGGAAAGTTATATCTTATTCCTTAGCAGCATATCACACGACACATTGAATGCTACTCCCTCTACAGACAAGAACGACTTAAAAATTAATTTTCAGTCCATTTAAGGTGAAGACAGTGGATAGTGGAGCTTGAGTTCGAGACATTGAGTTCAAGACAGTTACACACAACCCATGTCTTGAGTTAGATCGATCGCATTACGAGCGCGTTTAACACATTTGTGGGCGGAAACTCCTGACCGGGGGTTTGGTACGGTGCTACGTTTTAGAAACCATAAGGGGGTTCTGCATGATAACCAAAACGTAAGGCAGTAATGTGCATTTCAGTGTAACCACATCTGGCACATCGCCAGTGGAATATACCCATAAGTTAGTGAACATACCTTGGCAAGTAATGTCTTCCCGGTGCCAGGCTCTCCGTAGAGGATAACGCCTTTGGGAGGCTTTATGCCAATGTCTTCGTACAATTCGGGGTGCGTCAATGGAAGCTCAACAGCCTCTTTTATCTCCTGGATTTGGGCATCGAGGCCACCGATATCAGCATAAGACTCCAACGGAGCTTTCTCTACCTTCATCACGGATACCATTGGGTCCACGTCATCTTGAAGAAGTCCCACGACGGAAAGAACCTGTGCAGCAGGAAATGAGTTTCAGGGAAAAATAAGACATGAAAAATATCAAATGTGAAACATCACGACTCGAAAAGGGCAATTATCATCTTCTGAGGTATGGTTTTCCAAAATATTAACCCCATGGTCTTTCTGCCTTAAGGAAATAAAAGGAAATAGGGAAGTTTTACTCAATATAAGAAAGAAATTAAGAGGATTTAATCACATAGAAAAGCAATTCGACTCTACCGAACTGCAGAATGCTGCTTCATCAATGATAAGTGGATTACTACCGCCATTTAAATGCTCAAAATCATTTGTAAAAAACAAAAACTTATTGCCAAATCACAGAACAAGAAATCCAGCTCAATTCAAGAGTTACCACTACATGCAAGTATTCAACTATACTTCAGCAGCATTTTAATTAGAAAGGCAGACTTAGATCCTTCCATTAAGCATCAAATTCTAAGAACCTAAAGGAAACTATCAAAGAGCCCAACACAAATCCAATTCCCACGAAACCGTAAAAGAAACATACCTTATTGTGCATCAATATGGCACATCCAGGCTCCAACTGATCCTTATCAACAAAGGACAATATCCCCACGTAGTACTCCGGCCCCACGCTACTCGAAACAATGGCGTGATTCTCGTCAATCAACTCCTCTAAATTCCCTACGCTCATCGGCGACCCTCTCAAATCGTCAACTTTACTCCTATCCTCTTCAGTCTTCTCCTCCTGCGGCTTCAACCTCTCTTGATTCGCCACAAACTCCTCCTCCATGAGCAGGTAGTCCTTGATGCGCTCGAGCTTAAGGAGCCTGAGCCTGCACTTGCTGAGGGGAGTCACGGTCGGTATCCGCGCCGCAGCCTCGGGTCCCTTTTGCTTGCGCTGCTTTCGTCCGACCCTGGAGGGCGGGGCGGCCGGTTCGAATTTCTTATCCTTTTTGGAGTCGTCGGACGATTTGCGATCGGAGGGAGGATGTCGATTGAGTCCGCCGGGAGTGCCTTGACCCATGATTGTGGTGGTGGTTCGGAATTTTAGGGTTGGGAATAGGTTTTCTTCAGACTACGATTTTACCAAATTGTTGATGAGGAGAAAGTGAGAGGAGGGTTGATGAAGAGCAGGAGAGAGCTATCTTGAAGAGGAAGAAAGTATCTGACCCGAATGTGATGGGTCGGTAGGCCGGGTTTGGTTAGCCCATGGATGAATGATGATTTACGGTAATTCCCATTTTGATTGATTTTTCGAAACCCAACTTGTAAGCCCAATTTATACCTCTCTACAATCGCAACTCACTTAATAAGCCCAACCCAACTCCGACGTACTTTAGAATTGGGAATAGACTATAGACATGTCGAATATGCTCATTTTCTAGATTCGAGCTCAAAAATTATTAGTATTTTCTGCATACTCGATGTTTTGTACTTAAAATATAAATATTTAATATTATTTTATACTCTGAGTTATTTTTAATTTTTAATAGATGAAATATTATTTTAAAATTTTGATTGAGGATGTGATTGTAATAAATAAAAAATTATGGTACAATATAATTATTCATATTAAAGTAAATTATCAAAAGAAGGCTTAAATTGCAATAAACTTTACATACTAAATTGACAATTTATTAGCCACCCATCACCATTAATAAGTAGTATAGATATATTAAGCTCGAGAGCTCAACCAGTTATTTAACTTAGGGTTCGACCCAGAGAACCGAATATCGCAGCAAATTTCAGTTACATTCGATTTGTGCAGAACTTTTGATCGATTCGGTTGGTATATGGAATTGTACACATCCTAATGCTGAATTTTCTAGTAAACGACAATTCCATGGACAATATTTTACAACTAAATCAATAAATAAAATTGTTGAAATTTATAGAGGAACACAAAAAATATAGATACACTAGCATCACCAACTACAATAGATTCTTTGAATGGTGACATTAATTGCAAATTGCAATTCATTATTCAAACACTTTTGACGTTATCCAGTCGGATGCATAACTCCATTGTTTGTTAGCATGATGTTCATTTCTCATATCTATTGTATAATATCATTACAAATTCTTACTTATTACACATGTGATCGTCAGCGAAGAAAAAAATAAATTAGGTTTTCCTAGGGGAGATTTTTTGCGGGAAATGTAAAAAAAATGCTAAAATTGTTATAAAACTATTATAATTGGACAAGAACGGAAATATAAAAACGGGATTGTAGAGAGATAATAATGTTTTCGATATCATTCAATACAAATACATCGGTCTATTTATAGTAGAAAAAATTCGACTATTTCATCTAACATTTACAACATTAAATACATCTTATCTCATCCCATCAACAATCAACTAATTTTTACAACTTAAATAAACCTAATCTTATCAACATTAAAAACATCCACATCTTAATATAATATTTCATAATACTCCACCTTCGATGTTTTTCAAAGAATTTGCCTCGTTAAAACCTTACTAGGAAAACCCAGTGGGATAAAAACCTAGTGAAGGAAAAAGAGTACATAATTCCTTTTGATACGCTTTCATTTGTTGCCTCATTAAAAACCTTACTGTAAAAACCACATGGGAAAAACCACAGTGAAGGGAAAAAGAGTGCAACGCGTATTTTCTCCCCCTTATGATAACATCATTATAAATCTCGGAGTCTTCGAACTCCAATTGAATATACCAATTTCCTGAAACTAATTGGGGGAAGTGCTTTCGTAAATAAATCTGCAAGATTTTCACTTGATCGCACTTGTTGTACATCAATATCACCATTTTTCTCCAAATCATGGGTGAAGAAAAATTTCGGTGAAATATGCTTTGTTCTATCCCCTTTAATATATCATTCCTTTAATTGGGCAATACATGCCGCATTATTTTCATATAAGATCGTTGGACGTAATTTCTCAGAAAGCAACCCACAAGTATGTTGGATATGCTCAATTATCGATCGCAATCAAACACATTCTCAGCTAGCTTCATGAATAGCGAGAATTTCCGCATGGTTAGATGAAGTAGCTGTTAAAATTTGTTTCACTGACCGCCATGAAATAGCGGTTCCACCATATGTAAATAAATAACCTGTTTGCGATTGAGCATTATGTGGGTCAGACAAATATCCAGCATCTGCATACCTAACTAAATTTGCTTTCGACTCATTAGAATAGAACAATCCCATATCAGATGTTCCTTTAAGGTATCGAAAAATCCGTTTAACTCCATTCCAGTGTCTACGAGTCGGCGAAGAACTATATCTTGCCAATAAGTTTACAGCGAACGCTATATCAGGTCGCGTATGACTCGTAAGATACATTAGTGCTCCAATAGCACTACGATATGGTACTTCAGGACCAAGTAGCTTTTCATCATTTTCGTGTGGTCTGAAGGGATCTTTATTTACGTCTAAAGATCTAACAATCATTGGAGTATCCAGTGGATGAGATTCATCCATGTAAAATCTTTTCAACACCTTTTTGGTATAAGTCTCTTGATGTACAAATATTCCACTTTTCAAATATTCAATTTGAAGTCCAAGACAAAATTTGTTTTTCCGAGATCTTTCATTTCAAACTCCCTTTTCAAACAATCAACAGCTTTGGTCAACTCTTCATGAGTTCCAATTATATTGATATCATCAACATAGACTGCTATAATGACAAACTCATTTTCACATCTTCTCAGAAATATGCAGGGACAAGTTTGATCATTCCGATACCCTTCTTTTACTAAAAATTCACTCAGGCGATTATACCACATTCGCCCAGATTGCTTTAATCTATAAAGCGATTTATTCAACTTAACTGAGTACTCGTTTCTGGGCCCTGAATTTTTAGGTAACTGAAATCCCTCGGGAAGCTTCATATATATGTCACTGTCAAGTGTTCCATATAGATAAGCAGTGACAACATCCATAAGACGCATATCGAGACCTTCTCTTATTGCCAGACTCACTATGTAACGAAAAGTAGTTGCATCCACCACAGGAGAATATGTCTCCTCATAATCAATACCTGGTTGTTGCGAAAAACCTTGTGCAACAAGTCGTGCTTTGTATCTTACAATTTCGCCGTTTTCATTCCTCTTTCTAATGAAAATCCATTCATATCCAACCGGCTTTACATTTTCTGGTATACGGACTACAGGTCCGAAAACTTTTCGTTTCTCAAGTGATTTCAATTCGGCCTCGATTGCATCTTTCCATTTTGGCCAATCATTTCTTTGTCTGCATTCTTGTACAGACTTTGGTTCATGATACTCATTCTCATTAATCTCATTCATTTCATGTAGCGCTACGTTAAATGAGAATTTATCGTCAACGTTGACTTCATCTCGGTTCCATCTAATTCCATTTTGGGCATAGTTTATCGAGATCTCTTCATTATCATTATTTTATGAACGTTCAGGTACATGAGTTTCATTCTCATTGCCCATCGACTCTTCTCTAGTCGATAAATCCTCGGTTGGACCATTCTTATTATTATTTGCTCCTTTTCTTTTCCGATGATTTTTATCTTTGGAACCCGAGGGCCTACCACGCTTTAGCTGTGGCTTAGGCTCGATAATATGTTCTGCAGGAGCATTAACAGTTGGTATATGTGACTTTGTCACTCTTTTAAGGTCAGTAAAACTTTATGGCAGTTGATTAGCTAAACTCTGTAAATGAATTATCTTTTGAACTTCTAGTTCACATTCTTTAGCTCGAGGATCATAATGATTTAGCGATAATTCATTCCAACTAACATTTCTCTCCAGCTGTTTCTTTTCTCCCCCTAATGTCGGAAAATTCAATTCATCAAAATGACAGTCGGCAAATCTGGCCGTAAATAAATCTCCAGCTAGAGGTTCCAAATACTTTATTATCGATGGAGATTCATATCCGACATATATTCCCAACCTCCTTTGAGGTCCCATCTTTGTTCGTTGTGGTGGAGCAACTGGAACATATACTGCACATCCAAAAATTCTTAGATGGGAAATATCTGGTTCCTGACCATGAACCATTTGTAATGGGGAGACATCATTATAACTTGTTGGCCTGATGCGAATTAGTGTTGCTGCATGCAATATAGCATGTCCCCAGCAAGACGAGGGAAGATTCGACTTCATCAATAATGGTCTTGCAATTAATTACAAGCGCTTAATCAACGATTCTGCAAGACCGTTTTGCGTATGAACGTGTGGCACGGGATGCTCAACATCAATTCCGATAGACATACAATAATCATTAAATGCCTTGGAAGTAAATTCAGCAGCATTATCAAGGTGTATTTTCTTTATCGGATAATCTAGAAAATGTGCTCTTAGTCGGATCATTTGTGCAAGCAATCTCGCAAACGCCATGTTGCGTGTTGATAACAAACATACATGAGACCATCTAGTCGATGCATCAATTAATACCATGAAATACCTAAATGGTCCACATGATGGATGTATCGGTCCACAAATATCACCATGTATACGCTCCAAAAATGTTATGGATTCATTCTTTATTTTCGCTAGTGATGGCCGAATAATTAACTTCCCTTTAGAGCAAGCGACACATGATAATTCATTACTTTGAAGAATCCTCTGGTTCTTCATTAAATGCCAACGTGAATGCTCAATTATTTTCCGCATCATAATTGCACCGGGATGGCCCAACCGGTCATGCCAAACATTAAATGTAATGTCATTAGTAAACTTCTGGTTTACGCGTTCTAAGATATGTGTAATACAACCCAGAGTCAAAGGAAGGTAATGTTTTCATAATTCTTTTATCATTAGAAACCCCCTTTTTAATGTGCAAATATTCAACATCTCCCTTTTCTGCAGTCTCAACATGATATCCGTTATGTCGAATAGTTTTAAAGCTCAATAAATTTCTTTGAGACTTAGGAGAATATAAGGCGTTTTCAATTATCAGCCTTGTTCCTCTGGGTAGTAAAATGTTGGCTCTTCCGGAGCCTTCAATTATATTTGTGATACCCGATATTGTAATAACACTTGTTTCTTTCATTTCAAGATGATCAAAATATTTCTTATTCTTCAGAATCGTATGAGTCGTTGCACAGTATGCAAGACATAATTCTCCATTGCACATGTTCGTTTCCATCAGAGAAATTCCTTTATAAACAAACACATAATAATCATTATTAAAATAAACATATATATCACAAGAAAATATATAACTTAATAAAACACTCCAAACGATACATAATAAATCACACAATAATAAACCATACAATACACATAACAATAAAGCACACAATAATAATACATAGTAGATTAGTTTTCTTCAGGAAAAACTAGAAATCCGCAGTTTCAAAATGTGTATTTTCATCTTTTGTCCCTGAAGCAGAGGCCAAATCACTCTGAACAAAATTCGTTTCAATTATCTTTTCTTTGCCCTTACTTTGTCGATATAATTCAACTAAATGTTTGGGCGTGCGACAGTTACGTGACCAATGGCCCAAACCACCGCAACGATAGCATTGCTCATCGTTGTTCTTTTGTTCAGTGTGCCTCTTCTCATCATTATTTTCGTAATTTTTCCTCTTCTGGGAAAAATTCTGATGACCGCCACGATTGCTATAATAACCACCACGGAAATGCTGATAACCACCACCGTAATTTCCTCGGCCACGTCCACGGCCTTGACCACGACCTTGACCACGGCCACGGCCACGACCGCGATGTCCACCACGACCACGTCCACGATCATTGCTTCGACTATTATCATTATTACCTTTGACTGCATTCGCTTCAGGGATTGCAGTAAAACCAGTCGGTCGGGATTCGTGGTTTTTCATCAACAATTCATTGTTTTGTTCAGCCAATAACAAACAAGAGATTAACTCTGAATGCTTTTTAAATCTCCTCTCCCTATATTGTTGTTGCAATATCATATTTGATGGATGAAAAGTGCTGAATGTCTTCTCCAGCATACTGTCTTCGGTGACTGTTTCTCCACACAATTTCAGTGTGACAGTCACCTTATGAACAGCCGAGTTATATTCAGTTACGGATTTAAAATCCTGTAATCTTAAATGCATCCATTCATACCTTGCCTTAGGGAGGATAACAGTTGTCAAGTGGTCAAATCGATCTTTCAGATTTTTCCACAATTCAGCGGAATCTTGTTCATTCAAGTATTCATCCCTCATATCCGCATGAATGTGGTGGTGAAGAACTATCAAAGCTCTTGCCTTATCCTGAGCGCTTGTGATTTTTACCGTATCAGTGGCGTCACCTGCACCCGTTGTGGTTTTTGGGTCGACAATATTGTCACCCAAACCTTTTGCTTTTAGATGAATTTATGCGTCTACTTGCCAAGATAAATAATTCTTCCCTGAGATGTCAAGGGCAACAAACTCGAGGCTTTGCAAATTCGTCATACTATCATAAAATACAAAAGAAGTTTTAATATTCAAATCATAAAGTATAAAAACAAATATATGATATTAATATTTCCAATATAAATATCAATACAAGTTTATCGTAAAAAAAATACTTTAAAGAAAAATTACAATTAATCTTCTTTTGTAAAAATCCTTACGAAAAATAAAGTCCACATCCCGAGGAGTGCCATCGTAAAAATAATAGTAGTCAAAAGATCAATCATCAGGTAGAGCGACATCTTTCTATCGCAAAATATATTTCATAATAAACATATTTTATAACATAAAAAAATATCGTAATTAATCACTCTCGTAAAATCTTGGTAAAAACATAATCCATATATAGATAATTATCGGCGTGAGTAGAGTAAGAATCAGGAGATCAATCATCATATATAGCAATATCCTTCAAAATATAAAATATATTTCGGTAATCATAATAATGAAAAATATTACAATTAATAACTATATTTTGGAAACAACTGTAAAATATTATCCACCACCCGATAAGCATCACGGTAAATAAAGTAAGAAGCGCAAAATTCATCTTTGTATAAAACGACATGATTCTATAATAAGAAAATCATAATAATCAGAGATTTATAAATTTAATTTCTCCCAGTGGTAATAAAATTTGTTCATCCGTATAGTCAAAAATTAATTCAAAATATATATGATATATACATGAGATATCAATAAAAATAAATAATATTATTTAAATCGCTCTTTTCAAAATCTCGTCAAAAATAAAATTTTCCGACTGGTGTTTCAAAATCTCGTCAAAAATAATATATTAATTGTTCATGCGTTTAAGGGTTTTCCAACTGGTGTTTCAAATTATTTCTCGATTCCAATAGGTATCCATGCGAATTTTCCGACATCGTAACTTCTCAATTTTTTTGGACAGCATACGCAAAAGACTTAAACATCAGGGTAGAAACTGAAAAATAGTTTGGGCACCAATTGGAAATGCATTAAACACATGGGCACTTATCTAGACCGAAAAATAATTTGGGCACAACTGTTTTTTAAACACAGAGTAACAACCAAAATTTTCCTAAAAATGTTATGTAGTACATTAGGTATTATGAATTTATATTTCATACGGGACCTATAGAAATGATAAAAAATATATTATCTTAGCGAGTTTATTAATTTAGCACGTTATCCCCGAGTCGGAACCGAGCAAAATACTATCTTAGAGAGTTTATTAAATAATTGAGTACTAACTTATCGAGTTTATACTGTAATAGCATAATATCTTTCATCATATGTCTTATAATAAAGTACTAGTACTATCGGTACACCCGATGTGTGTGACAAAAAAATATTAATTGATCTCTATTTATTTGAATCATTCCACCACAAATAGTGGATGATTATGCTTTATAATAATAATAATTTTTAGTTATTAATTTAATAAAATAAAAATGATGAAAGACCAAGTCCAATTAATTTTCTAGCGTGAGTTACTTATTTTTTATTTTTCGAAATTATTAATTCTAAAAAAAAACTTGATTGGCCAATTTTGATACACCAAATTGTAGTTTTTAAATGATGCTCGCGCTTAATAAAAGAGTATAGATTATTACCTCATAATAGTCTAATTTAGCTTTAAGGCGCCAACTCAAGGCCTCATTCTAAAGACTCATATACTAAGTCATTTGGCATACACTTCGGACATACAAAACCTCATTTTTAGCACTGAATCGTGCACCACACACTTTCGAGCATGACATAATCTTCAGGGCCAAGTCTCCACCAATAATGACAGTAAAAGATCGCTAGCAGGACCCGCCTTCCACCTCCAATTTGAACGGTCACGAGCTATCATAGGTCATAACAAAACCTCATTCTAACAGGCTTATTTCATGATTCTATAAAAAAATTAGTTATATAAAATATGGAGACATGGACCATGTTGTGCGATGATACGAAATCTTTTTATTATTACAAAGAAGCAAGTGGATTAGTACGTGATAGGACACTGATCATTGATATATCTTAACCAGGCAGACAGGCTTTGATCCGTTGACCCATGCTTACTACACGACATACAGTGTGTAAATCAATCACAACATCCACAAAACAATAATAATATTAAAAAGAAAAGAATAAAAACAAATATGCAAGAGAGGTGAGGTCCAGACATGTACGTGAATGAATATATTTCATGCATGCGTGTCGCAATTATTGCATCATCATTGATAAAGCTAAGCTGGAAACCAGTTGTCGTGTAAAAGCATTGCATGATTATACAAAGAACAAATAATAGCACTACTGACGAGAGTTGCAAAAGAGAACAAACAAAACGTCACCGTAAAAATAAAAAAATAAAAAAAGAAAAGGAAGAAAGAAACTCCACGATACTGCCACGTCACGGCCTACCTGTCAATTCAAGAACCATCTCTCGCACGAGCTCTTCAATCAACTTCCCTTCAATCTCACCGCATAACCCCTCCATCTCCGGCCTCAAACCACCACCACCACCACCGTTCATTTCTCCAGCCACCTCCTTCCTCACCAGGCTCTCCACCGCCAGCCCATCGTTGTCCACCGACCCCTCGGGACAACTCTCGACGGGTTCGTAAGAAAACCACGGCCTCATATTCTCCCACAATTTATCGGCCAGGCCCGAAAAATGCTCGGTGCCCACTAAAGCCTCGTTCACGCGGTCGAAGATCAGCTTCCGCGTGGATCTCTTCCGCCTCCTCGTGGCCTCGTGGAGGAGCAATTCCCTGTCTTTCGAATCCGCGTACTTGTCTCTGAGCGACAGATCCAACGGGCCCTCGGGCCGGGCTCCACTGGGTTCTCGAAGGTTAGCCACGGAGAGCAACGTTTTGACGAAGAGGAACCATTCTTGCAAGTCTTCGTCGTTGGTTGTAGTAGTTGCTAAGGTTTCCTTTGATGAGGCCGTGTCGTTGCAAGGATCTTCCCACGATAGGGTACGAGCGATGCAGCCTATAGGCGGAGATCTCCCGATCAATTTCGAGCCGTTCCCTGAATTGTATGTGTATTATTACCAAAACCGCAATTGCATTATTACATTAAGGTTGTGTCTGGAACGAAGAAAGTAGTGTGGAAAAGAAAATCAGAGAGAGAAGGATTTTCATAAGTTTTTCCTTTATTTTCATCACCGGTTGGTGAAGAAAGGAGTTTTAAGTATAAATTTAACTATATTTTCTTTTCTTTTCCCTTTTCTTCAAACAACGAAACATAAGAACTAGTTTTCTTTTTCCATTTCATTTTCCGTTCCCTACTAATTTACACAAACCAAACACGACCTAAAGTACGTGAGTTGGCGAGAAGATTTGAATGAGTTTAAGACACAAAACATCGTACCGTCTTGATCGTGCTCGAGATTATGACGAAATCCTAGGATTGCACGTTCGTCTGCTTCGAAAGGTGGATCCAAGACCAACATTGGACTCTGCCCGTCCTGATTTTTGCCTACAACTCCCGATTTGGTGGGCTTTGATAGCATCGATTCATTCTGCAGAAGACATGTTACGATATGAGAATATGCTGCCCACTTTCTTACAATGCAAACGGTATATCCCATAAAGAAAAAAAAAAACGAACGAAATCCAACCGAATATTACGCAAAAGCACATGATTACGTAAGCAGAGAGTGTATGTAGTTCAATGTTACCTCAGGAGGCAACATGCCCTGCTTCTCCAGAAAATTAACAAAAGAAGCTTTATTACTGAACGGCTCCTTCGGACCAGGGAATTCATGATTACGCACAGTTTCATTGCAATCACTGCTAACATCTTTGCTTCCAAGAGCCTGTGAATTGTCCTTTGTAGTTTTTTTGCCCCGCGAGAAAAACAAACTCGAGACTCTCCCTTTCAGCGACGATGCTTTATTCGTCTTAATCTCCTCCCTCTGAGTACTAGATTTGCACTCATCGACCCGATTACCAAACTCGGTAGAAGAAACCGGAACAGATTTCGATCTCGTGAGGCTCCTCGGTGAATTATTACCGATAAGTTCATCTCCTTTTTCTTCACTAACAGGCACGGGATTTCGACAACTGAACTCCCCAATCGAACTACTTTCTTCCCTAGGATTATTTCCCGTATCATTCTTCGTCTCTGAAAGGGCGAGCATTTCTCCCAACGTGCTCGAGCCCCTCCTTACGGGTTTCTGCTCTTGATGACAAATCCCGTTCGATGACATCATCGCCCATCTTTCAGACAGACGCTTCTTCGCCTCTCTGCAGACCGAAGATTCCGGGGAATAAGATGCCCTACTAAACGATGAGGACATGTAAGGACTTCCCACTCTTTCACTAACGTAATCCCAAGAGTGTCTCGATATGGGCGAAGCCAACTCCGTATCGCTCAGATTATTATTACCGTCTGCAAATTCGAACTCCAATTTGTTGAAAGAACTATCGTCCCCTACGTACCCATTCGAGAACATGGAATCGCGGTGATGCCTTTCGAGCCTTTCGCGCATTTTCCGCGTTATGGCTCTGGCAACTTCTCGATTCTCATCGTTGTCCACGTCAGCAAACGGGTCTGCGCCGGCTAAAACTATCCTCGGTAAATCCAGCTTGGGAGTGACATCATCTGCCTTCATAGTACTGGGTTTTAGGACAACGATCCTAGTTGGCTGAAGGTGATCTTCTTTGTTCGCCGCCTCGTTCTTACCCGTCATCTTCGAAGGCCTGAGGATCGTGATCCTCTTGGTCTCCGGGGTTTGCAAATTGTTCGTCAGTGGCTGAGAGAACATCGAGCTTGGTTCTTGCAGGCATTCGAGGAACAATTCCTTGTTAGAACTCAGCACTTCCAAGGCGTCGTGGAACTGCTTCGACTTACGGTGCTTTTCGTTCATGGACAACCGCTTCACTTCCACGAACTTCTGACGGACGAAAGCCATCTTCTCGTCGCCAGCTGTCTCCTCGCGACGCGGAGAAGATGCCTGAGACTGAGGCCACACTTCGAAGACGTCTCTGTACTCGTTAGGACGGTGCGAGAACCCGTTTTTCTTGTCCCAGTAACCCGCGGGTATTTCGGAGTGGCTCCGCGGGTGGCCCCTCGAACGGGTCCTCTGCGTGGTGGCCGACTCGGTTCGCTGACGTGGCAGCGAATCGAGTCCCATTAGTTTGGCGACTAAGTTAGGGGAATCGTGTTTGGTTTCCCCTTCTTTGGACATCTCTTGGGCGATTAGGGTCTTCATCGGGGTCACGCTCGAGCTTTTCTTGCAAGCCGCGAGCTCGGTAATGATCTGCAGATTTTTATTACAGGAGCAAATAAAATAAGTAAGTACCCGAGAAAGGATCATTTCTACGAAAAGGTGATGATGTTTTGACTATTTTACCGCTTTATCTTGAATCGAATAACCGGGTGAACTCATCCTCGGTGCATCGGATCTGCTCCTAGAGAGAGGCGAACCTATAATAATCAGTAATCACGTACAATGAGACAAAGTACTAAGCAACTCAAGAGCAAATTTGTAATAATGGCAGATCACATAGGGACACTTCACCATCTCGATGGGGCTTATCGGTCAATAGCTTGCTTGCAGGAAGCCCTTTGTTGAACTCGAAGAGGTTAACCATTTTCCCCAAGAATCCCGGGTATGTCTGATTATTACCGTGGGGATTAATTCCACTCATCTCAACGTCTCCGAAAGGGGAAAGGATTTCTTACATCAGTTTCGGCAGAATCTGAGAGGAGCAGAAGATCAATGAAACATCGAAAAATGAGCCCTCAGTCAACAAATTTTGTAGTATAAAAAGGAGGAAGCATTTTAACAGAGAAATAGCGCCATAGCAAAGAAACTCTTCAATCACCAAAACACACACACACACAGAGCTTCATCTAAAAACAATTAATTAAAAAAAACAGCTGCATCGTAGAGAAAAAACACCAGGGAAAAACAAAATGAAGCAGACATAATGAGAAAGGAATTACCTCGAAGCACAGCTTCAAGAAATCCGAGATCAGAGGACAGCTGAGGAAAATGGTCGGAAAAACCCCCCAAAAAGACAACCTAGATAAGCTCACAGTACCTCCAAACTACCGACACGAGCTAAAAACACTTACATACAAATTCGCCGGAATCTAACACTCTGGTGATAATGTGGCAGGAGATTCGCCGGAATCTGAAGCAGTAGCGGAAGATTTTTTAGAGAGAGATTTTTCTTTTTTTTCTTCCTCCGTTGTCTCGGACCCAACCCTTTTTGTTTATTCTGATTTATTTCATCGGTTTCGATTACGCATGTGGGGATGGAAATTGAGAGGTGTTTAAAAAAAATATTTTATGTAGAAACGGAAATATTTATGGTGAATTGATATGTTACAGAATAGCCCTTGTATTTGAGAATCGTATCCTTTTGGTCCTTAGTAGATAATAGTAGTTTGGTAATGTCAAGATTTAGCAAAATGATCGTCCACGTATCTGCTTGTGCTGCTAATTATGGACTGACAAATCATTTAATTTGCTTTATACCCATATTTTTTTCTTCATGATCAATGCAATCTTTATTTTTAAAATTATTATGCAAATTTACTAAAAGAAAAAATAGATGATATCTTCATCTTGAAATTGTTTGGTAATAATAACGGATCCGTATTTCATCATTTCAATGAATGAGTAATAATAGCCTCAAAAAGCTTACTTTTTCTTTGACTTATAAAGTGACATTTAGTTTGATATTACTGAATAAATTGGAAGAAAAAAAAGAAAAGAGAAAGAAGCAAAAGCAAGTTGCATAAATATTACTACAGAGGCTTTTGTCCCTTTTGTGTACATCGTGAGCTGTCAACTGAGGCGATGGTGCCAAGCCACAATATGTCAGGTATATTAGATATGGTGGGCTATCATGCATATAAAATAAATTAACAAATAATAATTTCTTAGATGTTTTCATAAAATTGTATCTAATTTAGCTGTAGCCCAATTTGGAAATTTATAATTTGAGCTTAAACTTTTTATTCATTTTCATTTAGTTCAATATATAATAGGATGGGACTCGATTCGATTAAAGGGATATAAGGATGAGTAAATTATGCTAGGCAATAATTAGAACTAATGACTAATTGCTTGGGGTTTTCAAAAAAAAAAAAAAAGACTAATTGCTTGTGAGGAAATTAACAATTAATGACTTGCAATGCAATATATGAACGAACATGTGTAGTCTACCTAACTTTATAGAAGAGACAATAATCGTTGGGTTAGAGGGTCATCAAATTTACTAGAACTTGTACCCCATGGATTTGTAGATAAAATAAAAATAAAAATTGAGTTGTCAAGTCCACGCAATAATGTGATTTTTGCCTTGTAATGTGGTTTTTGACTTTGCTTTCTTCGCTTCTAGTTCTAAATCAATGGCTCTTGCACTGCACTGGTAAGTGGAATCAACTAAAGTTGGTGAACTGACTCGACTAAAACTCAGCTTGAGCTCTCCTGGTTATTGAGCACGAGTTATCCCGCAACAAGCTTATCTCGAGTTTCATTGTGACCGTTGAAATGCTCAAGAGCCTGCTCATGAGTTTTCTTTACTATTAAATTCTCTTATAATTGTAACTTATAGGTAGCTCGTCCTAAATATGTTGAGAAAACAAGCTTAGGAGCCGAACTCGAGACTAAGTATTGGTCATGAAGATCAAATTTGTACTCTAAAATAAATAAGTCATCGAAATCGAGCTTAATATATTTTTTGAGTTCAGGATCTTGACAGGTGTACACTTTCCACTTAGATTGTGACTCTGTTTACTGAAAGATTTGCTAACTTCGGTGATGTAAGATGGTCCCACGGGCATGACATGCCGGTTTGGTCTATAGACATTTCTTGTCCGAGGTCTCGTGTTCAAATCCACTATGGACATTGATTGTCGTTGTTTGATGAAGCTTAAGACATTGTCCCTCTCTCCGAGGGTTAGTCTCATCCATATATATAAAGACGAATTAAACAGTCAAATGATTTGTATTTGCCCGATATAAGGGAGAAAAAGGACATTTTGTTGCACACGTCCAAGTAACTATCATAAATCATTATACTAATTTTTAATTTCATGATGGGGAAACGAATCTTACCCGTTGATCACACTGTGATGTTGACGATGTACCTCAAAGGTAAGAATCACATGCCGGAGATTAGGGAGGAAAAAGACCTTATCAAGATTTTTTTTTTCATGAATAAAAGGCCTAATATTTATGGAAGTGATAAGATGATATTTTACAGTACAAATTCTTTCTCTAGTTTCGAATTGATCATGTAAATCCTTCAATTTCAGTCTTTTCATCCTTTTCCTTGTTATAAGATTTATCGATAGATCTTCAAATTAACGATAAAGCCCATATAAGATTAGCAGGCCTGGTCTACCTACGCCAATGCCGAGCTGTGAAGGCTTTGGCCCATTTTATTTCTGCTAATGTTAATAATATCTAATTGAAAGAATATCCAAAATGGTTTTGATATTTGCCCCCGCGATCAATTTAATCACAGATATTTCACGTGAACCAATTTAGTCCCCCGATGTTATCATTTTATACCAAATTGGTCCTCCATTAATATGTTGTCAATTTCGATGAAAAATGCAAGTTGTTACCGTATTGGCCAGTGAATTTTTTCCACCCTAAAACTTCAAATAATAATAAATTAGATAAAAAAAAAAGAGAAAAAAAGAGTTCTCTCAGAAAAAAGAGAATTTTTTTTTAAAAATAAATAAATAATAAAAAAGTAATTTATCCTTTCGTTTTACTTATTCATTAAAAAATTTCAAAATATGTATATATAAAAAAAAGTAAAATGAATTTATTTTTCGTTTTGCTTATTTATAGTCAAAATTTGATTATTCAACTTCATATATTTGGAAATATCTCATCTGAGATTATATCCCTCGAAAAATTCAAAGGGAAGGACTCTCTCTCTTCTCATCTACAGGGAGCTTGAGACTGCATATATACTCAGAAACTATTCGAACGAATTTCATGCTACTTAGTTCTTACACGACATTGATACAATCCTTGATCGGCCCAATGTATGACTTGGCCTTGCTAAAATCCATCTCATCTTAATATTCAAGAACCGAAATTCATAGTTTGTTTTTGTCTTCTTCGAATTCACATTCACTCCTTTTGAAATTCAGCTCCTTCATGGTAAGAATTATTTTCGAGGTTTTACTCTGATTTGGGTTTACAAAAGGCTTTCAGAAAAAAGAAAGAGTATGACATTCATTTTTATTTAAGCTATAATGGGAAATTATGAATGAGCGAAATGCCACAGGGAGTTATGAAATGCATCGTCAGAACTCAAATGTAGTGGTGAAATTTAATTCATCCTTCACAACTTTCATAATATACATTAAAATTTAACTACTAATACTAAGAAATTATTTGCAGCGGCTTGCTTCCGTTTCGTTTTCTTTCATCAGAATTATTTTATTGTTGAATTATGTTAACTTATGTACATGGGCGTTCATCGTTGTGGTTGTTTTGGAGTGATATTCGATTTTGCGTATAGAGGTGATATTGAAATATTATGCTTGTTTAAGGTGGTGCATAAAAATAAATATTTAAGTATAAGCATATTACCTAGGTAATGTGGTTAATATGTTCATTTTGCGGTGGTATTTTGCGTGATAATGATTAACGTTTCAATATCATATTTTACTTCTTTTTAAGCATTAATTATAAGTTTTTGATATAACTTTTTCAGCATAACTTTTACTTTTTAACCATTCAATATTTTCTTTAAGATTTATATAGGTTAAGTATGTAACTAAAACTAAAGATTAGGATTAATGGAAGAATGTTACAGTATAAGGGGTAATTTGCCCAAACAAAATTGGGAACATCAACCCATCAATGTGATAAAGGTCAAATTATAAACCAACATGTACAATGAATTTTTCTTTCACACAACTAATTTTTCTGAAAGATTACCTTGGAATCATTTAAATTCTTTTGTTAGCAGACATATTACATATATAAATCTCATGTCGATATTCAAGTACAAGACGACCCGAGCTTGAGAAATCCGGGGATAGCTCAGCCAATCGCATCAATTTATTCTCGTTAAAAGAAAAAGAGCCTCGAAACAAACTAACACAAGTAATTGCATATTTGCCGGTGAAAAACGATCGCTTAATTCTTGAAGCTGCATATCAATGCTGCCATAGAATAACTCCACACGATATGATTGAATGGTCACGTATGAAACTCAAATTCATTTATGGTCCGTTTGGATTCTCAGATTTCGATTTGAATTCCGGATTTCATCCAAATCATCCGTTTGGCAATCGCTCGGATTTGGATTTCGATTTCATCCAAATCCGAGGAGAATTCAAACTCTTTGTTATTTGATGATTTTGAAATTCGACCTCAAGTGGTCCGTTTTCGAAATCCAAATTCTCGCCGTAATAATTTTCATAAATAATAATAATAATAATAATAACATATATGAGTGAACGATGAGTCGAGCCGACTCGCGTGCTCGATGAGGCGGTTCGAGCTCGACGTACGATGTCAAGTTGGTTCGAAAATAGATTGGCTTAAGCTTGACGAACGATGAGTCGAGCCGGCTCGCGAGCTTGACGAGCCTACTCGACAAAAGCTCTGCTCGAGCTCGACGAACGACGAACGATGATCGAAAGCTCGCAAGCCGACTCGCGAGCTTATTTTATTTTGTTAGTTTTTTTATTTTATTTTTGTACATTTTAATTTTTCAGAAAAAGTTCGAGGTCGAGCTCGACGAGCTTCATGAGTTGGAGCTCGAGCTCCATTTTGAAATCTGGATTCCGAAATCCTAACGTTTGCTAAACGATGGATTTGGATTTGAAATTAAGATTTTGAAATTCATAATTTAAAATCACGGAATTCAATTCAAATACACGAATCCAAACGCACCCTTAAGAATCTCTACGTAATTAATTTGATTAATATATTGCCTATATGTGGTCCACTTTAAAGTAGATATATTACACTTATCTTAATAAATCTATGTACATTTTTCAAGGTGGACATGTATGCACATAATATAGAGATATACATATTCATTGTAGGCATTGCCTACCCTGATCATGAGGAGGCTCCGCCCTTGCGATCATGATGTCTGGACATGGAAGTCATTTTAACTTTGTATGTTTGTATGAACTTATTAGGACTTGATAAACAGACCAGGATGACTAATTTCAGATAGCGAGGTGCGGATTTACTTCAAAACTTAGTTAGAGTGTGTAAATTACAGTGTTATTGTGTAGAGATACCTCAGGAAACAAGAAAAATGGTAAGTTCCTTTGTGGAGCATATGTCCCTAGCTATCTATAACTCTACAAGTTGATGTAAGACCAAGACACAAAAACATCATTCTCAGATGAAATAGTTTCTTTTTCTTTTTCTTCTTTTTTTTGGTATGAAAAGATGATTTTGCGATCCTCCCATGTGCTGATCTGCAAGACCATATTCTATGAGGAATTAAATACACAAACGAAGGTTGAACCAACCAAGAGAGTGTGTAGGGACTAAAAGCACTTGACATTTTTCCTCCATGACAATGAATGAATCATTATGGTGTTGGATGTTCATGAAAATATTATTTATGTGGCTTTCGAATGATTTGGGCAAGTGATGCTTCTTCTTGAACAAACGCATGTTCAACTTCCGTTGTGAATAAAGGCATTTACTGCTCCTGAGAATCGGATCATGACTGACTGATTTCACGATGTATTGTTCGTCTTTGCATGTTACGAGAGGAGTGGGGTCGTTCGTCAATGTACCATTAAGTGATAGCATCGCGATATAAAAAATACTTAGAAATTGGACCAATTAAGCGATAGCACTATATGAAAATAATATCAATTATAAATTAAACCCTTCCCACCAAATTTTCGAAATTAATTTTCCATTCATCCTTAATTTGTTTTGTTAATGTTGACTCAGTTAACATTGATGATATGGAAACAGTATCTGAGTCAGCATCGTGTGACTCAGACTTGTTCCATCCTTGATTTTGTCTATCAAATCTAAAAATCGTTTACCATATATTATGACTTGATTTACGAGTGTGCAGGAGATATTTTCGGAATAGATATGGAGCTAAAAAGGAAGAGTTATTTCAGAAATGGATAAGATCCAATAGAATGGAAGAGATATTTTCGGAATGGATATGGAGCTAAAAAGAATGAGTTATTTCCGGAATGGATATGATCCAATAGAGTGGAGGAAATATTTTGTGAATGGATATGGAGCTAAAAGGAAGGAGTTATTTTCGGAATAGATATGTTCTCGAATGGAATTGCAGCTATATAAAGAGGAACTTCGATCTCATACATAACTACGGTGTAACGACGGAAAAACGATGGAGTAACGAGCGACGAACGAGAAGAAAAAGAAAACAAGAGAGCTCTCTACATATATTCGTCACCACAATTCTTTGCCTAGTGTTTTACCTTCACATAGATGGTAGGTTATCTGTGTGAAGATTAGGAGAGTCGTTAGATTCTTTACTAGGTAGTTTTTACTATCTTTTGATAGTTATTCTTTTTGTAATCCATTCAAGTAGTGGAATTTTGCCCTGAAGGCGTGCAACAAGTTATTTAACTTGCTGCATATTTTATAACTGCGTCTCCGCCGTTTTTACTGCTAAGTTTAATTTTCCGTTGTGCAAAAATATTCTGATCCTGAATGTTGTTTCAACATTATGGTCAACATTTAAGTTTAACTTAGCTATTTCCATATCAATTTATCGGGACCACCCGCTGCGCCCCGCACTTTCAAATTGGTATCAGAGCAACCGCTTGATACACTAAGCGTTTTTATCCTATTGATATGGATGCCCTAAACCCAAACTATTTTGGCAAAGTCCCCGTCTTAGACGGATCAAACTATGCCTATTGGAAAATCCGAATGCGACAATGCATAAAGTCGATTGACTCGCGTGCTTGGGATTCTGTTCTTAATGGTTATACCCCTCCTAAAACACCTCTTGATGCTAATGGTGAAATGTTTGACAAACTCATTGCCGAATGGACTGTTCTTGAAAGAGCAGCAGCCGATTTTAACGAAAAAGCTTTACATGCCGTTTTCTCCTCCGTCGATATTTTTATGTTCAAAATCATCCAAAACTGTACTAATGCAAAACATGCATGGGACATGTTGCAAAGGTACTGTGAGGGTGATGCGAGCTTTAAAGACACAAAGTTGCGTCTTTTAAATAGCCAATTTGAAAACCTTCGTATGAGGGACGATGATGATATTACTACTTATTTTGGAAAACTTTTGAATATTTCTAGCGAGTGTCATAGCCTAGGTGAACCTATCTCTAACAAAGTGTTGAATTCTAAGGCTATTAGGTCACTATCCGAGAAGTTCAACGTGTAGGTGGCAGCTGTAAAGGAAGCCCACAATCTGGCCACACTCGACTTCAATACTCTCATGAACATTATGAAGAACTACGAGACTAATCTCGAAGTTCAGAAAAATGCGTCAAGGGGTAAAAGTCTTGCTCTAGTCTCGCAACCATCAGGTGTTGAATCTGATGTTGAGCCAGACGATGATGATGATATGGCTATATTGTTAGGAAATTCAAAAGGTTACTGATAAATAAAAGACAGATGAATGTTGGTCCAACATTCAGGAATGTTCTCAACGCTCAAGAGTCTTCATCTGCTCCGTATCGCTCTATCAACAAAAGAAACTCTGCTGATAAATCGAAAGCCGACAAACTTGACTGGGACTCCGTCCAATGTCATGCTTGTAAAGGCTGGGGTCATTTTGCAAATGAATGTGCTAACACTTCGCAGGTATGGAAAAGGATATTGGGTCAGCCTATCTGATGACGAAGATTACGTGCCACCAAGGAATACGCATCATGTCGCCCAAAGGACTAAAGTTTCAAATCCAACTTCTCTGACAACGAAGAAGAGGAACATCATACTGGGTTTAATGCAGTAACGGATGTTGAGCCAACTTTGGATTCAACATCTAAACATTATATTCTCTTTGATTATGATGAATCAAACAGTTTTGATGAATCTTTGTTGTTAGATGATACAGATGATCTTTTAGAACATGCCGAGGATGTTGAATCACTGGAAGAAACGTAAAAAAACTGTACGTAGAGTGGACGAATCAAAGGAAGGAGATCTCGAAATAGAAGGACTCCGTTCAAGTGCTGACTGAGGAAAATGTGAATAATGAAAAGGTAATCAATGGCTTGTTTGAAGTGATAAGCAAGATGGAAGCCTTAGTGACCAGAAAGGACAAAGAAATTGACAAGCTTCAAAAGCAAGTCAACAAGGCTTCAGATACCTTCTCAAAGATGAATAAAGGCAAGTCCACACTTGACGAGGTACTTTCTTTCGTTAATACTTCTAATCATGGTCAATCACATCCTAAAAAGCATTCTGCATCGAAGTCCAGGTCTAGAAGTTTTAAGTGCCATTTTTGTCTTAAACCTTATTGCTGGAAACTGAAAGATGTGATATCCAAAAAGCAAATGTTGACTTAAAAATCATCCAACATTCGCTCCAACATTGAGAAATCAGTGCTGAAGAAAATGTCTGGAGGTAGTTCAGACAACATTAGTTCTGGTTCTGTGAATCACATGAATACAAGTTTTTGGAGTCCATCAGTTCAGAAGAAAGCTTGGGTACGAAAATCACCAATTCTATGTAATGTTGTTTACACGTCCTTGAAAGCTAACGTTTCAGGATCTTGGTACTTCGATAGTGGTTGTTAACGACACATGAAAGGTACCAAAGACTACTTGATAGACTACACTCCCTTAAGTAACAGTACGGTTACTTTTGGAGGTGGAGCGAAAGGTAAAATTCTCAGACGAGGTAAACTTAGTGTGGTTGGTTTTCCTGCCCTAAGGAATGTCCTCCATGTTGACGAATTGGTTGCTAACCTTATTAGCATAAGTCAACTATGTGATGACGATCTTGAGGTAAGGTTTAATAGAGAATGCTGTGAAGTTTTTAATGACAAAAACTTGTGTGTGATGGCAGGTAGAAGGTCTAGTGATAATTGCTATCAAGTTGGTGATAAGGATGAAAGAAAAGAGGTATGTAAAGTCTCTACAACCGAAGATGATATTGTTCTATGGCACAATAAATTGGGTCATGTCAACTACAAAACCCTAGAACAATTGATTCGGCATGAGGCAATTAGAGGAATTTCCAACCTAAAGGAATTTGGTAAGATTGTTTGTGAGCAATGTCTGAAAGGCAAGCAGAAGCATGCCAGTCATAATGTTGACCAACATATTGTTCAACATTTTAAACTGCCCACTGTTTTCAGCTACTTCACATGGATCTTATGGGTCCTACGGAAGTAGACAACATAGGTGGTAGAAAATATGTGTTTGTCTTAGTTGATGACTTTTCTAGGTTTTCATGGATATTTTTTCTTAGAGAGAAATCCGAAATTTTTTATTTTTTCAAAACTTTTTGTGCCATGATCAAAAATATATTTTTGTGCTCCCATTTTTCGTATTAGGTCCGATCATGGTAGAGAATTTGAAAATCAATTTTTCAAAGATTTTTGTGACAAAAAGGGTATTATCCATGAGTTTTCTTCTCCTAAGACACCTCAACAAAATGGGCTAGTCGAAAGAAAGAATAGAACTCTTCAGGAAATGGCTCGTGTAATGCTCCAATCCAAGAGTCTTTCTAAAAGGTTTTGGGCAGAAGCATTGAACACGGCTTGTCATATCTCTAATAGAGTTTTCTTTTGTCTAGGGACAAAGAAACCTCTTACGAGATTTTGAAGGGTACGAAACCTACGGTCAAGTACTTTCACGTGTTTGGATGTTCATGCTATATGTTGAATGATCGTGATTATTTGACAAAGTTTGATTCGAAAAGTGACAAATGCATTTTCTTGGGATATTCTACTAATAGTCGTGCGTATCGTGTTTACAATCTTAGGTTGAAAACTATTCAGGAATCAGTTAATATTGTGTTTGATGACTCCGCTGACATTAGCAGAAATACTCATCAAGTTGATATTACTGATATTGTTCCGACGGTTGGTCCAGCAGAGGATCTGGAAGCTAACAATGTTGAGTCAACATCCGACTCAACATTAGCTCCTGAACAGGATTCTAAAGATGAAACCTTAAATGTTCAGAGAGATCCCCCTGTTAGGATTCAGAAGTCTCACCTCTCTTATCAGATCATTGGCAGACTGGATGAAGGAAGGAAGACCAGAGATAAACCACGAAAAGATTATAGATCTATGGTAAAAAATGTATGCATGACTTCCGTATACAATGAGGTAAGGTTTAATTGTTTTGTATCTGAAATTGAACCGAAAAACGTTCTTGAAGTCCTCAAGGACAGTTTTTGGATCAATGCTATGCAAGAAGAACTTGTTCAATTTGATAAAAATCAAGTTTGGGGTTTGGTTCCACGACCAAGCGACGGTAACGTCATTGGTACAAAGTGGATTTTCAAAAACAAATCTGATGAGTACGGAAATGTTATTAGGAATAAAGCTCGGTTAGTTGCCCAAGGCTATACCCAAGTTGATGGTATAGACTTTGATGAAACCTTTGCCCCCGTAGCAAGGTTAGAATCTATAAGACTCTTACTTGCTATTGCATTTGGCTCAACATTACCCTACACCAGATGGATGTAAAGGGTGCGTTCTTAAATGACTTTATCGATAAAGAAATTTATATTGAGCAACCTAAAGGTTTCGAAGATCCTTACCATGCTGATCATGTGTTTAAATTGCAAAAAGCTCTTTATGGTTTAAAGCAAGCTCCTCGAGCTTGGTATGATAGACTTACTTCGTTTCTCTTAGACTTTGGTTTTGTTAGAGGCGAAACCGATAGAACTCTTTTCGTAAAAAGAGTTGGTAATGAAGTGTTAATCTCTCAAATTTATGTTGATGATATAGTCTTAGGATCAACATCTCGATCTATGTCGGATGATTTTATCCAAGCCATGAATTCCACATTTGAGATGAGTATGATCGGTGAACTAACATTCTTCCTAGGTCTGCAGGTAAAACAAAGCAAGGACGACATTTTTATGTCTCAGGAGAAGTATGCGAAGAATACTGTGAAGAAATTCGGGCTAGAAAATGCAAAAGTAATAAAAACTCCTATGGGATCTACGCAGAAGGTAAGTAAAGATAATGTTGGGGAAAATGTTGATCCAACATTATACCGTTCCATGATTGGAAGCTTGTTATATCTTACTGCGAGTAGACCAGATCTTATGTATAGTGTTTGCGTATGTGCGAGATATCATGCCGAGCCAAAAATTTCACATTTAAATGCCGTTAAAAGAATTTTAAAGTATGTTGGTGGCTCGTGCAGTCTCGGTTTATGGTTTTCCAAGGATACTAACACAAATTTAGTTGGTTTTAGTGATGCTGACTGGGCAGGTGACGAAGATGATCGCAAGAGCACAAGTGGTAGGTGTTTCTTCTTAGGTAATAATCTAGTGTCTTGGTTTAGTAAAAAGAAAAATTGTGTTTCTCTCTCTGCGGCCGAATCTGAATATGTGGCAGCAGGCAGCTGTTGTCCACAACTCATATGGCTTAAGAGTATGTTGAGTGATTATGGGTTAGAGAGTGAAACTGTGCTGATATATTGTGATAATTTGAGTGCTATAAATATTTCGAAAAATCCTATTCAGCACTCTAGGACTAAGCATATAGACATTAGACATCATTTTTTGAGAGATATAGTAGAAAAAGAGTTATTGAAAATAGAGCATATAGATACTAAGAATCAGCTAGCTGATATTTTCACTAAAGCATTAGACTTTGAAAGGTTTTCAAGCCTTAAGAAGTCTATAGGTCTGTGTCAGTGTCAGTAAATGTTGGTCCAATATTTGGATCAACATTTGCATATGTCAAATATGGTTGTTACTGTTTCGATTTTTGGTCTAAATTTCTCTCAATTTATTCCTGAAATGATTTGACTCACCTAGACCGTTTTCTGAAATGACCCGCTCACTAGCACAAGGTTTACTTATGATCCTTTTTCAAGATACAGATTCAGAATATTAAGAATCCTTAGATACACGGCATTCGCGGTGACGATGTATTCTTTGCGTGCAATAAAAAGCTGAACCTTAATGGAAAGGAAATCATTAAAGAGCAGTGTACAATATTTCATATCTATAATAAAGGTGAGTAAATGGCAGAAAGTGAAAGACAATTGAGTTCTAGGGTGTTAAACAGAAAATGAAGGAAATTGTTTGAGAATGATGGATCAAATGTTGAGCAACATGTCTGACTAATCATTTTGATCATGCTATATTTTATATTTATATTATCTATTTATATTTATATTTATATATATAATCAGTCTATCGAGTCTAGTATCTATATCTCTCATGATTATTTAAAAGAAAATCAGAAACCCCCACTTGGAGCTCGAGGTTCATCAAGTCCTTACGGTTAGTTTTCATTTAAACTCTTTATTTGTGCTATTTTTCAAGCTGAAAACTAGTTATTGTTGCTGCAAAAACTTTCGACCAGTACTACATTTTCGCATTTACCTATTATTTATGCTCACTTGATATCTCCTAATTCGCATTACTCTATTGCATATTTTCTAAATCTATCTCTGCAAATCAAGATTCTCGAGCTTTCTTTCATTATCCATCAGTAGCAAACTCACCTTTTTCGAACTCACCTCACTTTATACTGTGCTATTTAAAATAACAATCTAAGATAGCAATCATTTGACGGAGCTACACAAGGTTGTGGATCTGCCCTGGGTAGGAGCTCCAAATGATGAACCAAATGTTGGTTCATCAACATCAGTCTTGGAACGCCATATCAAGTATCTGGATGATACAATTGCTTCATTGGTTGCACAAAGAGATACTCTTAGGAGTTTCCTTTCTACCCAAAAAGGGTGAGATTTAGATGGTGCAGAAGAAGAAGCCGGGATGACTGATGCAACTGCTGCTCGTGAGGGAGATGATGCTGAAGCTGAAGATGCTGGAGAAAATGATGGAAAGGAAACCGCTGAAGCAGAATCATCGGATTCTCTTATTTTTTAGATTTTCTAATCTATTTTTTGGTTTCTCTAATTTTTCTTTCTTGCAGGATTAATTAAGACTTAATCAGACTAGTCCATATGGTTATTCTTATCTAACGATAACCATAATTTGTTCTGATTGTCTTAATGATTTCAAGGGGAGTTTTGTGAATTTATCTCTGCACAAGTTTTGGGAAGAAAGACAAAAAGGGGGAGATTGTTAATGTTTACATTGACAATGTGGAATCAACATCTGAGTCAACATTGGACTATCCTTGATTTTGTCTTTCATACCCGAAAACCTTATTACATAATTTTGAATTTATCACTGCACGAGTTTTTGGGAGGAAAGACAAAAAGGGGGAGATTGTTAATGTTGACTCAGCTAACATTGACGATATGGAAACAGTATCTGAGTCAGCATCGTGTGACTCAGACTTGTTCCATCCTTGATTTTGTCTTTCAAATCTAAAAACCGTTTACCATATATTATGACTTGATTTACGAGTGTGCAGGAGATAATTTTCGGAATAGATATGGAGCTAAAAAGGAAGAGTTATTTCCGGAATGGATATGATCCAATAGAATTGAAGAGATATTTTCGGAATGGATATGGAGCTAAAAAGAATGAGTTATTTCCGGAATGGATATGATCCAATAGAGTGGAGGAGATATTTTGGGAATGGATATGGAGCTAAAGGGAAGGAGTTATTTTCGGAATAGATATGTTCTCGAATGGAATTGAAACTATATAAAGAGGAACTTCGATCTCATACATAACTACGGTGTAACGACGAAAAAACGATGGAGTAACGAGCGACGAACGAGAAGAAAAAGAAAACAAGAGAGCTCTCTACATATATTCGTCATCACAATTCTTTACCTAGTGTTTTACCTTCACATAGATCGTAGGTTATCTGTGTGAAGATTAGGAGAGTCGTTAGATTCTTTACTAGGTTGTTTTTACTATCTTTTGATAGTTATTCTTTTTGTAATCCATTCAAGTAGTGGAATTTTGCCCTGAAGGCGTGCATCAAGTTATTTAACTTGCTGCATATTTTAAAACTGCGTCTCCGTCGTTTTTACTGCTAAGTTTAATTTTCCATTAGGGTCAACATTTAAGTTTACATTTGACTTAGCTATTTCCATATCAATTTATCTGGACCGCCCGCCGCGCCCCGCACTTTCACGTTTAATGAGTGTAGTATGTCGTTTTGATCGTAACACAAGCCACGGATATATAAATATATATCGAATTCATGTTCATATTCGAAATATAAATAGTACTGAAATTTTCGGTCAAACCAACTTATAAATCAATTTTTAACATTCTTTCCCCCTGCACCGGGGGTTCTGCAGAGGAGAAATAGCCGGAACAAGATTTCTATGGACCACTAAGGGGTAATCTGGCCGGCCGGAGTAGGGGTGAAAACAAATCGAGCTGCTTGCGAGCAGTTCGGTCAACGCTCGATTTGAGTTCGAGTTTGACCGAGCTCGAGCTGAATTTATATGGGCTCAATAGCTCGTCGAGCTTATCTAGCCCAAATTTTATTTTTTTATTTTTTATTATTTTTAAATATATTAATATAATATTGTTAGGAAAACATATTATTATAATATTGATTCGAGCTTTTCGAGCCGAGCTCAAGCACTTCGAGTACAAACTTTTGAACGGATTCGAGCTTATCGAGCCGAGCCCGAGCCTCAATTTTTAGTGTTTGATCGAGCTCGAGCCATCTCGAGCTCACTTATACTTAATTAAGCCGAGCTCGAGTTGGGCCAAGTCTGGGCTCGGTCGACTCGTTTTCAGCCCTAGGCCGAAGGATCAACGGACCCTCCAAGCCCCGCGGTGGCTCGAACTGACAATCCAAGTAGTTGTTCGATGACATGAGTTGCCAAGATCAAGAATTGATAACAACGAAGTTACTCTTTTTCGTTACAAATCATCAAACTTTTTTCTTACATTTTGTACAATCCGCTTCGACAAAAAAGTGAGTAGTACTAAAAAACTAACAAAACAAAAAAAAAAAGCCTCATCTCCTTCCTAAAAACAAACCCATACATAACTAAAATTTGTTGGGCCATTTTCCCTTGGAGAGGGCTCTCGCCTACATCTGCTGATTTTTTTTTTTTTAATAAACTATTGAATATAAAGATTTATTTTTCCTTTTCTTTTTTTTGCCCCCTTAATAGAATGTGGAAATACACCTCCTATGTGTAGGAACCTTCTGCTTCTTCCTCTTCAAATCATCCTTCCACACCCTACCAATGTCTTCTGCTATCTTCATAGCATCAGCAGATGCACCGGAGAGCCCTTTCCTCGTGAAACCGACCGCATACAGTCCGTCCTTTCCTTTCCAGCCATTCGGGAACGGGCTTTTCGGGAAACCGTTCTTTGAAAAGAATTCACTCTCCTGTAATAAATAACATTCGCAAGCACAACGTAAGCCCAAGAACAAATTAAATGTCCAAAAACCTCGGAATATGGATGACAAAATTGTCCATTAAAGACATTGGTACTTCTAACGAGTCTAAGTCTAGATCCACTTAGACTCAGACCTTCTACCTGGGCCCCACACACATTGTTCCAAAACGATTAAAGTTTGGGTCGAAGTGGGTTTAGATTCAGACTCATTGAAAGATCCATTGAGTCTTTAATGCTACTCGAAAAGAAGTTTCCTCACCTGAAGCCAGTAGGGCACATTGCTCTTGTACCCCGTGGCAAGAACAACCGAGTCGACCTCAATTCTCTGACCGTTCACGAGCTCCACCGCACCGCACGTGAACCTCTCGATCCCGGGCACAATTCGAATTTCTTTCGATCGAATCTTCTCCAGAGCCCCGATGTCGAGGACAGGCGTTTTCCCGTGGGCGTTCTTGAGCTCCAACGGTCCTAAACACGGCCTCTTGAGGCCGTACTTCTCTGTATCACCGAGCATCAGCCATGCAAGAATCAGCATTATCTTGTCCACGAGCCACAGCGGCAGCCACGTCAGCATCAGAACCGCCAATTCGAAGGTGGACTTCCCCAATACTTCTCTCGGCAAAACGTGGACCTGAGAAAAAAAAAAGGGCCGAAAAAAATAAATAAATCGATGCCTAATTAATATTCCGAAAAAAAAAAGATCCGATTTTTAAGGCTTAGATCGCTCACCGAGCTTCGAACCACCATTGAAGGCTTCGCTTCGTGGTTGCAGAGATCGAGGGACACCTCCATGCCCGAATTGCCGCATCCCACGACGAGGACCTTCTTCCCTCGGTAGCCCTCGCCGCTCTTGTAATCGCAGGCGTGGGTCACCTCGCCGCCAAATTCCTCCAGCCCGCGGATCTCGGGCACGACTCGCTCCGCGTTCTCGCCGGTGGCGACCACGAGCCACTGGCATATGTACTCCACCTCGGCGCCGCCGTCTTTTTTCACCGTCTGAACCCTCCAAGAGCGGCAGGCGCCGTCGTACCTGGCGGACTCCACCGCCTCGTTGAACTGTGGGTTGATGCCGAAGTGCTCGGCGTACGACTCCAAGTAGTCGACGAACTGCTTCTTCGACGGGTACTGTGGGTAGCCGTCGGGGAAGGGGTAATTTGGTAATTGGCAGAATTGTTTGGGGAGGTGGAGCTTGAGGCGGTCGTAGGTCCTCTTCTGCCACAGCGAGGCGATGCAGTCTTCTCTCTCGACGATGACGAAGGGGACGCCTTGCCGCTTCAGGCCCGCAGCTACGGCGAGGCCCGACGGGCCTGCGCCGACGATGACGGGCCCGCTGACCCAGACGCAGCGGCGGGAGGACATGTCGTCGCTGGTGATGTTAATGTCGGCGAAGTTGAACATTTGTTTTTTTATATTCGTTTATGATTTTATTAAAGGAGAAGTGTTTGTTTGAATTTGAATCAAACGTTGTTTGGGAGTTTTGAGAAATGTGATGAAATTGTAGTGAATATGAAAATGGAGGTTTTGTGGGTTTATATAGAGCGGAGTTTGAGCTGTTGCATGTGATTGAAGTGACGGAAATTAATTTTAATTTGAGGGTCAAATTAATGAATTAGGATTTCATTTTATTTTAAATATTCCTTAGGTGGGCAGGCGACTCCTATTTATTATAGTTTGTTTTTTTCTTTCCTTTAAAACCGAGAATTTCATTTCATAGTATCAATTGGACAAAATTTTACAATGAAACAATAACAAAACTGATAAAAAACATGAAAGAACAACAAAAAATTAGAAATCACTCATTGTAATATTTTCATCACGCACTTTTGACAATATCTTTGTTCAAGAGAAGAGCTCTCATGCAATGTCGTTACAATGTCCATTTGCTATATCTATATAGAAGATCATAACAAACACTTATTGAAGAGACAAATACAAGCTCATACGAGAGAAGAAACTATTATACGAGTGTGGAGAAATAATCATACGAGAATTGAGAACTCTCGTAAAGAGAAAACATTCGGGAATAAAAAATACAAAATTGAAAAACAAGAAAAATGAGAAAATTAATAAAAAAGATGGTGAGTGTTTTAACCTGGTCCACCGACGACTATGCTGACAGTAGATCTCTGACTGCCGGCGGAGAAGAATGATTTTTGTTTTATGGTCCTTTCGATTCCCGGATTTCGATTTGAAATCCGGATTTCCTCCAAATCATCCGTTTGACAATCGCTCGTATTTGGATTTCGATTTCATCCAAATCCGAGGAGAATTCAACCATTTGTTGTTTGATGATTTTGAAATTCGACCTCAAGTGGTCCGCTTTCGAAATCCAAATTCTCGCCGTAATACTTTTCATAAATAATAATAATAATATAATAACAATAGTGAGTGAACGATGATCGAGCCGATTAGCGTGCTCGATGAGCGGCTCGAGCTCAACGAACGACGAGTCGAGCCGGCTTGCGAACTCGACGTAAGACGTCGACTTGGTTCGAAAATAGCCTGGCTTAGGCTCGACGAACGATGATCGAAAACTCGTGAGCCGACTCACGAGCTTATTTTATTTTTTTACATTTTAATTTTTAATAAGAAGTTCGAGGTCGAGCTCGACGAGCTTCATAAGTTGGAGCTCGAGCTCCATTTTGAAATTCGTATTCCAAAATCCTAACGTTTGTCAAACGATTGATTTGGATTTCAAATTAGGATTTTGAAATTTATAATTTGAAATCACGAATTTCAATTCAATTACACCGATCCAAACAGACTCTTTTAGAATTTTTGAAAGGACGCCACTAGGATTTGTTGTTATTTTTTTGGGTTTGTCGATTGTTTTATAATTGACATTAAAGAAGGACTTCTGACGGTCATGATCATAATACTTAAGCGGCACGCTGGTTTATTTTTTCAAATGCCTACCTTTGTGTGTTTTATATTACTTATGAATATATTTTGTTTATTTATAAGTAGAAGCTATATGTAGTTTATTGTGTAACGTGGTTTCTTCCTCTTGCGCAGTGTCATTTACAACATATATATATATATATGTATTCCGATTTGACACGCGTCGAAATCTAAAAATTCGTTTTATCATTATTATTTTAATATCATATGCTATCACGATGAAATCAATTGGATAGGATTTACACTCTAAAGTACATGTATGTTATCGATAGGTCGATTGAGTTTATTATAATAGCAACTCCATGAATGAGCAGCTTTAATCTTGAGAAGAGAAAAAGAAATGATGTGCACCATTTCTTGGAGTGCAAAAACTTATAGGAATTGGAGAAGCATGTGATTGTAACCTTCTTGCTTTCTCTCCATTCTCTTCTTTTCATGACCAAAGTCTATAGCCTATGAACTTGTCTTTCTATTAATTTTTAAGTTTCATGAATAGTGTTATATATATATATATATATTAGATAGATTTAATTTACTGACATTGATATCAAATTAGGTGACAATGAGTTTAACACATATGATAGTAAAGATCAAACACGTTTTGATACAATGTCGTATGTTAAATGGTCATATTTTCCAAAAGTTTGATATGTTAGAGAAGTGTGCCGTTCTATATTCACATGTCATACGTTTTATTACAGATTCATTTTCAAACACATCCATGTCTCATATGTGTGTATGCATATAATAGGTCATTCGGATTTTAACCAATGATGACCTCATTTAAGCTTAGTTATGATAAGTGATACTATGTTCACTAACGTCTAACGACATCCAAGGTTAATGTTTTTCACAAACTTTTACCACCATAAGAGCACATTACGTCTTCAAGGGATATGTCAAGTGGTCGAATCATAATATCTTCACATGGAAGTCACACATTCAATTCCACTTGAGCTCCTTGTGTATCTAAAATTACATGGACTTGGGACAAAAAACACAAAAAAAAAAATCATAAACATAAGGTTTAAGTTCGCTTTAAACCGCAATTAGTTGAATGAGGGGACTAGGATTGTGTGGAATTATATCTTGACTAAAAAAAATACAAAGCACAAACTTTATTTTTCTTAAAATTGCAAGTATTTAAATATGTTTTTATTGTTGATTTATTTATTTTAACAATGATTCGAGTGAAGAACATGAGTTGTATTTTTTTGTATACAAAGCAACTTTTGGCTGATGCATGCTCTACAAGCGAGGTTGTGGACGTTTGGATCACGAGTTGGTATATTTAAGTTGTCCGATATATTTTAAATTTTCCAATATTGCCTTTTCTAGCTATTTATTAATTTTCCACTTTATATGGTCGGCTGTACTATATGATTTTGGTATCATTAAATTAAATATTTCCAAGAAATTGCAGTCACGCGTTATTGTAGTTCACTGACGACGGACCTCATATTAGTGACTGGTGAACTTTCGTAGCAATTGCCTTGTTCGAATGTTTGCCAAAGTCGCACTAATTAGTAATAATGTTTGTTTTATTTCTAAAAAACAATAAATAAATAAATAAATAAACTAGGTTTTTTATCTCTCCTATTATATTTAGACAAATGCCATGAGAGCTTAAGATTATTTTTTTTGGTTTGTTGTTTTAGTGACTTATATCTGATGTGGCTAAATTATGATCGCGGATCAAATTTTATTATGAGATACGAAGTTAGTGCTCATTTTTTATTTGGAATACTATAGTCAACCGCAATAAAAAACAAGGATCCAAATTTAATATCTTGCCTAAAAATAATAACCAATTATATTTAACCATTTACAAGGAATTATAATGAGAATTCTCAAACAACTTAGCTCATGAATGAATAGTTTTTGTTCAACAAACTATCTAAAATTCATCTCCACTTAGATATTACTTATTTCAAGCTAAATATAGCTAATTCCAACTTGAAATTGATTAATAAAAATAGTAAGCGCCTAAATACGCAATATAAATTCAAGGTAATAATTCCAGCACATGCCAATAAAACGATTTTTTTAAAGATCAAACTATTAATAGTTTAAAAATGCAGTAAGAGAATCTTTCTAAAATCTGACCCGTCACAATCGGTAATTAGAAAGATCATCCATCAGATGGCATTTTTCTAATTCTCTTCCATTATATGAAGTGACTCACTCAATACCCCAATTATGAAAGGGAATATGAGTTTAATCTATTAGCTATCTTCATAATTATATTAATAAAAATTGATATCATTATCATTCTTTTTAATCTTTTGATGGACCACCTTATGATTAAGGGGCTCAACTCAATCTTGATGAAGATGTTCGTCAATCATTGTTACAAATGGTTTTATTGCAGAAATCAGATTTATATAATCATAAAAATAAGATCGGTATTTCATTAGTATAATTTAACCCGAATAAGATCAGATCTATATAATCATTGGTATCTTCTGGAATGACTCGAAACAACATATTTGCAACCCAAAAGAAAGAAGAGAAACCAAAAGTTTAAATAATCAAATAATATGAAAAATCAGATCAAGAACATTATTACATTAGGATCCAAGATTCTTGTTAGACCACATGACAAAGAACATGGACTTAGAGAAATTTATAAAGTAAATCCTGAGTCAAATAGCATATGCCCATAAGTAATGAGGTTAAGAAAAACGAAAATAGTCTAATTAGGGATAACAGTAACATATACATCGTGGGTGCATAACTATTTATATATAATATATATTATATTTCATAACTCACATAGAATGTGCATGAATTTATTTTTTCATAGACATCTAATCCCAATTGTTATATATCGCGACTTTCCATATCGATGTTCAGTTGATGAGGTCGGTAAAACCGTTTCTTTTTTCTTTTACAAGAGAAATCATGGGATTAGGAGATTAGGTAAACAATGAGTCAACGAAATAATCTGCAAATTATAAGAATCGGATCAACCACGCAAATACAATTCATCTGTGACAGACTCATCTAAAATATTGGGAGAGATGATAATATGTGCCTTCCCGTAATCCTCGAGGCCTCAGTCATCACCGTTAGGTGGTAGACCTCATTTTTTTGCAAGATATTTATTTATTTTCTCATGCAATTAAATTAGTTATGAAGTACCATGTTAGAAGCATTGCACCTGGCAAAACTAGCTAGTTGCATGTGGCACTCGTAATTGTTAATTCAAATGTAGTTTCTTAATAGTATTTCTCTTTAATCAAGGTGCCGCCTCGTCCATGGCTTTAGCTTCAATTCACATCACGCAAATTACCTACAATACAATGTAAGATAATATAAATATACTATACTAGTACCACTTAATGATATTAATTGTAGGAAAAAGAGGAGTATACAAATATTTAGTCAATGCTACGATTTAGTATTATATCTTTAAGACAATATTGCTCTTAGCTCTCGGTGCTTATTACTGAATATAACAGTAGTCTTCCGAAAGGAAAATAATCGTCGAAGCCATTGAATGATAAAAACCTATCACAACCATGTACAGACACAACTATCAACATTATAAATATTATCTTCATTCTCTCAAAAAAAAAAAAAAACGATATCTTCATATTTAAATTGTTTTGAGTAAAAGTATAATCTACAAGGGCCCTTTTAATTTGAGATCGAAGAAATAAATGTAAATTGATTTTATTTAGTTTAAATAAGAGATGTTTTGCATATTATTGTTAATTTATTACAAAGAGAATTTCAAGGAGTGCCGTTGCATGCATGCATTTTACGTCCTCCAAAACCGCTTTCGGTTTCTCGCGCTTTTGATCCCCTCAAGGAGTGTAAGACATCGTGCGATTATTCTTCTACATTTTATATTTAATCCACGCTAAATAATTTTCTTGTAATTACAGAAAGAAAATAATAATAATATAGCCTATGTCAGTGTACAAGAAATTAAGAGTATTAATCCATATTTTGTATTTATTTTATATTAAATACTGACACATACGAGTCAAAGGTAACCGTTTCAACTAACTTATATTATAAAAAATTAAAAACGTAATTAATGTTAGACTATAACACTAAATTAGATAAATAAATCCCATAGGTGGAGCGAGTCTAGTTGTGGCCTCTCACCGTCCAAGAAGCTGATTACGTAACATAGATTTGCTTGCAACGTCAGTGAGTCTAGTTGCATAGTATATCGTATATCCATTTCAGCTGAAAAAAACATACAATAAAATCCAACCTTATTAAATTAAATAATGAAAAACACTAATATAATTTCATAATTGCTAACTGACCATGTTTATAAAATTGAAAAATAGTTATCTAGAACGTTGACATAGAATTGATGTTGACTAGAAATATGTGGAAACACATGAGACCACATGGAAATACCAGAGAGAGAGAGAGAGAGAGAGAGAGAGAGAGAGGAGAGAGAGAGAGAGAGAGAGAGAGAGAGGTGCTGGTCAAATTACATATAAACGTAATTAATCATGCATACCGAACTAACATGTGGAGTGAAAGAAATAATATTCGACGTTTGGTAATAATTTAAAATGCTTTCACCAACTTGACGTAAAACCCTTATTAATTAATGGGTTCATGGAATAATGCCATGATGATTAGTATCATGTTTGCAACATTAATTCAATTGGTGATATCCTTGGTTTTGACCACACAAGATGCAGTTGGACTTTAATGACGAATGATGAGATGCCGCCACATGACTTTTGATTAATGGCTTTTATTAATTTATTTAGCTATCTATCAATGATTGGCATCCAATTAGTCTTTTCACCTAATAATCCTTTGGCATAACTACGCAATCTTATTCCCTTTTTTTAAGAGAATTTGTTTATTTACGCCGAATATCCACGTAAAATACCATTATAGTCACAATGCCGACTAAGTTAGTTGAAATCGAATAGGAACCGATGGGCTATGTGATGACTCACGATTTCCAACGAGACTAGCCATTATGGTCCATGTGTCCTATTTCAAGTCCAATAATACAACTTAAGGAGTCCAAGTGATCGAACCTCTAACATCCTTGCGGAGAGCCATGATCCGGTCACTTGGCCTATTGACCTTACAAGGAAGATAAGGAAAGAAAAGGAAATAACAAATATTTTTAAATAAATAAAAAGAAAATTATGAACGCCTACATTTTGAAAGTACATCAGCCTCAAAATTGCGGCAAACTAGTTTTAGGTAGCAAAATCAAAACGGACATTTTTGTCTCGTGGAGGGGAGCAAGTGCATAAACGTAAATGGAGAAACTTATGAACTTTAATGTAATTGAACCCTAACGCGCTATACAATTAATCTTACTGAACTGTCTTTTCCTTTTTTGGGGGGAGACCGACTTTCTCATACATTGATTTGCCAACCTTGAAATTTTTGTAAGATATTAGAGATATTATTTGTCATGCAGAGTAAAGTTAGCCGTTGATCCAAAGACAAGAAAAACGGCGCTTCTTTCTTACGACCTGTGTTCACATTGTCATGCATGTTTCTTACTCTTACATGTAATATATATTTGCATCATTCAAATTTAGGTCAATTATTACGTACTTAATCGAAGCCCATTCAATGAATTTGTGTAGAGAGCATAATTAGTGCAAATCGACTTGTTCGAACACTTTGGAGAGTAACTTTTAGACATTGTAATTGTAATTGGGTTCGATTAGTTCTACTCTAAAATATCACACACACACACACACATAGCTTAATCTGAGACTTGAAAATTATATTTATATATTGGGCCCTTGATATTATGGGTTATTATGCAAGAAATTATGGGCTTTTTATATGTCCAAAGTCATCCCCATTTACATTTTCTGCCATAAACTAAACATAGGTTATTGTTGTGCTCGAGCCATACGAGGGGTTTCGCATTGTATTATTGTTCTCTATGGCCCATTATGGAACACACTTTCTACATAATTTTTTTAGTAGTTAGCTTTACTTCAATAAATTGCATTTGCTTGCAACTATAAAGTTAGGGGTGGCAATGAGCGGGTTAGGGGCTGCTATTGAACACCGTCAACTCCCCATCCCCGTTTTGATCGGGAATTCACCGTCCCAATAATATCGGATCCCAACAGGGATAGTTCACCCGCGGGAATTTTGCCATCCCTATATAAAATTGCATGGGTGAACTTAAAACAATATTTAAGGCGAACAAGATATTTAATTGAAAGAAAGGTCTTTTTTCATTCAGAAAATATTTCCACACAATGCTGCCGTGATTTCTACACTAGTCAAGTTCAGTTTTGAAGTAAATCTGAACATCAACACCGATCTACACTTCCAACATGATTTATCCTTCTGACATGTGTCTATCATTTTAAGTCTACACAGGAAAAAACGTCAAAGAATTCAATGCGACCTAGGATATTATGTAGTAGTTCCCTTGATCTGGGAGTTGGGACTAATGGAAGACCTTTTAGGGGTGGACATCGGGTCGGGTAATCGGATATCGGATAGTTTGGGTTCGGATTAAATCTACTCGAACCCGACCCGATGTATGGCGGGTACCAGTCATGTCGGGTATGTGTCGGGTTTGGGTACCCGACGTCGGGTACCCGATTATGATTTCAAAAATAATTAAAAATATTATATGCAATTCTCATGTCAAAATAATAAAGCTATATGTCAACTATTACTTATGAAAAATAATATTTATAAAAATTACAAAAAAAAAAAAAAAAAAGAAGCTTCAAAAGTCACGAGAGAAAAGCGTATAATATAATGATAGCAATGATAATATCGGTTGTCAATTATACGATTAAACTAAGAACTTAATCACTCAAATTAAATATAAATATTCAATATCTTATTATTTTTAAAGTGTATATTATAAATTAATAAAATAGTAATTTGAGTGATATGCTTAAAAATTATATATCACTCAAATTAAATCTAAATATTCAAATATCTTATTATTTTTAAATATTTATAAGTATAAAATTACTAAAATAGTAATTTTAAAAAATTTATTTTTTTAAAAAAGTTGTGTGGGGTACCCGAATAACCCGATCGGATAGCAATCTACTACCCGACAGCCGACCCGGCAAACAATTATCGGGTATCGAATTACCTGATATTCGAAAAATAACCCGAACTTTCCGAACCCGATCGGATCGGGTAAAACCCGAAAACCGGAACCCGAACGCCCACCCCTAAGACCTTTAATGATTTTCATTTTAAAAAACAAAAACATAATTAATTATAATTACAAAGCGACTTTGAAACATTTTATTTTGTGCATCACGACCCATAAATAATAAAGCCCAACTCGACTAAAGGCTCGTTCGATTTTGCAACACAAGGCCACTCTTTATGTAAGAATATACAAGACCACCGGCTCGAGATATGTGTACGGACCATCGAATCAGAATGTTGCTTGGACAGCTAGAAAAAGGACAAACAGGTAACAAAAAAATAGATAGATAGATAGATAGCTACGCGTGCATGCATTCCCCCAAAACCCTCGAATAAAAGTATGTTTCCTTTATCACGACACCAATTGCTTTTGCCTCTTTTCCCATTTTAAGCTTTCTTCAACATATACACGATTTCCATTATATTTCGTATTTTTTTATTTTTAAACTTTGTAGTCATATTCACTATGCAAGATACTTTGTTATTACAACAACCTAAGTCGTGCCTTGTGTTGGGTCCAGCCACATGCGGCCGTCCACAAAATAATATTATAATATAAAAAGAAAATAATATTATATTATAATATTATTTTAATGAACGGTTCGTATTGAAGGCGACGCGGCGGATTCCTGTCCACCGGTTTTGAGCGGTCCAGAAGAGCTGAAGACATCTATAAATAGGCTGAGGATTCTTCAGTTATTATTATCCCAAATCAAGTGAAGATTTCCAGTGAGAGAGAAATAGTGAGAGGTAAAAATACTTATCCACCTTCGGGTGGATAATGGTGAGAGCGGGTGTAGTTTTACTGGGGTAATTGAGAGATGGTACAAAAATATTATCCGAGTGGGTAAGGGGTCTCGAGTTTGGGTTTAAACACGAGCGTTATTTTGTACGATGTAATATTCTCAATATAGTAAAACTGGTGCTCTCCGTGGAGGTAGGCGGTATTGGCCGAACCACGTAAAATCTCGTGTTCTCTCTCGGTGTCATTTCGGCTTTTATAATTATTCCGATAAATTGTCGCGGGGTCCAAATACAACCACCGCAGGGCCCGAATTATTTTATTGGCGCGTTTTCCCCAACACCATGGTTATGGCATTGGGCATTATGTTGAGAGTGACGACAGATGTTTTTCTGCTCGTTTGTTCTTGCCATAAAGAGAAATGTTATTAAGTTGCTTTCAATCTTACATGTTGGCAATTATCTTGAAAAATGCATTTGTAAAATTTATATAAAAACATAAGTATTGGGGTCGACTTTGAAATATCTGTAGTTTCAGGATGAGCGAACTATGAGTTGGTTTAATTATATTATCTTAATACAAATATAAATACGCATCACGTATTTTAAAGTATAATTTAAACTCTCGATAGCCGTAGAGTTAAATATTCTATTTAGAAAGCATATTCAAAAACAAAAATTCAAATACAGATCAAACCTGGTTTTGATTAGGCCGAGGAAGTGCTTGAGTTAAAGATATATAAAAAAAATTTAATCCATTGATACATATATATTTATCTCTGTCTGCTGTGAATAGGTTCATTAATAATATTATTATAGTGACGGTAAAATAAGAATTTTCTGCTTTTGGGTTGTAGAGTCGGGCTAACGCCTGACACGTCTTTCTTTCCATGTCCTATTCCACATTCCATAATCACACCCCGCAACAAATAAATCTTTATTAATAATTTACATTGTAAGGAGAAACAAAAAAGGTGAATTATGAAGTTAATTTCGGGCAATATGATTAGAGTAAAAAAAAAGGATTACAATTTACAATTGACGATAGTTGATAACAATCAACCAAGTTGGGGCTCATATGATCTATATTCAACCCGACCCGACCTACACTGGTTGATTGAAATGAACTGGATTTAAGTAAGGTCATCTTAATTAAATTGATTTAGGAAACTCGTACTATTTATGAATCTGCGATACTGGAAGTTATTTTGGTACTGGAAAAGTTTCACCCTGAAACTCAAAATGTTGAAATTGTCATATTAAATAATAAATTTTCTCCAACCATTAAACTTATTCTCAAACTCAAAAAAATATTCTCGGTATAAATACTCTAGTAGCAAAAATATTATATTCTCGGTGTAAAAAAAAAATATTTCCGGCTCGAGCTCGATTCATTTTCAGTCCTATCGGTGTGTAAAATACTCTTAGGGGATGTTTATTTTGGGGTGATCCTCCAAAATATCACGGTGATCCCGTCATCACCTCCGCATCACCGCGTTTGTTTAATGAGATTGATGAGTCATCACCACCTAGGTGATCAAAAGAGAGTGATAGTCCAGCTTTTGGATCACCCTCAAAAAGCAAGGTGATCCTCTATCACCGTGATGTTGTGATATTTTCAAAATATTTTTGAACAACATTACCTAACATTCATTCCTTATATACCTTATTTATTTTTATAATCACACAACTAACATATTTAAATATAAAAAAATACGTATATAAAAGAATTATATTGAAAATCATATATAATAAACTTATAATTAATTTACAATTAATACGTAATTTAAAAATATATGTTTAAAGCTTAAAAAATAAAAGAATTATATTGAAGAATTGTATAAAATACTTATAAATAATGTTTAAAAATAACAATACTTAATATTGAAATATTAATCATTATCACGTAAAATATCACCTCAAAATGAACATCTTAACCCCTTTACCTACATAATATACATAGGGTTAAATATGACATTTATACAATATCACCCCACATATCACCTTGATAAACAAACACAATATTCAAATATCACTTTGATATGTAAAATGAATAATCGCCCCAAAACAAATACGGTGATGATATATCATCTTGATCCACATCACGGTGACACACATATCACCGTAATGTGAGTATCACCGTGATGTTGGATCACCTCAAACAAACACCCCTTAGCAGGGGCGACTCATCATAACGAGGGGTCTAAAGCGAATATTAAAACGGGGCCTTTTTGTGTGCCGATTTAACACAACATTTCTCCTTTATTCTGGTTTGGGACCAGCAACTAACAGTTAGGCGGATGTTAAAAATTAAATTTGTTTATGTTTTAGTGGAATTTTTCAAAAAAAAAACTAAAACATTAACTAAAACATTTTTTACATGAAATGTTTTCTTCTAACTTTCTTTGATGCAAATTCTATAAAATTTTCATAATTAATCTTTTCTTCCAATTGATAAAATAGTTAATTCATTTCATCTTTCTTGAAATATTGTGGATCTTAAATAAGTTATTTTAATAAATTTTAATTGGGAAAAACTTTTTTTTTTCGGAAGCAACAATCACGAAAATCGTCAACATAATCTTATATCAACTGAGTCTAGTTATCGAATTAGGTTAAATTTAGGATTTTTTTTAATTTTTAGGCCTTTTTTACTAATTATATTTTATTAATATAATATATTACTAAATTCGGGACCTCAAAATTTTGGATCTTTTAACTAATTAAATTTTATTTATATAATAGCATTACTATATTGAGGGCCTCAAGAGATTGTGATTTTTTAACTAATTAAATTTTATTATACGATACTATTACTAAATTGAAGGCCTCAAAATAATTGATTTTTTTAACAAATTAAATAATAATATTATTAAATTTGGGCCCTAAAAAACTAGGAGCCCGAAGCTCTTGCTTTATATGTTTTATCCAAAAGACCGGCCCTTCCCATTAGTAGCACACAGTACCTCGCATGCCTAATAAAATACAATTAGTTCAACAACTTGTCTCTTTCCTCCTTTTATTGTTAGGACATATTGGTATGTTCTAATCTTATCATGACTCATTACTATTGTGAGGATAAAACAGTAATTAAATAAATGTAATTACACAATCAATATATACTCAGCTACTACTGTTACTGTTAGTAATAACAAAGACAACGCACTTGTCGAGGGAAAGAAAGCTAATAAAACCAAACCTGGGACGACGAGATTTGCCTGCCCTTTTGCTTCCTTCAATATACATCAATCTCCTCTGCAGATTCTGCCCACGCGCCCCACGGCACGGCTCTCGATGCACGCGCCTCTCTTGGAGCGTACGTCCCTAACCGCTACTACCCAACGGCCTAAAGCAAGCGTTCAAAAAGTTTATTACATCACTTGTTGAAAGGGCATTTTTTTCTTCTAACACAACGGTGCGTACGTACGATAATAGTATGTCATGCTTTTGACTTTTCTTTTGGTCAAAAGCTGTTGTTTTTACTTGCAATGCTCTCTCTATAATACAAAAGAATCAAATGCGGATTAACTTCTCCTCCACTTGTGGATTTTAGTTTAAAGCCTTATGTTTTCTTGTTGATTTTGCCTCGACTTGAGGGACAGAACCCTCCACAAAAACATTGATTTTTTTACTTAACTAATGATAAAAATAAAATGCATTAACAAAACTGCCTCTATGATTTATGTTTACTATACTAATCTCATTTATAAACATGAGAAATTTAGTACATCGATTTATCAAATTTCCAGAAGTAACAGGAGTGACAATTAGTATGATCCATATGCTCTCGCTGCACTCCAGGAGAAAAATGAGTGTATCTAGTTGGTATGAATTATTTAGGTTGAGTACATTGAGATTATGAATTTTTTTTTTTTGTTTAACATGACTATATGTTTTCAATAATAATATGAAATCAATGTCGTTTCTCAAGTAGAGTGAGTTTTTTATTAGTTTATCTTTGTATTTTGCTTGCTGAATTGAAATAGTTAATGAATTTGTTTGCCCCTGATTTATTAGTTGAAATTTGTTGCGCGTTGTTTTTTGATTGTTGCTGTTATGAAACTATTATAACTGGACAAGAACAGAAATATAAAAATGGGATTATAGAGAGATAATAATGTTTTCGATATGATTCAATACAAATACATCGGTCTATTTATAGTAGAAAAATTTCTACTATTTCATCCAACATTTACAACATTAAATACATCTTATCTCATCTCATCAACAATCAACTAATTTTTACAACATTTAATAAACCTAATCTTATTAACATTAAAAACATCCACATCTTAATATAATATTTCATAATACTCCCTTTTGGATGTTTTTCAAAGAATTTGGCTCGTTAAAACCTTACTAGGAAAAACCCAGTGGGATAAAAACCTAGTGAAGGAAAAAGAGTACATAATTCCTTTTGATACGCTTTCATTTGTTGCCTCATTAAAAACCTTACTGGAAAACCACATGGGAAAAACCACAGTGAAGGTAAAAAGAGTGCAACGCGTATTTTCTCCCCATGATGATAACATCATTATAAATCTCGGAGTCTTCGAACTCCAATTGAATATACCAATTTCCTGAAACTAATTGGGGGAAGTACTTTCGTAAATAAATCTGCAAGATTTTCACTTGATCGCACTTGTTGTACATCAATATCACCATTTTTCTCCAAATCATGAGTGAAGAAAAATTTCGGTGAAATATGCTTTGTTCTATCCCCTTTAATATATCATTCATTTAATTGGGCAATACATGCCGCATTATATTCATATAAGATCCTTGGAAGTAATTTCTCATAAAGCAACCCACAAGTCTGTTGGATATGCTCAATTATCGATCGCAACCAAACACATTCTCGGCTAGCTTCATGAATAGCGAGAACTTCCGCATGGTTAGATGAAGTAGCTGTTAAAGTTTGTTTCACTGACCGCCATGAAATAGCGGTTCCACCATATGTAAACAAATAATCTGTTTGCGATCGAGCATTATGTGGGTCAGACAAATATCCAACATCTGCATACCCAACTAAATTTGCTTTCAACTCATTAGAATAGAACAATCCCATATCAAATGTTCCTTTAAGGTATCGAAAAATCCTTTTAACTCCATTCCAGTGTCTACGAGTCGGCGATGAACTATAACTCGCCAATAGATTTACAGCGAACGCTATATCAGGTCGCGTATGACTTGTAAAATACATTAGTGCTCCAATAGCACTAAGATATGGTACTTCAGGACCAAGTAGCTCTTCATCATTTTCGCGTGGTTTGAAGGGATCTTTATTTACGTCTAAAGATCTAACAATCATTGGAGTATCCAGTGCATGAGATTCATTCATGTAAAATCTTTTCAGTACCCTTTTCGTGTAAGTCTCTTGATACAAATATTCCACTTTTCAAATATTCAATTTGAAGTCCAAGACAAAATTTTATTTTTCCGAGATCTTTCATTTCAAACTCCCTTTTCAATCAATCAACAGCTTTGGTCAAGTCTTCAGGAGTTCCAATTATATTGATATCATCAACATAGACTGCTATAATGACAAACTCATTTTTACATCTTCTCAGAAATATGCAGGGACAAGTTTGATCATTCCGATACCCTTCTTTTACTAAATATGCAGTCTCAACATGATATCCATTATGTCGAATAGCTTTCAAGCTCAATAAATTTCTTTGAGACTTAGGAGAATATAAGACGTTTTCAATTATCAGTCTTGTTCCTCTGGGTAGTAAAATGTTGGCTCTTCCGGAGCCTTCAATTATATTTGTGCTACCCGATATTATAATAACACTTGTTTCTTTCATTTCAAGATGATCGAAATATTTCTTATTCTTCATAATCGTATCAGTCGCTGCACAGTCTGCAAGACAAAATTCTCCATTGCACATGTTCGTTTCCATCAGAGAAATTCCTTTATAAACAAACACATAATAATCATTATTAAAATAAACAAATATATCACAAGAAAACATATAACTTAATAAAACACTCCAAACGATACATAATAAATCACCCAATAATAAAGCATACAATACACATAATAATAAAGCGCACGATAATAATACATAATAGATTGGTTTTCTTCAGGAAAAACTAGAAATCCGCAGTTTCGAAATGTGTATTTTCATCTTTTGTCCCAGAAGCAGAGGCAAAATCACTTTGAACAAAATTCGTTTCAATTCTCTTTTCTTTGCCCTTACTTTGTTGATATAATTCAACCAAATGTTTAAGCGTGCGACAGTTACGTGACCAATGGCCCGAACCACCGCAACGATAGCATTGCTCATCGTTGTTCTTTTGTTCAGTGTGTCTCTTCTCATCATTATTTTCGTAATTTTTCCTCTGGGGAAAATTATGATGACCGCCACGATTGCTATGATAACCACTACGGAAATGCTGATAACCACCACCGTAATTTCCTCGGCCATCCACGGCCTTGACCACGACCTTGACCACGACCACATCCACGACAGCGATGTCCACCACGACCACGTCCACGATCGTTGCTTCGACTATTATCATTATTACCTTTGACTGCATTCGCTTCAGGGATTGCAGTAGAACCAGCCGGTCGGGATTCGTGGTTTTTCATCAACAATTCATTGTTTTGTTCATCCAACAATAAAAAAGAGATTAACTCTGAATGCTTTTGAAATCTCCTCTCCCTATATTGCTGTTGCAATATCATATTTGATGGATGAAAAGTGCTGAATATTTTCTCCAGCATACTGTCTTCAGTGACTGTTTCTCCACACAATTTCAGTGTGGCAGTCACCTTATGAACAGCCGAGTTATATTCAGTTACGGATATAAAATCCTGTAATCTTAAATGCATCCATTCATACCTTGCCTTTGGGAGGATAACAGTTGTCAAGTGGTCAAATCGATCTTTCAGATTTTTCCACAATTCAGCGGGATCTTGTTCATTCAAGTATTCATCCCTCAGATCCGCATCAATGTGGTGGCGAAGAACTATCAAAGCTCTTGCCTTATCCTGAGCGCTTGTGGTTTTTACCGTATCAGTGGCGTCACCTGCACCCCTTGTGGTTTTTGGGTCGACAATAGTGTTACCCAAACCTTTTGCTTTTAGATGAATTTCTGCGTCTAGTTGCCAAGATAAATAATTCTTCCCTGAGATGTCAAGGGCAACAAACTCAAGGCTTTGCAAATTCGTCGTACTATCATAAAATACAAAAGACGTTTTAATATTCAAATCATAAAGTATAAAAGATATTAATATTTCCAATATAAATATCGATACAAGTTTATCGTAAAAAAAATACTTTAAAGAAAAATTACAATTAATCTTCTTTTGTAAAAATCCTTACGAAAAATAAAGTCCACATCCCGAGGAGTGCCATCGTAAAAATAATAGTAGTCAAAAGATCAATCATCAGGTAGAGCGACATCTTTCTATCACAAAATATATTTCATAATAAAAATATATTATAACATTAAAAAAAATATCGTAATTAACCACTCTCGTAAAATCTTGGTAAAAATATAATCCACATATAGATAATTATCGTCGTGAGTAGAGTAAGAATCAGGATATCAATCATCGTATATAGCAACATCCTTCAAAATATAAAATATATTTCGGTAATCATAATAAAGAAAAATATTATAATTAATATATTTTAGAAACAAATGTAAAAATATTATCCACCACCCAATAAACATCACGGCAAATAAAACAAGCATGATTCTATACTAAAAAAAATCATAAGTCAGAGATGGATAAAATATATGTATTTTTTCTTAATAAAATAAATTTAATTTCTCCCAGTGGTAATAAAATTTGTCTATCCGTATAGTACAAAATTAATTCAAAATATTTATGATATATACTCGAGATATCAATAAAATAAATAATAGTATTAAATCGCTCTTTTTCAAAATCTTGTCAAAAACAAAATTCCACTCGCCACCACTGAGATTCGAAATCTGGACCTCACATCACTTGTAGTGACGATATTCCGCGAAACCACCCGGGCTAAGGCTTTTAGTGGTATATATGTTATATTTATATAATTTTAAACTGTTCGTAATATAAGTGTACTAGTGTTATAAATAAACTCACCGTACAAAATAAAATTACCATACCTCGATTATAGTTGTATAAGATTTTGTCCGAAGGTTGATCGTTGCCGGAGAGCGCTCGTGCTGATAACGTATTATGAAACTATTATAACTGGACAAGAACAAAAATATAAAAACGGGATTGTAGAAAGATAATAATGTTTTCGATATGATTCAATACAAATACATCGGTCTATTTATAGTAGAAAATTTTTTACTATTTCATCTAACATTTACAACATTAAATACATCTTATCTCATCTCATCAACAATCAACTAATTTTTACAACATTTAATAAACATAATCTTATCAACATTAATAACATCCACATCTTAATATAATAGTTCATAATAGCTGCGTTGTTATGTTGTCGGTTAATTGAATATTTATCGAAAAATAAAATATATTTAGAAAATACAAAATATGGTTATTGTAGTCAATGCTTGTAGTACAAAATATGATAATATGTTGGCAATCGTCGACTGTAGTTGAAGTATGAGTGACGCTTAACACCCATTATTTATGAGATGTTATATGAAGGTTGTGACTTTAAACTGTTAAATAATTTCATTATGACTCATAAAATATAATTATACTCTATATTATATATATTTAATATGATGGTTATTAAATATTAAATAATAGGGTATAAGGTTTTAATACATTTCTCTCTCTTTTAGTGTTAAAGATATACCCTTTGAGAAAAGACATACCCTAAAATAAAAGGACATGACTCTTGTTCTAAATGTCTATTCATAAACTATAAAAATGGTTCTATATCTATGAAATAAATCCATCTAAATATTAACGTAAGAGAAGGAAAGCAGAGTGAATAAAAATCATTATAGCCCTCGTTCAAGATTATATAAAGTTAAAGCATATGGATCCGGGTACATTATTATGTGTTTTATATGATTAAATCAAATAGTATTATGGATTCTGGATATATAAACATTATTGAGTTTGGATGTAAAATTCTAACATAAACGTAAACTATTTTTATAGTCCATAATAACCGTCACCTATCGTATTTTCGTACTATTTTATTCTAGAATAGTAGAATAACATCTTAATATAATTATTAAATACTCCACGATGAATCTATAATGTTAAGATTATTTTTAGTACTCATGAGATTCTACCGAAGGAACTCTGATACTCATGTCAAATACAAAAGGAAAAACATCGCTACCGAATTAAAGTTCAGCTAAAAAACATCTCTGATGTATTAATTTCGTATCATGACATGTCATTGCCAGGGATATTTACATTTTTTGGTCCCCAATATTTAGTCGATGTGCATTTTTGGTCCCCTATTTTTTCGAGTTACTGTTTCAGTTCCTAATATTGTCGATTTTGAGCGTTTTTGGTCCCTTAGTTAACTTAACCGTTAAATTGGACAGAAATACGGGCCGGGCGAGCCCGAATTTGCGTGCCGGGCCAAATTTCCCTTTCTTTGGCCCTCAAAATTCAAGTTGGTCCGGCCCGACCCGTATTTCCGTCCAACTTAACGGTTAAGTTAACTGGAGGACAAAAAACGCTTAAAATCGACAATATTGGGGACTGAAAACTATAATTCGAAAAAATGAGGGACCAAAAAGTCCATATGCCAAATATTGGGAATAAAAAATGTGAAAATCCTGTCATTGCAATTTGCCGTTTGGGGTACTCTAATTAACTTGTAATAATTAATTTATATTCATGTAACAGGTAGGATTGAGATAAAGATTACATTTTTAACATTTCAAGAAAGAATTACTAATTTAAACTCCAATGTCCAATTACTAATATTTATCTATAAACATTCCTGCGATTTTATTCCTAATACAATCCTTTCCATCCCAAACACAGCTCGAAAACTGTGCCCAAAACCCCCCCAAAAGCCACAAAAGTTCATTTATTTACTATAAACAAAAACACATATTAGCTTAATATTTGTCTGAAATCGCCTCCCTCATTATACTCTCGAAGCTCAACATAAGCTTTAAATCTGTGCCCTCGTTTTTGTTTTTTTTTTAACCGTCTTCGATACAACAAAAAATTTACTGCACATTAAACAAGACAGTAGCCATGAACGGCAACGGTAAGGAGAAGCTAGTGGTGGAGGTGGTGGCGGCGCACAACCTCATGCCCAAGGACGGCGAGGGCTCGTCGTCGGCGTTCGTCGAGGTGGAGTTCGAGGGCCAGAGGCAGAGGACTCAGGTCAAGTACAAGGACCTCAACCCCGTGTGGAACGAGAAGCTCGTCTTCCACGTCAGCGACTCGGCGGACTTGCCCTACCGGACCTTAGAGGTCAACGTCTTCAACGAGAAGAGGTCCAACAACAGCAGGCACTTCCTGGGCAAGGTGGTCGTCTCCGGCTCGAGCATAGCCGCCAGGGAAGGCGAAGAGCCGGTGGTGAACCTCTACACGCTGGAGAAGAGGAGCCTCTTCTCGCACGTGCGAGGCGAGCTCACTTTGAAGCTCTACCTCTCCGCCAAAGAAGTCGTCGAGGAGGTGGTCAACTCCGGCGGCAGTTTGGTGGTGGGTTCTAAGAAAAACAAGAGAGCGGCGCCGCAAGGCGGCACCTTGGTGGTGCCGCCGAGGAAGCAGATGGGCCTGAGCATGAACGGCCAAGGCGGTGGGAAAACGCCTTACGTTCTTCAGGCTCAAACCCGTTTGAACGACATGGGTCACCACGGCGGCGACATCAAACCCGTTGCACTTCTTCCGGGTTCCCTTCTCCCCAACGGCGGCGGCGGACCGCCCACAAGAGTCGGCGGCGGTTTTGTGAGCGACCACTTCTTGAAGGAAACAAACCCTCCTCTCGGCGGCGGCGGCCTAGGCAAGGACAAGCCGAGCTCAACCTACGACCTCGTCGAACAAATGCAGTACCTCTACGTGAGAGTCGTCAAGGCCAGAGACACCTCCTCCGCGTTCGTCCTCGCCGGCTCCGGCGACCTCGTGGCGGAGGTGAAGCTCGGCAACTACAAAGGCATCACCAAGAAAGCCTCCGCCGAGTGGGACCAAGTCTTTGCCTTCTCCAAGGACTGCATACAGTCCTCCGCGGTGGAGGTCCTCGTGAGGGGCGACCACCACAGCAAGGAGGACTTCTTAGGGCGCGTTTGGTTCGACCTAAACGAGGTCCCCAAACGGGCCCCACCCGATAGCCAATTAGCCCCACAATGGTACCGAATGGAGGACAAAAAGGGGGACAAGGCCAAGTGCGGCGAGCTCATGCTCTCCGTTTGGTTCGGTACCCAAGCCGACGAGGCTTTTCCCGAGGCTTGGCACTCCAAGGCTGCTAACGTCCATTTAGATGGATTAAATTCGATTAAATCCAAAGTTTATTTATCTCCGAAGCTGTGGTACCTCAGGGTCGGAGTCATCGAGGCACAGGACGTGATCTTATTGCCCGATCGAATGGGGAGATTTCCCGAGCTCTTCGCGAAGGTTCACGTCGGGAATCAGGTGCTGAGGACCCGAGCCTCACCTCCGTCCCCGGGCAGGAGCCTCTCGAGCCCGAGCTGGAACGAGGACTTGATGTTCGTGGTTCCCGAGCCCTTCGAGGACTACCTGATGGTCACCGTGGAGGACCGGCTCGCGCCGAACCGGGACGAGGTGGTCGGGCGGCTCATCGTGCCCGTCGCGAGCCTGGACCGGCGGCTCGACGACCGAGCCGTGTCCTCAAGGTGGTTCAACTTGGACGCGAGCTTCGGCGGTGGTAATAACGAGTCGAAAGCTGTGATGAGGTTTTCTTCGAGGATCCACATTCGGGCCTCGTTGGAGGGAGGCTACCACGTGCTCGACGAGGCGATGATGTACAGCAGCGACGTGAGGCCCACGGCTAAGCAGCTGTGGAGGCCCCACGTGGGGATCCTCGAGGTCGGGGTCTTGGGTGCAGCCAACCTCGTGCCCATGAAGGTCAAGGAGGGGAAGGGCGGGTCCACGGATGCCTACTGCGTGGCTAAGTACGGTCAGAAATGGGTCAGGACCCGAACCGTCGTCGACAGCCTGGCTCCGAGGTGGAACGAGCAGTACACGTGGGAGGTTTTCGATCCCTGCACGGTTATTACCGTCGGGGTTTTCGACAACTGTAGGGTCGACAAGAGTAGTAGTAATAATAATAATAATTCCTTGTCTGGAAACCCTAATCGGGATTCGAGAATCGGGAAGATTCGGATAAGGCTATCGACCCTCGAGACCGATAGGGTTTACACGCACGTGTACCCTTTATTGATGCTGCATCCCACGGGGGTCAAGAAAATGGGTGAGCTCCACTTGGCGGTTCGATTCTCGTGTGCGAATATGCTCAACGTGCTCCAAATGTACGCGGTGCCATTGCTCCCGAAGATGCACTACGTGCAGCCGCTGTCGGTGAGCCAGCTGGACGCGCTGAGGCACCAGGCGGTGAACGTGGTGGCCATGCGGCTGAGCCGGAGCGAGCCGCCGCTGGGCCGGGAGGTGGTGGAGTACATGCTCGACCACGACTCGCACGTGTGGAGCATGAGGAAGAGCAAGGCCAACTTTCTGAGGCTCACGAACGTGCTCGCGTGGTGCGTGGGCTTGGGCCGGTTTTTGGACGGGATACGGGCCTGGGACAGGCCCGTCTGGTCGGCCCTCTCGGTTTTGACCTTCGCTGTGCTCGTGGTGGTTCCCGAGGTGATTATTCCCTGCGTGCTGCTCGGGCTCGCGGTGACCGGGCTATGGAGGTACCGGGCCCGGCCAAGGAGCCCGCCGCACATGGACGTGAGGCTCTCGTGTGCTGACATGGTGCACCCCGACGAGCTTGATGAGGAGTTCGACTCGTTCCCGACGAGCCGGAGCCCGGAGGTGGTGAGGATGAGGTATGATAGGCTGAGGAGCGTGGCTGGGAGGATACAGACCGTGGTGGGTGACGTGGCGACCCAGGGGGAGAGGTTCCAGGCCCTGCTGAGCTGGCGGGACCCGAGGGCCACGTTCGTGTTTGTGTTGGCTTGCTTGGTCTCTGCGGTTGGGTTCTACTTGGTGCCGTTTCGGTGGGTCGTGGGGCTCGGCGGGCTGTGGTATCTAAGGCCGCCGATGTTTCAGAAAAGGCTGCCTTCGAGCGCCGTGTGCTTCTTCAAGAGGCTGCCTACTAATGACTATGCTTTGTTGTGAGGTAGGAGATTGTTAGGTTTTACTTTTTGTTGGTAGGAGTTGATGACTTTGTTGTGAGCTATAATTATTAGGTTGACTTTTGTTGGTGAGAATTGACTTTGTTGTAGGTTGTTTGTGACTTTCTTGCTTGTTCTTATCTTTAGGTTGCTTGTTACTTTGTTCCGGGTAGGATGCTTTTGCTTTTAATTGTTGTGGATATTAATTATTACGTTAGGACTGTGTATGGTTTAAGAAAATTAGTGTGGAAAAGAAAATTGAAGAAAAAATGGTTTTCATAAGTTTATCTTTCGTTTTTCTCACAATTTAATGAAGAAATTAGCTAACCTAAGTTTTAAGTATAACTTAACTTAGATTTTCTTTTCTTTATCTATTTCTTCAATCAACCAAACATAAAAACTAGTTTTCCTTTTTCATTTTATTTTCCTTCCCTGCTAATTTCTACAAACCGGACATATCCTAGCAAAGTTACCATTACATTTAACCCCAAATAGTAGGTGTGAGGGTAAATTTTCATTGCCTTAGTCATACCGAGTAAGATTTAGAGTAAGTCGCATAAAATCAAGAGTGGAATTTGTTGCGGGAAAACATCGTCGATTGACAGCCAACAATAAGGTTCAGATTTTTATCATACTGAAGTTAAGCCAAACAGTAAGGTTTCATATTCTTGTCAGACTGAATTTAATCATAACTTAATCAGTCATGACTACAGTGATGTTTTGTGCGGATACCTTCCTCATCCAAAAAAAAAGTGATCATTACATTTAACAACTAAATATCCACCAACATCTCCATTTCTTAAATTCCCTTGCAAGTTCACTATGGAAAAAGCTACCAACTAAATAGACTTAAAAGACACAATCTCAATCCCATAGCCGCCTCCTCAAAATCTGTACATACATAAATAATCAAAACGAACCTTCGGAGGCACCGCCTTCGTTCCAAGCCCGTTTCCTCCGCATCCCGCCGTGCTCGCTCACGCTCCCCTGCAGCCTATAAAAGGCCCGGTTGCTCCTCACCGTCCTCAGCGGGCCCGACCTATTCCCGTGCCTTATAGGCAGTGCCACCCCACCCCCGCGGCCCTCCCGGTCCTCGAGCGGGCCCGAGCTGTAATCCATGGTGATGAAGGAAGAAGCCTGCCCGAAAGTCAACCGCGGGGTCAAACCGCCCGCGTTCCACCAGCTGCTGCCCGACTGGGTCAGCTCTCCCCTGTAATCCGAGTCCCGGGCAGAAGACTCCTTCAGGCTTTGCCCGTCCCCGCAGGCCTCGTCCGCGTCGTTGCATATGAGCTTCAGGGCTTGGACCACCTCGCCCATGAAGGGCCGGTGTGTGACCTCAGGGTGCACGCACACGGAGGCTATGGCTGCAACCTTCGCCATGTCATCGAAGCTGTATGTCCCAGATAAGGTGGGGTCCACGAGCAGCAATAAGCCTTCACGGTTGGTGAGACGGGGACGGGCCCACGTTACTAGGTTTTCCTGTCCCGGAGATTGGGACATGTCCACGGGCTTTCTGCCCGAGAGGAGCTCTAGTAGGACGACACCGTAGCTGTACACGTCGCTCTTGACCAGTAGATGCCCGGTCATCGCGTACTCGGGAGCAACGTATCTGAGTTTTGAGAATATTTTTGTAAGAATTCTTTTTTGCAAGAAATATTTCTGCTGCGAGAAACTTAACTTACCCGAAGGTTCCCATGACTCGGGTGGATATGTGGTGGCTCCCTTCCGTTGCCTCTCTGGCCAAACCGAAATCTGAGACCTTCGGGGTGAAGTCTTCTTCGAGCAAGACGTTGCTGGCCTTGAAGTCTCTGTGGATAACGCGCGGGTTAGAATCTTCGTGAAGATAAGCCAACCCTCTCGCTGCACCGAGTGCAATCTTTAACCGTGCGTCCCAATCGAGCGGTCCCGTGTCCTTGTCCACACCTGTAAAATTGACCACCACTATGAGAATACCCATACGAAGGAGAGATTTACTGGAAATAAAATATATAAAATAAAAAATATATGCACTCCTGCAAGCTTAAACTTTTAGGCGAAGTGGTCATTCAACCTGATATCAGAGCTCAGGCCAAGAGGTCACAGGTACGAATTCTCATGACCACCCAAAACATTTCACGTCTAATGCTAGATGAGAAAAGAAATCAGCCCATGACGTGATGGGGCGTGTTGGAAATAAAATATATAAAATAAAAATATGATGCACTCCCTTTCAAGCAAATCTGAATATCAAAGGAGAAGAGACGTCGTACCATGTAAATGGGATTCAACGCTACCGTTTCTTACAAGCTCGTAGATCAAGCATCGGGTCCGTTGCTCGATGCATATCCCGATTAGCTTCACGAGGTTGCGGTGGTGCAGGCGGCTGAGCATCTCGATCTCCGCAATGAACTCACGGTCTCCGTTTTGGTTTCCCCTCGTCAGTAACTTAACTGCAACTTCGGTTCCATCTTCCATTACACCGTGGTAGACGCGCCCGAACCCTCCCTCGCCCAAGACCCTTCTTACGTTGAACTTTTCCGTGGCCTTTTCGAGCTCGGACAGCGAAAATGTCTTGACGGAGAGTACGGATGCGGGCATGGGAGATAAGAGGGAGGCTGATGCTGAGCTGGCAGGGCTACTCGATAGAATCGACCCGATTCCTACAACATAGGATGTTTATAGGAAATAAAATCAGTCACCTGTAAAGCTTCAATCACAAATACCAATCCCAATTCTTGATCTTACACAATATAGCAGCACAGTTGAAAAGATTAAACATTTATGCTTTTTCTCTGTTGAAAAGATCAACATTTATCTTCCAAAATATATTTTATCAAAAAAATGCAGAAAAGCCAAAAGACACTTACCAGATCTCTTATTTGTAGAAGGTGTCATCACAGGACCAATAGCGTTGGGTGACCTATGTGCTTCCCTACACTTCAGTAATACAGCTATAGCAGCACAACAAACTACCAAGAGCACGAAAGCCGATAAAGCAATGACAAATATCAGTCGAGGGTTCATTTTCTGATTTTTGCTCCCAAAATCAGCAGTGATCGGGTACTGCTGATTTCCCGGGCTAGCAGTAGGACTCCCGGGGAAAACCCCAGCCGGTTTTGAAGAAGGAAGACCTACGAAAAGCATTCTTCGTACTCAAGCAAGAAAAAAAAAGTTTATAAGAATCTAAAATTGGCTGTCGTTTCTAATTTACCTGGATAAATGATGTACACAACATCATAGTCTCCAAAAAGGGTCCTATTTAGAGGCACTTTCCTGTGCAAGAATCTCTCGTACGTCAACATTGCAGTGGTGTTGTCGAATTTGTCTCCCAAAGGAACTAAGTTTATGTCAACCACTGCCCTCTCTTGATCCCGAGGATCAGCGGTAGCACCTATTATTGCCACCTGGCTTTGCTTTAGATAAGTGCCTGAAGCAACCTCGATCTCTAGCTCGTTCACCTCGGGGAAGATGGCATATAAGGGTACCCCGAGCGAGAGTCTAAGTTTCATCGGGAGTACGCACATACAAGGGGAACCATATGGAGCAGCAGCTAGTGGCTCGGCACATGTTTGACCGCAACCTTCAACGATTTGTTGAAAAGTCAAGATTTCACTGGAACAATATGATATTATGTTTACTTGAAATTTTCTAAATGTTCGGATGGTTTTCTTGATAAATCCTAGAGTTTTGGCCAGAGAGTATAGCGTCAAGCTTAATTCATTTAATTTTTATGATAATTGCATTTCATTATATGTAACGAAGATTGTTGATACAAAAATATATCGCTCGATGAGTACCTGTAACAGCAGAGGGACTTGGAGCTGGAGAAATTGTGGGGCTTTGGATTTGATGACGATGACGGCGATGTCTATGTGGTGTACTACCAAAAGGATCTGAAATAACGTTTGACGTCACAAAATAGGCTTAGTATTTATTTCTATAGAAAAATTACAATGATAATAAAAAATAATCATCGATACCTCGTGACATGGGAGATGGAGAAGGAGCCGTAGATAAATACTTGAAATGCCGTCTTTGGGAGGCGAGAAATGGGGTATAAAAGGTCGTAGATGCTTTTCTAACTGATGAAATCAATTAGAGCATCTTCGTACTTAGTAAATAAAAATATAAATGCCAAGTAAAAGATAATTTTCGATCAGTCCCAAGATCATCAGAGCATTCATTACCATTGTCTGGAGAGTTTGTCCGGGCAAATGAAGGCAGAGCAGGCAATCGCGAGGGAGACATGTATATGGCATGTGAACGCGTCCCTAATCAACGACGAAAAATTAGCTTTGACAACTGAATAAATTAATATAGTTAATTAGTTAACAAAACAAAAGTCATTAGCATTTGTTCCTTTTGGAGTTATGGCTCCGAAATTCGAATCTTTATTTACTACTTACTACACATGGGGACTACTAAAATTTTTTGTACATTTCAAAAGCAAAAGAGATGCACTTCAAATAAATGTACCAGAGATATTACAGGAAAGTTCTTACTACCCAACACAAATATGTAAGTTGCTGGCAGCAACCGCACAACTTTACAAGGCAAACACGCCACCGAAGATTTTTCCTACTTACACATAGTCCGTGTTGTTACCATCTTGACATTTGTAATAGAAAAAGCAACACGCGTCCTCACGAAAGATGTGGTCTGTGTAACGTGTCACATCGCACTCTACCCTTCCGAAAACGTCCGCATTCAATAATACAGTCTTAGCCCATAGATTCTTTTAATGCACCGATGAGGTAATAAAAATATTCTACATTGTAATTCATCCCTCGGTTCCCTACAATATACTTTTTCAAGTTCCAACTGCGTCAAGATCAGTTCAAGATTCATCATTCACCTTGAATTCATCCAACACACAACTTCTGAAAACTATTAAGCCGTTAAATATAAGGAGGAAAAAAAGAAAGACCTCTAATTTCGAATTAATAGCAACAAGAAAAAGGAAAACGAAGATTACAAACCACAAAAAAAAAAGAAGCATCTTTACTGAATCAATTTTTTCAATTTATAGCTCCAAACAATAGGTTCTGGGCAAAAACAAAAGTTCAAATAATCATCTGTCCCCAGAGAAAGAAACAAAAAATAGCTTCAAGAAATCGACTCCTAAACACCAATAAAAGCTAAACAAACAACACTGAGAACTAACTAGTCTACATACTTCACTTACACTTATCATCCAACACTTAGAAAACAGAACAAAGGACGAAGGATAAAAAAACTTACCTAAATCAAGAGCAACAACGGCAAGCAGATGAAGAACGAACACCAGCATCTTCTCTCTAAGCATAAGAGTTCGCACAATCCGCAAGCATTGCTCTCAAACCAACGCTCCCATCATCCTAGGGCTCCGGCGACACCAAATCTCCGGCGCATCTCAAATACTCAACAATCAACGATATCACTCTTCAATAAAGATAAGAAAACCCTAGCTAAAACACACAGCAATGCGGGTGAGCTAATGTGAGCCGTACGATATGCGGCGAAGATCTAGAGAGAGAACCAGATCTCGGTGAGCGAGTGTAGCGAGAGAAGTTTAGAGAGAGAAAGTGAGCGCAATTAAAAAGAGAGGGAAAGTAAGAGAAAAAAGGGGGTGTGGTGTGGTGTGTGGGGTAGGGGTTTTAATAACGGTGGAGCCTCTCCACAGTTATGTTTGTCTCTGACGAAGCCTAATGCCTTCTTATATAATACCACACACTACTTTACCTTTTTCTTCTTTCTCTTCTATACATACATATATATATATATATATATATATATATTCACTTTTTTTGAATGAATATGTCTAATGACAATGAGTTATCAATCTTCGTTATTTTAAGTTATTTAGTAAAGGTATGTGTTACTAGGAGTGAGCTTGGAGCGATTAGAGCAATTTTGTTACGAAATTTTAATCCGACCTGATATATTGCGGTTTTTAATAATGTATCTCAAACTCGATCATAAAACTTTCGACCCGATACTTCGCGGTTTGCTCGGGTTCGGTTGGATTGGGGCGGTTTTTGCGACTTTTTAATCATAACGAAAATATAATATTCTTAAGTACGTAAAAATAAAACTCAAAAATAAAAAGTTAATGAACTTTTACGAGTAATAAAAAGTAACAAGTAAAATAGGAAAAAGTTTACAAAATTAGTGCACGCTAGTTTATTAAAATTTTAATAATTTTTTTAATAAATAATAGTAACAATAAATTTTCACAAAATAAATAAAAAAAGGCAGAAGTTCAATTTTCGTCCCTATATTTTACACCCTCCGCAATTTTCGTCCCTATATTATTTAGCGTAACAATTTTCGTCCCTATATTCCTGATTTTCGACAATTTATTCCTTGAGCTTACTCTCCGTTAAGAAATCAGATACTCCGTTAACTAAAAGCAAGTAAAATTTAAATAAAAAACATTGAAATAAAAAATAACCATCAAATCATTCAATACCTGTTGCGATCTAAAAATAAACAATCAAATCTCCCATCAAACAAAACAAAACCCTCTTGAACAAAGCTTACAAAATCAGAACCCTAAATCGACACCCCAAAAAATCCAATCCAACATATCATTGGGTGAAGAAGACGAGCGAGATGGAGCATTTCGATGGTGAAAATTTGTACGAGGTTCGGGAAGAGGATCGCTTAATCGAAGAGCGAGTGCTCGTGAATGAGAATGCTTTTTACGAGAGCGACAATGAAATGTGGGATGACGAGAGGGGGTTGATTGAGCAAGAGCAAGATAAATGTATGTCTATATTAACACGTGTAGATATATCAGAAAGTATGTCCAATATGATGCAAAATGAAGAAGGGGATGCCAACTGTGTTGCTAGCGAAGACGAGTTAGATTCTCTAATGGGTTCCGATGATGATGGACATAATGGATACCGAATGTTCAATCCCCAAACTGAGGGAAAGAATCCCGAGATTAAGTTAGGATTAACGTTCGACAATAGAGAGATTGCAAAATTTGCGATTGAGAGTCATTGTTTCAGAAGGGGAATGACAGTTATCTTCACAAAACACGACGCCATGAGGCTTAGGGCTAAGTGCAGAAATGAAGGATGTGAATGGGTCGTGTATGTGGTTAAGCTGAGAGATGATCATTTGTGGCAGGTTAGAACCTATAACCCCAAGCATAGTGGATGTGGATGGAATTACAACAACGTAAGCATCAAATCGCGATGGTTAGGAAAAACGTTTGTGAAAAAGTTCAAGGAAAATCCGAAATTGGGAACAGCTGAATTTCGGAGCGAGTTAAATGCCACTATGCGAATTGATTTATCAAAATCCAAAGCTTACAGGGCAAAACGATTTGCTTTGGATGAGATTGAAGGAACAATGGAATCACAATTTATTAGAATTAGAGATTATTGTGATGAAGTTCTAAGAACCAACCCGGGGTCAACGCTAATAATGAAACTTGTGGACGATGAGGGTACTAGCCGAAAGAGGTTCCACCGCTTTTATATGTGTTTTAAGGCGTGCAAAGATGGGTTTAAAAGTGCGTGAAGACCTGTGATCGGTGTTGATGGATGCTTCTTGAAAGGCAAATACGGGGGTCAATTGTTGGCGGCTGTAGGGCTAGACCCCAACAATAATATTTTTCCAATAGCATATGCCATTGTTGAGGCAGAGACGAAGGATAGTTGGACTTGGTTTCTCATGTTGCTTCACAATGACATTGAATTTGATGAACAACACAAGTGGACCTTCATGAGTGATAAACAGAAAGGTTTGATTCCAGCTTTTGAGGACGTGCTTCCTGAAGTAGAAAATCGATTTTGTGTAAGACATTTGCACAGTAACATGAAAAGAGATGGTTTTACCGGTGGAGCGATCAAAATTGCGTTATGGGCTGCTGCTAGAGCCACGAGAATTGAAGAGTTCAACACGAGAATGCAAGAATTGAAGGAGATTGACAAAGATGCTTATCAATGGCTTGTAAAGAAATCGCCAAGTCACTGGACAAGGTCACATTTCAATCCCTTTTCTAAGTGTGATATCTTGTTAAACAATATGTGTGAGACCTTCAACTCAATGATACTCGATGCCAGAGAAAAGTCTATAATTTCATTGCTTGAATCGATAAGGAGCTTGTTAATGACTAGATTCCAATTGAATAGAGAAAAGGCCTCAAAATGGATCGGCACCATATGTCCTAGAATCAGAGGTGTCTTGCTAAAAAACATGAAAGATGCAGGTGAATGTGTGCCGTTGCAGTCTGATAAGTGGATATTTTCAATTCGGGCAGCCTCTGGAGATAGGATTGTGGACATTAAAGAGAGAAATTGTAGTTGTCGGAGGTGGGAATTGACAGGAATACCATGCAAGCATGCCATTTCGGCAATTTGGTGTAGACGCGAGGATCCTGAAATGTATGTTGATCAATGTTACACTATAGAGGCCTATACGAAGCCATACGAAAAAGCCATTTTTGGCATCAATGGGCCGGATCTTTGGCCAACTAGTACAAGCGAGCCTCCACTGCCTCCAAATTATAAAGAGAGAGGAAAAGTAGGAAGACCTCAAAAGATGAGACGACGAGAGCGGGATGAGCCACCTGCTGCTAGGTCAAGGCCACACACAATGGTAGGAGTTAAGAGGGTGATCAAATGCAAGTCTTGTCACGAAGAAGGTCATAATTCGAAGACGTGTAAGAAGAGGAAAGAAGGTTGTTCGAGAGACATCTGATATGTCTGTTGAGACATCTAGTTGGTTTTTTTTGAATTACTTGTCTTTTGCGATTTTTAACTGAATTTCAAATTAGCTGATCTGAAATGGGTTTTGAGGCCTTTTGATTTATGCCTTGTGGATTTAATCAGTGAAGCATGTATGCAGATATTTAATGAGTTTGATTTTGTTATGATGAAGTATGTTTTGAAGCATGGTGACATATTGAAATGCTGTTAGAATTGAAAATACCTCCAAACACGAGAACTAACCAGCCATCAACTTTGAGGACTAACCATCCAAGCAAAATTCAGCAAAATGGTCTCATCAATTTCAGAATAAAATACTGAATTCCAAGTTATCTACATTAAGCAAAATTTCAGCAACATTTCTTAACATCTGACTTGCGATATTACAAACACGAGAACTAATTACCGGTACAATGATACATAGCCGAGTCAGTCATAAATATAAAAACATCATAGCAAACAACACAAATGTAAATATAACTAAAACACATAAAAATTTAATTCGTCTCTCGTAAGTTTCAATCAAATAATCGAGTCTCTTCTCCTTCCTTACGTGTTCATTCTCTGATTTTTCGCGAGTTTCTTTTGTCTTTTCCACCTCGTCTTTTAATTCTTCAATCCTCTTGTGAAGGATAGCCGCCTCCCTGTTGTCTCCAAATCTGTCACCATCTAATCCATTTTCCAAATTGCTTAATCTCCTAAGAAGCTTAACAATCACATCTTTCGATCTATCACAAAAGTCTTCGTCCCACCACTCAAATTTAGAACACGAACTCGATTTCTACGTGAAAAATAGGGGAAGAAAACATCGTGAGGCTAACATACAAAAACAATGATAGAAGATATAATATTATAAGAAATCGATTTATACCCCATAATTTGGGCATGCTTGGTATCTTCGTCCGGGATTTCGCGGAGTCCATGATGTCAACACCGGGAGCTCAAATCCACAACCACAGAACTTTGGTGGGCGCGGATAAAATGGAATTTCGAAACGATAAGGTGGTTTATAATCCCTCGCATTAGAAGAAGAGCTCGAACTCATCGTCGACTAAACAATAAGAAATCGAAATAATTGACATTGCAGATTTTTTTAGTGAAGAAAAAGATATGGAAAAAAACCTTGCCCTGTAAAAAAATCTGCAAAAAGCATTCTCATCAACCCCCTCTCGTCATCCCACATTTCATTGTCGCTCTCGTAAAAAGCATTCTCATTCACGAGCACTCGCTCTTCGATTAAGCGATCCTCTTCCCGAACCTCGTACAAATTTTCACCATCGTCTTCTTCACCTAATGATATGTTGGATTGGATTTTTTGGGGTGTCGATTTAGGGTTCTGATTTTGTAAGCTTTGTTCAATAGGGTTTTGTTTTGTTTGATGGGAGATTTGATTGTTTATTTTTAGATCGCAGCAGGTATTGAATGATTTGAGGGTTATTTTTTATTTCAATGTTTTTTATTTAAATTTTACTTGCTTTTAGTTAACGGAGTATCTGATTTCTTAACGGAGAGTAAGCTCAAGGAATAAATTGTCGAAAATCAGGAATATAGGGACGAAAATTGTTACGCTAAATAATATAGGGACGAAAATTGCGGAGGGTGTAAAATATAGGGACGAAAATTGAACTTCTGCCATAAAAAAATAACAAGAATATGAACTTGTGATAAAATTTGTTAACACGTAACAAACAGTCATTAAAAATAACAAGTAATACTTCGAATCAAATAAAAAGTAATAAAAAATAAAAGTTAACATGAATATGAACTCACATTCTCTGTATCAAGAATAAAAAATATAAAATATTTAAGAACCAAATTAACATAAGAAAATAAACCATTGTGCATACTACTATTTTCATCTAATTGAGCTTTCCCAATTCGTATTATTACATTGATGCTTATGGTCTTCCAACTTCATAACTATTACAATATATGATTGATATATATTAATTTATGAACTATTAAATAAAACATAAAGTATAATATTATTAAATGCGGTTGAGTGCGGTTTTTTGCGGTTTTCAAAATACAAAACCAAATCCGATTGCAAAATATGCGATTTTATTTTTTAAAATCCAAACTAACCCATCAAATGATCAACCCGATACTTGCGGTATGGGTTGAGTTGAGTCGATTGGGTGGGACGGTCCGATGGGTTAAATACCCGCACGTATGTGCCAATACTATCTTTTTATATTTACAAGGGAACAACAAAGGATGTTTCATAGCACGTTGGGTGATTGGGCCCAATTAAATGTTTCAGCCCAATGGGCATCCTTCGGCAAAGTTTACTGGCCCCAAACGAAGTGTTTAAAACATGGTGTTGTGTTTCCATTTATTTTATGGATGAAATGAGAAGAGTTAGGGATATATACTTTTATAGTGCCATACGACTTACAACGAGTACATGTTATTGGGCATGGGTTGTATTCGTGTTATTAGACTTATTATGTTTTATGATTTACTTTTTCATACAAAGCATTATTATTTATTTTTGAAGCATTTTGCTTGGAATTAGGTAAAACAATAAATAAATAAAACCGTATGTGTCGCGTTAAGTTTTAGGGAAATTAATCTCAAACACAGGAAAATGTCAATAAGTTTAAGGGTCTGGACAGTACTAAAAGACTTAGTTGGCGGTCGTGTCAAATACAATCTAAGCAGGAGAATGATATATTTGCATACTGACTTGTAATGGAACGACCAAATGACTATTACTCGAGAGCGATGAGACGATTAACTATAACAATCTACGTAACCTTAGACCGAGAGGAATCATATTCATATATATATATATATATATATCCATATATACTATTTTAAATTGTATATCCAACTCACCCTTTTTAGATATAACATATCTAAACCAACGGAGGGATCAATATTTTTTTCAAGACGTTGTAAAACAAATTACTGTAAATTACTTCCCCGTACTCTCTTACACCAATCAAATCAACTCCCTTTTTATAGAAAGTAAATACCCCATTAATCCCTACTTCGAGAACGAGGAGTCCATCTTGGTAGTCTAACAACTAACATACGTTATTTGTTTTAAAAGAAACATATACGTTATTTATGATATTAAATTTTAGCTAATATGTTTTTCTTTTTGGTTGGAATTTGTAAACCTTTTTGGTAAATGAGTTTTTATCGAAATCAACTTTTTTCTTTTGTCCCACTTAAAACTATGGGTTGAAAAAAGAAAAGAGAAAAAACTAGTCAACCAACCAGGGTTCTTGCTCTCTGTACATAGAGATGTAACGTGTTAGGAACTTTTAGATCTTTGCTGTGGCAACATTCTGTTCTTCTATCCTTATATAGAACGAACCCTTTGAATGTTGTACTTGTAAATGTTAAATGTTATAAACGTTAAATGAGAACATAAGCCGATCAATTTTGACTGATTTCTTTATTCCTTAATTGGTGGTCGTTACTCGTTAGATTGTCCACGGCAACTACCTCTTGATTATCGTTTTTGACGCAAATACAAGCACTTGAATAATGACAATGAAGATGAAGCACAAGGACAAATAACAATGATTATTCGGCATATATAACTTGCTAACAGAGACTATCTATTTAAACTAAAGCGACTAATAATGAGGATTAATTAAGGTGCTAGAGATCAGCTAATCATAGTGCGAGCTGATTTATTTGCATAAATAAAACAATTAACTGAAGATTGCGTAAATTAACTCCTAAGCATCTTTGGAAGATCAAAGCAGCAATAAGTTGCACTAAATTCTGACATCCTCCCTTAGTGAAAACTTATTTCTGAATAACACCAAGAGCCTCGCGAAAAACTTCGAATTTTTCTTTGAAAAGTGCCTTCGTAAATATGTCTGCAACTTGTTTATCTGTTCGGATTTTCTTCAACTGAATATCATGCGATAATATTTTCTCTCGAACAAAGTGATAACGAGTTTCAATGTGCTTCGAGCGAGCATGAAACACCGGATTATCAGCAAGTTTTATCGCACTTTCATTGTCACAATAAATCTGAACTGGTTGGTTGAAAGCAGTCACCATTTCTTCAACTAGTCTCTTGAGCCATAAACTTTCTTGAGTATCCATTGTTGCTGCCGTATATTCTGCTTCGCAACTTGAAAGAGCAACGGTGCTTTGCTTTTTGCTACACCATGAAATCATAGCTGAACCGAGTGAAAAACAGAAACATGTTGTAGAACGCCTGTCATTCACATTACCGACCCAATCTGCATCAACAAAACCACTCAAGGAAAATGACTTAGACTGCTCATATATTAATCCATAACTCAAGAGTGCCTTTGAATGGTTGATCCATAAATTGAGAAATAACTCCCACGGAGTAAGCAATATCGGGTCTTGTGGTAGTCAAATAAAATAAACTACCAACAATTTGACGAAAGACAGTTGCATCTGCCACTAACTTTCCTTCATTTTTTGCTAACTTGAGATTAGGTTCCATAGGAGTAGATTTTACTCTTGAATTTCCCATGCTGAACCTCTGCAATAAAACTTGTTGCATAACCCTTTTTGAGATACGAAATTGCCACCGCATTTTTCAATTTCAAAACCAAGGAAACAAGCAGCATCTCCTAAACTTTTCATTTCAAAGCGAACCGACAAAGCATCTTGAAGACGATTTATTTCATCAATGTCGTCACCCATAATTATAATTTCATCAACGTAAAGTAGGAGCAAGATGCATGCAGTAGGTGTTTTCTTAATAAATAGACTCGGATCAGCACTTGATGATTTAAAACCACAGAAATCAAAATACTGAGCAATCTTACCGAACCAAGCACGAGGAGCTTGCTTGAGACCGTATAGTGCCTTTTTAAGTCTGCATACATGATCATGATGCTTGCTTCTTAGAGACGAAACCTTGCGGCTGCTCCATAAAAATGTCACGATTCAACTCCCCATAAAGAAAAGCATTTTTCACATCGAGTTGCGATAATTTCCATCCTTTTCTAGCCGCTAAAGAAATGAGTGCCCGAACTGTTACCATCCTTGCAACCGGACTAAAAGTCTCATCATAGTCTCGACCGTATTGTTGAGAAAAACCACGAGCAAAGAGACGAGCTTTGTGTCTGTCAATAGTACCATCGACTCTTTTCTTCAACTTGTAAACCCACTTACAAGTAATTAGATCAACATCATGCGGCTTTGGTACAAGCTCCCACGTGTCATTCCTTTTAACTGCTGAAATTTCAGCCGCCATTACATTTTCCCATTCTGAAATGCCTTTAGCTTCACTGTACAACTTTGGCTCATTTTCATTAGAATCTCCCATAAAGAAACAAAAGAGAACAGAAAATTGATTTATTTCAACAGCAAAATCAGATAAAAGACTTGGTAGCCTTTTCTGCCTCGGAGGATTATTTCTTGTGACATCATCAGTATTTGTGATTCATCTGTTCTTTCATCTGCTTCAGTGCCTCCCTCATTTGAAGAATCACCTCTTCCAAATGTAGAATCATCAGGAAAGAGGGCAAGAGTAGTTGTGCTTGTGCTGCCATTTGCATCATCGTTGTTACATGAAACTTCGTCGAACACCACATCACGAGAAACAGTAACCTTCTTTGTTTCCAAATCCATACATCTCCACCCCTTCCTATGAGCATCATAGCCAACAAAGATACGTTTCTTGGCCTTTGGGTCAAGCTTAGTTCGATTGTGTTTCAGTACATGAACATAGCAAATAGACCCAAAAACACGAAAATAGCTCACATTGGGTTTACGATGATAGAGCAGTTCAAACAGTGATGATTCTGTCCCCGGCCATGGAGGCAGTTGGTTTACAACATGACAAGAAGTTTGAAAAGCCGCTGCCCATAACTCTCTTGGTAGACACCTGCTATGTAACCAAGACAGACAAACCCATTTTGCTGCGGGGTTTCTGGGCAAGTCATCTGACGTTGAATGTTCTTTACACTAATCCATAAAATCCTTGGATAAAAATTCCCCTCTGTTATCCGTGCGCAAGCACTTGGTTTTCTTCTCAAATTCCTTTTCTACCTCATGCTTAAACTGGATGAACTTCGAAAATGCTTCACTTTTGTGCTCCAAAAAATATATCCAGCTGAACCGCGAAAAATCATCCACGATCACCATTGCGTAATGAAGTCCAATATAGCTTTCCTTGTTGGTCCCAATAGATAATAATAAACCAACTCCAAAACTGCTGAAGCTCTACTTTTTAACTTGAGAAGGGAAGACGATGAGATTCTCCATATTAGCAGCCTGGATAAATTTGATCATGTTGAACATCTTTAAAAATAGGAACACCATCAAGAAGTTGATTCGTAGATATTTTCTGCAGCAGTTGAAAACCCACGTGACCCAAACGCGCATGCCACAACGTTGAGCTAACATTGCGGCTGACCTGTTTAACATATTCATCACTCGTAGATAGAACATACAATGATTCTTTCCTTTTTCCACAAAGCAAAACATCAGCATCAACATGTTTCTTAAGCAAAACGTCATTGGGACCAAAAAGAACATACTTTCCTGAATCCGTTATCTGCGAGACAGAAGCAAGATTTTTTCTTAACCCATGAACATGATAAACATCCTTGAGAAGAACCCTTCAGTCATTCAAATCTCCTTCTTTCATCACAGGGTGTAATGAATTATCTGTTGTCACAATAACTTTCTTTCTATTATGTGGACGGACATCAGATAAAAGAGAATCATTTCCAGTTGCGTGATGAGAGCAACCAGAATCAACAATCCATTCTTCAACATAGTTGATGACATCATGATTGTCTGTAGGAACATCGTCTTGGCGCGTAACTAAAACCACATCCGTTGGCTGATCAAGAACTTCAATGGTTAAACATTGCTCCCATGTTGGGTGTTGAGGCTCGTTTTCATGCACGATATTTGCTTCTGTTCCTTGTAATGTGACTCTGCAATTTGCCTTAATATGGCCCGGTTTCCCGCACCGATCACACGTCAATTTCACCCGACAATCTCGTTTCAGATGTCCAAGTTTCCCATACCTGTAGCAAGCTTTTGAAGACTTTGAGGTAGAATTCTTTTTCTTTTGATCTTTAACGTACAACACATCCTCCGACTTGGCATGATACTTGATGTCGCTCGCCATTTGCTTCACGAGGGCTTCCTGATTTGAGAGTAAATTTTCGAACTCAATAATTGAGGGCTGCTTTACCCATCCTTGTATCAAAGAGACGAAAGGCATAAGATCTTTCCGTAGTCCACGGATAAGATAACGACGTAACCGTGAATCACTTACTGGATCCTCCGCATCTAATTCTGAAATTTCAGAACACAAGCTCTTTACTTTCAAAAAATATTCTTCAATCGAAAGATTACCTTGAGTTACCAAAGCCAATTCATTCTCAAGAAATTGCAGTCGAGCTGTATTTTTCTTAGAGAACAGCTTTTGAAGAGTCTCCCACATCTCCTTTGGTGTTTTTAAATCACGAACATGATCTATATATTCCCTGCTTATCGATGTTCGTAGAGAAAACAGAGCTTTGCCACATCTGATCTTCCATTTCCGCCGTAATTCGGCATTTTGAGGAGTATTTGCTGGAATCGTTGTCTCGTCTCCGTCAATTAGTTCTCACAGATCTTGTCCCTGTAGAAAAGCTTCCATACACAACTTCCAGTAATTATAATTATTACCAACAAGCTTTTCTACAACTATTCCCGAAGAAGCACCTCCGTCGTTCATCTTGATTGAGTATACCCGTCACTTGATAATCCGGAGGCTCTGATACCAATTGACGCAAATACAAGCACTTGAATAATGACAAACCAGAAGAAATAATTCTTATTACTCAATGAAGATGAAGCACAAGGACAGATAACAATGATTATTCGGGATATATATAACTTGCTAGCAGAGACTATCTATTTAAACTAAAGCGACTAATAATGAGGATTAATTAAGGTGCTAGAGATCAGCTAATCATAGTGCGAGCTGATTTATTTGCATAAATAAAACAATTAACTGAAGATTGCGTAATTAACTCCTAAGCATCATCGGAAGGTCAAAGCAGCAATAAGTTGCAATAAATTCTGACAGCTTTTATATCATGTTAACTAATCATTTCACATAAAAACTGAAAAGAATATGTCATATTTTAATTTATATATTCATCAATAACGATTATTAAGCGAAGAGAAACAGAGAAAATTATGTGAAATGTGAATGCCACAATAGCTTTTTCTGATAATACCAATGCATTTTTTAACCCAATATTTCTTATTATGGCCAATGAGTCTTGACTTCGTGGTTAAGTTGAGGCTCTCAAGTTATTTGTTGGGAAGGTTTTATGTTCGAACTTCTTCATATTATTTTGTGTCTGTTCAAAAGAAAATTGTCTCCATTTGAGAACATATACAATACTCCAACAAATTCAACCTACATCTACAAATAGAGTACTCATTTTCTCATTTTCATCGTCGAAAAAGGTGTGCACTAAGCATTCAAGTAGCCATTCGGTCCAAAAAGCTTCCGAAAGTTCGCTGATTTCAAAATTGGAAGTGCGCTTCTATTTCGAAACATATCGTTGCATATTTTGAAATTATAGCTGTATTCTGTCAGCACAAAAAGACGAGTAATGAAGTCTTAAAGACATGATATAAAATACTATAGCCTTGACAAAATACTTTGCATTCTGATTCATGATTTCGAAAAAGTAGCATGTGAGCCACCGAATTTACGTGGTCCAAAATACATGGTTATCGGATTATAATATATATATATATATATATATATATATTTTGAGTCTACAATACACTCAAACATCACATCCATTGATATTATCCAACCAAAACTCTGGCGGGACCCACTTCGTTAATCATTGCGATTATAAAATTATAGTCTACAAACTCTACAAACTTCCAATTTACCGGTCAAAACCGAACATTTAAAGAACTTTGCTTTCCTTTGAACAAAACTCACATTTGACCGATCGATTGATTCTCATTTTTGATACCTTTGGAAAATAAAATAAAATATATTGCCGTCTTAATCCAACAAAACGCATTTTACAATATATCTCATACTTGATTGTAACGTATAGTATTATGAATAATCACCATGTTAGAAAACCCTATTTATGTCTAGAAATACATCTAATCAACACAAGATAAAGCATGACAACAAAACAAAACAAAACACTTTCTAAATGTCTACTGATATTTCTTGAATATTCAAAATTAAACATATATTCGTTAGTGCAATAATCATCATCAAGAACGATCAAGAAGATGAATCAAACTTGTAATGCTTATCAACGGAAACAGATACATCCCAAGTGCAACTAAGTCCCTTTGGTATGATAACGAGATCGCCGGCTCCAAACTCAACTACTTCGCCTTCTGAGCTGTTCTTGGGATAAACCTTAACCCTACCACGGAGGAGATAACACGTCTCTTGTGCATCGAATTTCAGCTGATATTTCCCGGGAGAGCACCCCCACCTTAAGAAATTAAGAAAAGAAAAGGTTAAATTTTTATTTTCAAAATCGAATAAATCAAGCAAGAGAAGTTTAAGGGCTTACTTGGGCCAAGATTTGACGCCGAGTTCGGAGAGTTGGGACTCCGAAGGGTTGCTGTGGACTGTGATATTCGGATTTGGAGACTTTGAGGATGATTCTTCGGACATAGTTGGTACTATGTCTTCGTATGCCGATTAGTTGAGAAAGACAAAAGGAAAAAGATTGTTTAGTAGGGTTTTTTTCTCTTTCGTAATGTGTATGCATACATTTTGTATATGGACATCTTTCTTTATCGGAGGATAAATATTCTTTGACCCATCATCACCGATAAGGCACACCAAAAATATAATAAAAAATGAAATTAAAATATCACGGTCAAACGCATGGTTGAGACAGAGAGTCACTTTGTGCGTGATGCAATTTTTCTATGACTTAATATCTCATAGTCATGTACCTAGTTGGCTAATATCATTAGCAAGGCTCTCTGCAACTAGTTTGCTGATTCTCCGTGTCTATTTGGTGTTTCAATATGGTATTTCACTTAACAGATTGTAACACGTGTAAAAAAATCAATTGAGATTAACACTTGTCACAATCTGGTGTATGGAACACCAAATGAGAACAAACGATCCCATACCCTTTGCAAGCGTCCCCTTGGCCCTCTTCTTGGCAAATTGGGCATTCGCAAATCTCGTACTCCAACGTGAACCGAATTACGTTAATTAAAGAGGAGAACTCATTTGTATACTATATATATTGGCTTCGTAAATAAATACAACACTGTCAAATTTTGATCCTAATATTTGTTAAGATCCTCGCTCGATAGTGTTGGAGAAAATACGCCAATAAAAATAAACGGGCCCATCGGTGGTTGTATTTGGACCCCGCGATAATTTATCGGGATAATACGTAAGTCAAAATGACACCGAGAGAGAACACGAGATTTTACGTGGTTCAGCCAATGCCGCCTACTTCCACGGAGAGACACCAGTTTTACTATATTTGAGAATATTATACCGTACAAAATACCGCTCGTGTTTATACCCAAAACCGAGACCCCTTACCCACCCAGGTAAAATTTTTATACCATTTCTCAATTATCCCAGTAAAACTACACCCGCTCCCACCCTTATCCACCCGAAGGTGGATAAGCTATTTACCTCTTACTCTTCCCTCTCCCTCTCTCTTTCTTACACTTGGTTTGTGGTACATAAAATGAAGACATATGCTGGGCTTTTATAGGCGACTTGAGCATGAATAACATCATTGCTTACATCACAATTATAAATGCAAATGGGGTCTTTGTAGTTATAACCCATGCTCCTACTGGAAGGATGGGATGGTTGGACCCATCAATTCTCCTCCTCCAACCACACCCAACATCTTCTTCATCATCACTAAGTGCTCCTCCCGGAGGGTCTGATCTTGAGAGCTACCCGTTCGTAAATATCACGAACGTTCGTTGGCCTACCTTGTACCAGCTACACATAATCTGAATAAAAAATTCCGGTCATACCCCACGTGATTCATTCAGCGGCTAATCCTATGTACAACTGCCAGCCGACTATACCCGTCGACTCCGAAGCGAGACTTTGTTGCAACCACTTCTTCAGCAGGATTTCCCTTCTCACCATCGTCTGCCCCACGTGCGTGCGATTTACGTGAACCCATCGAAGTCTGAACCATACTCACGCCCAGTCGATACAAGGTTCCTCGCTCTTCTCCCTTTGGTAGGACCATTTCCGGCATGTGTGATTTTCCAGACCCCCCTGCTATGAAACCCCACAACCTTTGGAATCTGACCGGCTCAAGGATATTAAATTTCACGCAACTTTGGGACAGAGTCACACCACCTAAAATGCGAACAAATCCTTCAACCATTTTGATCTCCATCGTTCCAACACCCCGAACAACACAACAATATCCATCTGCCTTGGAGATCGAAAAAAAACCTATTCGTATTTTCGGAACGTATCAAAATACCCTCTTGGAGCAAACCCGAATATAATATCCCTCTTTCTGAGAATGAGCGACATCATTAGAGACTGTGAGAACATCTCTAAGATAAACCGTGTGCTACGCCATTGTGGAATTTTCCTAGCCGTCTGTCCTTCCTCGAAGTCGGACCACTTCTCCTGATGTATCCCGACTCACCACACTTGTAGCATCACATACCCTTCCCGCCACCTAGATTTGGACATGTTGTTGTCCCCAAATCCCCTGGCGTATCACCTTCCTCTACGATCCTCTCCGTGTATAGCCAACGCCCAACTATCATCATAATTTGGCCGCCTTCTCTTTTCATGCTCCAAAAGAGTTGACTCCACCATCTACCAACTTCACCGTCTCTTTTCCATAGCAGATGGATCTGACCAAATTATCTTTCGAATCAGAAAGCGAGGTAAGAAGTAAAGGGTCTCTTCCTCTCCGACACATCTTGATCCCAAATCCTCCCAGTCATTTCCGTCATTTCCCCCGACTTTCCCTCGTCTCCCTCCAAAGCTTTTCGCCAAGCTTTGCTAAATGAGCACCTCCTTCACTCTTCTCCGCCGCAGAGTGAAACCTCCTGCACCATCAAATTGTCGCCCTTTAATTCTATTATTCGTCGCTATTTTCCTTGCAGAGATTCAATAGTCCTGACCCAAATACTACTGATTAGATGATTCACAGGAAAGGCTAGCGACCTGCCTCCTAGACAGAATTACACTTCTAAGTAAGTTTTCGGGAAGATTTTGTGGGGTCACACCGGTCCCACTTATGCACCATTCACCTAGACAAAACCTACTCACACAGTACTATTTCCATGCAAAACTTCCACCGCCGCCCAAGCTCCGCCCGACACCGAGCATCCCATCAACGATAACCCATCTTGTCATGTAGACGTTCGACACAAGACATCCCCCGGACCGCTAAATCCTTTTGATATCTATTATGATGTGGAAGATTAGTCACAGCTGCGACCACAGAGCATACTCGGAATATCAGCAGGGCAAGGCCCTGATACCACTTGTTGGGGAAAATGCACCGATAAAATAAACCCGGGCCCAACAGTGGTTGCATTTGGACCCCGCGACAATTTATCGGGGTAATACGTAAGCCGAAATGACACCGAGAGAGAACACGAGATTTTACGTGGTTCGGCCAATGCCGCCTACCTCCACGGAGAGACAATTGTTTTACTATATTTGAGAATATTACATCGTACAAAATACCACTCGTGTTTATACCCAAACCCGAGACTCCTTACCCATATGGATAAATTTTTTTACCCTCTCAATTATCCCAGTAAAACTACACCCGCTCCCACCCTTATCCACCCGAAGGTGGATAAGATTTTTACCTCTCACTCTTCCCTCTCCCTCTCTCTTTCTTACACTTGGTTTGGGGTAAATAAAATGAAGACAGATGCTGGCCTTTTATAGGCGAAATTGAGCAATGAATAACATCATTGCTTATGTTAATGTTGACATTGTTGACATTGACGATGTGAAAATAATACTTGAGTCAACATCGTTTGACTCAGACTTGGTCCATCCTTGATTTTGTCTTTCAAATCCAAAAACCGTTTACCCTATTATTGGGGCTTTATTTACGAGTGTGCAGGAGTTATTTTCGGAATGAATATTATCGAAGAAAGTAGAGTTAGTTGGAGCTAAAAAGAAGGTGACGAATTTACTAAAAATAGAGAATATGAATGAGTCAAACCACAACTACCACGAAAATAGAGCACGTCCATCGGAGTGGTTGAAATTGCAGCTATATAATGAGGAACTCCTATCTCGAAGAAGTATGGAGATAGAAAGAGTGACGAACGAGTAGAAAGAAACAATGAGAGAGCTCTCATCATATCTTCGTCAATCATTTTAACCTAGTATTTATCTTCACACTTTTGTATAGAACGTAGTTTTTATAGGTATTCTTTGTGTGAAGATCAGCTGAGTTCTAATACTCTTTTTTAGGCTAGGTTTACTATCTTATGATAGTTGTTCTTTTTGTAATACATTCTAGTAATGGAATTTTGCCCTGAATGCGCGTAACGAGTTATTTAACTTGCTGCGTATTTAAAACTGTGTTTGCGTCATTTTATAACTAAGGTTATTTCCGATGTGCAAAAATATTCTGATCCCGAGTGTTGTTTCAACATTAGGATCAACATTTAAGTTTTCTGACAACTTAGTTTATTTCCATATCAATTTTGCGGGACCACCCCCCTTTCAGCTTACATCACAATTATAAATGCAAATAGGGTCTTTGTAGTTGAGCGTACAACCATGCTCCTAGTGGACGGATGGGATAGTTGGACCCATCAGATAGAACTTAATAGCTCCCCAGTACTCGAAACCCATGCTCCGACCCGAGAGCCGCCCCTCACAGCTTCGCGCCACCCCTCGCAGCTGCCCGTTGCAACCCTGCGCCCCAAGGGCAGATGAATGTCCGTCTACTCCAAATCATACTTTGAATCTTGGGATTATGGCAACTTTGTACTGAGGAGTTAGCGAAAAGAGACGCGCTGAAACAACGTGCGTCTTGTTTCCGTGGGTGATTCGTTTTCCAGCAAAAAGATACAAAATCGCAAGTGGTCAAAATTTCGGTTTTAATTATAACGTTCATCTCAAGCTGATCAAGTATCATTTTTGTCACATACCAAGGCAGATAATTACACTGTTCACGAACGTGGACTACATTGACGTCCATTATGCCACTGCCAACCGCCTAAAACAATATCATCCATGATCGTGGTTGAGTTCAACCAACTTTTAGACGTACTCCAAGGCCGATTGCGTAGGTTTCCACCACCGTGAAGTTGTTTGACAAAACCCAAAAAGGAACCCATAACCCTTCTCCACACTCGATGAGCAGATTCCAAGATTGTGGGCTCTATATTAATTTCAAGATAGCCCAAGTCGAATCCATGCTCATTGACTATCCGTACTAGTATTTCATGTATACTCAGATGAATGTGCTTAAAATATAAATATACATAATATTTCCTTTTTGGAGTTATTGTAATATAATGTATTGTATGCATAATATGTGTAATATTTCTTTTCTAGATTTTTGTTAGCAACTAACGGGTCGTACACCTAAAAATCTCGTTTTTGGTCTTTTCGGGTCGCGTGGTAATGTTTCGTGATACATTAATGGATATCTAGAGAAATTGAAAAATACTTTGGTACCAACTATATATAAATTTAAAAAGAATTAAAAATCGTTGTAAGCCCCAAAAGAAGTTATAAAAAGAACTAAAAGTCGTTGTCAAGCCAACTCGAGCAGAGTAATGCAGCTCTTTTCTCTCTTTTTTTTTTTTTTTTTGAAGAGAAGCGAAATATTAATATTAAGACAGGTCTGAAAACAGAATACAAGTCAAAGCTTGCGTAGGTGGGGATCGACCTTCCCCGTTAGAACCAAGCTTCTTAGCTAGATAGGCAGCTTCATTGCCATGGCTCCTAACAAAAGAGAAATATTGCAGCGTAAAAGCACTTGCAAGCGACAAGCAGTCTTGAATAATTCGGTCCAACTCGCATAGAATCATCCGAACGTTCAATCAGCGCGTCAACGACCACCTTACAGTCTCGCCCTCAAAAATCACCCTTTGCCAACCACGTTGAATAGCAAATTGCATTGTTCGAAGCACAACTACAACATCTACCGTTTCTGCGTCAAACAACCCCTTGAAGAATCTTGTAGTCCACATTTGGAGAGAAGGATGCTGAAGACTTCTCAAAGTTGATTTGTTGACCTGATCCCAAGCCATAATCCCGCAAAACCTCGTGGATCTTCATCATTGCATAAGCTGAAGCTTGACAGAAGATCATAGTACTATCAGCAAAGAGGAGATGCGAGATTGACGAGGCTCTACGACAAACAGAAACTCATCGTAGTCCATTCGTGCGTCGGCCTCCTGTAACAAACTGCAAAATGACTCTGTACAAAAGAGAAAGAGGTATGACGATAGTGGATCTCCATGTCGAAGACCTCTCGATGGAATAATATGCCCAAAAGACTTCCCATTTAGGACAAAGTCATATGTCTGACGAAATACAACGAGAAATAAGATTTATAAAAAGGCATGAAATCCTAGTTTACTCATCACTAATTCGAGGAACGACCATTCGACTCGATCATACGCTTTGCTCATGTCCAGTTTCAGGGAGCATGCTCCCTCTCTACCCCGTCGTCTCTGTTTCAAGGCATGATTTAGCTCGAAAGCTATAAGAACATTATCAGTAATAAGACGGTTAGGGATAACAACAGACTGAGTTTGGGAGATGATAGAATTCATCATATGTTTCAGTCTGTTAACAATGCATTTAGAAATAATACGATAAAGCACGTTGCAAAGACTTATAGGACGAAAATGAGCAAGTGTTTCCGGATCCTTTTTTTTTTCGGGATGAGTACTATGTGGGTGTGATGTAATAGTGGGGACGAACGACCATTATTAAGAAAATCGAGAGCATACTGAGCAATATCCGATCCAATAATATCCCAATACTTTTGATAAAATATTGGGAGAAACCCATCTGGGACCCGGAGATTTGAGAGGGAACATACCGAATATTGCTTGTTTTACCTCTCCTTCGGTGTATTGGCGAGCGAGGACATCATTCATTTCGGTCGAGACTCGGGGTGTGATGGCGCGTGCTGCCCTTTCCATATCATGTTGTGAAGGACGGCTAGATGTAAAAAGGTCCGAAAAAAAAACGGCCCACGATATTCTCAATATCAGCAGGATTGTCGCACCAATTCCCGCAATTATCCTTTATTCGTGAAATACGATTATGAGCTCGCCTGGCCGTAGCTCGCTGGTGGAACAAACGTGTATTGCGATCACCCTCCTTAAGCCACTCAAGCTTGCTCCTTTGCCGCTTCTTGATTAAGAATCCTGTTTAGCCTTGATCGTATAACATGGTCCTCATTTGACTATGTCCAGTAAGAGGGCCTTTCGATAAATCGTGCAGGTGCCCAACAAGTAATATTTTTCCTTTCTTGCCTTATTTTTTTTGTCTCTGTCCCAAATAGATAACTTTCGTTGGCATCGACTCTCCATTCGCTCCCAAACATCAAGGTTATATTCAAAACACCAGACAAGCCCCAACTTTCTTTGACAACTTCCTCGCAGTCATCTTCGGTCGTCCACTTAGCCTCAAAACGAAAACGACGATGTGAATTTTGTTTAGCCTTAGTTTTCATAACCAGATTAACTAGTAGGGCCGCATGATCTGAGTGAGCCGAGGCCCTCTTTGCTGCCTACGGCTTCACTACATACTCCATTGATATTCAATGCATTATTGACAAAATCGAACCGAGCACTTTTACACTTTGTTTCCATTAGAAAAAGAATATCATAGGCTCAGACGTTGAAGTAAGTGCACTCTTCTGAATAGGTTCGTCATTCACATCATCGCTGGTCATTTTACGTTTCCTAGTCAAAGGTAACCGACAGTGCGGGAGGTCCCGTAAAGATATGGAAATAACTAAGTTAAAAATAAACCAGAAATGTTGAACCAACATTTAGGATCAGAAAGTTTTAGCACAGTGGAAAGTTTCAAAACTTAACAGTAAAAACGATGGAGATACAATTTAAAAATATGCAGCAAGTTAAATAACTTCCTACACGCCTTCAGGGCAAAATTCCACTACAAAAAATGGATTACAAAAAGTCGAACTATCAAAAGATAGTAAAAACAACCTAGTAAAGAATCTAACGACTCTTTTAATCTTCACACATATAACCTACGATCTATGTGAAGGTAAAATACTAGGTAAAGAACTGTGAGACGATTATATGTAGAGAGCTCTCTCGTTTTCGTTTTCTTCTCGTTCGCCACTCATTATCGTTGTTACGTGATCGGTATCAGAGTATTCTATTTATACTCTTCATAGCTTCGACTCCAATCTACTCCACGTTCTCCATGATGTCCATGACTTCACGTCTGAGATAATGCTTCTACTTATTGAGCCACGAGCTCCACTTCTCCTATTTTTAGTAAGCACTTTGTAACCGTTGAATAAGCCTTCTATTTTTAGTATCCACTTCACTCCATTCTTGTTTGACAAGTCCATCTCGTAAGTAACCTCTACACATATTTAAATAAAGCCACTATAATAGGGAGAACCGTTTTTGGGTTTGAAAGACAAAATTAAGGTTGAACCAATTCCGAGTCAAACAATGTTGACTCGTCCAAGCCAAACGATGTTGACTCAGATGTTGCGTCCACATTGTCAATGTTAACAATGTCAACATTAACAATCTCCCCCTTTTTGTCTTTCTTCCCAGTGCAGAGATAAATCAAAAAAAGTTCCAATCTATAGAACTTCAAATCTATAGAACTCCCCCTAAAAGCATCAAGTAACTTAGAACAAAAAATGGATTAAAATAGGAAAACATTAATACATAGCCATTTAGAGGTCTTCGTCACATCTGCAAAATACACACAATCACACACAAAACAAAAACAAAATAAAAGCCTGCATGCAAAACAAGAAAGCAAATAAGAATTCAAAAATTGAAGACTCTTAATGGAGCCTTCCGATGCAGCTCCTTCTTCTTCAGCCTCAGCTTCTCCTGTTCCAGCTCTAGCTCCAGCAGCAACAGCTTATTCTTCTTCTTCTTCTCCTCTTTCTCAACATGCTCCAACAGCACCAACACCATGATCATCTCCCCCTGCAGCTGATATTCCATCTTCGTATCGCTCACCAGCAGCAGCAGTCCCGACATCTTCATCTACACCATTCTCTCCCCCTTTTTTGGAAGAAAGAAAACTCCGAAGAATCTCCCGTTGTGCAACCAGCGATGCAATAGTATCATCTAGATACTTTATATGCTTCACCAGGACATATGCTGGAGCGGTTGATGAACCAACATTTGGTTCAGCAGTTGTAGCTCCAGCCCATGGCAGATCGACAACTTTGTTTAGCCCAATTAAGTGATTCGCCGCAATGGTGTATGAGATCTTCTTGTGCACCACAATATCAACATGAGCAGGTTTGAAACGTCCTCGAACCAGCAACAACCAAATGATTGAGGGAAAAGGAAGATTCATTTTCCTGCCCTTTCGGCTTGGTATCCAATTTGGTTAAGGATCTCCCCAATTAATGGGAAGATTTTTCCCCAACGCATAAAACAGTTGTGCCATAGGTCCGGTCACTCTACTATCATTAGCTGTGGGGAGCCAATTATAGATAGCTATTTTAAATAGCACGGTGTAGAGTGATGTGAGGTGAGTGACCGAGAAGTTGTGAGTCCAGTTCATCACCCTACCCCCGGTGATGAAGGACACAACCTCATTCATGTCATTCAGAGAAGTGATCAACCTCAAGAGTCCCAAGCAGTTCATTAATAGAATGAGAAGACAACTCATAAAGATTATTCCGTAAGTAAATCTTACCGAATTTCTTTGAGTGAGGCTCATTTAACTTGGGAGAGAGGTTAGAATATACCTCACGGACCACGTGGTCGCAATGTTCTCCAAGAATGAGCACAGCCTTCCCAATGTCTGGATTCCAAGAATTTCAGGACACCTTGCTGAGAGAAGCTTGCTTTGTCCACCGTTCTTTCTACGCGAAAGTTTCTGGAGTAGAAGGACTTCTATATATCCATGTTCTTCTGGACGTAGAAGTTTTGTGGGTGTGAAGGAATCTCCCAGTCAGATCCTTCAGACTTCTCGTCTTCAGAGATGAATGTTGGGTCAGTATTCAACCCAACATTGGCCTCAGCAGTCTGCTTCTTTTCAGCCACTTTTGCCCTTTTGGATGGGCGAGGAGTTGATTTAGCTTTTCTCGTCCCTTGCTTCTTCTGCAACATCTTCTTGATGACCCCAAGATGAGCGTCATCAGAAAGGATTCGTCCCCGGGGACGGTTTCTTCAACGGCTTCTTCTTCACCGAAAGTCTCCGGCGATTCAGATTCCGAACTCGTTGAAGAATCGACCGTTATAGGAACAAAATCCTCATCCTCCTCCAGCTTTCAGAATCGTCACTCGTTTCTGAGGACGAGCTCGACGGTGGTGCTGGGCTCGGATCCTTCGTAGTTTCCTCCGGATGCGCTTCAAAGGTTGCAGCGTCGTCCCTGAGAGGAGACGCGACTCTTTCCGGTACGGACGCTCCGTAGACACCATCGCCAGTGGGTTCGTCTCGATAAAACTGGCGCTCGATGTTGCTCTAACATTCCGCGTCTCAGAGTTGTATGAGTTCGCCATAGAAGAAATTATAAAAATAGAGATTGAATTTGGGAGAATTTTTGAACTTGATTGCGAGATAAGAAAGCTTAAAATTTGCAGAGATTACGCAGAGAGAATGTATAAGGATTTGTGTGTTATGAATGAGCTTTTCAGGCGAGTAAATAGTTCACGTCTGTAACGGTAAAAAATTCGATGATGGAAGAAAAGTAACCGTTAGAGACAATGAATTAACAATTAAATAAATTTTTTTCATTTAAAATTCGTAAATACGAGCTTTAACCGTTAATGGTTGAAAAATGTAGAGAGTGGATTTCGTGTGATATTTAAAAAAATCGTGCAAAACATGATCATAACAATAATTAAGTCGAGATCAAATGCACTAACTGTTTAGGTGTTCCGATGAGCGCATAAACCAAGTGAGGATTGCCGTTCTTCTACTAATTCAAAATGAGAGATATAGATACTAGACAGGACATATTATTTATCTGTTTACCTAAAATCTATAACATAGAACATAAACAAAAAATATAGCATGATCAAAATGATTAGTCACAAATGTTGCTCAACATTTAACCCAACATTCTCAAAACGATTTCCTTCATTTTCTGTTCAACAGCCTAGATCACAATTTTCTTTCATTTCTGCACTTTTATCACTTTGATTATTGATAGAGAATATTGTGCACTGCTCTAGAATGATTTCCAGTTCATCAAGGTTCAACCATTTTGCACGCATAGAATACATCGTCACCGCGAATGTCGTGTATCTAAGGATCTTAATATTCTGAACATGTATCATGAAAAGGAACATGAGCATACTAGTGCTAGGGTGTCGGTCATTTCAGAAAATGGTCTAGGTGAGTCAAATCATTTAAGGAATTTAACAAAAAGAACGTTAGAGTAAATATCAAAACAGTAACAGTCATATATGACATATACTGATCCAAATACTGGACCAACATTTACAGACTCTGACAGAGACCATAGACTTCTTTAGGCTTGAGAACCTTTCGAAGTCTAAGGCTTTAATGAAAATATCCGCTAGCTGATTCTTAGTATCTATATGCTCTATTTTCACTAACTCTTTCTCAACTATATATCTCAAAAAATGATGTCTAATGTCTATATGCTTAGTCCTTTAATGCTAAATCAGATTTTTCGAAATGCTTATCGCACTAAGATTATCACAATACATCAGCACGGTTTCGCTCTCTAACCCATAATCACTCAGCATACTCTTAAGCCATATGAGTTGCGTACAACAGCTACCTGCTGCCACATACTCAGATTCGACCGTAGAGAGTGAAACACAATTTTGCTTCTTACTAAACCAAGACACTAGATTATTACCTAAGAAGAAGCAGTCACCACTTGTGCTCTTGCGATCATCTTCATCACCTGCCCAATCGGCGTCACTGAAACCAACCAAATTAGTGTTAGTATCTTTTGAAAACCATAAACCAAGGTTATATGTACCACTCACATACTTCAAAATTCTTTTGACAACGTTAAGGTGAAAAACCTTTGGTTTAGCCTGATATCTCGCACACACACAAACACTATACATAATATCTGGTCTACTCGCAGAAAGATATAATAAGCTACCTATCATAGAACGATATAATGTTGGGTCAACATTCTCCCCAACATTATCTTTACTTACCTTCTGCGTAGACCCCATAGGAGTTATCATTACCTTGGCACTATCCAACCCGAACTTCTTCAATGTATTCTTCGCGTATTTTTCCTGAGATATAATTATGCCATCCTTGTTTTGTTTCACCTGTAGACCTAGGAAGAAAGTTAGTTCACCAATCATACTCATCTGAAATGTAGAATTCATAGCTTGGATAAACTCATCCGGCATGGATCGAGATGTTGATCCGAAGACTATACCATCCACATAGATCTGAGAGATTAAAACATCATTACCAACTCTTTTTACGAAAAGAGTTATATCATCTTCGCCTCTAACAAATCCAAAATCTAAGAGAAACGAAGTTAGTCTACCATATCAAGCTAAGCTTGCTTTAACCATAAAGAACTTTCTGCAACCTAAACACATGATCAGTATAGTAAGGATCTTCGAAACCTTTCGGTTACTCAACATAAATTCTTTATCAATAAAGCCATTTAAGAACGCACCCTTAACATCCATCTGGTGGAGGGTAATGTTGAGCCAACATGCAATAGCAAGTAAGAGTCTTATAGATTCTAACCTTACTACGGGGGCAAAAGTTTCATTAAAGTCTATACCCTCAACTTGGGTATAGCCTTGGGCAACTAACCGAGCCTTATTCCTAATAACATTCTCATACTCATCATATTTGTTTTTGAAAAACCACTTTGTACCAATGACGTTACCGTCGCTTGGTCGTGGAACCAAAGTCCAAACCTGATTTTTATCAAATTGAACAAGCTCTTCTTGTATAACATTGATCCAAAAACTGTCCTTGAGAGCTTCAAGAACGTTTTTTGGCTCAATTTTAGATACAAAACAATTAAACCTTACCTCATTGTATACGGAAGTCATGCATACATTTTTTTACCATAGATCTGTAATCTCTTCGTGGTTTATCCCTGGTCTTCCGTCCTTCATCCAGTCTGCCTATGATCTGATCAGAGGGGTGAGATTTTTGAATCATAGCAGGAGGATCTCTCCGAATGTTTAAGGTTTCATCTTTAGTATCCTGTTCAGGAGCTAATGTTGAGTCGGATGTTGACTCAACATTATTAGCTTCCGGATCCTCTGCTGGACCAACCGTCGGCACAACATCTGCAATGTCAACTTGAGGAGTATTTCTGCTAATGTCAGAGGAATAATCAAATACAATATTAACATATTCCTGAATAATTTTCAATCTAAGATTGTAAACACGATAAACACGACTATTAGTAGAATATTCCAAGAAAATGCATTTGTCACTTTTCAAATCAAACTTTGTAAATTTCACAATCATTCAACATATAGCAAAAATATCCAAACACGTGAAATACTTGACCGTAGGCTTCTTACCCTTCAATATCTCGTAAGAGGTTTTCTTTGTCCCTAGACGAAAGAAAACTCTATTGGAGATATGACAAGCCGTGTTCAATGCTTCAGCCCAAAATCTTTTAGAAAGACTCTTGGATTGTAGCATTACACGAGTCATATCCTGAAGAGTTCTATTCTTCCTTTCGACTACCCAATTTTGTTGATGTGTCTTACGAGAAGAAAACACATGGATAATACCCTTTTGTCACAAAAATCTTTGAAAAATTGATTTTCAAACTCTCTACCATGATCGGACCTAATTCAAAAAATGGGAGCACAAAAGTTATTTTTGATCATGGCACAAAAAGTTTTGAAAAAATCAAATCTTCCAGATTTCTCTCTAATAAAAAATATCCATGAAAACCTAGAAAAGTCATCAACTAAGACATACGCATATTTTCTACCACCTATGCTTTCTACTTCCATAGGACCCATAAGATCCATGTGAAGTAGCTGAAAGCAGTGGGCAGTTCTAAAATGTTGACCAACATTTGGATCAACATTATGACCGGCATGCTTCTGCTTGCCTTTCAGACATTGCTCACAAATAATCTTTCCGAATCAATTGTTCTAAGGTTTGGTAATTGACATGAACCAATTTATGATGCCAAAGAACAATATCATCTTCGGTTTTGGACAACTTACATGCCTCTTTTCTTTCATCCTTATCACCAACTTGGTAGCAATTATCACTAGACCTTCTACCTGCCATCACACACAAGTTTTTGTCATTAAAAACTTCACAACATTCTCTATTAAACCTTACTTCAAGATCGTCGTCACATAGTTGACTAATGCTAATAAGATTAGCAACCAATCCGTCAACATGGAGAACATTCCTTAGGGCAGGAAAACCAATCACATTAAGTTTATCTCGTCCGAGAATTTTACCTTTCGCCCAACCTCCAAAAGTAACCGTACCATTACTTAAGGGAGTGTGGTCTATCAAGTAGTCTTTGGTACCTGTAATGTGTCGTGAATAACCACTATCGAAGTACCAAGATCCTGAAATGTTAGCTTTCAAGGACGTGACAACATTACATAGAATTGGTAATTTTCGTACCCAAGCTTTCTTCTGAACTGATGTACTCCAAAAAGCTTCATTGTATTCATATGATTCACAAACTTTGAACTAATGTTGTCAGAAATATCTCCAGACATTTTCTTCAACACTGATTTCTTAATGTTGGAGAGAATGTTGGATGATTTTTCAGTCAACATTTGCCTTTTGGAAATCGCATCTTTCAGTTTCCAGCAATAAGGTTTAATATGTTCAGGTTTAAGACAAAAATGACACTTAAAACTTCTAGACCTGGACTTCAATGCAGAATGCTTAGATTTTTAGGATGTGATTTGAATCCTAGACCATGATTAGAAGTATTAACGAAAGAAAATACTTCTCAAGTGTTGACTTGTCTTTATTCATCTTTGAAAAAGTATCTGAAGCCTTGTTGACTTGCGTTTGTTGCTTGTCAATGTCTTTGTCCTTTCTGATCAGTAAGGCTTCCATCTTGCTCATCCCATCAAGCAGCCATTGATTACCTTTTCGTTGTTCACATTTTCCTCAGTCAGCAACTGAACAGAGTCCTTCAATTTCGAGATCTCCTTTATTTGATTTGCCCACTCTACGTAGAGTTGTTTGTACGTTTCTTCCAGTGTTTCAACATCCTCAGCATGTCCTAAACAATCTCCTGAATCATTTAACAACAAAGATTCATCTAAATTGTTTGGTTCATCATAATTAAAAAGAATATAGTGTTCAGATGTTGAATCCAATGTTGGATCAACATCCGTTACCGCATTGAACCCAGTATGATGTTCCTCATTCTCGTTGTCAGAGAAGGTTGGATTTAGGATTTTTGTCCATTGGGCGCCTGATGCGTATTTCTCGCTGGCACATCATCTTCGTCATCTGATAGGTTGACTCAATATCTTTTTTCATACATGCGAAGAGTGTTAGCACATTCATTTGCAAAATGACCCCAGGCTTTACAAGCATGACATTGGACGGAGTCCCTATCAAGTTTTTCGGCTTTCGCTTTATCAGCAGAATTTCTTCTGTATATAGGGCGATTCGGAGCAGATGAAGACTCTTGAGCGTTGAGAATATTCTGGAATGTTTGACCAACATTCAACTCTCTCTTATTTTTCAGTAACCTTTTGAACATCCTAACAATCATAGCCATATCCTCATCATCGTCTGGATCAACATCTGATGGTTGCGAGACTAGAGCGAGACTTTTACCCTTTGACGCATTTTTCTGACTTCGAGATTGGTCTCGTAGTTCTTCATAATGTTCATGAGGGTATTGAAGTCGAGTGTGGCTAGATTGTGGGCTTCCTCTACAGCTGCCACCTTCACGTTGAACTTCTCAGATAGTGACCTAATAACATTAGAATTCAAAACTTTGTTAGAAATAGGTTTACCTACTAGATATGATACTCGCTAGAAATATTCAAAAGCTTTCCAAAATAAGTATTGATGTCTTCATCGTCCCTCATACGAAGGTTTTTAAATTGACTATTTAAAAGATGCAATTTTGTGTCTCTTACGCTCGCATCACCCTCACCGTACCTTTGCAACATATCCCATGCATGTTTCGCATTAGTACAGTTTTGGATAATTTTGAAATATCGACGGAGGAAAAAACGGCATGTAAAGCTTTTTTGTTAAAATTGACTGCTGCTCTTTCAAGAACAGTCATTCGACAATGAGTTTGTCAAACACTTCTCCATCAGCATCATGAGGTGTTTTAGGAGGGGTATAACCATTAAGAACCGAATCCCAAGCACGCGAATGAACTTTACGCATTGTCGCATTCGGATTTTTCAATAGGCATAGTTTGATCCGTCTAAAGCGGGGACTTTGCCAAAATAGTTTGAGCTCAAGGCATCCATATCTAGGATAAAAACACTTAGTGCGGTTGCTCTGATACCAATTTGACAGTGCGGGAGGTCCCGTAAGGATATGGAAATAGCTAAGTTAAAAAAAAACCAGAAATGTTGAACCAACACTTAGGATCAGAAAGTTTTAGCACAGCGGAAAGTTTCAAAACTTAGCAGTAAAAACGATGGAGACACTGTTTAAAAATATGCAGCAAGTTAAATAACTTGCTACACGCCGTCAGGGCAAAATTCAACTACAAATAATGGATTACAGAAAGTCGAACTATCGAAAGATAATAAAAACAACCTAGTAAAGAGTCTAACGACTCTTCTAATCTTCACACAGATAACCAATGATCTATGTAAAGGTAAAACACTAGGTAAAGAACTGTGAGACGAATATGTGTAGAGAGCTCTCTCGTTTTCGTTTTCTTCTCGTTCGCCACTCGTTATCGTTGTTACGTGATCGGTATCGGAGTCTTCTATTTATACTCTTCATAGCCTCGACTCCAATCCACTCCACGTTCTCCATGATGTCCATGACTTCACGTCCGAGATAATGCTTCGACTTATTCAGCCACAAGCTCCACTTCTCCTATTTTTAGTACGCACTTTGTAGACGTTGAATTAGCCTCTTATCTTTATTATCCACTTCACTCCACTCTTGTTTGAACAAGTCCATCTCGTAAGTAACCTCTGCACACATTTAAATATAGCCACATTAATAGGGAAAACTGTTTTTGGATTTGAAAGCAAAATTAAGGTTGGATCAATTCCGAGTCAAACAATGTTAACTCGTCCAAGCCAAACGATGTTGACTCAGATGTTGCGTCCACATTGTCAATGTTAACAATGTCAACATTAACAGTAACGGTTTATCAAATGGAGCATTGGGGTCATTTTACATTTTCCGTAAGTTGGTTTTAACTGTTCGAAGGAAGGTGGTGGTGTTTGGACGCTTGAGCTCTAGAAGGGTCTGAAGATATTTGCATGGGTGCTGCATTTTATGTATCATCTTTGGATTGGAAGTATATTATTGTCTATAATGTTTGTTCTGATGTTTGGGCTAGGACTTTTGATGGGCTTTCCTTTCTTTGGCCCTTAAAATTCGAGTTGGCCCGGCCCGACCCGTCTTTCCGTCCAACTTAATGGTTAAGTTAACTGACCGACCAAAAACGCTCAAAATCGATAACATTGGGGACTGGAACTGTAACTCGGAAAAATGGGGGACCAAAAACGCCCATAGGCCAAACATTGGGGACCAAAATGTTAAAATCTCATTTTCTCACATCCTCTTTGTTTATCAGATAGGTTATTTCAACCGGACGACCACTGAAATCATACCTCTCCAATTTTGAATGTCTCATTCTATATCTCATCTCATTATGACCGTTAAATTTCAAATCATGAGCCTCATAATTATCTTACTAAATTTTAATTCTTTTTTAATTTCTTATTCCAACAAATTATATAATTATCCTTATTTTTAATGTGATTTATATGATAAAAATAAATACACATATTTAATTTATTTTTTGTTTAATGATGATCAAATTAATATTCATATCTTATATTTTCTGATATTCCTAAGACCATCTCCAACCGGAAAACTCATTCTCATACTGAAACTCATTCTCAAACTCAAAATGCGGTAATTCTTCTCCAACCATTATACTCATTCTCAAACTCAAAAGGCTATATTGTAATATTCTCTTTCACACTAATTTTTAATGCGACCCACATATTTTATATTTTTTTTCAAATTAGACTACGAGATTATTTTTAAGTCAATTAAGAAAATATTTAATAAAATTAAGAAAATACAATATTATTGTTCATTAACATTTATTAAATTTAAAAAATTACACTACACGAGAAAAATTACTTATTTACTTATTTATTTAAAAATATTTATTTATTTTTTAAAAGATACTTATTAAGTCTCGGATTGGTATATATCTCCAACAAATGATTGATTAACACATTCATAAGTGTAACGTGATAATAGTTATCTCTAATTATTTTATATATTGTAGTTTTAGTCAAACTAAATTACATATAAATAAAATATAAAAACTTAAATATTAAGTTATAAAAAAATTATTATTAAAAATAAGAGTAAATTTATAGCTAATTTTACAATGATAATTATTAATACATGATTTACGTTTGTGTATTTTTATTTATTTTTTGTACATGGGTGATTTAATAAGTCAATATAAACAAATGGACTTGTTCGCAATTTAGAAACATCAAACCCATTTTTTGCGTTCAAACGCAAATTTGGGTTTGAAAGAGGAGAGAGAAACCTAAAAACGCATTTTGAGTTTGCGTTTGGGGTTCGTTTGTAGTATTTTTACTTTATTTTTTGAGTTTTTGGTGTTGGGTGGAGATGGTCTAAGAATTTATTTTTATAAGTTCTATAAAATGTGACCTAGAATGAGAAATACAACATGGACCGGTGAAATCAACCGTGCGACGATGAAGTGCAACAATGATAGTAGACCGGTGAAATCAACCGTGCGACGGTGAAATTTCTTCTTCTGTATGAGAGTTTTCTTCTCTCGTAGGAGAGTTTCTCCTCTTGTATGAGAGTTTTCTTCTATCGTACAAGAGTATTTCTCTCTTGAATAAAAGTTTGTTATGATCTTCTACGTATATATGAGGAATGAACATCGCGCTAGCATTGATGATTCACGAAATGAAGATACTGTTGGAATTTGGGCTCTAGGCCCAAATGAGTTTTAGACCCAATATAAATAAGAGTTTAATTGATTTTAATTAAATAGAGAAGCTGTCGTTCCTTGAAACTCGAAATTGATGAAAGATTCATATTCTACGTTTTGAGGGGAATCTATTAAATATTAATTGGCTCAAAACCGATGTCGGGTGAATGAGAAATTGATTTTTTAAGTTGGCCTAATAAAGAGGTGAAATATATTTAATAAATAAAGGAGGACTTTTGTTGTCCGACATTGGAAAGTTCACACTCTTTTCACTTCTTTATAAGGAAGCTCTCTACATGGACTATTCAAAAGGGCTTGCCCAAGTGGTTGGTGGGATATGGACATATGGGCTTGTGAGAGGATTTTGGACCTAATTATAACCCAAGTGCTCGGCAGTGCCTCGTACCGCCGAGCCCGGGCCGATGCCGAACCAAGCCGTCAAGTGCGCAATGGGCGCTTTGAGACACACTTTGCACTTACCGAAGAGATTTAAGGAGACCTTAATTTTATGCTCCGGTGAGGCGGCGGCGGGGTGATGTCCCCGGTGACGTGAGCTTTGAGGAGCCCTTAATTTGATGCTCCGGTGAGGTGATGTGGCAAATGATGCTGACGTGTCAGAGAACACGTGTACAAGTGAAGCTGATGCAAGCGCCTCGTGGACGACGATGACGTGTGAGGACCGGTTCGGATACATTGGGTCACGACGGTTCGTGAAACGGGTCGAGTGGAGTGGTTCGGACCGAACCGTTGGGTCAAGAAGTGGCTGTTGGCGATTGGGCCCAAAGGTTGCGTTTATTTGCAGATTGGCCCCTGGTCAAAGTTCTAGAAAAAGGTCAAAACGACCCAACAGTTGCAACACTTTGCGAATTGACCCCAGAAAGTTTCGCCAGCTATAAACTACTGAAGTTGGAAAAATCATTCAATCGACCCACATCATTCTAGAGTTAGTGCATATACAGTGCAATGTCAAATAAAAGCAAGAAAGACTCGAGTCTGTGAGTAGATTCGTCGATAATTTTGTATCGTTGTGCATGCAAAATTCTGAAGTCGTTGTATCTTCGAGACGGATTGCGATAACCCGATGCACTGAAATATGAGGCAATAACGTCTTACGGACAACGTACGTAGTACGTTCCTCGACTTCGACACTAATGAGATTCTGTTCAAGTTTCTGCAGCCACCGACCAGACGCAAAACACCGGAAACAACAAATATTTGTCAAAAGTGTTTGACGAAGGGATTGCAAATGGTGATTTATATTTTTTTATTGTTCCTTCATATCTTCAACAATTTTGCTATTATTCCATGTAAAATTTTGTCCGATTGATATTATAGAATGAAATTATCATTTTAAAAAAATGGAGGTCGACTAATATAAAATTTCATTTAAATATGAGTATCAAATTTCATTTAAATTTTATGAAGACTGGCTAATAAGAGATTCGCATCTCACAAATCTTGATTTGATGCGAGGCTGAAACTACGCGTGTAAGAAAACCTCGTGTAGTAAAACATACCGCTCAGCAAACAACATTGCGCGTATAAAAAGAAAGTCATATAAGGAAAAGTAATAAAAAAAAGGTCTTAATTAAAGTGATGAGAGGTCTCTTACCACCAGTTCAAGGTTGTCGGCAATTTTTATTTTTGATGGCACCCAGTGATCGTGTAGGTCAGTCCACATGCCTTTCATCTCCTTATCGTAATCATTCTCCACCTCTTCTACAACCTCGTCTTCAAACCTGAACTTGTTCGGCAGAGAAGTGGTCATAGGGCCTTGGAGATTTTGACTTCGAGTTTCTGATTTATTTATCTCGTTGGTTTCCATTGTGGAAGTTTCCTCTAAAAGAAAAAAATCTATATATCAGATAAACCATAATCCGAGAAACTATTATAAACCCTACAAAGACAATTGAGAATAGTAATCCAAATTTATCAACGGGAAAGAAATATATCACTAGAATGCATTTGCCGTACCAGAAGAAGAATATCCGTCGTTCCTAACAATAACTTCGTCGATCATTGCTTCAACGGAATTCTTTGAAAAACTCTGAAAAACAAAGAAGAGAAATAAATGATCAAATCTTAAACCCAACCAGCACCCAACATGTACCTTGCTTCATTTCCCTATTTATACTCGGAATCAATTGCATAAAAAATGATGACATGCTCCCGAGTTAATAATACAACATGCGGTATTTGTATGGTATTAAAAATTGCGCCCTGTTAATGCTTTCTAAACGACAACACGTATAATTGTCGCATTTGGAATTCGAACATGCTTAGTGTTAGTTAAATATCTTTACAGATTTAGAGGGAGTGAAATCGTAAAAAAATTTATAAGCTTAAAAATGCAGCATGCATATCATTATTTCTATATGTCACATCATTAACATTCATAATATAGTTCCGCCATTGTTATTTCCGTTGTTGAGTATCGAACAGCAAGCAGCAACAACGTGAATAAAGAAAACTTTCTCGAAAAAGGAAAAATTTCTCCGTAAAAAAAGACAAGTAACAAGTAAATAAAGAATAGACATTTCAATTACAAATGAAATCGTAAAGCAGTTTTTACCATTTTTCTCACGTTCTCCTCTTTTTTCAGCTGATAGTATTGATTAGCCGACTATGGAGCGCAATAATATAATCGTACTTGGTTGTGTGATTATGAGAAAGAATTGTTATAATTGGTGAGGATGAAGTAGATGAATGACCGATATTTATATAACTGTTATTATAAAAGTTATGTTGATTACATTGTAATATTATTGTGCTAGTCAAAATGCACGTGATATGAAGTAAGAAAAAGATATTACTTTCATATTACGTGCATTTGAAATAATCTTTATTTAATGTTAGCAAATTTTTTTAAGAAGTTCGGACGATATTATTTTATATAAACCGATGTTGACTAAATTTAAAATTTTATTTCACTAGTTAATTATGATTTAACGAAGTGATTAAATTTTATGATATAAATGGACGTTGACTAAATGTCAAACTTTAATATTTATTTATGATTTAATAAATAAGTTGCTATAAATGGAGGTTGACTAAATCTCAAAGTATATTTCAATGTTATCCATCTATGATAATGAAAACGAATACACATGAATCGTAGAGAAATTGTGATTGACAATGACATTAAATTTTAATCTCAATTTTGCTATTATTAGATTTGGACCAAGTTGCTTTTTGGGTCGTTCTGTTTTTCTTGGGCCAATTTACTTTAGGTATCAATTTAATATGTAATAGACAAAATTGAAAAAAAAAATAGCACAACAATTCAACATGCTTATCATCTCTTTCGCACAGTGATCGTCTTAAGCAGTTGAGTGAACATTTGTTTGTAAATAACTTACTTTAAAAAGCAATTGTTAGTGTATTCGTGAGTGAACCACTTTAAACAACGGACTTTAAAAAGTTGTTGTGGTAGATATATTAGCTAGACGTAGCTAGGGCAGTACCTGTGTGAAAGTAATCCAACTTCTAGTGATACATTTCTTGCGGAAAAGAATGGGAGACGTAGGAGATTTTTAACTCCGAACTTCCATAAACAAAGTCTTGTGTGCAAACAAACTCTTTAACACACACACACAAAATAAGTATTGAATAGTGGTAACTTTCACAACGTTGTCACGCGATCAAGAGCAAAGTAAAATGATGATCAGATGGAGCTCTGTACTGATCCAAGTACTTAAGTACTAAGGAAGAAATTTTCTAAGTTTTTATTCACCCCCTCTTAACACCGGTCCCCGATCCTAACAATGTGTCTTTGTTGGGTATCCCATGAATGTAAAGGGGTACAAATTATGGAGTCCTACAACGTCCAAGTTTCTCATCTCAAGAGACATCACCTTCGACGAATCGGCGATGTTAAAAGCGAAGTACGTTTGTTCCGAGGCGGTTGTGAAGGAGAATGAGAATGTTGAAAAAAATGTGGAGTTTGAGGTGACGGTCCCACATGAGGAAGATGATGAAGATGAGCAAATCATACCTCATGAAGAAGTCATTGTTGATGATGGTAACGAACGTGCCCAAAGAGATGAGCTACCTCACTCTTTGGCTAGGGACCGATCAAGAAGAGAAACACGTGCACCGGATAGGTACATTCTCGGACATTGCTCATTGTTTGGCTATTGCAGAAGATGTGAAGTTTTGTGAGCCATCTTCCTATAAGGACGCGATTTCTTCCAAAGATTCGGGTGAATGGGTGGTCGCGATGAATGAAGAAGTTACAGCTTTGGAGAGAAATCAAACATGAACACTTGTAAAGCCACCAAAAGATAAGAAGGTCATGGGTTGCAAGTGGGTATATAAGAGGAAGGTGAACGAAGAAAATTCCGAAGGCTTTCGGTTTAAGGCGAAGCTTGTGCCTAAGGGTTAATGTGTAGACTTCGACGATGTGTTCTCTCCGTGGGAAAACATACCTCTATTCGTGTTTGCTCTCTGATTGCAACGAAGGACAGTGAGTTAACGCAATTGGATGTAACGACGACCTTCTTGCATGGTGACTTAGAGGAGCAAATTTACATGAGGCAACCAAGGTTTTGATATTATGGGGTAGGAGGACCATGTTAGCTTGTTGAAGAAGTCTCTTTATGGCCTTAAGCAATCAATCACATTGGAAATGGTATAAGAAGTTCGACTCTTTCATGGTTAGTATCGATTTCTCTCATTCTTACTATGATAATTGTGTTTATTTAAAGAAATTGGATGTTGGTGATTTCATCTACTTGTTGCTTTGTGTGGATGATATGTCGATTGCGACCGCTAACATGGGAGATATCAAGAGGTTGAAAGAGCAACTTAGCTCGGCATTTGAGATGAAAGATTTGGGGGCCGCTAAGAGAATCCTTGGTATGGAAATAAGGGATTGGCCTAACCGGAAGCTTTATCTCTCTCAAAAGAGTTTTGCCGAGCAGGTACTTCACCGGTTTGGTATGGAGAAAGCTAAAATTGTCTCAACTCATCTTGCGGCACATTTCAAGCTTTCGGCCACTTTGTGACTAAATCCGATGATGATAAGAAATATATGAAAAATGTTCTATATTCGAGTGCGGTTGGGAGTCTTATGTTCTTGTTCGTGGCACTTGACCCGACATTGCACAAGCCATTAGTATGGTAAGTAGGTACCTTTCTTGTCTCGGAAAAGGGCATTGGGAAGCTATATGAAAGGTATCGTTGGTGAAATAGATTTTTTGCTATTTGAAAGGTACCGTTGATACTCATTTAGAGTTTGGAAAGGGAAATGAGTCACTAACGAGTAATGTTAATTCAGATTGTGGAGGCAATCTTGTTAAGAGGAAATCTTTGACCATGTATATCTTTGCCCTTGGAGATTGTGCAATTAGTCTTCATCTACCATTGTACTCTCAACGACCGAGGCCGAATATGTGGCAATAATGTAGGGTATTAAGGAGGCACTTTGGGTAAAGGCGTTTGTGGGTGAGTTGTTGTTTTCGGTTGGCTATCATGTGGTGTTTTATGATACCCAAAGTGATGTCATTTGAAAAAAGACCGAATGCATCATGAAAGGACGAAGCATATCGATATCCGTTATCATTTCGTTTGAGACGTGGTCTCCATTGGTTCGATTCTTGTGAAGAAGATTGGTACCGAATCGAATACGACCAACATGCTCACCCACTTTCGATTGCCAAATTCAAGTTTGCACGAGTTTGGTGTCGGTTACCTTCTAGCTTTGCTAGATATTTAGTTTTCTTTTTCGTGCTAGTGTATCCGGTATATGCTAGGTTGTTTTGGTTTTGGGTCTATAGTTTTCTTTTTACGGTTGGGGCGCAACTGATCTCAAGGTGGAGATTGTTATGTTTGGGGCCAAGTTGCTTTTTGGCCCTTTGTGTGTTTCTTGGGTCAATTTACTTTAGGTATCTATTTAATATGTAATAGATAAAACTGAAAAAATGAGCACATCAGTTCAACGTGCTTGAACTGAGAAATTTAAAAGGTTCACATTTACCAGAAATTTGTAAAATAAACATTAATTGACCTATTTTACTAACATTAATCCCCACATATTCGACATTATTGGCCATTGTTGAGACAATTATTGATTTTGGTCTTGTCGATATTGGACACGCTCTCCGGGAGTCATCGAGTTTCTCTTATATTGGGTTAAATCTTTCCGAAGATAGAACGAGTTCTTTACTTCATTGAAGCACAACCCGGAGTTTTTTCCGCGAACTACTCATAATTCGAGAACTTTCTTGATGTTAAAAACTTGAGACTTGGTTGAATGAATGTAATGAATCTTGTGGTAGGAATGGACGGACTTTCCAACTCACTAGTGCAGAAGTTGGGGTATTATATGTTATTTAGTAGTTTGTAATCTAAATATAACACTAATATATCGTTAAATGGTTTTAATGCAAATAAGATAGTAAAAGGTTCAACAAGAAATCTTAACATATATTAACTCTCTCAACCTTAATATTCTGTTAACTTTAACCTAGACGGTTGAAGCACTTGATATCAGTGATGCCTTAGTTTTCGCTAAACATTAAGCGTGGAGTTCGATACGTATTGAGGGGGTTGTGCTGCTCTTACTAACTCCTTCGAAATGGAGTTTAAGATTCAATGATAATCGGCTGCGTTTGATCCGACGTTTTTTCACATTGAGAGATATTTTGACTTTATTTCGTACTCGTTTGTGGGTCGAGATTCTAAATGCTTTCCACGTTGTATAAGTAAGGATCTTGGTTTTAACCGAAAAGCTTATTGTTTCCCGCCTTCTCAAACCATGACAAATCTCGTGCAAGAATTACAACTTTATAAACCCGAAGCACTTAATAACAGTTAGTCAGGAACTAGAATCCTCTTTGAATCCTCGATTTGGAAAGGTCTTCTCTCTAAAACCGTCGTCTTCTTTTGTTGCCTGCATCATAAAATGAATAAATTGCGCGAATGAAGGAAATAATAGAATAACTGTGTCATGTTTATACGAAGTTACTAACCCACGGAGGCATTATTTCTTTTGGTCCAAGTTCCACGTGATTGCAGTACTTGCAAACCAACCCTTCCTCGTCTAGTAACGTCAGCTGGTGAGCCCCTCCACGACATCGACCTGATTGAGTTCGCGCATCTTTTTCGTCGACCTGCAGAGAAACATGTCCTGATTTATTCATATACAAAGACGCCGAAATATGAAGACTGGCTAATAAGAGATTTCACATCTCATGAATCTTGATTTGATGCGAGGCTGAAACTACGCGTGTAAGAAAACCTCGTGTAGTAAAACATACCGCTTATCAAACAACATTGCGCGTATAAAAAGAATAGTCATATAAGGAAATCAATAAAAACAGGTCTTAATTAAAGTGATGAGAGGTATCTTACCACCATTTCAAGGTTGTCGGCAATTTTTCTGTTTGATGGCACCCAGTGATCGTATAGGTCAGTCCACATGCCTTTCATCTCCTTATCGTAATCATTCTCCACCTCTTCTACAACCTCGTCTTCAAACCTGAACTTGTTCGGCAGAGAAGTGGTCATAGGGCCTTGGAGATTTTGACTTCGAGTTTCTGATTTATTTATCTCGTTGGTTTCCATTGTGGAAGTTTCCTCTAAAAGAAAAAAATCTATATATCAGATAAACCATAATCCGAGAAACTATTATAAACCCTACAAAGACAATTGAGAATAGTAATCCAAATTTATCAACGGGAAAGAAAATATATCACTAGAATGCATTTGCCGTACCAGAAGAAGAATATCCGTCGTTCCTAACAATAACTTCGTCGATCATTGCTTCAACGGAATTCTTTGAAAAACTCTGAAAAACAAAGAAGAGAAATAAATGATCAAATCTTAAACCCAACCAGCACCCAACATGTACCTTGCTTCATTTCCCTATTTATACTCGGAATCAATTGCATAAAAAATGATGACATGCTCCCGAGTTAATAATACAACATGCGGTATTTGTATGGTATTAAAAATTGCGCCCTGTTAATGCTTTCTAAACGACAACACGTATAATTGTCGCATTTGGAATTCGAACATGCTTAGTGTTAGTTAAATATCTTTACAGATTTAGAGGGAGTGAAATCGTAAAAAAATTTATAAGCTTAAAAATGCAGCATGCATATCATTATTTCTATATGTCACATCATTAACATTCATAATATAGTTCCGCCATTGTTATTTCCGTTGTTGAGTATCGAACAGCAAGCAGCAACAACGTGAATAAAGAAAACTTTCTCGAAAAAGGAAAAATTTCTCCGTAAAAAAAGACAAGTAACAAGTAAATAAAGAATAGACATTTCAATTACAAATGAAATCGTAAAGCAGTTTTTACCATTTTTCTCACGTTCTCCTCTTTTTTCAGCTGATAGTATTGATTAGCCGACTATGGAGCGCAATAATATAATCGTACTTGGTTGTGTGATTATGAGAAAGAATTGTTATAATTGGTGAGGATGAAGTAGATGAATGACCGATATTTATATAACTGTTATTATAAAAGTTATGTTGATTACATTGTAATATTATTGTGCTAGTCAAAATGCACGTGATATGAAGTAAGAAAAAGATATTACTTTCATATTACGTGCATTTGAAATAATCTTTATTTAATGTTAGCAAATTTTTTTTAAGAAGTTCGGACGATATTATTTTATATAAACCGATGTTGACTAAATTTAAAATTTTATTTCACTAGTTAATTATGATTTAACGAAGTGATTAAATTTTATGATATAAATGGACGTTGACTAAATGTCAAACTTTAATATTTATTTATGATTTAATAAATAAGTTGCTATAAATGGAGGTTGACTAAATCTCAAAGTATATTTCAATGTTATCCATCTATGATAATGAAAACGAATACACATGAATCGTAGAGAAATTGTGATTGACAATGACATTAAATTTTAATCTCAATTTTGCTATTATTAGATTTGGACCAAGTTGCTTTTTGGGTCGTTCTGTTTTTCTTGGGCCAATTTACTTTAGGTATCAATTTAATATGTAATAGACAAAATTGAAAAAAAAAATAGCACAACAATTCAACGTGCTTATCATCTCTTTCGCACAGTGATCGTCTTAAGCAGTTGAGTGAACATTTGTTTGTAAATAACTTACTTTAAAAAGCAATTGTTAGTGTATTCGTGAGTGAACCACTTTAAACAACGGACTTTAAAAAGTTGTTGTGGTAGATATATTAGCTAGACGTAGCTAGGGCAGTACCTGTGTGAAAGTAATCCAACTTCTAGTGATACATTTCTTGCGGAAAAGAATGGGAGACGTAGGAGATTTTTAACTCCGAACTTCCATAAACAAAGTCTTGTGTGCAAACAAACTCTTTAACACACACACAAAATAAGTATTGAATAGTGGTAACTTTCACAACGTTGTCACGCGATCAAGAGCAAAGTAAAATGATGATCAGATGGAGCTCTGTACTGATCCAAGTACTTAAGTACTAAGGAAGAAATTTTCTAAGTTTTTATTCACCCCCTCTTAACACCGGTCCCCGATCCTAACAATGTGTCTTTGTTGGGTATCCCATGAATGTAAAGGGGTACAAATTATGGAGTCCTACAACGTCCAAGTTTCTCATCTCAAGAGACATCACCTTCGACGAATCGGCGATGTTAAAAGCGAAGTACGTTTGTTCCGAGGCGGTTGTGAAGGAGAATGAGAATGTTGAAAAAAATGTGGAGTTTGAGGTGACGGTCCCACATGAGGAAGATGATGAAGATGAGCAAATCATACCTCATGAAGAAGTCATTGTTGATGATGGTAACGAACGTGCCCAAAGAGATGAGCTACCTCACTCTTTGGCTAGGGACCGATCAAGAAGAGAAACACGTGCACCGGATAGGTACATTCTCGGACATTGCTCATTGTTTGGCTATTGCAGAAGATGTGAAGTTTTGTGAGCCATCTTCCTATAAGGACGCGATTTCTTCCAAAGATTCGGGTGAATGGGTGGTCGCGATGAATGAAGAAGTTACAGCTTTGGAGAGAAATCAAACATGAACACTTGTAAAGCCACCAAAAGATAAGAAGGTCATGGGTTGCAAGTGGGTATATAAGAGGAAGGTGAACGAAGAAAATTCCGAAGGCTTTCGGTTTAAGGCGAAGCTTGTGCCTAAGGGTTAATGTGTAGACTTCGACGATGTGTTCTCTCCGTGGGAAAACATACCTCTATTCGTGTTTGCTCTCTGATTGCAACGAAGGACAGTGAGTTAACGCAATTGGATGTAACGACGACCTTCTTGCATGGTGACTTAGAGGAGCAAATTTACATGAGGCAACCAAGGTTTTGATATTATGGGGTAGGAGGACCATGTTAGCTTGTTGAAGAAGTCTCTTTATGGCCTTAAGCAATCAATCACATTGGAAATGGTATAAGAAGTTCGACTCTTTCATGGTTAGTATCGATTTCTCTCATTCTTACTATGATAATTGTGTTTATTTAAAGAAATTGGATGTTGGTGATTTCATCTACTTGTTGCTTTGTGTGGATGATATGTCGATTGCGACCGCTAACATGGGAGATATCAAGAGGTTGAAAGAGCAACTTAGCTCGGCATTTGAGATGAAAGATTTGGGGGCCGCTAAGAGAATCCTTGGTATGGAAATAAGGGATTGGCCTAACCGGAAGCTTTATCTCTCTCAAAAGAGTTTTGCCGAGCAGGTACTTCACCGGTTTGGTATGGAGAAAGCTAAAATTGTCTCAACTCATCTTGCGGCACATTTCAAGCTTTCGGCCACTTTGTGACTAAATCCGATGATGATAAGAAATATATGAAAAATGTTCTATATTCGAGTGCGGTTGGGAGTCTTATGTTCTTGTTCGTGGCACTTGACCCGACATTGCACAAGCCATTAGTATGGTAAGTAGGTACCTTTCTTGTCTCGGAAAAGGGCATTGGGAAGCTATATGAAAGGTATCGTTGGTGAAATAGATTTTTTGCTATTTGAAAGGTACCGTTGATACTCATTTAGAGTTTGGAAAGGGAAATGAGTCACTAACGAGTAATGTTAATTCAGATTGTGGAGGCAATCTTGTTAAGAGGAAATCTTTGACCATGTATATCTTTGCCCTTGGAGATTGTGCAATTAGTCTTCATCTACCATTGTACTCTCAACGACCGAGGCCGAATATGTGGCAATAATGTAGGGTATTAAGGAGGCACTTTGGGTAAAGGCGTTTGTGGGTGAGTTGTTGTTTTCGGTTGGCTATCATGTGGTGTTTTATGATACCCAAAGTGATGTCATTTGAAAAAAGACCGAATGCATCATGAAAGGACGAAGCATATCGATATCCGTTATCATTTCGTTTGAGACGTGGTCTCCATTGGTTCGATTCTTGTGAAGAAGATTGGTACCGAATCGAATACGACCAACATGCTCACCCACTTTCGATTGCCAAATTCAAGTTTGCACGAGTTTGGTGTCGGTTACCTTCTAGCTTTGCTAGATATTTAGTTTTCTTTTTCGTGCTAGTGTATCCGGTATATGCTAGGTTGTTTTGGTTTTGGGTCTATAGTTTTCTTTTTACGGTTGGGGCGCAACTGATCTCAAGGTGGAGATTGTTATGTTTGGGGCCAAGTTGCTTTTTGGCCCTTTGTGTGTTTCTTGGGTCAATTTACTTTAGGTATCTATTTAATATGTAATAGATAAAACTGAAAAAATGAGCACATCAGTTCAACGTGCTTGAACTGAGAAATTTAAAAGGTTCACATTTACCAGAAATTTGTAAAATAAACATTAATTGACCTATTTTACTAACATTAATCCCCACATATTCGACATTATTGGCCATTGTTGAGACAATTATTGATTTTGGTCTTGTCGATATTGGACACGCTCTCCGGGAGTCATCGAGTTTCTCTTATATTGGGTTAAATCTTTCCGAAGATAGAACGAGTTCTTTACTTCATTGAAGCACAACCCGGAGTTTTTTCCGCGAACTACTCATAATTCGAGAACTTTCTTGATGTTAAAAACTTGAGACTTGGTTGAATGAATGTAATGAATCTTGTGGTAGGAATGGACGGACTTTCCAACTCACTAGTGCAGAAGTTGGGGTATTATATGTTATTTAGTAGTTTGTAATCTAAATATAACACTAATATATCGTTAAATGGTTTTAATGCAAATAAGATAGTAAAAGGTTCAACAAGAAATCTTAACATATATTAACTCTCTCAACCTTAATATTCTGTTAACTTTAACCTAGACGGTTGAAGCACTTGATATCAGTGATGCCTTAGTTTTCGCTAAACATTAAGCGTGGAGTTCGATACGTATTGAGGGGGTTGTGCTGCTCTTACTAACTCCTTCGAAATGGAGTTTAAGATTCAATGATAATCGGCTGCGTTTGATCCGACGTTTTTTCACATTGAGAGATATTTTGACTTTATTTCGTACTCGTTTGTGGGTCGAGATTCTAAATGCTTTCCACGTTGTATAAGTAAGGATCTTGGTTTTAACCGAAAAGCTTATTGTTTCCCGCCTTCTCAAACCATGACAAATCTCGTGCAAGAATTACAACTTTATAAACCCGAAGCACTTAATAACAGTTAGTCAGGAACTAGAATCCTCTTTGAATCCTCGATTTGGAAAGGTCTTCTCTCTAAAACCGTCGTCTTCTTTTGTTGCCTGCATCATAAAATGAATAAATTGCGCGAATGAAGGAAATAATAGAATAACTGTGTCATGTTTATACGAAGTTACTAACCCACGGAGGCATTATTTCTTTTGGTCCAAGTTCCACGTGATTGCAGTACTTGCAAACCAACCCTTCCTCGTCTAGTAACGTCAGCTGGTGAGCCCCTCCACGACATCGACCTGATTGAGTTCGCGCATCTTTTTCGTCGACCTGCAGAGAAACATGTCCTGATTTATTCATATACAAAGACGCCGAAATATGAAGACTGGCTAATAAGAGATTTCACATCTCATGAATCTTGATTTGATGCGAGGCTGAAACTACGCGTGTAAGAAAACCTCGTGTAGTAAAACATACCGCTTATCAAACAACATTGCGCGTATAAAAAGAATAGTCATATAAGGAAATCAATAAAAACAGGTCTTAATTAAAGTGATGAGAGGTATCTTACCACCATTTCAAGGTTGTCGGCAATTTTTCTGTTTGATGGCACCCAGTGATCGTATAGGTCAGTCCACATGCCTTTCATCTCCTTATCGTAATCATTCTCCACCTCTTCTACAACCTCGTCTTCAAACCTGAACTTGTTCGGCAGAGAAGTGGTCATAGGGCCTTGGAGATTTTGACTTCGAGTTTCTGATTTATTTATCTCGTTGGTTTCCATTGTGGAAGTTTCCTCTAAAAGAAAAAAATCTATATATCAGATAAACCATAATCCGAGAAACTATTATAAACCCTACAAAGACAATTGAGAATAGTAATCCAAATTTATCAACGGGAAAGAAAATATATCACTAGAATGCATTTGCCGTACCAGAAGAAGAATATCCGTCGTTCCTAACAATAACTTCGTCGATCATTGCTTCAACGGAATTCTTTGAAAAACTCTGAAAAACAAAGAAGAGAAATAAATGATCAAATCTTAAACCCAACCAGCACCCAACATGTACCTTGCTTCATTTCCCTATTTATACTCGGAATCAATTGCATAAAAAATGATGACATGCTCCCGAGTTAATAATACAACATGCGGTATTTGTATGGTATTAAAAATTGCGCCCTGTTAATGCTTTCTAAACGACAACACGTATAATTGTCGCATTTGGAATTCAAACATGCTTAGTGTTAGTTAAATATCTTTACAGATTTAGAGGGAGTGAAATCGTAAAAAAATTTATAAGCTTAAAAATGCAGCATGCATATCATTATTTCTATATGTCACATCATTAACATTCATAATATAGTTCCGCCATTGTTATTTCCGTTGTTGAGTATCGAACAGCAAGCAGCAACAACGTGAATAAAGAAAACTTTCTCGAAAAAGGAAAAATTTCTCCGTAAAAAAAGACAAGTAACAAGTAAATAAAGAATAGACATTTCAATTACAAATGAAATCGTAAAGCAGTTTTTACCATTTTTCTCACGTTCTCCTCTTTTTTCAGCTGATAGTATTGATTAGCCGACTATGGAGCGCAATAATATAATCGTACTTGGTTGTGTGATTATGAGAAAGAATTGTTATAATTGGTGAGGATGAAGTAGATGAATGACCGATATTTATATAACTGTTATTATAAAAGTTATGTTGATTACATTGTAATATTATTGTGCTAGTCAAAATGCACGTGATATGAAGTAAGAAAAAGATATTACTTTCATATTACGTGCAGTGCATTTTGACTGTAATATAATCTTTATTTAATTTTAATAAATTGTTTTTGGTTTCCCAAAGTAAAGGATATATTTTAGCAAAATTTTGTTAAGAACTTCAGTCGATATTATTTAATGTAAACGGATCTTGACTAAATATAACATTTTATTACACTATTTAATTCTGATTTAATGAAGTGATTAAATTTTATGATACAAATGGACGTTGACTAAATATCAAACTTTAATATTTATTTATGATTTAATAAATAAGTTGAATGAAGGTTGATAAATCTCAAAATATATTTCAACAATATTCATCTATGATTAATGAAAACGAATAAACATGAATAGTAGAGAAATTGTGGTTGAAAATGACATTAAATTTTAATCTTAGTTTTGCTATTGTTAGATTTGGACCAAGTTGCTTTTTGGTCCGTTTTGTGTTTCTTGGGCCAATTTACTTTATGTATCAATTTAATATGTAATAGACAAAATTGAAAAAAAAAATTAGCACATCAGTTCAACGTGCTTCTCATCTCATTCGCACAGTGACCTTCTTAAGCACTTGAGTGAAAAACTTTTTGTAAACAATTGACTTTAAAAAGCATTTGCTAGTGTTTTCGTGAGTGAAACACTGTAATTAACGGACTTTAAAAGTTGTTGTGTTAGAAGTATATAGCTAGACGTAGCTAGGGTAGTACTTGTGTGAAAGTAACTCAACTTCTAATTATACATTCCTTGGGGGGGAAAGAAGGGGAGACGTAAGAGAGTTTTAACTCCAAACTTTCATAAACAAAGTCTTGTATGCAAATAAGCTCATTTACACACACACACACACAAAAACAAGTATTTAACAGTGGTAATTCCGCACCACTGTCACGTGATCGAGAGCAAAGTAAAGTGAGGATCGGATGGAGCTCCGTACTGATCCAAGTACTTAAGTACTAAGAAAATCAGTACTCAATCTCGCGAAAAGAAGAAATTTCCTAAGTGTTTATTCACCCCCTCTAAACACAGGTCCCCGATTCTAACAATGTGTCTTTGTTGGGTATCCCATGAATGTAAAGGGGTAGAAATTATGGAGTCCTACAACGTTCAAGTTTCTCATCTCAAGAGACATCACCTTTGACGAATCGGCGATAGTAAAAGCGAAGGACATTCGTTCCGAGCCGGTTGTGAAGGAGAATGAGAATGTTGAGAAAACTGTGGAGTTTGAGGTGACGGACCCACTTGAGGAAGATGATGAAGATGAGCAAATCATACATCATGAAGAAGCCATTGTTGATGATGGTGACGAACGTGCCCAAAGAGATGAGCTACCTCACTCTTTGGCTAGGGACCGATCAAGAAGAGAAACACGTGCACCGGTTATGTACATTCTCGGACATTGCTCATTGTTTGGCTATTGCAGAAGATGTGATGTTTTGTGAGCCATCTTCCTATAAGGATGCGATTTCTTCCAACGATGCGGGTGAGTGGGTGACCGCGATGAATGAAGAAGTTCAAGCTTAGGAGAGAAATCAAACATGGACACTTGCAAAGCCACCAAAAGACAAGAAGGTCTTGGGTTGCAAGTGAGTATATAAGAGGAAGGTGAACGGATCAAATTCCAAAGACTTTCGGTTTACGGTAAAGCTTGTGGCTAAGGGTTAAGGTGTAGACTTCAACGATGTATTCTCTCACGTGGGGAAACATACCTATATCTGTCTTTGCTCTCTTTGGTTGCAACGAAGGACTGTGAGTTAAAGCAATTGGATGTAACGACGATCTTCTTGCATGGTGACTAAGAGGAGCAAATTTACATGAGGCAACAAGGTTTTGAGGTTATGGGGTAGGAGGACCATGCTTGCTTGTTGAAGAAGTCTCTTTATGGCCTTAAGCAATCACATCGGCAATGGTATAAGAAGTTCGACTCTTTCATGGTTAGTATCGATTTCTCTCGTTCTACTATGATATTTGTGTTTATTTAAAGAAATTGGATATTGGTGATTTCATCTACTTGTTGCTTTGTGTGGATGATATGTCGATTGCGACCACTAACATGAGAGATATCAAGAGGTTGAAAGAGCAACTTAGCTCGACATTTGAGATGAAAGATTTGGGGGCCGCTAAAAGAATCCTTGATATGAAGATAAGGGATTGGCCTAACCGGAAGCTTTATCTATCTCAAAAGAGTTTTGCGAGAAGGTACTTCGCCGGTTTGGTATGGAGAAAGCTAAATTGTGTCAACTCATCTTGCGGCGCATTTCAAGCTTTCGGCCATTTTGCGACCTAAATCCGATGATGATAAGAAGTATATGGAAAAGGTTCGATATGCGAGTGCGGTTTGGAGTCTTATGTACTTGTTGGTGGCACTCGGCCCGACATTGCACAAGCCGTTATTGTGGTCTTTCTTGTCCCGGAAAAGGGCATTGGGAAGCGGTGAAATAATTTTTTGCTATTTGAAAGGTATCGTTGATGCTTGTTTAGAGTTTGGAAAGGGAAATGGGTCACTAACGAGTTATATTGATTCAGATTTTGGAGCCGATCTTGTTAAGAGGAGGTCTTTGACCGGGTATATCTTTACCCTTGGAGATTGTGCAATTTGTCTTCAATTTACCATTACACTCTCAACGACCGAGGCCGAATACATGCCAATAACGTAGGCTATCAAGGACCGCTTTGGCTAAAGGAGTTTGTGGGTGAGTTGTCATTTTCGGTTGGCTGTCTTTGAGGCCGAATACATACCAATAACGAATGCATCATGCGAGTACGAAGCATATCGATATCCGATATCATTTCGTTCGAGACGTGGTCTCCAGTGGTGCCATTCTTCTAAAAAAGATTGGTACCGAATCGAATACGGCCAACATGCTCACCAAGCCACTTTCGATTGCCAAATTCAAGTTTTGCACGAGTTCGGTGTCGGTTACCTTCTAGCTTTGCTAGATATTTAGTTTTCTTTTTCGTGCTAGTGTATCCGGTATATGCTAGGTTGTTTTGGTTTTGGGTATACAGTTTTCTTTTTACGGTTGGGGCGCAATTGATCTCAATGTGGAGATAGGTTCGGGGCCAAGTTGCTTTTTGGCCCTTTGTGTGTTTCTTGGGTCAATTTACTTTAGGTATCTATCTAATATGTAATAGATAAAACTGAAAAAATGAGCACAGCAGTTCAACGTGCTTCTCATCTCATTTGCACCGTGACCTTCGCAACTTAAACTTCTTCGTTATTTTGCACTTTTCATCTACCCAAAGCTTCTTAATCACATCAGTTATCTTGCTAGTAGTGATGCATGGATATCGCTTGAAATTAAAATGTTATAGACCAATGTATATTAAAATTTAAGTAAAAGAAAACTTAAGTGAATGAAAAATCTTACTTATAAATAGCATGCCATGACCGTTATAAAAACAAAACATGTATCTTAATCACTAGTAATTTGAATCTTACATTTATAAAATATTTGAATATAGCCTAAACAAGCAAAAACTTTTTGCGAAATTTAGAAGGTTCACATTTACCAGAATTTTGTAAAATAAACATTAATCGACCTATTTTACTAACATTAATCACCACATATTCAACATTATTGGCCATTGTTAGAAAATTATTGATTTTGGTCTTGTCGGTGTTTGGTGGGTGGCTCTACTCTGACCCGAACCTTATCAAAGTCTAAGCACTTGTTGGACACGCTCTCCGGGAGTCATCGAGTTTCTCTGATCTTGGGTTAAATCTTTCCGAAGATCGAACGACTTCTATACTTCATTGAAGCACAACCCGAAGTTTTTTTCTGCGAACTACTCAATAGTTCGAGAACTTTCTTGATGTTAAAAACTTGAGATTTGGTTGAATAAATGTAATGAATCTTGTGGTAGGAATGGACGGACTTTCCAACTCACTAGTGTGGAAGTTGGGGTATTATATGTTATTCAGTAGTTTGTAATCTAAATATAACACTAGTATATCGTTAAATGGTTTTAATGCAAATAAGATAGTAACAGGTTCAACAAGAAATCGTAATAGATATTAACTCTCTCTCAACCTTAATATTCTGTTAACTTTAACCTAAGACGGTTGAAGCACTTGATATCGGTGATGCGTTAGTTTTCGCTTAACAGAAAGCGTGGAGTTTTATACGTATTGAGGGCGTTGCGCTGATATTACTAACTCCTTCGAAATGAAGTTTATGATTCAGCGATAATCGACTGCGTTTTATCCGACGTTTTTCAAATTGCGAGAAATTTTGACTTTATTGCATACTCATTTGTTGGTCGAGATTGTAAATGCTTTCCACGTTGTACAGGTAAGGATCTTGGTTTTAACGGAAAAGCTTGTTTTCCGCTTCTCAAACCATGACAAATCTCGTATACGAAGAGATTTAGATGAAAATCTCGTATACGAATAGATTTAGATGAAATGAGATATATTACTCTACAAAGAAAAACAAATAACTCACAATTGCCAAAAAAAAAAAAGTACTTATTTCATACACTTGGCATTTTTATTATTTTATTTAAATGCACTCTTCAACCCCAAATAATAAATTAGACTTCCGCATTCAAACCCATCACAATATTGAGACTATTAATGTCAACATTGAAAAACGATAAATAAAATAGGCAAAATTATAAAATTAGGTCACTAAATATACATGTTTTCGTTTTTGGGTCACTGGTTTGATAATTGCAAAAGTAGGTCACTACTTTGTATGTGAAAACAATTTTGGGTCATGTTTCAATTTTAGGTCACTAAGTATATATTTTTTTATTTTTGGGTCACTATGTATACATGTTTCAATTTTATGTCACTATGTTTACGAAGTTAGCTACCAAATGAGTGACCCAAAATTGAAAAACATGTATACTTACTGACCCAAAATCGAAAAATATATACTTAATGACCTAAAATTGAAAACATGACCAAAATGTTTTCACATACAAAGTTAGTTACATACTTTTGTAATTATCAAATATAGTGATCCAAAAACGAAAACATGCATACTTAGTGACCTAATTTTATAATTTTCCCAATAAAATATTAAGAATACCCACATGTGGCCGTCCACACCGATTAGCACGAGAGAAAATTGACTAGTAAGTTTGTTGGGCCACTCCACACATCACCAATTGATTTTAGAATGAAATCTCATCAAAGTTGTGCGGTCCTCTCTCGTGTATGTAGGCCCATGTGCGGCCCCAACACATATTTTTACATGGTATTAGAGCGACAGATCGTGGAATTCGAAAAGAATGACGTTTCTCATCCTATCAATTAAAAACGTATATACGGCGGTTAGAAAAAACATAACCTTCATGTGCGATTTGAAGAAAAAAAAATGTGCTCATATGTGAGGGGAGTGTTATGAATACCTACAATGGCCGTCTCTGATGGATGCTGAAGTTATGGTGATTGAGCAAGAACCGAAACCGTCGGTACCGAGACCACTACTAAGAACTAGATCCCAGCTGGAGCAAGCCAGTACCGGAACAACGAAAAGGCACCTACCAAGGAGGAACAAGGTGCAGACAGTAGACTGGGAAGCATTGAATGCAAGACTGCGCTGAGTACTGGAGCAAAGCAGAAGACTTACCCAAAGAGGCAAAGCGGTACCCAGACGCAGAGTCAACACTGAGAGCCGCAATACCCAAAAGAGGCAAAGAAGTAAATGCTGCGAGAGTGGGCTCAGGCATTCAAATTGCAAGGGCTACTTCAGGAGCGCAAAGTATAAAAGGCCGAAGAACCTCAAGACGTAGATAGCGATTTTAATCACTTGTAATTTCTTTGTACGAAAGAAAAAGCTTTAAGCCTACGTTCTTGAGTGTTCTTATCTTCAAGTGTGCTTTGTAAACAAAAAACTGTAAAAAGCTGTTATAGTTAGAAGGTGTAGGTTGTACGCTAAGTAAACCATACTTTTAAGGGTGCCTTCCTGAGGGAAGAACGGGAGACATAAGAATTCATTAACACTCCGAACTTCCATAAACAATTTCGGTGTCAAACACAAACACAAACACACAAATCTATACTACGCGGTACTCAACAGTGATCTCTTCCGCGTCACTGATTGAATTGATTAAGTGTCATAACCCAAAATACACATAGTACCGAAACCTTTCGGTACTGAGAGAAACACTTAGAAAAATTAAGTAGTGTTCATTCACCCCCCCTCCCCCTCTAAACACTACCTAGTACCGACCCGATCCTATCAAGTGGTATCATAGCAGTCTTACTTCAATCAGACAATGAGTACCTACAGCAAGATGGCGATGTTCAACAGAGAGAACTTCCTGGAATGGAAGATAAGAATGGAGTCGCACATGTCAGCACAAAACGAGGATGTGGGATGTTGTCACTGATGGACCTCCCACTCTCCTCAAAATAAATCCAGTGCATGCTAGCGATGTCACACAACCTCAACAGATGCCCAAGGTCAAAAGCGAGGGTACTGACGCTGAAAAAAAGTTGATGAATCTCAACAAAGTGCCCAAGGATACATTGTTCAAGACCTTGGACACTGGAACCTTCAGACAAGTGATGCTGTGTAAAACAACTGGAGAGTTCTGGCGAAAACTCATCCAGATCTGTGAAGGGAATGAGAAAACCAAATAAAATAAACTCGTGGTTGCCATTCAAAAATACGACTTGATCAAGATGAAGATCGGGGAAACCATGACAGAATTTGAGGACCGTTTCACCACCATCATCAATGACCTCTCAGCACTTGGGAGAATAATCGAGAGCAGAGACATGCCCATAAAAGTCATTAAGGCGCTCCCTAGGGAATGTGACGTCAAGACAATGACCATGAGGGAGGTTAAGATCTAAGCAAATTACAGCTGCATGAACTTTTCGCCAACCTGGAGGTACGAATTTGAGCTTAAAACTCGAATGAAAGAAGTCACGTAGGTGCCACCAGTAAAAGCTCTGGCGGCAGCAGAAAGCACTTCAAAGTCAGCTGAGGACATGAGCGAAGAGGAGATGGCACTCTTCATAAAAAAAATTTGGACGATTCATGAAGAGAAATCAGCCCACTTACTTGCCGCAGTCGGGTAAGAAAAATACTAAAGACGACTCTAACAATCACGTTTGTTTTAACTGTGGCAGGAAACGTCACTTCATAGCCGACTGCAAGGAGCCCAGAAATGATAAGGTCAAAGAGGAAAGCAAGAAAAGGTTTCATTGGAAACCAAAGGCTCTTGTAGTTGAGGACAAGAAATGGGCAGAAACAGACTCTGACAACTCATAGTCAGAAGGAGAATCGAGCGACGATAAAGTCGAGTGCCTGATGGCATATATCGACGAGTGTGAGGTATTTGATTTCTCACAACCCGAATTTACTCGTGAAGACCTGATACAAGCCTTACATGAGATGACTAAGGAGTATCATAAACTCGCTACTCTAAAGAAAGTAGCGCCGGAACCGGAAATAATCCTCACCGGTACCAACATTGAAGAATTCACTAAAGCTAAAGCTGAAGTGATATCTCTGAGAGCCGAAAATGAATCTCTCAGAGAGAATTGTACCAAAACGAAACCCATTTTTCTAGACTTCCGCAAGATGTCTGAATCTTGGTCTGAGTCGTCAAGAAAACTCGAGACCTTGCAAGGTCTATCCAAAAATCCTAGCGATAGGACGGGTCTGGGATATAGCCCAGAGCCTCTGAATCCTATTCCCTCAACTTCTAAATTCGTCAAATTCGTTAAATCCTCAGAACCGATGGAAAAGAACGAATTTCGGTACCCATCCAATGAGAGGCGGAGCATATATGGACCATTCTATAAACCTAGATCCCAAAATGTTGTACCAATGATTCCCCAACCAAGACAGTCGGAATCCATGGGTAAAAGGGTAGTGCCTGAAACTCTTGGAAGGATAAACAGAAAACCTCAACATAAGCCTACTGAGTACCGGAACCGATTTCAGGAAAATTTCGGTACTCAATACAAACCTTAGAAATCTAAACCCAATAACACTCGGCACCTAGGTAGGGGAAAGACTCTACCTAGGATGCTCGTGGATCCAAGCACATGAAGGTGCTTCAAGGTTATCCAAATGTGGATACACAAACACTTACTTGGACATGGACCCAACCAAAAGAGGGGTACCATAAAACAACTCATCGCATGTATATGCTAAAGGGATTTGCAAGTCCAGTTGTTACTTATACAGTGGCTGTTGCAAGCACGTGACGGGGAACCGGAAATTACTCTCCGACATAAGACCATGTACAAGCCAAACAGTTACGTGGAGACAATGGGAAAGGTAAGGTCATCGGTAAGGGTAAGCTTACCTATGGCCACTTCACAATAGATAACATAAGTTGTGAAGAATCTACACTACAACCTAATTAGTATAAGTCAATTATGCGACACCAGATATTTATGTGATTTCAAAAAGGATAGATGTGAAGTCATCGACCGTTTTGGAAAAACGGTACTCATTGGCTTGAGAACCAATGGTACTTACATAGTAAGATGGAAAGAACAATCTGTGACGAAGCCAACCTGCCTGTTAGTTAAAAGCTCTAAAAGTTGGTTGTGGCACAAAATATTGAACCATCTAAACTTTAAAACGATATCCAAACTAAACTTTAATGTCTTGGTTCACGGATTACCAAAAGTACACTACTTCAAAGATAAGACATGCACCGCTTGTCAACTTTGCAAGAAGTTAGATCTACCTTCAAAAGCAAAGGGAAGATAGCGTCTAAGCGCTGCCTAGACCTACTGTATATGGATCTGTTTGGTCTTATACCAGTACCCAGCTTAGGAGGAGCCAAGTATACTCTAGTTGTCATTGCTGACTACTCAAAATATACTTGGGTAATGTTCCTAAGATCTAGGATCAAACCCCTTCTATGTTGATCAAATTACTGAAAAGTGTTCAAAATGGGCAAAGTTCTAAGATCAACACTATAAGAAGTAACCGCGGTACTGAATTTTTAAATTTCATATTTAACACCTATCTTAAGGACCATGGCATTCGTCATGAGTTATTTGCTTCCAGAAACACCACAGCAAACGGAGTCGCCGAACGAAGGAACCGCACACTGAAGGAAGCAGCTAGGACCATGCTGGCGATGCTGATATCTCTCAGAAGTTCTGGGCGGAAGCAGTCAATATCGCATGCTATAATCAGAACCGCTCGATGATCTGCAAGAATCTAGGAAAGACTCCATATGAAATCTGGACAGGGAACGTCCCCTCAGTACGCTACTTCAAAACCTTCGGGAGCCGATGTTATATCCACCTCAACCGGAGTCATCTGTCATCATTCGAGAATAGAGCCGATAAAGGTATATTTGTGTACTCCGCTGTAAGTAAGGCTTACAGAGTATTCAACAACAAGACGCTATCCATTGAAGAATCCGCTCATGTCATCTTAGAGGAATCTCAAGAAGAAGACAGTTCACCAACAAATATCAATCGTCTAAGTGAGCTCTTAGAAAATGCACACCAAGAGAAATCTAGTGATGAGGAAGTTCAGGGTCCAAAACTGAACGATGAACACGGAGAGATGCTAACAAGGTCTGTAGAAATCTCGAAGAACTGAGTATCGATTCATCTCCGGTGCCCAGTCCCGAAGTGCCACTGGAAAGTCCCACACTCATCTCTAATGAACTTAACGTAATATCGGAAGAATCCAGTATTGCTCCCACAAATATGGGAGATGCACCAAATGAGGGGGAATGCATTAAGTGGAACAGGACAAACTTAATCACCCCTCGGATCTAATCATGGGTGATCCCAAGGCACCAATGAAGCTCGACGATCACTCCAAAATCTCTTTAGCTATGCATTCATATCTCAATCACAGCCTACGAAGATTGATGAGGCGTAAAAGGATGATAACTAAGTTGCGACTATGCAAGAGGAACTGAATCAATTTGAAAGAATGAAGTTTGGACATTAGTTCCTCACCCCACACAAACGATAATCGGTACCAAGTGTGTTTTTAAAAACAAGGTCAATGAAGATGGTCTTGTTGTGAGAAACAAGGCTAGATTAGTCGCTCAAGGATTCGGGCAAGAAGAAAGCATTGACTACGATGAAACATTCGCCCCGGTGGCCAGGCTAGAGGCAATAAGGATATTTCTAGCCTATGCAGCCTACAAGGACTTCAAAGTATATCAAATGGACGTCAAGAGCGCTGTCCTAAATGGAGTTCTGTCTGAGGAAGTCTATGTAGCTCAACCTCCCGGTTTTGAAGATCATGAGAAACCGGATCATGTGTACAAGCCCAAGAAAGCACTTTATGGCCTAAAATAAGCACCCAGATCTTGGTATGAAACTCTTACAGGGTTGCTGGTTGATCACGGTTTCACCATAAGAGTTGTCGACAAAACCCTTTTTCGATTGACCAAAGGAGAACACCTCTTACTGGTGCAAATCTATGTGGATGACATAATATTCGACTCCACGGAACCTAAGCTTTGTAAGAAAGTATCGAAACTCATTCAAGACAAGTTCAAGATGAGTATGCTGGGAGAACTGAATTTCTTCCTAGGGCTTCAAGTCAAGCAAATGAGTCAAGGAATATTTATAAATCAACAAAAGTACACCTTAGACCTACTGAAGATATTTGGACTTGAAGATTGTTCACCAGCAGCAACTCCCAGTTCTTCAATTAAGCTCAACAAATACAAATCTTGTACTAAGGTAGAAACAACCAAGTACCGAGGACTAATTGGGTCCTTGATGTATCTAACAGCAAGCAGACCAAACATCATGTACAGTGTATGTCTCTGCGCTCGGTTTCAATCAGATTCAAGACAGTCACTACATAGCTGTCAAACGCATTCTCAAGTATCTCAAGGGTACGACAAACGTAGGACTGTGGTACCATAAGGATCTTCATTTTCACTATACGGGTACACAGATGTTGATTATGCCGGTTGCAAACTGGATAGAAAAAGCACAAGTGGTACATGTCAGTTCCTTGGAGACAGACTGATCTCTTGGTTCAACAAGAAACAGACCTTTATCGCCACATCAACAGCTGAAGCCAAATATCTAGATGCTGGTAGTTGCTGCTCACAAATACTTAGGATCCAGCATCAACTCAAGGATTATGGGATAAACGAGCCAGAGACACCCATATATTGCGAGAACACAAGTGTTATTGCCATATCACAAGTTCCGGTCCTCCACTCAAGAACTAAGCACATTGAGACCAGGCACCACTTCATCCGTGATCATGTAATCAAGAAGAATGTTTGGAGCATGTACGAACTGAAAAGCAAGTCGCTGACTTATTTACCAAGTCATTCCCTGAAGTCAAGTTCGTTATCTTCAAAAACGCCCTTGGCTTACTTGACTTATCAAGCAACTGACTGCTCAAACTATTTCTGCTTGTGCCTGAGTACCGGAGACGATATTCCAAAGAAAAGAGGACCATAGAAAATTGAGGTTTCATGGGTAGTACCGATTCAGGAGGGATGTTTTGGTACTCATCAAAGGAAAATAATCAGACAGCTACTTAATACCGAAAACAAGAGTATGGAACTGGTTTAGTTCTCCATAAATGAGATAAACCAAGTCTGAGACACGGGCCGTCAGTCCGAGGAATTTTCTCAGAGTAGTCAAATCGTCTGACAGCATTAAATGTTGTCCCATCACTTTATCCCGCCCATTTATCTCTACTTATACGCATGAAACGTCACACTTACCACTTACGTTTCTCAAAGCCTCAAAACCCTAACTCTCAAACGCTCTCAAATCTCAAACCCTAATCTTCAAAACTTCAAACTCTTACCCAGAAATTCATAAATGGCCGATCAACCTTCAACCTCTTCTACTCAAAATCCCTCAGAATTTATGAGGGTGGCCGTAAAGGTCGATGTCTTGGAACTTATGAGTTCAAGCGACGGAGAAGTTCATCAGATGGCGCATGTATAATGGACGCCGACCTGGCGACATTTCTGGACAACGAACGTAAAATCTTCACAGATCACGTTTGCGAGTTCATCACCAATGTCGTCTTCTCCTCAGACACTCGGATCTTCAGTCGCTTCCAAAATCGCGACGTCGAAGTCACCAAGGAGTGGTTCGTCGAGGAATTCGACTTGCCAATAGTGGGACCGGCCAACCTTCGCGAGGCCATAGGCGACATACGGGAAGACCTAAAGCCACACATGTCCCTGAGTGGAGCCACCTTCAAGGACTCTGACAGAAAGGCGATATTGAAGCCCGCGTACCGTCTTCTCCACGACATAGTGGCGAAAGGGCTGCTTGGGAAGGCTGGAACATTCGATATGCTCACTAGTGAGAAGATCAACGCAATGGTGGCCATTCTCACCCACACAGGGCACCATCGTCTTCAGCGCCTTCCAAGCCACCATTAGGGCTAAGTCCAGACTGATCAAGAATTTCCGTCCCCAGCTCAACCACATACTGAAGAAGAAGATAGAGGGGGACCTATTCCGGAACTTAGCCCGACGGGACTACCTCTCCATGAGCGAGTGATTGGTCTCCACTCGGTACCGAAGGTAGCACTTCCTTCTCCAACTAAGGGGACGAAAAGAGCGGCTGCCACCAAGTCCAAATCCAAGGCACCAACCGCGCAACCCAAGAAGAAGAAGCTTGTCTCCCGCAAGGAGAAGACTCTAGATGTAATCTCACAGCCAGAATCGGAACCCGTGCCACTCTAGACTGTGTCGGGTCCGATGTTTGCAGAAGATCCCGCTGCTGAAGAACCAACCTCTCCAGTTCTAACAGAAATCTTCTGTAGCCTCACTAGAGCTGGAGAGGGCACGAGGCAAGCAGGCGGAACCGGTTTTACGAGTGAATCTACTCTGGCGGTTCCAAGAGGGGGCCAAGATGATGCCGCTGCCACCGAAGAGGTCCCAGTACAGCCAGCACCGGCTGAGGATCGACCCGAGGCGGTGGCCCGGACAGCAATTCTGGGCATCGTCATCAGGAAACCCACTGCGACGCCATCCAAGAAGAGAAGCGCGTTGGGAAGGAAAAGATGCCCCGCTCCAGCCCTCGTCATTCCTCCTACACCAACACGGTCCTGAGCGCAGCTGAAGCTCACATTGAAGAGGTTAAACCGTAGTTCTTCAAGATTTTGAAGAGTGGTGGAATGTGCGAGTCGGGATGGCACTGGCCAACATCTCCAAACGCACAGCCGACAGTGCCATGGCCATTAAGAACCGGATGTTGAAGCGTCTTGGATTAGAGTCACCTATAGCTCTAATCCAAGGTCGGAGCTCTTAGAGGTGCACACTCAACTGCACGAGATTACTCGTCTCTTCAACAACGAGAAGCAGCCTTCGAGCCCAACCACAAAGAAGCCCGACGCGAAACGAAGATACTCAAGCAGCGTCGGGCGGAGACTGTCACACTGCAGTCGAGGGTGGGGGTTATACCGGCTGAGTTACAAATACGGGGACCGCTCAGCTCTGTAGCCCTTAGTACCTATGGAACCGGAAGGGTAGGGACATGTCAGACATCGGCTGGGAGTCCTCAAGACCAACCTTCTACACGCCAAGTACTATCTTCGGTTCCAGCTTCTCCAAGGGAAACCGTCTCGGTTCTCCCCGGTACGGCAAGTGAAGCAGAACAACCAGCTCAAGTTCTGCAAGAGGCTACATTGAGCTCCCCACGGGCCCAAGAAGCCTCTTAATAGCAAAGCTCAGCACCGGCTGTTGAACCTTCGGTCCGGCCATCACCTCCGTCGACGCCTGCGCTCCAACTGCTCCTCACTTATCAAGAGGGCGTTGATGATGCTCCCAAGTTGCCTTCAGTCCATGAAGTGCAAGGAGCATCAGAGGCCGGCACAACCGTTCCACCTGCTGCAGAGGTCACCCCGCCACCACAAGTCAGAATCAAGAGCGGAAAGTAACCCGGACACCGCAGCCCATCGCGTCCGCACCCTCCTCATCTCGTCCGCACCCTGGACTCCGTCAACACAACTCACGTGGAGTCATCTATGTATGGCGCACCGATCGGGAGCTCAGCAAAATCAAGCACAAGCTGAGAGACTCTGCAAAGTCCACCAAGGAGGTGCTCCATAAGGTGGACACGATCGCTGCAAGCTAGGCGGAGCTGAGGATTGGCCTCACTGAAGTCCGGGAGAGTGTGTCGGATAAGTCAAGGTTCTCTCCACACAACTCGCTGCCATCGTCGAGCATCTGGCAGCTCAAAGCGATACCGGATCGATGATTGCCAAAAGGGGGGAAGGACAGAGAGGGAAGAAATGCGGCGGTGGAAGCGCTAAGACTGGCACCAGAGAGCAACCAACACAAACACCGGCTCCGGTTCCCGAGTCCTCGACAGCAGTCCCAGCTCCGGTACTGCCAAGGGCTCAAACCGGAGGATCATTATCAACGGCTCTGTACCAAGGCGTGAGGTATACGGACATCAATGAAGAAGAAACAAAGTCATCGCTCTGATGATACCGGATCAAGATCTCTCACCCGTGTGCCGACAAGGAAGAGTAGAGGCTCGAGTTGGACCGCTCGAGCGCATCTACCATGCAACCGGGCTAGGGAACATCGCAGCCTCTCTCACTAAAGATCATCTAAGTGAAGTTGTTCGGCTTCGCGACATCAAGATCTCATACGCCAAGGCGATCAAGCAAAAGGAGCTCGGGAAGATCGCCAAGGAGAAGGAGAAGAGAGGCTGAGGACCGGACAGACAGCTCTCTGATGAGCCTGACTTGGGTTGTCAATCACCAAAAAGGGGAATTGATGGATGCTGAAGTTTTGATGATTGAGTAAGAATCGAAACCGTCGGTGCCGAGACCACTACTAAGAACTGGATCCCGACTGGAGCAAGCCAGTACTTGAGCAACGACAAGACACCTGCCAAGGAGGGACAAGGTGCAGACAGCAGACTGGGAAGCATTGAATGCAAGGTTGCGCTGAGTACTGGAGCAAAGCAGAAGATTTACCCAAAGAGGCAAAAGCGGTACCCAGACGCAGAGTCAACACTGAGAGCCGCCGTACCCAAAAGAGGCAAAGAAGTAAATGTTGCGAGAGCGGACTCAGGCATTTAATTTACAATGGCTACTTCAGGAGCGCGAAGTATAAAAGGCCGAAGTACCTCAAGACGTAGATAACAATTTTAATCACTTGTAATTTCTTTGTGCGGAAAAAAAAAAAGCTTTAAGTGTGCTTTGTAAACAACGGACTGTAAAAAGCTGTTGTAGTTAGAAGGTGTAGGTTGTACGTTAAGTAAACCATACTTCTAAGGGTGCCTTCCTGAGGGAAAAAGGGGAGACGTAAGAGTTCATTAACACTCCGAACTTCCATAAACAACTTCGGTGTCAAACACAAACACAAACACACAAATCTATATTATTCGGTACTCAACAGTGATTTCTTCTGTGACACTGATTGAATTGAACCCAAAATACACATATTACCGAAACCTTTCGGTACTAAGAGTTAAACACTTAGAAAAATTGGATATGCCCTCACCATCTATTACTTTGCAAAATAATAATAATAATAATAATAATAATAAGGAAAACTTACATTTAAATACCTATTAGAATAAAAAAATATCAATTCAGTCCCTTGTTAAAAAATTTTTATATGTAGGTACCTAGTTGAATAAAAATTTTACAAGTACCCATTTGCCGAAGGTAAAACATACAAGACATTAGGTACCATAAAGAAACGTTGTGTGGTACCTAATAGAGTGAAAAACGATACATACTAAAGCGAACAAAATGTACATCATATAAGGACTTTATGTACCATAAAAAAGCATTTTGGTACCATGCAAACTCGTGATGTGGTAAGTAACATATATATAAAAAGGTACGTAAAGAACTGAAAAAAGGTACTTCCGGCCAAATGAGTACATATGTGTAAAAACTTTTTCCTACTAGGTACTTGCATCTAAAATTTATCCGATATGGGACGGAATTGATATTTTTTTATACAAAGATGTATTTTTTGGTAGTTTCACCTAATAATAATAATAATAAAGAAACCCATCAATTCATAACGATATGTATCGTAGGTTTGTTGATTATTATTACGATCTTTTTTCGGATAATTATTACGATCTCAACAATGGAAAATAAAAAGAAATATATTCTTTTTTTTCCTATACTGGTATGCATGTACGACACATAGAGGCATGCGTGGCGTCTCTTCCCAACATAACAGCCTCGTACGACAGATCGTCACATATATAGAGACCATATGGACCAAATTCATAAATCAACCATATACTTTAGTAAAGCATATATTGAATTATTAAAAGAATAGAGAAATGCACACCGCGAAACAAAAAGTGAGCGACGCCGCGGCTTCAGCTCAAGAGCACGTTGAAATCCTTCAAGCCAAAGCACAAGAAAAGGTAATCATCAAGCTAATTAGTTATTAATTGTTCTATCCCTGATATATTCTTTATTTGAGATTTATATTTTATTTAAAGATTGCAAAAAAAATTATAGTCATTTGAAATGTTTGTAACTCGACCCACCGGGGTTTTCTTGCTACTGTGAAAATGATTCGTAGTAAGAGATGGATTAAATAAGCTATTTAATTCATATATATAATAACTAGGTCGAGAAAGCCGAGGCGAGGACATCGGCAGAGAAGGAGATGGCTCACGAGCGTATGAAGATCAAAGAAGCCGAAGCCAAATTGAAGTTGCACCAAGCAAAGGCCCAACACGTGGCTGAGAAGGCTCACCACCACCAGACACCGTTTGGTGCGGCCGAGCCACCACCCACCGGTCCTGTGGCACCAGCGACTGGTGGTGGTGTTCCTCCTTATCCGCCGGCTGGTGGTCAGTATCCTGCTGGTGGTGGTTGGACTCATATGAAGTGATCTCTAATTTGCTATGCGTGGTTTCCATTCCATGTGTGATGAGATTTCGAATTAATGTTTTTATTTTCTCTGTTTTGTTGTGTGAAGTGTTGGATTTTTATTTGTCTAGGAAAGAACTCTCGTCGTCATATTTTTATAAGATACTTTAATTCGAAAAATCAGGAACAAGCACCACTATTGTGCTATTTGTCTAATATTAAACGCTATTGCGCAAGTAGCGTTTTGTCATATTTGTCTAATTTTAAGAAATTATGCAGCATTAATGCTTTCTATTCCACATCGTTATCTCATTGGAAAAAAACGTTTTGAGAATTGTAACCCCATCTGAAATCGAACACTGTATAATCTTTATAGACAAAAGGTTAAAATTCTTCATAAACCCACAAATTAGTAATTCCACTGGATAACTGTTGATATTCTTTGTCCCACATCGAAAAATTAACTTCATCGACTCAATATATAAATCAAAGAAGTCACTTCTCTTAATACCAATTGGTTTTAGAAAGGAACTCTCGATTTAACATGGTATCAGAGCGGATTATTTGCGTGTTATCACGCCTGTTTGATTCACCGCCACCCGATTTGATATGTCCACGTGTTAGCCTTGAATCGGCCACACGTGAGGGGACGTGTTGAGATTCTTTGTGCCACATCGGGAAATTAACTTCACCCGACTCAATATATAATGATTCTATATGAGATCGTCTATTCTAATTTTGTTCGTCGGTTGTAATTTGGTGTTTTCATCTGGTGTTTCTAATTTGGTGTTTCAATCTGGTGTTCCATTCACTAGATTGTGACAAGTGTTAACTTCAGCTGATTTTTGTACACGCGTAACAATTCTGTAATTAGAACACCAAATAGATTCAGAGAAACCAAACTAGCAACAAAGGGTATCCCTAAAAAAATTTAAGACCGTCGTTCCCGTCCAAAGATTTTGTACTAAATGAAACATTTCATACAAAGTGGAAACAGAACAAGATTTGGCTCCTGCGAGAAATTAAAAATTCACTAAAACATCAGCTCCACCATGCAGCAGCATAAAGGTAGATAAATATATATACACTAATGATCAACACAGCCCAGATTCTTCAAAGAAAAAAACATGTAATAACGAGATAGGTACATAGATATATAGATACCTCGACTTTTTTTTTTCTTTTCAAGAGGTGAGTCCAAACGTCTCGATCAAATTTACTTCTTTTGGCTGGTTAATGATCTTCTCGAACATCCCCTTCAGCCTCGGATTCCTCACCATGTGCTCCAATAATCCATCCTCTATACCCGCCGGAGCACCACCACCACCACCACCACCAGAGCACGACCGTCCCTTCTCCTCCTCCGACGAGGTGAACACCAGCTCTGAAAGCCTCTCCTTCTCCACCTGCCTACAATACTTATCCGCCTCCGTCGTCCCCAGCGTCATCAAATGATACGTGTACACCATCTTCCTCTGCCCGATCCGATACGCCCTACAAATCGCCTGCCTCTCCACCGAATGCTTCCATGTTAGAAAGAACTCACGCGAACACAGTGAACACGATCTTGTTTTGGTGCAACTGAAATCGACTTGCTTTTCTGTAGTCTTTTTACTGCTTAAATAGAAGTTTACATGGAAACTAATGAATGCCTACAATCAGGCCACTAATTAGCCTAAACTAATAAGGAAAACACAATCACCTCCTAAGTTAAGTATATTCTCCTAAACTAAGTCTAAGCTAATCAAGGAAAGTGAATCACAAGGATTATTCCTACAATCTCTTCCTAAGCCTTGTGTCCACCGTTGATGTCGATTAGGCCGATCTTACCCCGTAGCTCATGAAACTTGGTCCTTCCAAGCGGCTTCGTCAGAATGTCGTCCAGCTGATCCTCGCTTCTGATGAATTCTACATCAATCAAGCCTTCTTCTGCAGCCTCCCGGACGAAGTGATATTTCACTCGAATGTGCTTACTCTGTCCATGGAGTACTCGATTCTTGATCAAAGCAATGGCGGACTTATTGTCCACCCTCAGCATTGGTACTCTTGTTGTTGTTCCCTGCACCTCAGACAACACACGAGCGAGCCACAATGCTTGACAAGCAGCGTTAGCAGCTGCTATATACTCTGCCTCACAGCTGGACTGAGCCACCACCTTCTGCTTCATGGATTGCCAGGAGATCGGGCTGCCACTGAGGAAGAAAATCACGCCAGTTGTGCTTTTACTTGCATCAACATCCCTGCGTAATCACTGTCGCTGAAGCCTGTCAGATAAGGCTCCTCCTTCTCCCTCTTGCCGAACCAGAGTCACCAATCTTGGGTCCCGGCCACATAGCGCAGGATGGGCTTCACAGCTGCGAGGTGATCCTCGCGTGAATCTTCCAGGAACCGACTCACATAGCCAACCGCAAACGCTAGATCAAGGCGACTGTTGACCAAATACCTTAAGCTCCCAACGACGCTCCTGTACGCCGTCGCATCGACCGGCGGCTCTGTGCTGAGCTTGCTCAACTTCAAGCACGGATCCATAGGCACGTGACAGGGGTTATACCCTGCCATGTGCCGCTCTTCTCCAGGATCTTGCCGCCGTAGGCGCCCTGGCTCAGCTAGATCCCCCTCGCGCCTTACTTCACTTCAATGCCAAGGTAGTAGTGAAGCAGGCCGAGGTCACTCATCTTGAACGCGGCTGCCATCTCCTCCTTGAATGACTTGATATCGCCGCCGTTCGAGCTGGTGATCACGAGGTCATCGACATAGACCCCGATCACCAGCTGCTTGCCATCGTTCTGCCTGATGTAGATGGCGTGTTCCGACGGGCTCTTCCTGAAGCCGAACGACAACAGCGTGCTGTCCAGCTTCGCGTTCCATGCGCGCGGCGCTTGATGCAGCCCGTACAGCGCCTTTCGGAGCTTGAGCACCTTGTGCTCCTTGCCGGTGATGACAAACTCCGGCGGCTGCTCGACGTAAACCTCCTCCTCCAGGTCTCCGTTCAAGAACGCCGACTTGATGTCCATGTGGTGCACCTCCCACCCTTCGTGCGCCGCGAGGGCGATGATCAGGCGCACCGAGTCCAGCCACGCCACCGGCGCGAACACTTCGTCGTAGTCGATGCCGTTCCGTTGTGCGTAACCCTTCACCACAAGGTGCGCCTTATGCTTGGACACCGCCCCGTGGTCGTCCCCCTTCACCTTGAAGACCCACTTCAAGCCGATCGCCCGGCGGCCAGGCGGAAGGTCGGCGAGGGACCACGTCCGGATGTCCTCAATCGAGTCCATCTCCTCCATCATCGCCTTCCTCCAGCTGGGGCTGCGTTTCGCCTTGGCAAAAGTCGCAGGTTCGTCGGAGCTCATGGCATGGAGCTCCTCCGCCACCAGTGCCCGCGGTGCGAAGCCACGCGGCGAAGCTGGCCCGATGATGTTGTCGATCCTCCGAAACCGGAGGGGAGCGTCGTCGTCGTGGTCGGTGTCCAGGTGCTCGCCTGCCTCGCTCGGCGGTGAGGCGAACTCCACATCCTGTGACTCGCCGGATCCCGCTGGTATAGCGCCTCCGCCACCACGAGGCAATGCCGGCGGTGTCAGCTCGCCCTCCTGAGTTGCACTTCCAGGCGGTCCCTGGTTCGCGATGGAGTACTCCACCGTGAACACGTCGTCGTCGCCGTTCGGCTCGCCATCGACTTCTACAGAGCCCCAAATCCACTGGGCTCCCTCGTCGAACACCACGTCGCGGGTCACGTGGACACGCTTCGTGACAGGATCGTATGCGCGGTACGTCTTGGAGCCTCGCTCGTAGCCGATGAAGATCATCTTGCAGCCACGATCCTCGAGCTTCTTCAGATGCGGCGTCGTGTTCCGGACGTAGACGATGCAGCCAAATGTCCTCAGGTGATGCACTGTCGGCTTCTTCCGATGCCACGCTTCGAACGGCGTCATGCCGTCCACACTCTTCGTTGGGCATCGGTTGAGAATGTATACCGCGGTGGTCACGGCCTCGCCCCAGAACCACCCCGGCAGCTCTTTCGCCTTGAGCATACTCCTTGCTGTCGCCACCACCATCCCATTCCTTCGCTCGACCACGCCGTTCTGCTGTGGGCTGTATGGTGCGGTGTGCTGGCGATGTATCCCTTCTCCCGCAGTACTCCGCGAACTCGATCGAGGTGAATTCGCCACCACGATCGGTCCGGAGCACCCCCAGTTCAGCCCGGACTCCCCCTCTGCCCGTGCTTGGAGTTCCTTGATGGCAGCCGCGGCACGTGCTTTGAAGGGATCGCGGCTACCCACATGTATCGGCTGAGGTCGTCGACGAGCAACAAGAAGTACTTGTTTCCGCTTGGGGTCGCTGGCCTAATCGGCCCGCACAAATCGCCGTGCACAAGCTATGGTCGCTGCTTTGCGCGGTACTCTGCTTTCGCCGGAAATGGGGTGCGCCTCTGCTTCCCAGCTAGGCATGCGTCGCACAGCTGGTCCACCTGCCCGATCTCTGGCAGGCCGCGCACCAGCTCCTCCCGAGCTAGCTTCCGAAGCGCCGCCATGTTGACATGACAGAAGCGATCATGCCAGCGCCACGCCACCTCGTCGCCGCGCCCCCGCACCGCTAAGCACGTCGGATGTGCTATCTTGATCCGGAGCAGGTACAGGCGGTTCGCCTCGCGCGTCACCCTTGCCAACAGTTGACCGTCGAGCTCCCGAATCCGCATCACGCCAGCATCGATGTCGATCTTGAAGCGGACCTTGTCGAGCTGGCCCAGGCACACGATGTTCGTCGTCAGTCGGGAAATGAAGTAGACCCCGGCGAACGATCGGAGCTCCCCGTTTTTGCACACGAAGACGACGGTGCCCCGTCCTTCAATCCGCGCCACCGAGTCGTCGCCAAAGCGCACGGTGCCGCGCACCGCCATGTCGAGTTTTGAGAAGGCGGCCCTGGCTCCAGACATGTGATTGGTTGCCCCCGAGTCCAGGACCCACGTCTCCGCCTCGCGTTCCTCTTCTTCCCCGAGCTGTGCGAACACCTTTTCTTCGCGGATCTCGATCTGGGCCAAGGACGACGCCTGCCCAGATCCGCATCCTCCATGCTGATGCAATTCTCCCAGCGGCGCCGGATCAGCCCTGGCTAGCGGCTCGACAGCCGATAAGGGCGGCGCCGACGAAGTTGTCGTAGATTGCGGCATCAGTGGGGCGAGAGTGGGGGAGCACCTTGCGAGACAGAGTGAGGCCTCCTCCTCATCCTGTAATGCATGGGTCTGCTCCTTCTTGGACCTCGACCGGCACTCCCGGGCCCAATGGCCCAGCTTCCCGCACCGGCGGCACTCGTCGCCAATGTGATCTGGCCCACTAGACGACCCGCCAGCACGCCCACGACCGCGTCCGCGTCCGCGTCGACCGCCTCCCCTGTTAGAGCTACCGCCGCGGGAGTGGTTCTCCGCCTTCCGCTTCTTCCGCCGCGCGTCCCACTCCTCCTCAGTGAGATACAGCTTGCCCTCATGCTGTAGTGACGCCGGCGGTCCATCCAGCTCTTCCTCCGCCTCTTGCAATCGCCCGGTGAGATCGGCGACCGTCATGGTGGATGGATCGAGCAGCGTCTTGATCACAATCGCGATCTTCTTGAAGCGGGGAGGCAGACTCCGTAGCATCTTGGCTACGATTTCCTTGTCCTTCACCTCATCCCCCAGTGTGGTGAGGTGCGCCGCCATGCCATTGAGGCGCAGCGCGAACTCCTCGACGGTCTAGCCGTCGTTGAACGTGGCGAGGTCGAATTTGCGACGCAGTTGCTGCGCCGTTGCCTTCTTCACATGATCATCCCTGATCCGCATGGTCGCGATCGCGTCCCAGGCCTCCTTGGCCGTCTCCTTGGAGCCGATCGCCGACACCATTTCGGGCGGGACTAGGGGTGGGCAACGGGTATCGGGTATCGGGTACCCGAAACGACCCGATCGGGTTTTTACCCGATCGGGTCGGGTACCCGAAATATTATCGAGTATCGGGTAGTACCCGATACCCGACATTAAAAAGTAGGGTCGGGTATCGGGTAGCAAAATGCTACCCGAATTACCCGATCGGGTACCCGAAAATGAATTAAAAATTAAAAAAATTATGAAAAAAATAGTATAATTAATTTCTAGTAGTCATAAAATAATTAAGAATGATATAAAATTAATAATTTCTCCTCATATTACAAAATTTCAAAGAGAAAATATATATAAAATATCATAAATATTATAAATCGTACTAAAATATTAATGAAAAATAATTAAAATTTAAATCGGGTACCCGATACCCGACCCGATGTATACCCGACAAAATCGGGTACCCGATTGTCGGGTACCCGACATACATAGGGTCGGGATCGGGTAGGAAAATCACTACCCGCCCTAGCCGGGTACCCGACCCGAATTACCCGAACCCGTCAAATACCCGACCCGCGCCCACCCCTAGGCGGGACCGCGCTCACCAGCGCATCGAGCGCCATCATGTCTTCCTGCTCATCGGCAGTGCCCTTCTCAATGGCGTTCCATAGTGCTCTCGCCTTCAATTTCACCTTCATCATGAGCGCCCAGTCAGAGTAGTTGGTCTTGGTGAGAACGGGGTAGCTATTCCCGCCGCCCACTTCATGAATCACTCGCTGGATCACGGTGCCAGAGGCATCGGCTTTCTTGCTTCCATCGCCTATGGTCCCTGGATGAACTCGCTCTGATACCAGTTGTTAGAAAGAACTCACGCGAACACAGTGAACACGATCTTGTTTTGGTGCAGCTGAAATCGACTTACTTTTCTGTAGTCTTTTTACTGCTTAAATAGAAGTTTACATGGAAACTAATGAATGCCTACAATCATGCCACTAATTAGCCTAAACTAATAATGAAAACACAATCACCTCCTAAGTTAATATATTCTCCTAAACTAAGTCTAAGCTAATTAAGGAAAGTGAATCACAAGGATTATTCCTACATTCCAAAGCACGTCCAACAGCACCACCCTCGATGCCTCCACGAGGCTGATCCCCTCCGAGCAGCACCTCGTCGACGCCAGCATCACCTTCGACTCGCTCATCGGGTCGTTGTACACGTTGATCAACATTTGCCTCTGCTTCTGATACAACGAGGCCTGCATGTGGAGTATCTCCCTCCCCTCGGCCCATCGAAAGGCCTCAGGATCCCGGCCCGCTCGTCGTCGTCCTCGCTGGCGCCGGCCTTCTCCTTTTGCACGTCGGCTTTCTCGAACAGGCTGTAGCTGATCCCGAGGACGCTCCTCCTCGTGTCCCATGCGTAGAGCTTCATCGTGCGGAGGAACTCCATGTTGTGGCATTTGTTGACGATCCCTCCGAGTCCCGCCTCCGAGAGCTTCATGGTGATGCGGTTCTCGAGGGCCGAGGAGGCTTCGGGGCTGTTGAGGTTGATGAACGGGAACTTTACGTTCCCACTTGCGGAATTCTTCCTCCCACGTCAGGAGCATGCCGGCGGGGGCGACGATGACGGGGCGGGAGTCGGGGAATATTTTGAGGTACGCCTCGAGGAAGACGATTGTGAGACGGATTTTTCCCGTGCCCGAGCGTGCGAGATGATGCACCCGCCCACGTCGGCCTTCGGGACCTGAAACGGGAAAAAAAAGTGTTGTTGAGGATTTAGGATTTATTGACGATGAAATTCGGCATTATTCTTTATAACTTGTATTAATTTCTTGTGGTTTATTTAACTTCTTTGGCAAAAGTTTGCAAACTTTTTTTTGTCCTTTGAACAATAAATAAATTCAAGACCGTCGCCGCCCTCCTTTAGGTCCCGGAGGTTGATGCTTCCGGCCAAGTTCTTCCATAGGAACTCGAATCACTCCCGCTGGTGCTCGTACATCGTCTCGTGCACGCCAGGTATGATGTTCCACACTATAGGGCCTTCGGCGGCGGGATCGCCATCGGAGGAATCTGCGGCCGCGAGATCGGCAAAGTACTGTAAGAGATCGGCAAAGTACTGTAAGAGATCGGCTCCCTCGATTTCCGGGAGAGTTCTATTTCGTGTGGTTGCCTTTCTCTGTAGGAGCCTCGATGGGCCTTGTTATCCGCCTGCATCGGGCAAAGAAAAGATTGTAACGAGCCTATTTTCGGGGAATGAATGAAAGGTAGCTGTAGACTTACCCACTGAGGCATTACTTCTTTGGGTCCGAGCTCGACGTGGTTGCAGTACTTGCAGACCAAGCTCTCGTCGTCCGGTAAGATCAGCTCGTGGGCCCCTCAACGGCACCGATCCGATTGAGTTTCGTTAACGGGTATTCGAGCCGCATCTTCGTCAGCCTGTGGAGGATCTAATCGAGACGAAAATTAAAATAATAAGCGCCGATAAAAAGGAAATTTATTTATTTTTTCTACCTCGGTGTAATATTTCAGTTCGGAGAGGGCCCACATGCGGTCGAGCTCCGCGAACATGTACTCCATCTCCTTCTCGTGCTCTGTCTTCTCCGCCTCCTTCGGAGCCTCGTCTTCGAACCCAAACTTCAACGGGAGAAGAGACCCTAATTGGTCGCCCTGAGCTCGGCTCTGGCTCAACAGCTCGTCAATGGCTTCGACACCTGGCGCTTTTCCCCGTCCGAGGACGCTCTCGACGAGCAATCTCCATATATCGTTCCTCCTTCCCATCGAAGCTCGTTTCTCCGTACGCGCGATTCACTCGTCCTCGCCGCCGCTCCGGGAATCTTCGGCCGTATTCTCAACATCTTCCGGCTCGTCCTCCTCTTTTGCCTGTGATAAGTTAGGATTTTACATTGTTTTTATACCCCGTAAAGTGTGTTTTCGATCGTTATCTATTCGAATTGCTTCGAATGTCCTACATTTATATTTATATTTCTTATTTGATATATATCGGAGCAAAAGAAACCAAGAGCGGGAAAATAGGATCACTTTTGAAGCTTTTAGAATCGTGGGGATCTATTTGCAATTTCAGAAATCTCAGGGGCAATTTGGCAATTTACCAGATTTTGAATATCAAAATCTAACTTGTTGAACGAGATTTGAGGAGGTATTTTGGAGATATTTTCTCTAACATAAAATCGAGATATTCACGTGAAGATTCAAACGAACGAAATTCTATATATATGCGAGTATAATTCGAGAATGAAAAAGGGCTTGGATAATTTAAAAAAAAAGGACGCAACTCTCTCCCACATATAATCGCCAGCAGCTCTCGCACAGCCAAAAAGCAGGCAGCTCACGAACAAACACCAAGCAGCTCACGCCTCATAGCCTCAAACTCACACGTGCAGCAGAGGAGGATCGAAGAGAGAAACAAAGCAAGCAGCTCTCGATTACATCACCAGCGGCTGAGGAAATTCAATAAACACGACGTGACGAACCGAACACCGTGAGGGACGAATTGTCTATTTTTCTTAGACGTTTCAACGATGTTTTCTTTGATTACTTCGTTGTTTTCGTTTAAGACTATGCTAGCATAATTTATTATGTGATTGAGTCCGTGTTATGCCGAATTATGACTACGTGCTAATGTTATTTTTTATTCTATTTGATCATATGAATCGAGTTATGTGTTCTATGTTTGCGTGTGTTTGGCCACCATATGCATGATCCTTGACCGGTTTATGAGACGGACAAAGTGATTAGACTATCTAAAACAATAAACATCGAGCACCACTACGTAAAACCGACCAAACCTGGAATTTCGTATGTGTGGTTTCCGAGATCTTAGGCGCCGAAAGCGTTTAAACTCGGGGAATTTCATAGAGATTGAATGCGTGCGTAGAAACTACAATTTCTATTGACATATAGAAATTGGTTCCCTATCGCATAGGATTGCTATTGCGGGACAAACGAGTAGCGATTATTTTAGGAAATTCTACCTTAACTAAGATTCGTATTGATTAGTTAGAATAAATTGCATGAAAACGTATGAATAATTTGTGCCGAGCATGTGTCTTGATCACGTTTCCATTATTTGATTTTAATCGTTCTTTGCATACTTGCTATATTTTATCTACTTTTCATTTAAAATTCTTGTTTTAGTTTTATAAAATTTCAGAACCTTAAAAATCCCCTTTTTTGTCTAAATAATATTTGGGAATAATAACTTAAAAATTAATCGAGCTATCTTCGTGGATCGATACTCGGACTTACGTCCGTTTTATACTACTTGCACGACCTAATACACTTGCTAGTATTTGAGCGTGTCAGCCTGCTTCTCCGTCCATGCGATTCCCTCGTCTTCTCCGCGGCAGGGAATTTCCTTACCTCTTTCGGCTCGTCCATTTTTGCCGGCTTCTTCGCACGTGTGATTCCCTTGTTTTCTTCGTGGCTATGGGAATCTTCCGCCATATTCTCAACTCCTTCGTGCTCGTCCTTTTCCTCTTTGGCCCCGTCTTCTTCCGGGGAGGGTTCTTCGACGTTACTGGATGCTGCGGCCTTCTTGCTGCGCCCTTCCCTGACATGGCCACATTCGTTGCAGAAGCGGCGGCTATGGCCGCGTAAACGGTCCTTATTTTGGGCCCTTCTTCGAGTTTGGTCTCGTCTTTCTTTCTCGTCCGAGCTCTCGGGGCCCACTTCATCACTAGACCCGATCTTCGTGCATGGCTGCGGCCGCGGCTGTACTTATTTTGAGCCCTCTTTCGCACTTGGACTCGTCTTTCTTTCTCCTCTGAGCTTCCCGGGCCCGCATCGTCACTAGCCGTGCTCTCCGAGCTTTTCGAGCCCGCATCGACTTTACCGGACCCGATCTTATTGCAGCGATCTTCTCTAACACGAGAAAGTACCTCAGAGTCGCGGTGGCTGTCCTTATTCTGAGCCCTCCTTCGCACCTGGGCTCGTCGTCCTTTCTCGTCACTGAGCTTCCCGAGCCCGCATCATCGTCGCTGGAATAGGACGCATCTTCTTCTGCATAGTTAACTCGTGTGGCGCCGCCGTACGGAGGCCACATCTTCGCCCGGGTGCGAGAGGAAACGCCACCGGCCCTCACTGCGTTGGAAAAAAGAAAATTATAGCGTTCAGTGGTATCTGTATGATTTTCACTCACAAGACAACTCCGGTGAACTCGACTCGGCATCATCTGTAACTTCGATATCAGCAGCCTCTGCAAAAAAAGGTCGACAGACTACATTAATACGTCAAAGTACAGTAGACACCGTATAAATCGATGGTGCGTTGGCGCGTACGTACGTACGTACCATAAGAAGAAGATGAAGAAGGTCGAGGTCGATGATTACAACTGATTCGCTATTAAGTTTCCTCTTTTTCCAACTCCCTGAAAACAAACAAAACCCAATTAATTAATAAATGAAGAACAAAATAAGAAGTGTTATTACATCCTTTTTTTTTGTATCATTTTACAAAACCCGATGGGTCTCCGGACGGCGATGCGGTTCTTGCACCAATCATAGCCCCTTCGTTTTTGGTACTTTGTGTATTGAATACGGAATGCCAAACGCAGAGAGAGAGAGAGAGAGAGAAAGAGAGAGTGAGAGATTCCTATGATACTTAATAAAATCAGAAACCTGAAAAACAAGATTACACACTATCTCTGCAGTGTCGTCCTCTGTGAAAAAGCGTATAAAATCTGCAGCGGACGTATATAGAAACATGGCAGGTCTTCATTAAAATGGCTATTTGACAGAAAAAAGGATAGCTCATGTCGAATACAACGGAAAAAAAAAAAAAATAGTGTGCTAGTTATTTACATAAATATTAAATAAATATAATTATTAGGTGAAACTACAAAAAAAATATTTCTTGTATAAAAAAGTTTCAATTTAGTCCACTGTAAAATAAATTTTATATCCAAGTACCTAATAGGAAAAAGTTTTTACACATTGGCCGAAAGTACCGTTTTTCACTCCTTGACGTACCTTTATATATATATATATATATATATATATAATATATATATATATATATATTCACGCGTTTGTATGGTACCAAAATGTGTTTCTTATGGTACTTAAAGTCCTTATATGATGTATATTTTGTTCGCTTTAGTACGTACATTTTTCACTTTATTATGTACCACAATATGTTTCTTTATGGTACCTAAAGTACTTATATAATGTACTTTCGGCAAATGGGTACCTATGTGTAAAAACTTTATTCTACTAGATAATTACATATAAAAAAATTCTGACAAGGGGCTCAATTGATATTTTTTATTTTAATAGGTATTAAAATGTAAGTTTCCATTATTATTATTATTATTATTATTATTATTATTATTATTATTATTATTATTATTATTATTATTATTATTATTATTATTATTATTATCTTGACAAGTATCCCACAAAATCGCAAAGATCTCAACACTCTTATTCACTAAGGAATGAAATCTCAAACTGTAGCATCGGCTGGGCAACCACCGATTTTTGACGGCATTCCAGGTCATCCTTTTAAATGTAGGCATCCTTTTAAATGTTTGTAAAAGTAGGCATTGTGGTATAAGAATAGGCATGCTTTTATCTTCTTTTCTTTTTTTTTTTTAAGAAATTTTATTATCTACACAAATTTATTACATATAGACAATTTTTTTATGAATTAATTTTATACGAATTAAACACAAAAATGTAATTATTACATTTTTGTGTTTAATTCGTATAAAATTAATTCCAAAAAATAAAAAGATGCTTATTAGGGTGTTAGTCTGGGTAATCGACCGAACCAAACGTCAGAAATTTCAGTTTTCAAGTTTTCATAACCAATTTTTTTCGGTTTCCATAACCGAAAACTGAATATTTTACATTATATGATATTATATATTTATAACATATAAATAATAATATAAATTATTTATTTTATTTTTAATTAAAAGTTCGATTTTCAATCGATTAACTGACATGACTGAAAAAAGTTAAGTAAAAACCAAAATGGAACCAACAGTGATTTGTATATTTAATTGGATCGTATATTTAGTTTGTATTTTGTTTTTCTCTTCGTGCATATAATATAATTAACTCATAAACATAAATAAGATAAAAGGATGGCTATTTTGTAATAAATTTGTGAACGTAATAAAACTAATTCAGAAAAAGAAAAAAATACACTAATGCCTATATTTTTACAATTTAGAGTTGGTCAAATGTCTATATTTACCATTAACTCCATATTGCATAGCAATTATCATTTTGGGTTTTAACTCGAGAGGTAAAATGCAGACAAACGTTTTGTTGACGCAGATAAACATGTATGTGTATGTGGGTGTGAGTTCTGATTAGTTGATCAGGAGGTTAATTAATGTCGACAAAGCAAAGAATAAATGTAATTTGTATTTCCTGCACACTCAATGTGTATGCTTAAAATATAAATATTAATGTGATTTTATATTTTGAGTTCTTTTTAATTTTTTATATTTAGTGGATGAAATATTATTTAAAAAAAAATTGATTTATGAGGATGCAATTATAATAAATAAAAAATTGAGGCGTACAATGATAATTATTCATATGAAGCTATATTATAAACAGAAGGGCCAAATTGAAATTAACTTTTATACACCAAATTGATAGTTTATAGCAATACATCACCCTTAATATATAGTATAGATAATTTAAAGAAAAACAAATGATCTATTTTTATATCATTTCGGTATGACATTGAAACGGATCTTTAATAGCTTATAATGGAAACGAAAAGCTGGCAGTTTCGCCATTTGTAGGCTGATAATTCATAATATACGAGCTCGAAAAAAAAAATTCATAATATACTTTTGACACCGTAAACAAATTGGTTTGAATCAAAACAAATTGGTTAAGCAATAATAATAGGAAAAGTAGTAATAATAGTGTTTGAAATAGGGCAGGCCGGAGCGGATCTACTCCCTATCTCTGTTCCCGTTCCCGCGAAGTAAACAGGGACAAATCGTCCCTGCCTCGCGGGATTCTCCTCCCGAAGATATTTCAAAATATATTATATATATATAATATAATATATAATTTTTTCAGTAGAATATTTTATAAACTATATTTTTAATATTATTTTAATATAATTTAAACTAAATTGTTATATTATTTATTTTATAATAATATAAATTAAATATAATAAATATTATTTAAATATTATAATATATCGAAGAACGGGGCGAGAATTCTCAGGATGATTGATTGATTTTGTTACATTAATTGGCAGTTTTTAATATACTTAAAAATAGAGTATAGATGTTTTAAAAAAATATAGTTGGGCCTTTTCCTATTTTACTTTGGGTATTGGCTAATTGGGCCTTAATCTATTTCATTTTTTGGGGAAACGAAAGGAATCTGTCCTCCACTCGTTCATGCATTGTATTATCCGCTGTCTCCCTCACCATCTCAGTGCATCATTTAGCTCTAGCTGTGAAAAATGTCGACGGAAGGTCAAGTCATAACCTGCAAAGGTACTCCAAAGCTCCCCATTCGTAATTCGAAACTAGTAGCTGAATCAATTTGGAGATTGCGTTGGGTGATTTCTTACTTAATTTTACCCAATTTTTCTAAATTTATCAGCGGCGGTGGCGTGGGAAGCGAACAAGCCGTTAGTGATTGAAGACGTACAGGTGGCGCCTCCTCAGGCCGGGGAAGTTAGGGTCAAGATATTGTTCACTGCGCTGTGCCACACCGATGCGTACACGTGGAGTGGAAAGGTTTAATTGGGGTTTTTCTTGTATTACAATCTGCAGATCTTGTGATAACGGGAGATATGATGCTACAAATGTTGATAGATATGATTTTGATATTTGCAAGTTCGTTAAGGCTAGATACTTATGTCTAGAGGTAGACCGTGGTGTAGGAAGATCATTATTGAAACTGAGCACCATCTCTGCAGAAAGTTGATGCTTAGGAATCTAAGCTTTGTATTGAAATGTAAAATACGTGCGAATTTTCTGGGTAACATTTTCCTTAGATCTCGTTATTGATGGGCTGCTGCATTATGCATTATGCATTTGTGCTATGTGAATGGGATGACTTGTAAGCTTTTATTTAGGTATATTTATGAGATAAAAATTGTTTAAACCCTTCTAACTTTTATGAGTTAATGTTTTGTTTTGTTCTGATACACAATATTTGAATGATTCAGGACCCAGAAGGTCTCTTTCCGTGTATCCTTGGTCACGAGGCTGCAGGGTATGTTTTTACTATAAAACAGTTGGTATCTGTTTTGACCATTTCACCCACAGCCTCCAAACAAACGAACCCCTTATTACTAACCATTATTACCTCCCTTTAATATCAGGATAGTTGAAAGTGTTGGTGAAGGTGTAACCGAGGTTAAACCCGGTGACCATGTAATCCCTTGTTACCAAGCGGAATGCAAAGAATGCAAGTTCTGCAAATCTGGGAAGACGAATCTGTGTGGAAAAGTGAGGGTTGCTACTGGTGTTGGCGTTATGCTAAGCGATCGCCAAAGCCGGTTTTCAATCAATGGAAAACCTATCTATCATTTCATGGGCACATCAACATTTAGTCAGTACACCGTCGTGCATGATGTCAGCGTTGCTAAGATTGATCCCCAAGCACCGTTGGAAAAAGTTTGTCTTCTCGGTTGCGGTGTTCCTACAGGTTAATTGGCTCACCCCTTTTTGCTATCTACCTGTGTTGTTGATTGGTTTCTTAGGGATCGTAAAAACCGATTGGCTTCATGTCATTTCAATTTGAGAAAAAGATTTATCTCGAATTCATAGTAGCTTTTTTTGTTATCTTATAAATCCAATCTAATAAATGATCGCAGGTCTAGGAGCTGTTTGGAATGCTGCAAAAGTGGAACCTGGTTCCATAGTTGCTATTTTCGGTCTTGGCACTGTTGGACTTGCTGTAAGATTTCCCCCCAATACATTGTCAATCCTGTAATGATCTTACATCTAACAGTGGTGATATCTTCTCACTACAGGTGGCGGAGGGTGCAAAAGCTGCTGGTGCTTCACGAGTAATTGGAATAGATATTGACAGCAAGAAGTTTGAAATAGGTACATTTCATCTCTAAAATATTTTAGTGCCTATCTACATTTTCTTGGTGTGTGTCCACGCGACAATGCCTTTTTATATGGTACGTTTGCATTATTTTAGTTCTTCTATTGGCATCAGATGTCTTTCAATATTCTAAAGTAACCCGGTTAATGTTTTCTTCTTAAGAACCAAGCCCATGTTGAGAAAACTAGAAAAGAGCTCTCAGTAACATTTTCACATTTTATCTAGTGGCATGATTTGGTTTGTTGCTTGATTATCTTTATGTATGTATTCCATGTCATATAACTCTGGCCACATCTGTGTCCTGAGGATCTCATTTTCTTATAATATTGTGACGTGAAGCAAAGGATTTCGGTGTGAGTGAGTTCATCAACCCTAAAGACCACGAAAAACCGATCCAGCAAGTCATAGTGGATCTCACAGATGGAGGTGTTGATTATAGCTTTGAGTGCATAGGAAACGTCTCCGTTATGAGGTCTGCTTTAGAATGCTGTCATAAGGTAACTTACAACAGCCCTTTCTTTTTCTTCCACTCTCCCCTTAATGTTGCTGCAGCAAAATCAACATAATGAATCTTACGTTCTTACCCACCTTTTAAAATATTAATTGATAGGGTTGGGGAACATCTGTTATTGTTGGCGTTGCTGCATCGGGTCAAGAAATATCGACCCGCCCATTTCAGCTCGTGACGGGCCGCGTGTGGAAGGGCACCGCGTTCGGTGGCTTCAAGAGCCGTTCGCAGGTGCCCTGGCTCGTGGACAAGTACATGAAAAAGGTTAGTGTGCATTGATACTTTTTTTTTCCTTTTTTTTTATATGTTTCTTCGTCTTTTTGCACGCTCTGAGGACTCTATTCGCCCTTTTTATTACAGGAAATTAAGGTTGACGAGTACATTACACACAACATGACCCTTCCCGACATAAACAAGGCGTTCGATCTGATGCACGATGGCGGTTGCCTCCGCGTGGTGCTTGATATGCATGTATGAAACAAGAATTTTGCAGACCTTAATGTTTGTTCCTTTGGCTTTTGTTGCTTTACGACAAAACCCTGTGAAAGAAACTGGTAAAGCTAATTCCGGACTTACTATCGTATGCAAGAACATTATTTTGTTTTAGATCACTCATATGTTCATCTTCGTAATAATTTTCGGTTTGACGAACATGCCATTAGATTTCTCATATGTTCATCATCTTTTGTTTCCTCGTCATTTGGTATAGAAATTAGTTTTCCTTAGTTTTTAAGTGTAAATTTAAGGTAGATTTTATTTCATTCTTCTTTCTTTTCCTCTATTCATCTCTTCAATGCTATTAGTTTTCTTTTTCAGTTTCATTCTCATTTTCTTCTAGTTTCAACAAACTAAGTGTTAGTTTTCCGTATGCAACGTTGTTGGTGGGATTTGACTCTTGAATTGGATTTGGTTGACTGGTTAAGTATCATCTTAAATTATAGTCTAATAAATTTGAATAATAGAATATGAATCCTAAAGGCTAAAGGTAGGGAGGGCTGTTCCTTTTCTGTCGAATGAAACAAAAATTGAACTTGGTTTGGTATGCTTTTACAGATTTTAAAATCGGTTTCTTTCGGCGGTTTAGTTAACCTAATTTTTTGGGGGGGAAATGTGGTTTTCACGAATATCGAGCCTAAAATATGACAGTACACATACGATGCACCAAAACTATTTAAGTAATGGCCTCCGCTCAGCTAAATTTTAACCAGCTTTCAAAAGTAAAAAGACTATTTTACTAACCGGACCCATAGTGGCGAGATGTGATTATGTAAAAACCGAAACGTTTAGGGTGCGTTTGGTTTGAGGAATTTGGTAAGGAAAAGAAAATAAAATGTGTAGAGATACTATGGTCGAAGCATGAGGTACAATTGTTTGATTCACTAACTTAGTTTTCCGTAGTATTTTCCACACACGAATTCCGCATACCAAACACACCCTTAAGGGCGGGTGGAATAAGGTGTAGAACAGTAGTTGTGTAGTCAATCACATGTGTTGTAGATCGCGTGTTCAAATCCTTAGTTTTAAAATTTATTTTACAACGGGTTCTCAGAAATATAACGAATTCTCAGGTCCAAATTCGGTGTTGAGAGCCAGTATAAAACTAAGGATCCACGTAGTGCAGAGAACCACAGTGGGTTCTCAAATTCATACCGGGTTCTTAGCTTTAAATTGTTAATGTTTCTAAGAACTCGTAAGGGGAAGAGAACCCACTTTGGGTTCTCAGTGTTATATTGGGTTCTCAACAGCAAGATTGCAGAAAGCTAAGAACCAGACCGTAAAATGACAAAATTATCCTTAAAATTAAAGTTGTTGACTAAAAAGAACTTTTAAATAGGCTATTTGTTATTGATTTGGTCAAATGCTATTTTCTGAAAAAACCTTGTGATTTGCAATGAGAAACTTGGGTTCTTTTAAGAACTTATTAACCAACTCTTTTAGTTAATGACATTATAATTAATAGTATTCTTATCATTTTACAAAATATCCTCCCCATTTTACAAGATATATACCTAATTTATAATATTGTTTTCATTTTTCATTTGTGGTTGCATGATATCATTTATACTAGTCAATATGGTATGTTTAGTAAAGAGAATTTCATCAAGCCCATGCATGCAAATAACGTCGGCATGAATGGAAGAAACTTAGGGAGGAGTTTTAAGGAAACAAAGACAAGATCAAATTATATATTATGAGAATGTTGTGGTTTTCTATTAGTTAGAAACATCTTGATCGAAAGCTTTTAGGTGCTTTTAAATAATTTTTTCAATTTAATTTTATTTCTTGATTTTATTTTTAGTTAGTTCAAGTTTTGTTGCACATATAATTGCTAGTTACTAAGTTTTATAATTAATCATGGGCTTCGTTCCATTTCGATATCACACCCAAAAAAAATGTAGACTTTTTTGAATTATTTTTAACATTATTAAATTAAAAAGCCATGTAGTTCGACAGTTGAAATAATCAAAATAAACTAGTTCATTAATTGGTCCAACATATAATCAAGTAATAATTATATATTTATGACTTTTTGCTAATAGTATTTTTCTTGATCTTCTCTAGAAATGTCGTTTAGAAAACACAACCTCACCAAGAAGAATCGATGGAAGAAAAGGTATTTATGGTCCCCAAGTATCTTTTGGTGGATATTGCAATCTTTTCTTATGGAGATTACTAGAATTATTTCGGGCATACCAAGTGGAACAAATATGTAAATGGTTCTTGTGGCGTTGTTACTATGATTTGGAGACACGTTGCATTGCAGTGGGACGATGATGTTTGATGACGTGTAGTTACTTTTGGAGTTTTCACATTAATAGATTTGTGTTGTCATAATTCATACTATATAATAAATACATTATTACCGTGTTAAAATGTGGATTCGTACGTTCAATTATCGGATAAACATATCCCAAGATTTTGCATCCTTCGTGGTTGATCGGAGCTCTATATCTAGGAGCTTAAAGTGTAAATGTGCCGTTGCATGGTTTATTGTGAATTGATGTGTTTGTGCTCTATCCCCCAAACATTTTCCATAACCAAATATTTTTAAATTAAAAAGGGAAATTATAAGATCAGATTAGTAATATACGTGTTTTCGTTTTTTGTCATTATGTTTGATAATTGCAAAAGTAGTTTACTAATTATGTATGTCAAAATAATTTTGGATCATGTTTTCACTTTAAGTCACCAATTATATATTTTTCGATTTTCGATCACTAAGTATACATTTTTCAATTGGGTCACTATCTTCGTAACTAACATTTTTAAAAATGTTCAATATATGATATTACAGATTAATTTTAAATAAAGAATATTTTGAAGTATATAAAAGAAAAAAATTGATTTATGAGATATGACTAGAGTAAATAAAAAATTTTGAGTGATCAAATTTCACAAGATAAAATTTTGGTGGGAAAATTATAAGATTCGGTCACTAAGTATACATGTTTTCGGTTTTGAGTCACTATTTTGATAATTGTAAAAGTAGGTCACTAACTTTGTATGTCAAAACAATTTTGGGTCATGTTTTTAATTTTGGATCACTAAGTATATATTTTTCGATTTTGGGTCACTAACTATATATTTATTTTTCAATTTCGGGTCACTCATTTGGTAATTAATTTTGTAAATATAGTGACCCAAAAATGAAATATGTATACTTATTAACCCAAATATCGAAAAAATATATATTTTATGACATAAAATTGAAAGCATAGACCCGAAATTGTTTTGACATATAAATTTAGTGACTTACTTTTGTAATTATCAAACATAGTAAAACGAAAACCTGTATACAATTTTTATCAAATGTCTTCTCCAGTTATCTGTATTAATTACATTTACTTTTTATTCATTTATTTTTTATTTGTTTTACTCATTTGATTAATTATCATTTTATCATTTTAATTTTTCTTTTATTATAATTATATGCTCGGAAATAATTTTTGTATATACTTAAAATAATATTATAATTTCATACATTTAAAATTCTAAATATAAAGTAATATTATAAATATACCTCTGCGCATCTAGCATGCATATATAAATACAGAATAGATTGTATCATCTTGTGTCTCCCTCCGTCAGTGCATCCTTAGGTGTGAAAATGGCGACGGAAGGTCAAGTTATAACCTGCAAAGGTACTCCAAAGCTCCCCATTCATCATATGGAACTAATATATCTGAATCAATTGGGAGATTTCAATGGGTAATTTTGTTGTTCGTCCTGAATTTTTCTAAATTTTTACTAGCGGCGGTGGCGTGGGAACCGAACAAGCCGTTCGCGATTGAAGACGTACAGGTGGCGCCTCCTCAGTCCGGCGAAGTTAGGATCAAGATTTTGTTCACTGCGCTGTGCCACACTGATGCGTACACGTGGAGTGGAAAGGTACGATTGGGTTTTTTTTTTTGTTTTGTTTTTTTTTTAAAACATTTTGCAATCAGCAGATCCTATCTTAATGGATAAATGGTGCTCTAGATTTTGATAGATGTAATTTTGATGAATAGAAACTCGTTTGGGTTAGACCTTGGATTGAAACTGAGGGCATTTTTTTTTATTTTTGCAGAGAGTTGGTTTCTTATGAACCTAAGCTTTTGTATTGAGCTACAAAATGCGATGGCGATAGGCTTGGTTTTGTTAGATAAATTTTCTTCTTAAATTCTTCTCACTTCTAAGAGTTAATGTGCAGTTTAGTTCTGGTAGATGAAACTTCTAAGAGTTAATGTGCAGTTTAGTTCTGGTAGATGAAACAGTTGTGACCTACTTATAAGTTTGTGGTTTACTCCCTAAAATTCTGATACATAGTTTTTTGCATGATTTCAGGACCAAGAAGCTCTCTTTCCGAGTATCCTTGGTCACGAGGCTGCGGGGTACGTTTTTCATCCACCACAGCCCGAGCTATCTGTTCGAAACAAACAAACCCACCCCTTATTACGAAAGCATTGAATTGATGTCACCTCCCTTTTAATCTCAGGATAGTTGAAAGTGTTGGTGAAGGTGTAACCGAGGTTAAACCCGGTGACCACGTCATCCCCTGTTACCAAGCTGAGTGCAGAGAATGCAAGTTCTGCAAATCCGGGAAGACCAATCTGTGCGGGAAAGTGAGGGATGCCACCGGCGCCGGCATCATGCTGAAAGATCGCCAGAGCCGGTTTTCTATCAATGGAAAACCGATCTATCATTTCATGGGCACGTCGACATTTAGCCAGTACACCGTCGTCCACGACGTCAGTGTTGCTAAGATAGATCCCCGAGCACCTTTGGAAAAAGTCTGTCTCCTCGGTTGCGGTGTTCCTACAGGTTAATCATGAAAAACTAATGGCTTCGTGTCATTTCCATTTAAAAGTAAGACTCTGTTTGGTACGCAGAATTTCTGCTCGGGACGAAGGAAAATAATGTTAGTGTATCGAGCAATGATATGTTACGCTTCGAGTGCCGTACCATATTACTCCTTTCCTTTTCTTTTCCACATCGGAATCTTTACACCAAACTGAGCCTCGGAGTTGTCTTGAATTCTCATTTGCTTTTTTGTTGTCTGATATAATGGCCAGCTTAATAATGCTCACAGGTCTAGGAGCTGTTTGGAATGCAGCAAAAGTGGAACCTGGTTCCACAGTTGCTATTTTTGGTCTTGGCATTATTGGACTTGCTGTAAGATTATTGTTTCCCCATGATTATGTTAATCCCTATAATGATCTTATGTTAAACATTGGTAATATATTTCAGGCAGCTGAAGGTGCAAAAGCTGCTGGTGCTTCACGAGTAATCGGGATAGATATGGACAGCAACAAGTTTGAAAGAGGTACATTCCATCTCTGCAGTTATATTATTGCTTATCTACATTTTTTCATACGACTTTACCACTTTTAAATAAATTGTTGAAGGGTTATTTGTAAGTAAACAAAGACATGGACTTCTAGAAACCAAATGGCTCGTTTCGATCTGTCGTTTGATTATATATATGCATGTATTCCATGTCATATAACTCTGGCCATATCTGTGCCCTGAAGTTTTGACTCTTTTCTCATTTTCTTATAATATTGTGACGTGAAGCAAAGGATTTCGGTGTGAGTGAGTTCATCAACCCTAAAGACCACGAAAAACCGATCCAGCAAGTCATAGTGGATCTCACAGATGGAGGTGTTGATTATAGCTTTGAGTGCATAGGAAACGTCTCCGTTATGAGGTCTGCTTTAGAATGCTGTCATAAGGTAACTTACAACAGCCCTTTCTTTTTCTTCCACTCTCCCCTTAATGTTGCTGCAGCAAAATCAACATAATGAATCTTACGTTCTTACCCACCTTTTAAAATATTAATTGATAGGGTTGGGGAACATCTGTTATTGTTGGCGTTGCTGCATCGGGTCAAGAAATATCGACCCGCCCATTTCAGCTCGTGACGGGCCGCGTGTGGAAGGGCACCGCGTTCGGTGGCTTCAAGAGCCGTTCGCAGGTGCCCTGGCTCGTGGACAAGTACATGAAAAAGGTTAGTGTGCATTGATAAATTGTTTTTTCCTTTATTTTTAGTGAGGACTCTATTTGCCCCCTTTTTTTATTACAGGAGATTAAGGTGGACGAGTACATTACGCACAACATGACTCTTCCCGACATAAACGAGGCGTTCGATCTGATGCACGACAGCGGTTGCCTCCGTGTTGTCCTTGATATGCAACTATGAAATTTGCAGACATTGGCTTTGCTTTGTTGTTCCTTTAGGACAAAGCCCTATATGATAAGAAACTGGTAAGCTAAGTCCCTATTCTCTATCATGAACATTATCTTACTCGGAAATGTTCTGTTGCATATATATATTAAAAAAAAAAAAAACTTGTATTGTACAAGTGCACCCACATTATGTCGTGGTGCACGTTACGAGTACTATCAAAGTATGTATTTTATTCTATCTATCGCTAATGACGTGTTTTGTGTCACCACATGGGGACTCTTCCTCAAAACTTGGCTAATGATAGATTGGTTTTTAGCGTGCTTACTCTATGCAACCTCACTGGTGGGATCAATCTGTTTCTCCACTTCAAATAACATAAAATAGTACATATATATATATATAATATATATGTGTGTGTGAATTGTTCGTGATGCTTTTATAAGTTCATCCTTTAAAGTTTCAAACTTGAATGGGTCATATACTAGTTGAGAAATGAGTCCAACAAGCATTTATGTTGTCCACCATGTGCAAGCTACAAAGCAACGCGAAGATGTCCAAATAATGGTGTGATTATGTAAGCAATGACATAATATTTTGTCATTTGCTTGGGAGCTTGCCTATAAATAGGCATGAGGTTGCGTTGGAGAAACTCACCCCAAATGAGAGTCAAGAGCGAGAGAGAGGTGAGAGCGAGAGATAAAAAGCTTATCCACCTTCGGGGATAAGGGTGAGAGCGGGTGTAGTTTTACTGGGGTAATTGAGAGGTGGTACAAAAACATTACCCGAGTGGGTAAGGGGTCTCGAGTTTGGGTTTAAACACGAGCGTTATTTTGTACGATGTAATATTCTCAATATAGTAAAACTGATGCTCTCCGTGGAGGTAGGCGGTATTGGCCAAACCACGTAAAATCTCGTGTTCTCTCACGGTGACATTTCAGCTTTTATAATATTCCGATAACTTGTCGCGGGGTCCAAATACAACCGCCACAGGGCCCGAATTATTTTTATCGGCGCGTTTTTCCCAACAAGTGGTATCAGAGCCTTGCCCTGCTGGTATTCTGAGTATGCTCTGTGGTTGCAGCTGTGTCTGATCTTCCACATCAGAAAAGAGATCAAACGGGTTTAGCGGTCCGGGGGAGCCACTATCAGAGCGAGTGATCAACGAGGTGATGCCTTGTGCCGGCGGCGTGTTCCGTTCGTGAGAAACGGCGGTACAAGATGGGATATCGTTGATGGGATGCTCGGTGTCGGGCGGAGCTTGTGCGGCGGTGGAAGTTTTGGCAAGTTGTGGCAATAGTACTGTGTAAGTAAGTTCTGTCTAGGTGACTGGTGCACAAGTGGGACCGGTGTGACCCCACCAGATCTTCCTGGAAACTTACTTAGAAGGATAATTCTGTCTAGGAGGCAGGTCGCTAGCCTTTCCTGGGAATTATCTGATTAGTACTATCTGGGCCGGTGCTGTTGAATCTCTGCAAGGATAATAGCGACGGATAACACCACTAAAGGGCGATAATTTGATGGTACGGGAGGTTTAGCTCTGCGGTAGAGAAGAGTGAAGGATGTGCTCGTTCAACAAAGCTTGGCGAAAAGCTTTGGAGGGAGACGAGGGAAAGCCGAGGAAAATGACTGGGAGGATTTGGGGTCAAGATGTGTCGGAGAGGAAGAAGTAATGCTCTTTTACTTCTTACCTCGCTTCCTGATTCGGGTGATAATTTGGTCACAACCATCTGGTACGGAAAAGAGCCGGTGAAGGCGGTAGATGGTGGAGTCAACTCTTTTGAAGCGTGAAAAGAGAAGGCGGCCAATTTATGGTGATAGTCGGGTGTTGGCTACACACGGAGCGAATCATAGAGGAAGGTGATACGCCAGGGGATTTGGGGACTGCAGCAGGTTCAAATCCAGGTGGCGGGAAGGGCATGTGATGCTACAAGGGTGGTGAGCCGGGACACATCAGGAGAAATGGTCCGACTTGGAGGAAGAAGGACATACGGCTAGGAAAATTCCACAACGGAGGTAACACACGGTTCATCTTGGAGACGTTCTCACAGTCTCTAATGATAGCGCTCGTTCTCAGAAAGAAGGATATTATATCTGGGTTTGCTCCAAGAGGATATTTTGATGTGTTCCGGGAATACGAACAGATTTTTTTTTTATTTCCATGGGCCGATGGATATCGTTGTGTTTTCGGGGTGCTGGAACGATGAAGATCAAAATGGTTGAAGGAGCGGTGCGCATTTTGGGTGGTGTGACTTTGTCCCAAAGTTGCATGTAATTTAATATCCTTGAGCCGAACAGATTCCAATGGCTATGGAGTTTCATAGCAGGGGGAGTCTGGAAAATCACACATGGCGGAAATGGTCCTACCAAAGGGAGAAGAGCGAGGAAGTTTGTATCGTCTGGACGTGAGTATGGTATATAATACTCAGACTTCGATAGGTTCACGTAAATCGCGCGCGCGTGGAGCAGACGGTGGTAAGAAGGGAAATCCTGCTGGTGAAGGGGTTGCATCGAAGTCCCTCTTCGGAGTCGACGGGTATGGTCGGCTGACAGTTGCACATAGAATTGGTCGCTAAGTGAATCAAGTGGGGTGGGACCGGAATTCTTGATTCGGATTATGTGTAGTTGGTACAAGGAAGGCCAATGGACGTTCGTGGTATTTACGAACGGGTAACTCTCAAGATCTGACTCGCTAGGATGTGCATTCGGCAAAGAAGATGTTGCATGCTGTTGGAGGGGGAGAATTGATGGGTCCAACAAGCATTTATGTTGTCCACCATGTGCAAGCTACAAAGCAACGTGAAGATGTCCAAATAATGGTGTGATTATGCAAGCAATGACATAATGTTTTGTCATTTACTTGGGAGCTTGCCTATAAATAGGCATGAGGTTGCGTTGGAGAAACTCACCCCAAATGAGAGTCTAGAGCGAGAGAGAGGTGAGAGCGAGAGATAAAAAGCTTATCCACCTTCGGGTGGATAAGGGTGAGAGCGGGTGTAGTTTTACTGGGGTAATTGAGAGGTGGTACAAAAACATTACCCGAGTGGGTAAGGGGTCTCGAGTTTGGGTTTAAACACGAGCGTTATTTTGTACGATGTAATATTCTCAATATAGTAAAACTGATGCTCTCCGTGGAGGTAGGCGGTATTGGCCGAACCACGTAAAATCTCGTGTTCTCTCACGGTGTCATTTCGGCTTTTATAATATTCCGATAAATTGTCGCGGGGTCCAAAAACAACCGCCACAGGGCCCGAATTATTTTTATTGGCGCGTTTTTTCCAACAACCACATGCGACTCTCCCTCAAAACTTGGCTAATGATAGATTGGTTTTTAGCGTGCTTACTCTATGCAACCTCACTGGTGGGATCAATCTGTTTCTCCACTTCAAATAACATAAAATAGTACATATATATATAATATATATGTGTGTGTGAATTGTTCGTGAAGCTTTTATAAGTTCATCCTTTAAAGTTCCAAACTTGAATGGGTCATATACTAGTTGAGAAATGAGTCTTTGACACCTAAAAATCTAAGGCTAAAATTCATCAAAACTCATTGTAAAAAACCTATGATTTTAAAATAACATAAAATTACTTCGTGGTTTAGTTAACTTTTTACATTATCCCCAATTTCGGGCGTACAATGACATGTTTTCTAAACCATAAAGGTATGATGATATGTTTTATAAATCATAAGGGAGTATCGCGACGTTTACAGATCACAAAGCAGTAACGCGATTTTTCAGTTTAACCAAATGGGCATTAGAGTAGTTTACCAAAAGTCAAATATAAATACAAGATATAGGGCATGTATGGGAATTGGAATATATGGAGCTTTTTTTCCCCCAAATTATCGATACTAATAATAGTAATAATATTGGTAAAAGATTATTCTGCAGTGACAGCATAGCACAAGCTTCACGTGTTGTGAATGAGGAGCCACGTTACAGGCAAAAATTAATAAATAGTGCTCCTAGAGCGTCGAATTCAAATATTATAACCCTATCATTTACTGAGATTATAATATTTGCTCTGCTCATTATAATTAAGATCTTTTTTTTAGTTATTTATCATGGATTACACGACGGACCAGCACCTGTATAGCATAGTTGTGTGGAGTATGATACGGATTTCCATCCCCATGTCTTCTACCATCGATGGTGATAATATATAATATAGACATAAAAGTATATTTATACATATCTTTTCACCTTTCACTTGTTACAAATTTTAAAAACTAATCATAAAAAGAAAGACAAAGATTCGTGGGGTACATTTATTGAAAAACCAGGTCGTGTCGCTTGTAGTCGATCGACATCATTAAACTCAACGAAGAATCTCTCGTGACTATTCATATAACACTTCAAGAACAAAAAACACAAAAGGCTCCACTCCACTGGTAATAAAATTCAAAAGAGCCACACGACGCATCATAGTAATACTACTCTCTCTCTCTCTCTCTCCCTCCCCCCAAATGATACTCGTGAGGAAGAGAGCTCTTACGTCTTCACGAGCTTGTCCATACTTCTCTGCCTCCGAAGAGCCTCACGCCACACTATAACTATCCCCCGGTGGAGAAGAAGTCACCATGCACCATAACCATCAAAGGAGTTTTAGTAATAATAATAATAATAATAATAGCAGACAACAATGGATTCCAAGAATGTTCCCCACATCCTATGTTTTTATTACACACTTTTCCTAGTACACTTCCTTCACTCGTCCTCGTCATCGCACGCACCCGCCTTACGCACCTACGTTGTCCAGCTCCACCCCAACAGCCCGTCCCGGGCCCACTTCCCCTCCTCCCTTCACTGGCACCATTCGGTCCTCGAAAACTCCGCTTCGGTAATAGAAGAAAACCCCTCCTCGCGGCTTCTCTACTCCTATGAATCGGCCTTCGTTGGCTTCTCGGCCCGGTTATCCGAGCCCGAGGTCGAGGCCCTGAGGAAATCCCGGGAAGTCATCGCGGTGAGGCCCGATAGGAGGCTCGAGATCCAAACGACCTATTCGTACAAGTTCCTCGGGCTGAGCCCGACGAAGGAGAACGGCGCGTGGAAGGTGTCTAAATTCGGAGCGGGCTCGATCATCGGGGTCCTCGACACTGGCGCGTGGCCCGAGAGCCCGAGCTTCGACGACCGCCACATGCCTCCGGTGCCCGCGAGGTGGAAGGGAATTTGCCAGAGCGGGGAGAGCTTCGACGCGTCGAGGTGCAATAAAAAGCTCATCGGGGCCCGCTATTTTAGCAAAGGGCACCGAGCGGCGTCACTGGCTTCTTCGCCCGACGAGGTGATGGAGTACGCGTCTCCTCGCGATTCGCACGGCCACGGGACCCACACGGCCTCGACGGCGGGCGGGTCGCCCGTGTCCACGGACGGAGTCCTCGGGTTCGGACCCGGAGTGGCCCGAGGCATGGCCCCCGATGCCCATGTCGCGGTGTACAAAGTTTGTTGGTCCACCGGATGCTATAGCTCGGATATATTGGCCGCGATGGATTTGGCCATCGCGGACGGGGTGGACGTGTTGTCCTTATCGCTCGGAGGATTTCCCGTCCCGTTGTACGAGGACACTATCGCCATCGGAAGCTTCCGGGCCGTGGAGCGCGGGATATCGGTGATTTGCGCCGCGGGCAACAACGGGCCCGTTCAGAGCTCGGTGGCCAACGAGGCTCCGTGGATAGCCACCGTAGGAGCGGGAACTCTCGACCGGCGGTTTCCGGCGGTGCTTCGTTTGGGCAACGGGAAGTTTTTGTATGGAGAGTCGATGTACCCGGGGAAGGGGAACGCGTCGGCTCAGCGCGAGCTCGAGGTGGTCTACGTAACGGGCGGAGACAGAGGGAGCGAGTTCTGCCTGAGGGGCTCGCTCCCGAGGGAAAAAGTGAGGGGCAAAATGGTAATTTGCGACCGGGGAGTAAACGGTCGGGCCGAGAAGGGTGAGATCGTGCGGGAATCCGGCGGAGCGGCGATGATCTTGGCCAACACGGAGATCAACCTCGAGGAGGACTCGGTGGACGTCCACGTGATCCCCGCGACACTGATCGGCTCCGACGAGGCCTACCGTCTGAAAAATTACCTCAACTCGACGAAGAGGCCCACCGCTCGGATCCTCTTCGGGGGGACGGCGATCGGGAAATCCCGGGCCCCGTCCGTGGCCCAATTCTCCTCGCGGGGCCCGAGCTTCACCGACCCCACGATCCTGAAGCCAGACATGATCGCCCCGGGGGTCAACATAATAGCCGCCTGGCCCCAGAACCTCGGGCCCAGCGGGCTTCCGGAAGATTCCAGGAGAGCGGACTTCACCGTCATGTCGGGGACCTCCATGGCGTGCCCCCACGTGAGCGGGCTTGCGGCTCTACTACACGCCGCGCACCCCACGTGGACCCCGGCCATGATAAAGTCCGCGCTCATGACCACCGCCAACGTGACCGACCGCACGGGGAAGCCGATAATAGACGGAGAAAAGCCCGCGGGCCTTTTCTCGATCGGGTCGGGCCACGTGAATCCCGAACGGGCCATTAACCCGGGTTTAGTGTACGACATCCTACCGAACGATCACATAACTCATCTATGCTCCTTGGGATACACGAGATCCGACGTTTTCAGCATAACCCACAGAAACGTTAGCTGCAGAGAGATACTGAAAAAGAACAAAGGGTTCAGCTTGAATTACCCGTCTTTCTCGGTGATCTTCAGGAGGGGGGAGACGAGGAAGATGGTGAGGAGACGGGTGACCAACGTGGGCCCGCCTAATTCCGTCTACGAGGCGGAGGTGAAGGCGCCTGAGGGAGTCGGTATAAGAATCAGACCGCGTCGGCTCGTGTTTAAGGACAAGCACCAGAGCTTGAGCTACAGGGTTTGGTTCGTGGCCAAGAACGGGACAGGTATGAACGATGGGACGGGATTCGGTCAAGGGTACTTAAGGTGGAAGGAGAGGACAGGTTCTTACAGTGTTCGGAGTCCCATCTCGGTGTCTTGGGCTTCGAGGAAGTGAAGGTTGTTGATGTAAGAACCGTAATCCCGCGTCGTGTTTTTTCTTTTTCTCGTCAGAAATCGTAATTTCCTCTGGAAATTGACGATCATTTTATTGCTTAGCAGTTTTCTGAAACACAGCCCTGATATACAATTCAATGAATAATGCAATATCACCCTTGCTGGCTCAAATTGTTACCATGATATTTCAACGGATGGTAAAAGTATACACTTAATATGCAGATTGAAAATGTCGGAAAGACACTTCCGAGTTCATGTAATAACAGTCATTAAATATTCGAAATATCAATGATAATGCAAGGAAGACGGATCGGTAGCGGCATTTGGTTACCCGTTTTGCAGAATATCACATTTCTCCCAAATTTGTTCCTTCATAGGGAGGACTAAAATAGTCTGTGAAGCTTTGAGGGCGGAAAGGTTTCCTCACGACTCTAAGCTTTTTGGGTCTACCGGAGGAATCATACTACAAACAAAAGAACGAGCCATATCAATATCAATAATCATTTTGCTAATTTCCGGTGACATTTGGCCAATTTCCAATAATACGAGAAAGTGATTTACCTCGGGATAGTGTGTGTAATGGCCAACTAATGGCTGACCTTGACAGTCAGCTGAAGATATGGAAACCGGGTAAGAAATGAAAATATGGTTTGTGTCACGTAATATAATCGTGAGAAACTTCGAGATAAAAAGCGAAGGAACTTACGTATGAGGCCGGTTGAAGAAATTTGATCATTCGCTTGGGCATTTGATGCCTCACCGTTCAGATCCGCGACCTCGTGCACAGGCTCATCATAGAAAGCAGTGAATGTTTCCCCATCATCATCACCCTGAGCACAACAACACGCATGCTCAATTATTACAAGAATATGTGTTTCGAAGGAATTTGTAATAACACAAGCAAGCAGTTTACGAAAACTCACAGAAACTATTTCAGGTTCTGCGTGAAGCCCTTTTTCGATGAGCCTAATTCTTCTCTTGATGAACTCAACTTGTCTGATCGGCATCTCCCTAAAGCGTTGGTCTCGAAGACGTTGGCTACGTGCAGGTGCATTGATGTCGCGAAGAATCAGGTCGTGAAGTATCACTTCTGCAATTTCCAAGTCTTCATCATTGGCAATGGCTTCCCAGTTTCCGTAACCGTGTCTGTTTCTCAAAAAAAAAATCGTATTAGAATAATTATTGATGCATATTTTTCAGCGAAGGAAGCGAATAAATTAGCTGTTTCGATCTAATCAACATGTAAATCCGACGAAAAATTTGTTATCCCTAAAACACTCATGTAGCATAGAATAAAGGAGAAGTATTTACTTATTAGACCATACTAAACATCTAACCATCTTTGATCTGCATCAGATTTCAAGAAATTCAATTTGAAACAATCACTATACATACAGCCAAGCGATCACTATTTTCATGATTGTATTTTTGAATGATTGATTTGAGGCAAAATTGGGAGAAAGAAAATCTTAGGACAAGAGGAATACTTCAACACTGCTCGCAGGAGGAGCCCGTCATGATGTTCCTTCCAAATTTTTCCTCCTCTAAGTTCAGGATATTGCGACATAATATCGTCGGTGAAAACCGCAGCACCATCAGATAAAGATTTTACCTGTCAACAAGAGAGCTGTTTAGTTAGATTGTGAGGATTACGGAAGTTAGGAGATTAAATATCATTGGCAGAGAAATTATATTTAGGCTTCTACGGGAAAATACAAGCGTGGAGCTCAATCCAAGAGGTTCTAAATGCATGCAAATAGCATCCTTAAGTGACAATTTTAAGCAGCATTAATTTATTATCAAACAGATATAACATAGTTTTTCCTTTACATATTTTCTTAAAGCATTGATTTTTTTTTTACCGGAAAATAATAAACGCCTACTTTTTCTTTGAAGAGGAATAGTGTCAGTATCCTTGCAAGCACCTCCTGAACTACTAATCCCTCTTTAGGAACACCATCTGCAAGCAACAGAAAGGATGTGCCTTGTTAAAACCAGCTTGAAAGCCAAGCAATAAAAAAAATTCAGACAGTAGAACAAGTAATCACCCGAAAATATAAGGGAATCAGTCAAATCTTCTGCCAAGTGTGAAAAGAACAGCTTCTCGTAACTGCATCACGAAAAAAAAAAAAAAGAACTTTAAGGACATGTAGGGCTTAATGGAAAAAGTTGTTCAAATCTGACATGGAACAAACATGTAGCAGATGCAACTATAACCTTCTTGACATCATGACATGTCAAATGTCACTCATTAAAAGTAACAATAAGGGAAACACGTGCACCACAAAACTAGTTGTAAACTTCGGGTCAGGTTTACAGGACGATAATCCAATTATTCAAGCTGAATAATATTACACAGAGCTCATAGTGCACCATAAATCCAGGCTAGATGGGGACAAAAAATTTCAACATAATGGCTACAAAAATAAATGTAGAACAAGACTATTAAAGTATGAAATAATAAAGCTTTAGGCTAAGCAAGGGTAGCACAGGCAGATGGAATATATTTCTAGATACGTACTTCTCAATCTCGTCACGCGTCTTCTGTTTAAGCTCTGCGGTAGACTCCATCAAATCATACTCGTTTGTACCAAAACTGAGATAAAAAAATGGAAGGTCACTTCATTAATACACACACACATTATGTGAAAATTTTTATGGTACGCAAATATGAAATTGAAAGGGAACAAAGGAAAAACTCAGCAAGAAACCTCATCAAACTTTTGACGAATGCTACTCTCTGGCCGTGATCAAATCCCAGTACTCGCAAAGAATTTCCTTCACCTTCCATTAGAGGAATTTTTTCTGATGTTTCTCCAATCACAAGAAGAAGGCATTTAAGATAACATTTTTGCATTTCTTCAATTAGTTTATCTAATATAGTTGACCAAATGTCTATACCACAAGCTCTTTTACCAAATGATCTCCCAACTGTTGCAGAGTTAGGTATAAACACCGCTTTGTAGGTATATTTCTCTCCGTCAGAACTTACGTCGCCCAAATCAACAAGGTCAACCTCGTTAGACACCATATGCAATTAAGAACACAAAATGAGATTATTACAAGAATAGTTATATATGACCCTTAATATCCATGATTATGCATACACTTATATTTCGTATAATTAAGGGCATATTGTTGGAAATTAAAATATATAAATTCAAAATATGATATACTCCCTAAAAGCTTAAGCCTCTAGATGAAGTGGTCATTTAACATGGTATCAGAGATCAGGTCCAACATGTCGCGGGTACAAATCCTCACGAAAGGTTAGATAAGAAAGAAATCAGGCTACTCGTGAGGGAGCGTGTCGGATCGGAAATTAAAATATATAAATTTAAAAAATGATACACTCCTTTAAAGCTTAATTTTTAGGTGAAGTGGCCATTCAACACAAAGGATAACCCAATTGAAATTAAAAGCAAACAAGCGAATTAATGGTCACAAATCTTTCAAGTTAGGCTAGAATTAATACAAATGAATTCGAGAAGAACGCGATGGTTGGAACTGGCGATTGATAATTAAATAAAATAACCAAAAAACGAACAATACATTGCGAAACTAATAGATAGCATAACCATTTAAGGCTTTATTTATTCAATTTACCAGTTTGCGTCTTCCTCTTCCCCTTCCCATAGAATTCATACAGATTTATCTCGTAACAGCTCGTCTCAGTAGGGTTTCTCACCCGGTGATGTTTACATACGCTTTATACTCCTCCGGAGGCTTGTGTTGGGCCTTCCAGTGTCCAACCAAAATCCACATTGGAAGTATAAAGACTCCATGAACTACATATAAGTATAACCTTATTGGATTACTCCATCTATTACCAATTAGTTTTAGAAATGAACCCAACAGGCTTTTGTTGGGCTTTATTGAATAGGCCAATGAAAAAAGATTCGATTACCAAAGGCATCAACACATCAGAAAATTCCCCGAGAAGTTTCCATAATGAAATTGAATCGGCACATCGGAATATAATAAGAAAGAATGCTCATAAACAAAAGAACGACATAATATTTACAAAGTAATTTACATACGATAGCCAAACGTTAAAGTAATGCATATTAAACCGGATATTCAGATAGTAGGACTAGTTTCTTTCCAACCAAATAAGTACCTTGATGATCGAACAACATCATATTCTAATTTTCAGCAAAATAATGGATTTATGCAATAATCCCGATCACCCAGAAATGGTGAAAAGGAGAGAGCTTAGCTTAATATTTGAAAATGCAAAAAGTTGTTGAGAAAAAAACCTTGAGACTTTAAATATTTCATACAGAATAAGACTTTCCTTCCAAGGGTACAATGTAATACTTATGCAAGGATTGGGGAGAATAAACTAACACATACTATAAACTCATGTAACTATCAATGTCTGTTTCCTCTTTTTCTCCAACTTTTTCACAGTCGAGCAATCATCATGTAGACCAACAAAAGTTTAATGAAGAATGAGTAGCATATAACAGCAAATTACGTATTGAAGTCAATCAATTATCAACTTACCCATCAACCGCAGTATCATTGTAGTGAATCCGGCCAGATTCAACGGAGTCATCATTTTCGTCACTGAACAGCTCCTTTGAGCTGTATCCTGTGGAACCCAAAAAAAAAACCACTAGAGAGGGCATTCATTTTGATGATGGTTGAGAAATGAATATAGAGAAATGATTAATAATCTCCTTTCTTTAAACCAAAAAACCACTCACTTGAAAAGGAACACGACGCGTTAGCTGCGGTTATATATATTCCTCTCACGCTAGATCAATCCACTCGTTTGAGGAATTAGCTGATTTTCTATTATATATAAAGACGTGCTCGATCAGACAAAAACTAGAGAATATACTGGGGAACCTATGAGTCTATGCCAAATTACACCAATGATTTCCTAAATGCGTAACGATTTTCACCAACAAAATCATATTCCCACAAAATCCAGACCGGAAATATATTCAGAAACATAAGGGGTGAATGTTGGAATATTAAAACCTCGGAGCACTCTATGTGGCACTCTAACGAATGTAAACAATATATCTTTAGAAACAGATAGCACGCAGTGCACATAGTAATCCCAACACGAATGTAAGGGCTTTTTTCTCGTGTGTATCAAATCGGTCCACCATATCAAGAAGCAACTAAAATTACATTGCAAATGATGATTACGCAAACGTAAGCTACAATAGCGTCACCTGATTGAGGTTTTGAGCCGGGAGTTTTCCTACAACAAGATGCCCCAATACCACTTTCTTTTGTTTGTTCATCCTTTCGTCAATAGTTCCTTCGTGTTTTACGAGTCTGGATATCAGTAGTTCATTGCCTAATTGCAAAAAGAGTTAAAATTACAGATTTGACAGGCAATTTTGCAAAATAAATAGATAATAAATAAATAATCTGATAAATTTAAAAAAAGAGGACGACTTCGTTTTGGTAAATAGTGCAGCGGGTTGCTAATGCTTTTTTTTAAGGGTAGATTCTCATCAATTGCATTTAAAGTTTGAATTTCCCCGTAAATATCCCTCCAAATATTTCTTCCTATTAGGTATATATTTGCGAAAAGTTGTATGTATAATACCCCAAACATTGAAAAGACGAAAATAACATTTCTTAACAGCTTCAGAAAAGCTTCCAGAATATAATATCATCAATCGCCAATATTATATCAACAACAAACATTCTCATACCAAGCAATTTTGACAGGATTCCACCAGAAAACACAGATATTATATCAAACGCTCTCACTATTATACCAAAGCGAATTTCAGAGTCTTATACTAACTGATAACACTATTTTACCAACAAATAATGTTTTTATAATTTTATATCACGAAATGTCTTTCGCAAATTATACCACAAACGACAATAATTATACCAACAACACATAATATTATACCATCAAAATATGCCAGTAATTAGACCAATATAGTCGAGTATTATACCAACAAAATCATTTATTAATAACCTTACTTTAGATCAATATGCAAGTAATTAGACCAATATAGTCGAGTATTATACCATATTGCACGCGAAGTACACTACAAATTATTATACCAACACACCCGATTATTATACAGAAAAATAACGATCCAATTTACTTAAAAATATACAAACAAATGTTGCGATTATACCAACAGTTTTAGTAATCATGCCAACGAAGCACGAAATTATACCAATACAAAACATGTACACACTAACTTTACCACATATATTTTCGAACCATGCGACTATTATACAAACAACAGATTTCATTATACTAATACCATTGTTAATCATACCAGTATTAAATGTTTTTTTTAAAAGTATTAAATGTATTGTTCGACAGTTTCCAAATATACTAAGAAAATTTGAAATTATACCAAGGTAAAAATGAATTATACCAATACCCCTGATTATTATATTATCAAATTCCCTTATTATTTTATTATTTTTCCAACCAATTTTCGACTATTATGCGAACGGTTGTTTAAGATTATTATACCAGTCAAGGTCACACTTATACTAATACATGAATTATTCATACCGACTAATATTTATTTAAAAATTGGTGGTGTTCGAAAGTTTTCCAGTATCCAACAAAATAGAAATTATACTTATTTTTTCGAAATATTATACCACGACTTCTTATTATTGTACCAACAAAATCAATTTTAAATGTATCATTTTCCAACCAATTCATATTATTATACCAACAAAAACGGTTTTTATACCAAGAGATTCGAATATTATACCACTACGTCAGAATGGTTATTTTACAATTATTATACCAACAAAGTACATATGTATACTAAGTTCATTATTTATCATACCAATAAGTTCATTTTTTGAAAAAAAATTGTTGTTCGTTGGTTTTCTAATATCCCATTAAAATTCGAAATTATACTAACAAACTCGATTAACATTTTATTAATTTTCCGTCCAATTCCTACTAGTATATCAACTAGAGCCATAATTATACCAAGACCTTTACCTATTGTACTCGAAATACACCACGGAGTATTATACCAATAGATCTGTTTCTATACCAGCAAAGAGATTAATTATGCCATCAGCTCTGATTATACCAGGAAAAATAGTTATTATACCAACATAGAAAGCTATCATTCCAGCAAAGTTTTACAAACCAACAAAACATCCAAATGACATCACATACATAAATATTTCCACACGGATGCCAAAACATCACATACCAAAACACAACATACCAAAACAACCTCACATGGGCTCTTTGCAGGATCTAATTGTGACCTAATCTTTTGCATCGCACCTTCTTGTGCTCATCGTCACCATAATATTTTTACGGATTTCATCAACCAACCCGAGGATGGGCAAGAATTTGGCCGCTTTGACCCTGTTATTCCACGACTCAGCAACATTGTTGTTCATCACACCCCACCGCATGCCTATAAAGATTGAGTTAGCCCAATGATCTGGCTTCGAGTTGTGGATGAAGACAGCAGCGTGGTTCTTGAATTTTTCCAGAATTTGATTGATATTTGTTAAAAAGCCTTGCGGCGTCGGAGCATACGCAGCTGCTTTGAACACTGATTTCCACTTCTCTGTTTCTTTATGCGAATGCTTACTCCCCACCTCCATTTTAAAATTATCGACTAGCTGCCGGAGACAGTAAGCATGATTACTTCCCGTAAATATGAGTGGCACGGCGTCAAGGAGTCCTTTTTTACAGTCGGAGACGAACGTAAACCGTGTGTAATCCTCCTCCCCATTGTATCTAAAAACATCACGTAGTTTCCTGCAGAACCACTTCCAATTGTTGTCGTTCTCATTATCAACAACTTCATATGCTATGGTGAACAAACCGTCGTTTGCATCCTTCGATGTAGCACCAAGCAACGTCACTTTGTATTTACTTTTGATGTGCGTCCCATCTAAGAATACCATCGGCCTGCATCCTCTAAGAAATCCAATTGCACAAGCTGCAAAACTGATGAAAAGTCTGCGAAATTTTCTCGAATCTGTGTAGACCTCACAATCCGCAAAGCTTCCTGGATTAGTTTCCATCACCTTACGACAATACTAACCGAGTTTCTCGTAGGAACCACTCTCGCTACCATGGATTTGGTGAATGGCTTTCTCCCGACCTTCCCATGCTCTTCGATATGGAATCTCGACCCCGTATTCTTCGAGAATGTCCCGTCTCAAATTGCAAGCTTTATAGAGTGGATTACTTCGCAATTTCTGATTGACCAACCCAGCAACCCAATCTCTATCCGCTTTGGGATGGTCCCTCGACAACAAGCTTGAACTGGCACAATTATGTTCCAGATTACAACGCAAAGCTGTGGTCACTCTTTTGATAAGAGACGTAAATTCGCCACGTACAGCAAGCGACCTTGCATTTTACTAATACTTTCCTTGATTCATTCTTCACATATCTAAAATCCTTACCCCTAGATATTGAATATTTCTCCAGCTTGCTGCGGAACTGGATTGCATCAACAAATAATTGTCCAGAACCAGAAATGCACCCAGCCCAGTCTGCATTGCTCTCCAAGTCATCTAACTCTTCCGGGCCATCGTCGCCTGGCGCAACCTGTACTGGGATGCATTCTGAGCTCTGACTGCCGCCTATGTCGACCAATAACTGTACCACATGCTTCCCTAACTTTTGATGGAGTGCGACCATGTTGGTGAAATCTTCATCATTGAGTATGTGAGTATTTGAGCACGAGAATGTCATCTTGTATCTTAAATCTGCTGGATTATTCTGTAACGTGGGCCACCTACTATAGAGCACTTGTAGGTTACGTAGCGTGGAATCTTGAGGTAAACCAAACATATAATCTTTACTGTTGAACGTGCAAAGACATAACTGCTGCTCGGGACTTGTCATTTTGGGGATTGGGGTTTGCAGTGGGTAGTAATTGCAGATTAATTAGGGTTTGCGTGAAAATTGTATTAGTACGGATGAGATTGAGCGGGATTACAATTTTGAGCGCGAGTTAGAAAACCTATGTGAATTAGCAAATATTGGTATAATCACATCATGTATTAGTATAATAAACTGATCGATTAGTGTAATAAAATCGTTCTGCATTAATATATTAGTTAGCTAATAAATTTTGTTCAATTGCGGCTTCGGTTGGTTGAATAGTTATCTGAAACGGTATAATCAAACTAATATTCGGTAAAATAAATTGAACTGTTGGTATTTTATGAACTTGTGGTAGTTCGAGTATAATAGTCAACATCATTGGTATAATAACAGCGCTGGTTGGTATAAAATGCAAATTACTTGGTATAATACACAAATTAATTGGTATAATATTGTTACAAACCTTATATTAAATTAAAAAACCGTTGGAATAACCTTTATATTAAAGTTAGAAACATAATTATGAACACTTGGGCATAAGATTTGGAATAAACGTTGTATATATACATATCAACACATGGGCATAAGATTTGGAATCAATGTGTGTCACTTAAATATGAACATTTCGGCATAAGATTTGGGATAAACGTTGTATATATACATATCAACACATGAGCATAAGATTTGGAATAAACGTTTGTAATATATACATATCAACACATGAGCATAAGATTTGGAATAAACGTTTGTAACATAATTATGAACACTTGGGCATAAGATTTGGAATAAACGTTGTATATATACATATCAACACATGGGCATAAGATTTGGAATCAACGTGTGTCACTTAAATGTCACTTAAATATGAACACTTGGGCATAAGATTTGGGATAAACGTTGTATATATACATATCAACACATGAGCATAAGATTTGGAATAAACGTTTGTAACATAATTATGAACACTTGGGCATAAGATTTGGAATAAACGTTTAATATATACTTATGAAAACTTTGTAACATAATTATGAACGTTTAATATATACTTATGCATAAATTAGCTTAATTTAGAACATACTTGGTAAATATTTTCTTCCACAGAATCCACTGTCTTACACAATAAATACATCCGTAAAACGTTAAATACAATGTCACATACACCCGTCAAAACTTTAAAATCATTCGTTTCCCGGATGCATTGCTCCCTTCGAAAGCGTTAATATCCCGGCTGCGATAATGGCGCGGAATTCATTAATATCACCGGCTACTTCCACGTAATCCCAACCACCTACGGCATCCTTCAACACTGCGTCAGCCCACATGCAAGTGAGCATGCCGCATTCCATCGATCCCTCCGCTTGTTGTCGACACTTTACATGTTCGACGTTGTTCTTCATTTCCAACTTTCAACCCTGCCGATGATTTAGGTACTGTGACAACAGCGTGGCCTAAATGAGACAACTTAATAGACGTGTAGATACAATCATCACATTGAATATATGCGTCTAATACTTCAAGAGAACTTACACATAGCTCACTGTCTGACCGGTATCGGGGGTGTTGCAGCGAACTGTAATGACGGAAGATTCTCTCGTGTGGAAAGAAAATGAGCAGGTGCCAATGAAATTCGCTATTGATTGGCATAACCACCGCTCTCGATCCTTTCAACACAAAGCTTTGAAAATTTTGCAGCTCCGTAGCCACGTTCGGCAACAGCTGGTCGTCGAAGAAGATACTCTTGACAACTTTCTCAGGGAATCGACGGTTGTTTCGCAACCGCAAAAGATCCAGAAAATTGGTCTGCACGGATTCACGACAGTTCGCCACTATCAATGCGAGAAGCATTTTTAAAACATACAGAAAAGCTAGTGGAAAGCACTCACCGACACATATGTACTGAAAAACTGAACAATACCGAAACATTGTTCCTTGCTTTGTACTCTTGTGAGCTGATGCAGCGGAACCACGTATCGATAATGTCACCTTGTATGGGCTCACCCATCAACAGATTGATGATCAACTTACCGGTAACTTGCGTCAACGAATTTGCGAACACCACGGACCTGCACATAAACGTAGCATAAGCACTATGTAATCAATCGTATAAAAGATATGTCATCAAATAAAACTTACGTTAAATCTGGTTGATCAAAGAAACCATCAACAAAGTCCCTCTGATCCCCGTCCAAACTGTTTCTATCGGGATAACTCCTCGAGTTCTGGTATTTCAGCAATAGCTCTGCTTTCTTCGCTTCGTGGCGTTCGTTCTCCCTCATCAACTCCTCTACATCTTCAGAATCAACTTTGATTAACAATTCCTGTAAAAAGGATTTGCTCAAGTATAGAACTAAATTAAACTAAACTAATGGTTAAATGATACAAATTACATTTCCCTTTCTCGTACATCTCGTTTTCTTTTTAGGTGTTGTCGATCCGGGTGGCGTAACAAACGGTGAATCCCTTTTCGGCTTCCTATCTCTCCTTCCTACCACGTCATCTACTATGGAGCTCTTATAACCCCCCCCCCCCCCGATTCCGCTTCTTTCGCACGAATACTTTACCAAAACGACCGGGATTTCTTCGATGTCCTCAGCATTCTCAGCCTGTTCAGCATTGCAGTCTCCCACAGTGTTTTCCTCCGTCTCTCTCACGGCCTCTTCGTTGCAATCTCTCACATCATCATTGTTGCAATCTACCACAACTTCTTTCTCTGTTTCTCCCTCCAACGGCCGCTTCGTTGCTAACTCCCACGTGCATGTCCTTTGTTTCTCCCACACACTCGTCATTGAAATCTCCCACGGCCATCGCGTTGCAATCTACTGGTGCCTCGTCATTGTAAATATCCATTCTTTCATGTCCTCCCATATCTGGGGACATGCTGAGCTCTCCTACGTTATAACCGGCAGCCTTATATGACAGACTTACCTCTACTGCCAAAATAGGCACTTCAACAAGTCCGCTCTCCTTCCCAACATCTTCTCCCCCACTGCTCTCGTCATCACCACCACCCCCCCTTAGTTGCTCAATCATATCTTCCAATTCTGCGTTCTTGCCCCTCAGTTGTTCTATCTTTCTTAAAAGCCATTGCTCCTCAGAGGGCCGTTGTGTAACTATTTCTTCCACCATCCTTGGCCTCGTCAGAAAAACTTCCTCAGATTCCGATGGGAATATTTGAAGGACTTGATCCGGCTCCAATGCCTCAAACTGCTCCTCCACATCCTTTAATATAGGTCGGGTCATCGGATCCTGCCACCTCAGACAATGAGGAACCTCATCCACCCCGCACTTCTTCCCAACAGAGGGACAATGTTCATAAACCCAAATCTGCACCGTTGATGACAAATTTACACATTAAGAACCACAACTAAATTAAAAATCGCAACTATTCAACAAAAACAAAACAACACCAACAACTTACCAACAAACCATACAAGCATCCTTCCACGTAAGTTCTGTTTGCTCGCAACGAATTCAATAGAAAATGGTGCACTGCTGCACCCCAAGCGATACCTCCTATCCCCCTCAAATTGTCCATATAAGAGAGAAGGTACGGCTGCAAATTGTACGTCGAAGTTGGAAATAAAATACAACTAAATACATACAATATGTACAGACGCAAGAAATCATCAACTGAATTGTTTTTTTCTAATGCATTTTATATATCAGACCTACTAAGAGTATATGTCTTTCGCTCTCGAAACAACGTCGTAAGAAAGACATATTCTTGTTCAACACTAAGTTCTCTACTACATGCTCTCCCTCACATCTCAATCCCAGAAACATAGAAAATGCTTCTTTTTTAAATGGAATTTCAGTATCCACTCCAAACCTAAACCGAGAAAAATCTTCGTTAAACCTACCTAACACACCTTCTAAACGACCCTATGATATTTCCATACGGTGTATATTCAAAAACTGAGAAAATGGACACCTTCTTACAGCCAGCTTGTGCTCCTCGCTCACTGCCTTCCACACATTGTCCATATGGTCCCGAAAGCAGTGGACATGGCAACGAGTTCTTTTACTCGCTGCAGACGAAGCCTCGGGCTGCCTCTGCTCGTTGATTATCGTCTTCTCAGTGTTCTTCTTCTTAGCCATTTCAAATCTGACACTGAGAGAAAAATTGAATATTCTAAGACGGTCAGAAATTAACCCAAACCCCCCCCCCCCCAAAAAAAAACCCTACCAACGAATCAACAAGGAGCAAACGATCAAACCTGAATTCGTTAATTTCGTCGACCAAGGAGCAAAAAGATCGTCGACCCAAGAGATTGCCGTTTCGAATGTTCGGAATGTGTTTAATCGAGCGACTGTATGGAATAGATTTAGGTTTTGTTGGTATAATCCGTTTTAGAAGTTCATTTTAATTTGGTATCTTAAAATTTAAATTTGAATAATAACTATATATTTTGATATACTAAATGTATTTCATGGTGTAATTAAAATCTTTAATGGTATATTATCCAAATAACTTGGTATAATAACAATTCTTGGTGGTATAAACTTCAGGAATTGGTTCGAATAATGTCAAAATTTTAATTTAGTTTGTTGGTATAATAATCGCTAGTGCGGGTATAATCGTTCGATTAATTAGTTTAATTGTGTACTTTCTTGGTGTAATCGTAAAACAATTGTTCAGTCTTGGTATAATAACCAAACATGTTGGTATAATGGTCTTACGAACATTACATTTAATACTGCTATGAAAAAAATAGAAAAAGGTATAATTGGGACCTTTGTTTGAAAAATAGTCATGTGAGTCGGTATGGTCTGAACTTGTATTAGTATAGTTAGGCCTTTTTTGGTACAATTGGATCCTTATTTAGTATAATAACGAACACTGTTGGTATAATCGCGACATTTGTTCGTATAGTTATGGGTAAATTTATTGAGTATTTTATGGTATGATAAACAGATCTGTTGGTATAATTATATATATTGTACTTTGAGTACAATATCTAAAATAGTTGGTATAATCCAGCCTTTTGTTGGTGTAACAGTCAGAAATTGGATGGAACATTATCAGTATAATTAAACTATTTTTTGGTATAATATATTCTTTTGTTGGTATTACCGTCTTTAATGATATAATTTGCGAAAGTTGCTTCGTGTTATAAAATTACAATAACATTATTTGTGGGTATATTATTGATACATGTTGGTATAATACTATTAAATTAGACTTGGTATAATATTGGGCGCAACTGGTATAATTTTTGCGTTTACTGGGAGAATTTCGTCGATTTTGTTTGGTATAATAACATTTGTTGTTAGTATAATAATGGCAACTAATGGTATTATTTTCTGGAATCTTTTCTGAAGCTTTAAGAAAGGTTATTTTCTTTTTTTCTATATTTTTAGGTATTAAACACACAACTTTTCGCAGATAGGTACCTAACAGGAAGAAATATTTGGAAGAGTATTTAAGAGGAAGTTCAAACTTTAAATGGGACTGATAAGGAATTTACCCTTTTTTTTAACCCAATGAACTAATTTAGTTCATGATATTTCGTGTGGACCAATTTAGTCCTCGATGTTGTCGAAAATGAACCAAATTAGTTTCCTATCAATTTAGACGGAAATTTATATTTATCAGCACGCAATGAGCTGATGGCTTTTCTCCCTAAATGACGCATGCTGATACGTGTCATTTTCTGTCTAAATTAACGGCCTCAGTGACGGAGGATCAGTTTGGTTCATTTTCAACAAAATGGGCGACTAAATTGGTCTATGGGGATCATTTTTACTTTCATCCCATTTTTTCTCTATCAAGAAGATAAGATTTACCACTACCTTATTCATACTAGTAGACCACCGAATTACGTTAGATCCTCGCTGACGTGTCAAAAGTTCAAGTTGGGTTACTATTAAGTGACTAAGTGAAGCGAGTAGGGAACAACAAACCTAAAGAGAAACTAAAAAAAGGGGAGGAAATCAAACAATGCAACACAACATACCCACGTGCGTGGTGCGATTTTGGTATTTTGGGAGTTTTCGGCTAATTTTACACTGAATTGTTGTATGCTAATTTTTTAAAATTTGTTAAATTGCGGTTATGATAAATAAAACCACACGTTTGGTTTTGGTCGGTTGCGGTTTTCAATGAATACAAGTAAAATACTTACTTATTTTTATTGAATGATGCCTACTATTACTCGGTCTCGACTCAAACATATAATTAACAAAGTCTTGCTAATATACTCAAATACGCAATGTTGGGCGCGAATCTGAAACATCAAATATAAATACTTACTATATTTGTTATCAATTTATTATCAGGTGTTTGTAACTAAATTTGTTATTATATTGCTTTGCGGGATATCAGTTGGGACTTTTGCAAACCCGTCGATGAAGATCGAAAAACTAATTAACTGCAAATTTTGTGAGAAGACCATCGACGGTGGAAAAGCAGCAGGCCGCGATCGTTCCAAACGTCCGTGTCCGTTGGATCACTGGTGATACAAACATTAATTAACACGGCAGAAAACAGCAATACAAAGGTTCTCTCATTAATTAACACGGATACAAAACCAGTTTCTTACAGGCTAAACGAGTAATTAATTACAATGTGTATCAAAACGGCAGGCAAGCGATGTTACGCTTCTTTATGTAAGAAGGGAACTATCCCACTTGCTATATATATATATATATATATATATATATATATATATATATATATATATATAGATATAAATAATAAAAACAGGAAAAGAAAAACCACAGTAGTAGCTAAGGCTTACAGCACAAAATTCATAGGAGTGTGAGTGATATATAAGGCTCAATTGTTTCTGTATTCCACGCTTATTCGATCGAGTCTTCTCTTTTTTATCTTCGCGATTAATATTGTGAATTTATTCTTGGGAGATCTTGGGAGCTGAGGCAAGAAAATCGGAATAAAGAGTCGATGATTAGTAGTAGAATACTACGATAATTATATGCGTACCGATCCCATTGGCTTCGTTCTTCTTCATGATACGAAGCCTCCTCACCGAGCTCAAGAACATCCTGATAAAAATCATAATCAAGTTGAAGAATTAGTTACACAATTCGTTAATATATCTTATGGTTTTATGCTAAATGGCCACTTCAGCTTAATCTTTTGAAGGGAGTGAGTGTATCATATCTTAAATTTATATTTTTTTTTATTTCCAACACAGCCCCTCACGTCTAGGCTGATCACTTTCTTATCTGGCCTTAGACGTGGGTTCTGTTCAAGAGTCTTCCCGTAAATCAATATGAAACACATAAATATATATAAAAAAAGAAAATTGAATTAAGAAAATGACATACTCCCAAGGGACATCTCCAACTAACATCCAATCTCCATCTTTATCTTCATAGGTGAGCACGTAGAGTGACGAAGCATCCAATAACCTCATCGCCTTTTTCTTACCAGTTGATTGCTCCTCGGCGTTTTGACCTAAATTAATGGCAGCAAAAAAAAAAAAAAAAAATATTACATTAAGTTCATAAGAAGTACCACGAGATCCATTCCTAATTGCAGAGTAGATAACCGTAAATTTTTTCATTACCCATGGCTGCAAATGTAGAGCTCGGTGCGAACATGTCGTCGAGCACCAAAGCTAAAGTCCCGTAGCAGCCGTGAGCATTGAGATCCACCTTTCTCCCGATTCCCACTCCGTCCATGTTTACCTTCACGAACAGCGACGCTTTGCTCTTCTTCTGTCCCTTTTCGTCTGCCTTCGAGGAATCGTTCTTACACACATTTGCATCGACAACGTTGTTGCTATTGTTGTTGTTGTTGTTGTCTCTTTGGGTGCATTTATCGGCGGAGGAAAATAAGTCTTCGGTGACCGGTGATTTTCCGTAGTTGGATATGCTGTTCATTCTGTAAGTTCTCACGGGCGGCCACCCCACGACTTGACTGTTCACCGATCAGGAAAAATAACCAAAAAAAAAAAAAGATATTCACCACCTATACTACCAAAGGCAAGATTTAGATAATAAAACAAGGGACTATGAAGAAAGGTGCTAGCAGTGGCTTGTAAATTAGAGAAATCTCAAATTCAATGAAGGGTTCGATTCGAGCCATCGTTAGCAGATTACAACCCCGATAAGAGATTTACGTGTGTCCCAGATTAACACTCGGTTTGGTCCAAGAAAATTAGTAGGGAAAGGAAAATGAAATGAAAGGAAAATAGTTTATATGTTTGGTTGATTGGAGAAATAGATAAGGAACGGATAAGAAAAGAAAATCCGGTTTAAGTTTATATCTAAAACTAAGTAAAACTAATTTCTTCAACAAATTGCTAGAAAACCAAAACAAAACCATTTTTAATCTAATTTTCTTTTTCCCGCTACTTTCTTCAATCCAAACAGAGCCTAGATGGTCAACTCAAAAACCACATGTTTATGACTGTTATGAGCTAAATAGTCCCTGCAATTTAGAGTCTAGCTCATAGCCAAATCGAGTGGAGATACCTCGGGACAGCAAAAAAAAAAAAGTCCTTGCAACTGATGCTCTTGGTCTCTGATCATGAGGATAATGAACCAGAAAAGGGGGAAAGAGGCCTCAAATTATGTCAAAGAAGAAGATTTCCCCAAGAATCGAAAGCCAACAAAATTAAACATCAGAGGCAAGGAATCAAGAAAATCTACAGCCACATATTTATAGGAATAGCACCAAGCATCAACAAGGGAAACTCTAATCAAGATTTATTATATATCGACGCAGAGACATGAACGCTCGCAAAAGAACATCAAATCGAAGAGATTAAGACAAAGAAACGCACAGTAAAGATCGTCCCAAAAATACTACCTGCGACCGGGAGGCGAAGAAGGTTCAGCTGTTCGCTTCACCCCACAAGAAACGACTCCGTTAGCAGCCTTCGTGACAGAGGAAGACGAAGAAGACGACGAAAGCGAATCCTTAGTACAAATCCCAGATTGAAAGTCCCCGGCGGTCAATACTCTTGGGTACTGACGATTATCCCGATGATGCTTCTTCGATTTGGGCTTCGCACCGCCGCCACAGAGGCTCAGGCCGAGCCCTAATTCCAGCTCAGACTCGTCGGGGTACGAAGAAGACTCCTCCGACGGCATAATCAGCAAGTTCTTACCGCGGCTCATGGCGTTGTCCTCTTCTGTGGAAAGAGTCGACATCCCCTCAATTTTGCAGAATTTCAACGAGGACTAAAACTGTGAAGAATCAATCAATCGTCTTTGATAAAATCGGGGGAAAGGGGGAGGGGAAAGAAGAAGTATGGAGGTGTAAAGTCGAAGAAGGTGAAAAGATAAACGAGTGCGTGGGGTCTCTTTGTCGGGTTTGTGGGTGTCAACGACATTATAGATTTCTCCATAAATGGGACCATCTGCTGTTGGAAAAAAAAGCAATTTTTTTATTTCTTGTTAGAGGAAGAAAAAGAAAATAAAAACTTTACAGTGTTGATGATGGTACAAACAAACAACTGGGAACAAACGTACCGAGAAAGGAACCATCGAAGTTTGCGACATTTCTTTGCTTTTGTTACCCGAGTCTCTCAAGTACTTGACTGACATGATTTTATTTATTTATTTATTTATTTTGATGTGGTGAGTTATTTACAATCGAACCCCGCTACGAACTAGCCATAAATAGACATGATGGATGCTTTAATTGCGTCACACAGTCCAGTGGTGGGACTAATTCCGAGGTCAAATGAATATTTCACAAACTCATCTGACCGCAATATTCAAGGTGATTGTATTGTGACATGATCGTATTGTGTATGTAAAATATGCCATTTTGTTGAAGATATTTGATATCCGTTTGGATTCGCAGATTTCGATTTGAAATCCGGAATTCATCCAAATCACTCGTTTGGCAACAACTCGGATTTGGATTTCGATTTCATCCAAATCCGAGGAGAATTCAAACACTTTATTATTTGATGATTTTGAAATTCGACCGCTAGTGGTCCGATTTCGAAATTCAAATCTCCGTCGTAATGATTTTTCATAATAACAACAACAACAACAATAATAATAATAATAATTATGAGTGAATAATGAGTTGAGCCGGCTAGCGAGCTTGATGTGGTGGTTCGAGCTCGACGAACGACAAGTAGAGCCGGCTCGACAAAAGCTCGGTTCGAGCTCGATGAACGATGAGTCGAGCTGACTCACGAGCTCGATGAACCGACTCGACAAAAGCTCGGCTCGAGCTCGACGAACGATGAGTCGAGCCGGCTCAAGTTCATTTATTGTCGAGCTCGAACTCCATTTTGAAATCCGAATTCCAAATCCTAACGCCAAACAATGGATTTGGATTTGAAATTCGAATTTCGAAATTCGTAATTTCAAATCACGTGATTCAATTCAAATTCACGAATCCAAACGCATCCTAAAATATTTTTAAAAATAGCACATACTCGGGGTGATGGAGGATCACCCTGCTTTTTGGGGTGATCCAAAAGCTGAAATATCATCCCGTTTTGATCACATATGTGATCCTCCATCACGGTAATGGCTCATCACATCTGCTAAATAAACGCGGTGACGACGGGATCACCGTGATGTTTTAAAGGAAATAAATAAAATGAAAAAAGGAAAGCTCGTTTTAACATAGATGCCTTGATAAGTCCAAAGCGACGCCTTTGTTAAGTTTAAAATAAAATATACATATACGAAATAAAATTGATATTCGATGGAGTCGTAAATCGGAAGAGACTCATAGTTTTGCTCGTCGAGTGGGGACAAAAATGAATTTATGCCAAAAGACAAGCCGACAACATGTGGGGACCCAATATTCACACACGGCTCAACATATTCAATAGCTCAACCCCCACCACTTGTAAGGACACAAAGTCTGAATTCATTACTCCACCCAACGCCCAAATATTTATTCATTACATTAGAAAATATATAAATTATTACATTAGATAGGCCAGGTAAATTATTTACTAAATTCATCATCATTATGTACAGCATTCTCTTTACCCCTTTGGCTTTACTAATAGTAATAATAATCATAGGATACCAAACCCTTTGAGTTTTCAATAAGTCAAGAAACATCTTTAAATTAGTGGGCATTCTTTTACTTTTTTTCTTTCTTTCCTTTTCTTTTGTTTTACTCATTTACCTTTGCGGTGTAGTTATCCGTTTATTGTTATTAGAGAAGAAACTTGATAAATTGATATTCGATTATTTAATAAACTCTTTAATATATTCGGTCACGACTCGGAAATAACGTGCTAAATTAATAAACTCGCTAAAATTATAAGATATTATATTTTTTAAATTTCTATAGATCCCATCTAAAATATAAATTAATATTCCATTATATACCACACAATATTTTTAGGAAAATTACGTCTGATAACTTTGTCTTTAAGGCTTTTACAGTTGATGTTCAAACTATCTAGTACTTATGTGTTTAAGACATTTCCAATTGGTGGTCAAACTATTTCAATTCCAGTAATTACTCATGTGTTTAAGGCATTTCAAGTTGGTGTCCAAATAAATTGAGCACTCACTATGTGATGCTCATGATTTATATTGCGATCAACTATGGCGGATGATGACTTTTGTATTACAATTATACTATATATAAAGTGTGACCATCACATAGTAACTACTAAATTTATTTGGAGACTAAATGCAAAAGATAGTTTGACACTAGTTGGAAAAGTTATAAACGCATGGGGTACCTACTGAAACCGAAAAATAGTTCGAACACCGGTTGAAAAAAATTTAAATGCAGGGTTGCCTACCGAATTTTCCATATTCTTATAAGATTTCCTGAAAAATAGTCCATTGTCTTTTGTTTTTGTTTAAATAAATTTAACGTCGAATCTCGTCTCTAATAAGGTAGATAATTGAATGCTTTTGTCAAATCGACTCATTCATGATTTGATATATGCACATGGTGTGATAAGTAAGTAGAAGTTTGAAAGGTGTTTGAAAATTGAACATTTCGTTATAAATTAATAAAATATTAATTGATCGATTAATTAATAACTCTTTTAATTAATAATTTTTACGGTCTCAAGCATAATTTGTAGAATTTCTACTATATGTTGAAAGGTCTTGCATGTCAACGAAAAAATGAATAATCTATTCTATTATATTAATGGTGATGGTGGTTAAAAACTGTCCAATTTGGTGTATAAAATATATTCCAATTTGACCCATCTTTTTATAATTTATTTGATATGCATTTAGACCTTAATCTTTTATTTATTACAATCACATCCTCACAAATAATTCTTTTAAAAATATTATTTCATCTGTTTAATATTATAAATTAAAAATAACTTAAAATATAAATTAATACTAAATATTTATATTTGGGCACATGCATCGAGTGTTCAAGAAAAACTAGTTCAATATAAACCTCAACGTCAGTTATATACGGATTTCGTCTTTCAGTGCAACTCTGCCTATGCGTGTCGTTCCAGGTTCAGACATGCACAGAAGTTAAAGAGTTCAAGTGAAATCGGGGGAATGTGCTCGGTCACTTAGAAATTTTATCCTTGGGGAACTATTTCAATACAAACAAGTGCCATAAAAGCAATTGGAAGTCATAGAAAGAATAATGTTTGTCAATTTTGTACGTAGTTTCTTCAAATGAATGTCCAAGTCCAAACAAACAAACATCATCTTCATCGCCTCAACTCCGGAAACTTCTTCCGTAGTTCACGAATTTATTTTTATTTGACCTAACTAGACAAAGGTGGTCGTTATACGTCTCCATAGAAAACAAAGAGCATTTCATTTTCATTTTTTCAAAAAAAAAAGAAAAAATTGTAAAACGAGAGCGTAGGTTTGCAGTGTGTAATAATAATAGAAAATATGCCAATGGATTTCAAAATGATATAGAAAGGGTAAATTTCCTTTCAAATTCTTTGAAGTTTCAACTTCCTTGTAAATACCCCACGAATTATTTCTTAATGGTAGATATTATTTGTAAAAAATTATGTGTTTGGTACCTAAAAGCGTTAAAAAAACAAAAATAACCTTACTTCATACATAGATATTATTCCAACTCTCTCTAGTTTTAATATCAAGCCAAATTAAGAATATTGTACTACCTGTTATCACTATTATACCAATTGCTCTCATTATTATACCAATATATTTTATTATTATACTAACTGTTATCACTGTTATACTAAAATAATATTATTATAATTTTATTATACGAAAGTAATTTTTGCATATTATACCACAAAACACGATTATTATACCAGCAAAATCGCTTATTATACCAATAAAATTGATTATTCTACCAATAAATTCGAATATATACCAAACAATTTGGATATTATAATTACATTACTTTGGTAGTACAGTGATAACATTTAATATACTAATTGAATATATTGGTATAATAATGAAAAGATTAGGTATATTATTGATATAATAATCCATTTACTTATGTCCTTTTTTTTCCAGAGATTTTTTTTTATTTCAACCGGATATTAATAGAATGCCCACTTAAATATTGCGGGCGTCATATTAATAGTCATACTAAAATGAACGACACAAAATATAACGAACTTGATTACAACTACTAATTTATCTTGAACGACTTATAACCAAAACATTGTCCTAGTGATTTTACACTTCTCCCATTGTAATAAACAATTAAGTTAGGTAATTTACAGGGCTAAACATCTTAACGAAGAACTGTAAATAGCTGACTACACGACATAATTTGGTGGCCTCAAAAACCTCTTTCATCATGTGGAGTAACAAACTACTAATCACACCCCGAAAAATATTTTACCCGCGGGGTCTGTTTTCACAGTCAAGCTCGTGCTGTAGAAACATATCCGGGCCGGGCCGGGCCTCATCAGCCTCTCTCATCTCCGATCCAGTTGTTCTTCTCCTTCGGGCCCGTGGGACCCTCTTCGCCGTACAGTTCGAGCGGCAGCTTGTTAAACGCGTTCTCCACCGAGCACCTCACCGCAGCGGGCAAATACCCGATCACCCTCTCCACCTCAGCCCTCGAATCGTACACGACCTTCGGGCCCCACTGCCTCATAAACTGCAGCCACCGCGGTTCTCTGACGCCGAGGTACTCAGCTGCGACAACCTCGTACTTGGTGCTCGAATCCACGTAGAGCTCGCTCCTCGCAGCATCGTTTCTGATACCGATCCCGAGCTTCGGAGAGCCCTGAAGGTAGCTCCCGGGACGGGAAAAGCTCGCGTGGCCATTTCTCGAAGAGTAAACAACTGCTTTATTCCCCTCGAAAAACTCGAGATCGTATGCATCTACCCATTCGCCACCGCTGTGTTGAGAGAAGTAAATGCTCTTAAGCTCACCGGTGAAGTTACTTATTCGAAGAGTGAAGTGTTCCCAGTCTCCTACGTGTTGGCCCACCTTTCCAAGCGGGATGTTCAAAATCCCGAGCTTAAGGATTCCCGGGCCGTTAAAGGGGCAAAAAACCCACATCACGATATCCGTGAAAATCCCGCCCATAGCGGGTTTCACGTGCACGTAAAGCTTGGAGTTTTCTATATTTCCAAGCTTGACTTTTTCTCTTTGGTTGTTACCCGGTAGATCGATCCAATAATTCCTATCGTTTGCTCCTCCGGTGGGAAGATTGGAGCCTTCGGTGTCAATGGGCTCACTGGAGGAGCTGTTTTTACTGAATAAAAGGGCCCCGTTTTCGAAAAACCAAGAAACAGAAGACGGGAGATACACTTCGTTAGGGTGAAAGAAGAGCCTGGGACCGTAATGCCTTATGAGTGCATGAATTTGATCCAAATTGGGCATCGAGTGCAAATCGGGATCTGAATTCTTCAGACACGCGATGCCCAATTCTTGCCCGGGATGCTTTTTGCTGCTGCTGCAGTAGAAGGTGCCCACTTGCACACCTCTTTCGTAGATACCGCGGTGAAGTGGACGCGTGGTGGAAAACGTAATCGGTACTTTACAAAAATCAGAACGGGTTTTCGCGATCGCGCGGTGAGCTTCGCACGTTTCGGTCAGATCCATGCGGACACACTTGACCTCGTCGGTGGATGGCTTCTCAGGATTGTTGGTCACCAAGAAGCCCAAAGCCTTGTAGCCCTCGGGAGGCTGAGGCAACCAGAAGTAGCCACACACGTCGAAGGCTTCATCGCCTCCATCGTGTGAGCTCCACAATAGGGTGTAATCGATTGGGCTCGAAAGGGCCGGTTCGTGGTTGGAGCGAACGGGTTTTTTAGGTGATTCGCGGGCCACGAGAACGAACCCTTGTAGAGGCTTTCCTTTGGATTGACAGTAGTGACCGAGGGCGAAGTAACCATCGGGGATGTATAATGGCTTGTAGAAACCGACACCACTTTTACCATCTGAAGAAACATTGCAGCCCCATACGTATTCAAATTTAGTCACTTCACAAACCTCGAGCTCCCCTAAATCGATCCTCGTGATAGCGAATCCCGTGCCTGCGTAGATCGAATCATGGACACGGTGATTTTAGGTAATTCTTTTCTTTTAATTTCGTTTAGACACGAGTGCAGCTAGAAAATTGTGAAGATCATCAGCCAAAGAAGCCTCGAAAGATGATTCTTGTGGAAATGGTAGCACGAAATCGTAACTTAAGTATACTCCAAAAATTCTTTTTAACAGAAATCCATCTCGCCGAATTGCAATTCAAATCAAAAGCAACGAATAAGCTCAAAAACCAAATTATCACCCACATAAATGAAATGCAGCACAAAAGTTTCCTCAAATACTGTACCAAACGGATAAATTGAAGGAAAGTGCAAAATCTCAAATCACTCGCACGAAGCAAAACTACCAGCCATTATTAATAGTTGAAAAGTACCAAAAGCGTGTAAAGTACCTTCGGGCCATGGAGGAATCGGGTCGGGCAGCAAGAAAGGTTCGGGTCCAGGCTGCGCATGATCGGCGATTCTGTTCCAGAGCATGCATTTACATGATGATCCCAACATCTTGAAAAAGGTTTTCAAAATTTTGAAATCGAAAATCATGGGGAATCCCCAATTCGCGGAGAATTAACGAGGAGAGTCCGAAATAGAATCGCGCGGCATCGCGTAGGAACAGCGTCAATTGGCATTGGCGCATACGTTCGTCTTGTATTTTCTAGTATGTTTCCTGTCCATGTGGAAAAGCGAAGAATAATCTCTCTTTTTTTTTTATCAAAGTATTAAATTCTTAATTAAATATTCTTGCTAAAATAAATTTCTGAAAAGGCGGTAGTTTCGCTAAATGAAACTTCTTCAGGAAAGCTTAGTTTATGTTCGAAAGTTTGGGGACTGAATTCTAATTTTACATATAAAGATATTCTATATAGTGGAGTAGTTTGATATTCTATTATGTATAATGTAGTTTGAATTTTGACATGGTATTACAAAAAAATGGAGATTTTGATTACGCTTCACAATTAAACACTTATCGGATAATTTCAGCCCCATCCTCCACAATCAAATAGGGAAAAATGTCATACCGTCTCAAGTCTCAAACCAGCAAGAATCTCGATCCCACTAAGAATTCCTATTTCCACCTATTTTGAGTTCGTATTTTGATTTTTATGAAGAGTGAGATGTTATGTTATTGTGAGAAATCAAGAAGGATGATTCCGTCCTCGCTCCGCATGAAAAGAAAAACGGGGACCTACGAAAACAAAGCGGAAAGTATGATTCAGCTTCTACCTCGCAGGATGAAAAAAACGAATATTTTCCTCTTTATTGGGACAGATCTCCGCCGGTAACTGAGAATTTCGCCCATATTGCCAAGTCTACTTTTTGCACATAATTGTATAATAATAATTATAATTTTTATTATTATAAAAAAATACATTAATAAGAGACTTTTCTTGTATAAATAATTCCCATTGATAAATCTCATAAAACACACATTTGCATAAGAAAAGGCAAAAGGGTTGACGTGGACTTCAAGAGATTCTCAGATCCTTCTCAGCGGAGCATATGCCTTGAGGGTCCATTACGAAACTTGACATTTCATAAATTTCAAAACTTGATATTTTTCCATAGAGCTTACACATTTTCCACCACAAAATATAATATCTCTTTTTTTTTTCCTACAAGATTCTCATAAATAAATATATTAATTCGTACATTTAAAGGGTTAGTGTCCTTACAGCTTTCTTTTCCACGGGCAAGCTCATGTCCAGTTAGTTGAATCTGAAAGGTAAAATGTATTTATTCTCACGTTTTATGTTTATGTCTTCAAGCTCATGTCCTCACAATCTCTACCATGCATTAAAGAATCACCACGATTTCTACCTTAAAAAGGACTTCTCAATGCTATGTTTCTCTCTATTCACTAACATCTTCCGGTCTTTCCACACAACATAAACACCGTATCATCTTTCTGGTTTACAAAACCAGGTGAAAAAGAAAGGAAAAAAGAAGACCCGAAAAGATGCTTTTACGTAGCTCTTCAACACCGGTTCTTGGATCTCTGATGCCATCATTCTCCTCCGAAAGTCCCAACAACAACAATAACCACCAATCCCATGAATTTCACGGCTCCGCATCGAAGCAAACACAGCATTTGTTTCACGGAAAACTATCGTGCATTAAAGCAAGGTCCTTACCTCATTCATCTCCTCTGCCCGAAGAGAAAGGGGCCCACCAAAGTTCTTTGATTCGAAGGGTTCAATCCGAAGGAAACTTGGAAGAATTGGAAGATGGATCTTACAACAACTTCGAGAAACCTAATCACTGTAAGCGAATATCCCGGTGCACTTTGGAGGCAATCCCATCTTCCTCGGTTCGCAATTTGGGAAGTCAAAGCACACGCGAACAATTTTATAGCGATGAGGGAGATGAAAGTGAAGAAGATTCTTTGATATTCAAGAACATGGCCAAGGAAAGCACGAGAAGGGACGTTGTTAATCATCATCACGAACATGACTATTCGAGATCTGGAGGTGAAGGGAAGATGTACTTAGCCACCGGGCTCGGGATCTCGGGAGTGGATTTCATCGACGGTGGTGGCAGCAGCTGCGGTGGTGGTGGTGATGGAAGTTTTAGGAGGGTCACCTTCGACATGGACGGCGGTGGAATTAGCATGGAAGAGCATTACAAGAAAATGCTGGAGGAAAATCCCGGGAACCCGTTGGTGCTGAGAAACTATGCCCAGTTCTTGTATCAGGCAAAGAAATTCCTACTATTGCTAACAGTATCATTCTATTCTCCAAACTACGATGTAAGAATCTTAAATATTACTTAACATGACCACAGAGAAAGGGAGACCTTAAGAGAGCAGAAGAGTACTATTCAAGGGCAATTCTAGCAGATCCTCAAGACGGGGAAGTTCTTTCACAGTATGCTAAGGTAATATGGGAACTCCAAGGTGACAAAGAACGAGCAGGAAACTATTTCGATAGAGCAGTTCAAGTTTCGACATCAGAAGACAGGTTTTTGACATAAAATGCTAAATTATCTGCATGTACTAGGAAGACAGATCTGCTACTAATTTTTACCTTGAATTTTGTTTTTGGGCAGCCACGTGCATGCAGCGTATGCTAGTTTCTTATGGGACATTGACGATGAAGACGGTGACGGTGGAGGTGAAGGAGAATTAGGAGTCAAGAAACAAGTGCTTCACCAGGATACTACAATGGCTTCTGCTACTGCATAGGATGTTATTGACATTTTCATGTAGGAAAATTTCAGATTGGACAACATTTTTGCAACTATTCAGATGATTTTTACACGATCGAGAGACGAGATCCTCACATAAATAGTGTTTGTCAGCAACCAAATCCTCTAAATAAATGCAAATTGATAACAAAAAAATCCACGATATCCGTCCAACATTTCATCATCAGGCAGTGAACTTTCAGTAGATTGACGAACTAAACGTTCAGTAAACTTTTTGCCAGGCACAAACTATGAAAGAACAAACTCACGTTGTAAGAGTGGTGGCAGAAACCTGATGGGTTTCCTACATTACGTTCGGGCCCCACCTCAGTTAGTAGTAACCTGGGTAGTATGTTGCCGGAGGAGGAGGAGCAGTGGCGTCGGCAGTGGGCTGTTGTTGGGCCGGAGTCAAAGGGGCCGCTGCCATGGGCTGAGGAGGATAGGCCTACATAGGTAGTAAACAAGGAATCAAGGATTTGAAAGATAATATAATATAACAAGCTTAAGAGCATAACAATTAACGATAATATAATATAACAAGCACACTAAAACACACTATGAATAAACTCATAGCATAAAACAGCTTAAGAGCAGTTCTTGGAGGTAGTTTTTTCAATTCAAATTCAAGAGAGAGAGAGAGGGCGAGAGAAATGATTAAAAAGAGACGAAGGTATGGCTATTCAGATGCCAGTGGAAGTTATACGAGAAATTACAATTTTTTTAGTTTGCAGACTTTCGAGAACCTATGCGAGATACCAAGAAATGAATTAACATAAAAATGTTAAAGAACAAGGTGAATTAAATTAAAATCTCGAGTACCATAAAATTTGTTTCGAAACGGAGATACGTTACCTGAGCAGGGTAGGACGTTGGATATGCACCATAGGCAGCACTTTGTGGTACAGCTGTCGGGGCCTGGGGCTGTGCATAGCTCGTTGCATAAGCACCATAAGCAGCCTAGCGAGATAAATATACATAACAAAAGAAAAATATAATCAACGAGTGTGATATACAAAGGCAACCCATGGTGTACGATTGACACAATCAAACACACGTATTAGTAAAAAAATTCATCTGATTTAACCCAAGATTAAAACACGATTTCAAGCCAAATTTATTAAGTATAATTGGCATCCTCGATAATGTATCCCCTACATTAATGCTTTTCAAATTTTTTTCAGTGTTTATTTTATTACAATTTCCATTGCTTTGTATTCCATTGGTTACTTAAATTCTAGTAATGTTTTTTTTTTTCGTTTTAGTTGATTCATTCTCCGCCAACTAAGGCAGGCGTGCTAAAAGGTTATCTTATATTAGACAAGGCTAAAATAAGCAATAAATACCTGCTGTGCGTAACCAGGATTCCACTGCTGAGCCTGAGGTTGTGAAGACTGGGGCCAAGCCTGAGCTGTTGCACCATAACCAGCAGCCCACTGAGTTTGCGTGCTAGGATATGCACCCATCACCGAAGAAGCAGACATTGGATTCTGAGACTTTGCAAGCTTGGTTCGATCAGATGCTAGAAAATCCTCAGCCGGACGTTTCCTTGACCCTGTTGTACTTCTGTGGTGCAGAAACAGCTTTGCGTGGCGATGATCAGCCTTCTTAATGGACTCTGCATCCCCGAAGAGATCCAAGAACTGCATAAAAAAGATACACAGCAAAGAAGTGAAAACATATACCAGCATCGGGGATTTAACACCCATCAGCTCAAGAATCTACAAGGGAAACAGATGTATATATAATTAAATCACCCAAAGGTGCACTGTAGCCCCCATATAGAAGCGAAGTATAAGTTCTCTAAGGGCATGAAAATTGAACAGGTGAAGCTGTCCAAAATATAAGCGGAATCTTCAGCCAGTATACTAAGTAGTCTAGGTAGCGATATTACACCATGAAAAAACATTATCACCTCCATGAAGATGCTAGATAGTTCTTCTCTCTCATCAACACCTGCATTGCTAGGATTCTCCGGATTTGGTACAATAACTTTTTCAACTAGGGAGTCTATATAATCAATTCGCTTCTGAAGTGGATGAATCGACTCTAAGTGGATCAGGGCCTGAAGTAATAAAAATTTAAATAACATAGGAGTTTCAAATAGAAATCCATGAGTACAAAGGAAGATATATCTATTACTTAGTAGTAAAATTAATTTCTTATAATGTTCCCGTAATGTATATGGGAGCAATGAGGCCAAAGGAAGTTAATAAGGATAAAGCATAACCTCCAACAACGGTTTGGACAATTGAGCATTTTCCAGACCTTGAGCAAGAATCTCCCTAGCCCTCTCAACATTTCCAGAAACCTTCAGGAGAAATTTAAATAAATAACAACCCCATGACAAAGGGCCAGCAAATGAAAAAGTGTATACACTTTTATAGTACCGGTCATGGCAGTATGAGAGTTGGCAAAAGAACAGATTACAAGTATCAATAAAATTTACCGAGTTTTTCTACGAGATTCCAAAATGCAACCACATAAACAGGCACAACTCTAGATGGATTAAGATGCTGAGAAAATTGATTCCGTTTAAACATGGACACTTCGTAAAATTCAACCAAAGCAAGGATCTAAAAAGTAACTCTAATCCCGTGATAGTGCGATAAAATGTAGCTTTGGCATCCAATACTGATTGAGTTAGATCTTGGATTCCCTGACCCACAGGTTGTGTACAAAGGAGTGAAAGTAAGACACCCTACATCGCTTTAAAGCTGAACATCAGCAGAACAAATATTTAAAATTTGAAAAATTCTCCAGGGATGAAAAAGAATTCCATAACATAAAACATACCAGGAATATAAAGCGCGAGTACTGGGCATATAAAAAAGGTAAAGTCTGAGACTGTTCCTTTCCTTTCTCAATGGCAATCGCTTGCTCATACAGAGAACAAGCATCATCCAATTTTCCCTGAGAAACATTTAAATTCAAATAAAATCACAACAAACATGATTTTCCGAGTCTTGGAGTCTAATGAATATTAATCTTATGATCTTACAAGGCGTTTTTCCATGTTTGCATGCTTGATGATCGCTTCTAGCAGTCCTGGTGAAATTGCGGTGTGCACCAGTTGATAAGCAGATTGAGCTCCAGCAATATCACCATGCTGCTCCTTAAAACTAGCAGCAAAGAGATGGATCTCTGGTTGCTTCTGTTCAAAAAACGCAGCTTGTTAAGGCGCTTGGCTTAAGATAAACACTAAGATCATGTAACCAATTATCAGTTCAGCAACAACGGATCGCATCATTAGAATTTCATGTTGAATGCTGATATGAGGGGAGAAAAACAGAAGGTTAATGACTGTTCCCCTAATTACACTAAACATTCAGTTAAAAAGGAAAGCGAAAGTGGATATAGTTAAAAGTAAATTGTAAGACTGAACAGACCATAACCCCAAAGAAAAAAATATAAGAATGCATTTCTTCAGCTTGTTGAGACAAAGAAAAAGCAGTGATCTTCAACAAGGAAAAACCTTCAACCTTAATCTAAAACATGAGCGAGAAAAGGTCTTGCTTAAATCACTTCCCTTTTACCAAAGAAGAATGCATTTTTAGGGTTAAACATGATTGATTTGACATAAAGGCATCAGAAAAAGATTTCCCTGGATAAAATTAATGTAACTAGAAGACCAGCTCTCGAAAGATGAAACACACCACAATACCTTTATAAAAACCTGACTTGCACGAGCAAGAGCATTCTCAGCAAGATCCATACTCCCTTTTGATTCCATGCACAAGATATATCTAATCCAGTACTCAGGATAACTGGCACATGCTATCAAGCACCTTTCATAAAGCTTAACAACCTGTATAACAAAACGAATCTACTGTTTTAACAGATCCAAACTCATTAACTAAATGGAAGAAGGAACAAATGTGGTAAAGAAGAAATCAACAAGGAATACTCCGATGGCGGAACAAGAAGGCCCCTCATTATGAGAGGGACCCTCCTTGCCTGATAGATAGATGGTTAGGAAGATAAGAAAACACCTGCATGATAACATTGGAACTTTAAGATGTGTTTATTGCCAACTACATATGTTGAACCCAGAATATCGACTCACAAATGAGGGTTTGAAGTACTTAGCCTTATAGAAACCAAATCGAAGGCCCATGCTTTAGTCCAAGTTCAATAGGCCATTTAAAAAGAAGCTTCTTCAACGGTTATCCAATAACGCAAATGAAGCGGAGGATATAACTAACTGTAAGTCAGTGGTAACAAGGCCATCTAAAGCTACATCCTCTATATATTCAAAGATGTACGAAACTGCCAAATTTTTGGATACCTTATTGAAGTCACCCACGCCTTCAATAAAATCAAGATAGTTATGCCAATTCTCAAGCTCCGCGACATTGAGAGGCCGAACATGAAAGTAAGGCCTTCTGATAGCTGTTTCAAAACCAATGATCCTAGAATCAAACTCTTTCGCTTTCCTATGGATCTCTTCTCTAACAGCGATATATTTCTCCAACTCTTCTGCATCTTTTAAGCTGGGATTTAAAGCTTTAGAAGACTGATCTGCACCAGGAGGTATCTCTCCCTCATTTTCTTGAACTGCAACTTCAGTGTCAGCAACAGTTGTGGCAACAACTTCTTCGGCAGTTCGCAACTCGGAAAGTGGCCTACTTGCCACCAACTCTTTAAACCTGAAGCAAGACACCAGACCAACATCAATAGGAAGACAAACAACAGATACATACAAAAAGAGGGGTGGTGACACATCCATAGTAGTATTCACAGTTCGGTTAACTGACCAAACCGAACCAAAACCGAAGTTTCAGTTCGTACCCGAATACCGAACCAAAAACTTGAGTGAAAAAATAACATACATCTAAGCAAACTATGTATTTCCTCACAGTCACAGAGCATATAAAAAACTACCAGCTTTTACCACATTATCCCTACATTTCTCAAGCTCCAAAGGCTAGAATATGAACCCAATATTTCTTAACATAACAGTAATTATCCATATATAATTAAAAAGCCTTGATCTGAAGAATCTAATGAAAATTAATATAAATCATAATAAAAGGACCCATTATGAGTTCAGTAACTATAGAAGCAATATTGAAAGTATGCAATATTACCCTTCAAAATAACGGTCCAGTTGTTGATTTGGAATTTCCAGCACACGAGTGTAAAGTGTTGCAACACGAGGCCAAGCTGCTTGTGAAATTTCATACTCAATGTACTTATCCCACAGTGGAAAGCATAAATAATCACTACCGACATATGTTATAGCCCTTTCAAACAGCCTGAAACAATAGTGTAGCAACTGTAACATTCATCAACAACACAGAATAGACACAGGTCAACAAATATGCATAAAAGGCAGTGAAGAAAAACCAGTAATGCACTTAATTATGGATACTTGAGAATTCCAAACTAAAATAAAAACCATGCCCGTTTACCTTCGTCTTACGAATCTTACACAGCTCATCAAGGGGGTCTCATAAGAACCATCATAGCCTTATTGAGTGAAATCTCCATTGCAGCAATAATGTATTCAAACGCCCCGGTTTCAGGGGTAAAGAACAGTAAATTTCATGAAACTAAAATAAAATTATGGTGAATCAAGAAAAACCTGGATCAAGTAACATGACCACGAAATCTGTCACAAAATTCAACAGCCAACAAACCAATGGTTTGCACATTAAGGAAATTTAAATCTATAGTTCATTCTCCGCAAACCCTTAGAACTCGTACTTCAGAAATAGCTGTTGAAAAAAGGCTAAAGATAATATTTAAACAACAAAAAAGGGCTTGCATTTTTTAAAACCAAAGAGGCCCAAATACAAATAAAAGAGAGGATGAATCAATTATATACAATGAATATTACCCTCTGATCACTTCAGGATCGCCGTAGGTGCTTATGGAAAACACACAGTAATGCAACCACATGTCCACAGAGTATGTAACACCTTGAACAGCTCGTTCATAAACCTCTGCAACTTTGTCAAGTGAGCTAAGTCGTGCTTCATGATCAGCATATTTTTTCCAGTAACCGTAGCACAGAGGAAATTCCGCCAAAAAGGCATCATAAACTTTCCGGATTTTGAAAATATTGCCCTACAAATAAAAGTATTATGTGAGAGATTGTTCTGAATAACTTAGAAAGTTAAGAAAAAATAACATGAATATTCTCCTAAAACCGCATCTTAGCAGGCAGACAGTGACACACTTTAGATTAGAGCTTGCACTTCAAGTTTGTACCAAACAATCAACCACTCTAACATCCAATCATCACCAGAATCTGTCTGTATCAAATATATAGGAAAATCAAGCAATAAACGAAACCAGAATACCAAGAGAACCCGTATCCAGAAGGCATACCTCTGACGTTTTCTCAGTTTCATCAAGTAAGGCGGTCCAGGCATTGAAGTCGGACGAGTTAGCTGTAACTATACTCCATAGTCTATCCTCTTCGGTAGAAAGGCCTGAAATAATGTTAAACAAAAAATGAATTAGCCACCCAATTAGAAAGGATGTTAGTGGCCAATAAATGACTGGTTAGGGAAAATTAATAGTAAACTTAAGAAAACTGCTCATTTGACAGGTAAAGAAAAATAATTTAATATATAACTTAATCTCATATATGCAACTTTGATGATTTTTCAACTGGATGCAATGGCCTATGACTATACGGGACATGCCCAATATAAAAGTGATCGACTACAAATAGCGATACATACCCGAACCATCCATGGTCTGATGTAAAGCAGCAGAAGTCATCCCATGAGAGGTCGCATCGCCATTTTCAGTCAAAGTGGGTGGTATTCCATCTCCTGATGTGCTAACACCATTGACATTCGACAAAGAACCATAATTAGGAACTTGAGTGGCATCCACGGAAGGGTTAGAAAAACCAGCAATGTGTTCATTCGTAGCCTCATTAGGATTTATCGCACTTGGGTCGTGTGACATCTGGTCTTCAGAATTAGATACAGCTGCAGGAACAGCCACATTTCCAAGGGCATGAGGAACTGAGTCACCAGCAGCTGCACCAGAGACACTGTAGTCTACTACTGGTGTTTGTACAACCATGGTGTCACTATCCCCCATGTTTATCGACAGAGTGCCAAACTAGAACTGCAGGCATTACAATGTTTCAGCACAGGTCGCACTCCGGAAAACAAAATATTGGTTGTATCACTCCAATGGAAGATTACTAATATTTGATGATGAATTCCAACAAGTGAGCCAGAAACTTACAAAATCAAAACGTATCAAGTTTTCAAGTTCACAAAACATGTGATAGGCTATCTCATAATTTGTACTACATGCTCCACAATAATAACTGCTTAGGCATTCTCTTCAAGGCAGGAATCTCAGTCATTTAAAACTTGAGAGCCAAAAAGATGGTTATGCCCAGACCGTTAATATGATGATTAGTGAGAGCAGTGTATGTACTAATTAACTGAAAGCATCCCAACTGAATACGGCCACATTTTTTCTGCCATTACTAGAAAATCACCGCAACGTTTTCAACCCAAAATTGATTTATCTTCACTCTAGAAAAGTCTTCCAAAATAATTTTAGAAGCATATAAACGTACCCCCGTTACCGGTTTGCTTATAACATAACACAGGATTATCTACACCATGCATGGATAAGTATAATCACACACGATAAATGAAAACTGAAAAAAGAGTCCATCTACTAAACATCACATAAAACTCAAATTACCCAAACAAATCGAAAAGTGAAAAAGCAAAGAAAAAACAGTAAAATTGAGTCTAATAAAATAAATTATAAAAAACAAAAGCAGATGAAGAAACTTTAAAACATTAATTTCGAACCTCCAACAAGGAGAGGGTGCACCGGCGAATAGTCGTCGCGAATATAACTTTCTCCACCTCTGCGTAGGTGTGAGAGTCGTTCGTCGCACTGAAGCTCTCGAGGATTTTCTTAGAAGAGATTACGAATTGGGAATTAGGGCTTTTTTTACGCCACGAAGGAAGCGGCTACGGGGGCCCCAAGATAACTTTGTATGGGCTGTAATGTGTGCGTTGGGCTTGATATGATCATTGGACCATAGGCTCAATGGCGTGCTCATGAAACCCAAACTCAGCTCATACAGTGGACCATTAGCACTGGGTTCACTCTAGCTAGATAGAGCTATTACCCAAACTAGTATGTGTGGACACCTGTGTGCAAATAAAATTATTAATGTGTATTTTGAAAAAATAAATAAATTAATCAACGACTAAAAATGATGGTTTTGTTGAACAATTCTTCAACAATAAGTAGATTGTTATGCTAGTTATGATTTTTTTATTAAAAAATGAACGAAAGACCAATTCAAACCCTACAGTATTCTTGGTACGTGGGTTAATTAATTTAATTTTTTCTAAATTATTAATTGCAAGTAAAAATTTCATTGGTTAATTATGCTAACACCAAATTGACGGTTTTTAATTGATGCTCACGCTTAATAAAAAAGTATATATGGCCCGCCGAGCCTGTTTAGGCTAGGGTTGTCAATGGGGCAAGGATTTTCCGTCCCCGCGGGGATCCGCCCCGAGTAGGACGGGGAATTCCCGGTATTTATCCCAGCAGGGCGGGAAGGCGGAGAGATTTTTTCCCGTGGGGACCCCTGCCCCGTTCCCCGCCTCATTCCATGGTATATTGTAATATATAATTAATATTTTTTAAATCCAATTTATATTATTTAATAAAAATAATATTAAAATATAGTCTACAAAATATTAAAATAATAAATAATATTAAAATATAGTTTAAATAATATGAATAATATTAGTTTAAATAATATTTAAATAATATAAATTTATTAAAATATAGTTTATATTATGAATAATATATAATTTTTAAAATATTGTCGGGACGGAAAATCTCCGTGGGGCGTGGATCCCCGCAGGGACGGAAAATGGGACGATTTTGTCCCCAGTTGCTTCGTGGGGCGGGGGGCGGGGATCTACCCCGTTGGCATCCCTATTTTAGGTTCGTCTTGAAACGGGGTTATTTCCGAAGGTTTAAAAAAGATTAAGCACCCTATATTTAGAGGAGTGCCATTTTCAGCATACGTAAATTAAGGGAATGAAAGAATAATAAGTTTTAAAATTGAATCAACTTGAGGATAATTAATGCTGAAAACATAACTTTTGTCTGAAATTATGACACGTGAACAGTATTAAACAATTAAATTGAGTATGGTGTCGGACGTGCTGATTTTGAACTTTTTTCGATGCCACATAAAATCCCAAACGTGCACTTCGACTTTAATTGTCCTCAATTGCTTCAATTCGTCGGAGATTCATACGCATGGTTTTTTCTTAAATTAATTATCATGTATGACTCATGATGTGTTAATTTCGGGTTGACTTTCATGTTAATCGTCTTCAAATTGCTTCAATTAGGAAACACATTGTCCTGAAATTGTCACTCCTTATTTTACATGTACTTGAAATGCTAATACGCTAAATGTGCATGACAAAAATAATTAAGTAGAAAAAATTTGTCAAATCTGTTAATTTTATTTATTTATTTTTTTTGTCTTTTTAATTAATCAATACAAATTAATATTTTATCTACCTAAAGTTTCTTGTTTAATATTTCTATATTATCATCGGAGTGTTGAGTTAAATAATATATTCCATTTTAATTGCGAAACCAAAATTAAATACCTTAAGACAAGGTTGCCCTCAAATCTACTTGTATTGTTTCCTGCACCAGAAACCCTACCCTAAAAAGCTAGGAGAAAATGTCTTCCTCCAAATCATCGGCGCCGTCCTCCGACGGAATCCTCAGCCGCGTGTCCCAGTACCCGATCGTCTACCGAGGCAAGAAAGCCGCGGGCGAGACGGCCGTCGTGGCGAAGAAGCTTCTGAAGAGCACCGGAAACGCGGCGTGGATCCTCGGGACCACCTTCCTCGTCCTCGTCGTGCCGTTGATCATCGAGATGGATCGAGATGCTCAGCTCAACGACCTCGAGATGCAGCAAGCTAGCTTGCTCGGTGCACCGCCCAAGTAAATCAAATCATGCGAAAAAAAAATCCGATTCGGACTAGAATTTCTGGTATCTTATTTTCAGAACTATCGTTTCTAGTTGTGCTCAGTAGCATGTGGAATATTGCTTAGTCCTTTCACAATACATTCAATTGTTCGTGTGGGTTTTTGGATTTTGGTTTTTACATTTAATAATTTTGGCTTTGGATTAAGCTTTCATGCCTCTGATTGAACTGCAAGTCAATATTATGCGGGATAAGGAGTAATAGGCGATTGATTCTTGTTGCAGCAAAAAAATCTAGTTGGAACGAACACTTTCTTCAGCTTCTTGATTTCCCCCTTCCTTATTGAATTTGGACAGTACAAACGCTAAGCTTTGTTAAGCAAGTTTTAAGCAGAAGAAGAGCTTAGTCTTTAGTCATAATGGGTTTAGATAGATCCCTTGTAAAGGATATCCCCAACCGCGTATAACTTTAGTTTCTGAAGTGCTTCATATTTGCAAGTATTGCCTCTCTTTGGATGTTGAGAGTGATACTATGAAGCCCTTATTCCACATGGTATGAGTTTCTGCAACACACCCTGAATAGTTAGTTTCCTGAGTCGGGTTCGGGGACTTTCGTATGCTTTAAATCAAATGATTTCGTTCGGGTCCGGATTTAATTCTTGTTCGTTTTGTTTTGTACGCTCGTGGCCCTTTTCCTTTTCTTGGTGGTGTAATGGGGAGATTCGTGGCATCGTAGTTGATAAAAGGACTGACCGGTAAGATTCATATAGTATTGTACGGTTTCTCTCGGTCCATAAAATTCTCAGATGGGGGCTCTCTTCTGTTGTGGCTTTAGGTAGTAACGTAGCGATGTAATTACTTGCTAAGGTTAAGCAAGAAGGGAACATACCATCTTCATTTAAGGTAGATCCTTAATTCCCCGGTGTGATATATGTGTAGCAATTATTGAAGGGAGAGATGAGATCATTAGTGGACAATGATTCATCAAACAAAAATGCCAAGTTTGTGTTTTGAAACCTTGATAGCCATAAAATATGTTTCATAATGCATTTCACTATGTGATCTTTTTCGTTTAAAAAAAGGGGGAAAGGATGGCTTGGGTCCATTATTCATGAGAAATACAAAATGTTTTACTTCGTTGAGAAGTAACTCCGCATCAACCTCAACATCAATTCGATTCAATGTTGATGACCCGAGCTCGCAATTTTTAATTTTTGTTATCTTATATATTTTTACCTTTAAATTTGAAACATTCAAGTTTCAGGCTCGTAAATGAACTCACGAGCTCAAGCTCAATTATTTGTAATCGAGCTCTAAAAAATAATGCTCGTCGAGCTCAACTTGTTTATATCCAACATCCCTAATAGTAAATAATTCATATACATCAATTAACAAAAAGAAGTCTATACAACTGATGATAAGACAGCAAAAGGTAAAAAGATCATATGACAAAACTTGGGGACGAAGGAAGAAAACTCGTTCTTTTTTCTTTACCACAATCAAGTAATGGCCTTCCCATCCAATCCACTATTTATTTTCCTAGAATACAAATAAAATAATATGCATTTGAATCCTCATAACCAATCATTTGGTAATTCATCTATCTTCTCTGGGAAAATTAACATACATAATAAGTAACATTATACACGAACCTCCTTTTTTCTTTAGCCACCGTACTTGTACGTATGAGTCTTCTTCTTCAAAGCAGATTTCGTAAACAGTAAACAAGCCATCACCAAGCCGACGCCCAAAACTCCTCCGAGCACGAGCGCCACTATCTTCTGCGTGTTTTTACCCGACGACCCTACAAAAAAACAACGTTTATGTTATGTAGAGGGGTGCAAAGTGTAATAGAGTAATACTATAAGGGGTCTATTTGTAATTTACATTTATGCATGGATCTACCTCTACCACAAATAACAAAAGGCCCCCACCCCACTATCGTTCTATTCAGACAGGGACATCCAACCATTTGTTCGTTTATTTATATTTAATTCGAAATTCCATTTCAACGAAACAGAAGAGAAATTCAAATCAAAAGGCTTGCATCAGGTCGGGCCCACCAATGAATTCTAGGAAGATCTTAAATTTAGACGAACGGGACAACCAAACAAGAAACAGCGCATAGATTTAAAGATCTTAAATTCCTAGTCTATGCGTAGTCCATAGAATTTATTTCAAAAAGAAATTATTTTCAGATAATAATACCAAGATCCAAAAAGAATATGATCTTTAGTTCATGCGGGAACTTCAGAATTAACCCATCTGCAAAAAGCCTCAAACTAGAATTTATTCGAGCCATCAAATACAACAACATCACTCAATGATATAATCGAGCTCGATTTTTTGGCAATTTTTGGATATTCACAATACACCATTATGTTTGACTAAATTAAAAAAGGGAAAATTATAATATTAGATCACTAAAAGTATACATGTTTTAGGTTTTGGTTGACTATATTTTAAGTCACTAAGTTTGAATGTCATAACAATTTTGAGTCATGTTTTCAAATTTAGGTCATTAAATATATATTTTTCGATTTTGGGTCACTAAGTATATACATTTTTCAATTTCGAGTCACTCATCGAGTAATTAACATGTTAAACATAGTGATCCAAAATCGAAAAAATATATACTTAGTGATCAAAAATTGAAAACATGACCCGAAATTGTTTTGATATACAAAGTTAGTAGCATATTTTTGCAATTATCTACCATAGTGACCCAAATACTTAGTGACCTAATCTTATTATTTTGTATTAAAAAACTCAAATTTTCACTAATTAATGGCATGCTATGATAAAAAAATTTAAACTTGATTTAACCAAAGATTAAATTTTGACAATAAATTACCCGAAGATGAAAGCGAGTTTTCTTGGCCCATGTTGACCCCACGTGGATAGTACTTGTAGCTCACGTAGCACTTCTCCAGGTACACCTGTCCCGACACAGCGCCGCCGCACTCGCCCACCACCCTCTGCACCGCGCCCTTCACGCAGCCCACGCAACCGTCGCCGCCGAGATCCCCCTCGCACTGCCCCATCACGTAGACGTCCTGGTACTCGCCGGCGTAGAACCCGTTCCCGTTCCCGACCCCCTTCGCCACCTCGTTCAGCGCCACTCCGAGCCTATCTCCGAACCCGGATCCCGAGACCCGATCCGAGTCGCACACCCTGTAGATTTCGTCGGCGTCGCCGGGCTGCTTGAAGGTGGACAGCGCGTAGGAGAGGTAGCAGCCGTTGAGCTGGATTCGGGCCGCGATCGGTCCCCCGCCGCAGAGCTTCGGGATTAGGGCTCTGCACTTCTCGACGCAGCCGCGGCAAGAGGGACCGGAGAGGTCGCCCCTGCACTGGAAGAGCCCGTTGATGGCCGGAGGCGGCGCCGACGACGTGGCGTTGGAGAACTTGGTGGCCTCCGATTGGGAAATGAGGGTTTCGAGGAGGGTGTTGAGGGTTTCACCGTACGGCGCGTCTTGTGGGAAGTTTTGGTTGGCGCAGCCTTTGAAGACTAAGTTCGTGGTGCGGTCGGAGGCAGCCGACGATGGAGCGGCGGCGGAAAGCAAGAGCAGCAGCTGCAATAACGCCGAAAGCTTGGGAGCTGAAGGGATTGTGGGAGTTTCTGGATTCATCTAATTGGGTGTATTTGGGCTTTGATTCATCTATCGAGAGAGAGAGAGAGGGATGTAATAGTTAATTGGAATAAACAGTTTGGCAATATGTGTGAGAATAGAAAGAAGATTGATGTGTGAATGCGATGTGGTTTAAGGCTTAATAGTGGCAGAGAAGTGAGTGTATGATTGAAGGGGAGGAGTTTTTAGTTTATTGGATTTTCTTTTTGGAAAGATTTTGCCTTTTCTTTCTTTTTCTTTTTTTTTTTTTTCTCATTTCCCTTTTTAATATTTTTTATATTAATATATTTTATTTTTGGGAGAACTTCACTTCACGTAGATCTCCACCGGCGTAAAATTTTATCACTTAATTTCGCTGTTAGAAGCCCAATTTTAGTGCTAGGATATATCGACTTTTTCCTTGGTGGTGAAGAAAAGAGAGGTGACCTTCCTCCTCATCTCCGTCAGCGGTTTCCAATGACTATTCTCTTTGGAGGAGACGGAAGTTATATGTTTCCTTTCTCGCTTCATAACCGACAACATCATCACAAGCCTCATGAGTCAGGTTCTAACATGTTTTAGTATTGTTGTAATGGTGGATGTATTCTCGAAACAAATAGTATTATTGCTGAAATGTTGTTTATTATGCCTGGAATATTGAGTACATTAACAATGTTAAACAATGTAGTCTATTAGGTACAATATTTACTAATTAGATGATACGCTAAACGAATTAAAATTGTATATTATATTAATAGTTGCAAAACAAGTGGCTAAGAGTAAGAAAAAGTCAGCATTATTGATATCTAACATTTTTAACGCTATATTGAACAAATTCTAACACACAGAAAATTATGACATGCACAGAAATTTCCGACGCATAGAAACACTTGGTACGATTTCGATACTTATCATGATACAACAAACTAAAAAAAAATGATACAATATACGTCCTTCATAAGCAGACATGTAGCTGAAGGAGTCGGGACCTAAAGCGAAACTAAAAAATCGGGCTGCGACCCTTCTTAAGTTTTTTTTAAGATATGTAATATAGCATAAATTTAAACCATAAATGCAACTTAAATAAAGAGATACAAATATTAATATATTTTGTAGTGGAATGTTAACTATTTTACTCAGGCCATCTCCAACCGAAAAACCTATTCTCATACTCAAACTCATTCTCAAACTCAAAATACTATATTGTAATATTCTATTTCACACTAACTTTTAATACGACCCTCATATTTTATATTATTTCAAATTAGACCACAAAAATATTTTAAGTAAATAAAGAAAATATTTAATAAAATTAAGAATAAAATATTGTTGTTCATAAACATTTATTAAATCCAAAAAAATTACACTTCACGAGAAAAATTATTTATTTATTTAATTTTTTTATTTTTTTAAAAAATAATTCTTCAAGTCTCGGATTGGTGTATTCCTCCAACAAATGATTAATTAGCACATTCAAAAGTGTAACGTGGTAATATTTACCCCTAATTATTTGAAATATTGTAGTTTTAGTCAAACCAAATTACATATAAATAAAATATAAAAAATTAAATATTAAGTTATAAAAAAATTATTATAAAGAGTATTAGTAAATGTATAGCTAATTTATAATGATAATTATTAATACATAATTTGCTTTTGTGTATTTTTATCTATCTTTTGTACATGGGTGCTTTAATAAGTCAATATAAACAAAGAGATTTGTTTGCAGTTTTGAAACACCAAACCCATTTTTTGCGTTCAAACGCAAATTTGGTTTTGAAAGAGAAGAGAAAAACGAAAAACGCATTTTGAATTTGCGTTTGGTGTTCGATTGGAGTATTTTTACTTCATTTTTTGAGTTTTGGGTGTCGCGTGAAGAGGGTATATTAGCATATACATTTTCGGTATTAGACAATAACTTGTGTTGGTTATTATAATTTATATTATCTTTCCTATTTTATATTTGGAGATGTGCACATAAAAATTGTGAACGGTCTCTCATTAGTCATGAGAACTTTACCTTTTTCGTTTTTTCTTTAATCTCCATAACTCAAATTTTTTATTTTTAATATACATATACTTATAAATACTAAACATTTGAAATTAAATTAAAATTTCAATCTTAAAAAAAATAAACAATTCTTAAAATAATGTATATTTATATATTACAGCTGAACTATGATCAACCACAGGCCTTTTTATTGGGATTGGGCTCATTATTATCTAATAATTGAAGTCTTTGACCATACAACGTACTTTTGGCCCACGAAGCAAAATCCTGAAAATTTGAAGTAAAACCCTAATTTTGGGTAACTCTTTTGATTTGATTGCAGTTGGCGAGAGAGACCTTCGAACGCAGCCATGTCGAAGCGAGGTACGTAGCACCATCGATCGCCTAATTTCAGTTTAAATCCTGAAGCATATAAACCGTTTTGTTTCAAATGTACGCTGTGTACAGGTCGCGGTGGTTCGGCCGGTAATAAGTTTAGGATGTCACTGGGTCTCCCAGTTGCGGCGACGGTGAACTGCGCCGACAACACCGGGGCGAAGAATCTGTACATCATTTCCGTGAAGGGGATCAAGGGTCGCCTCAATAGGCTTCCATCGGCTTGTGTCGGGGATATGGTTATGGCGACCGTGAAGAAGGGGAAGCCCGATCTGAGGAAGAAGGTAATGCCTGCTGTGATCGTGAGGCAGAGGAAGCCCTGGCGCCGAAAGGACGGCGTCTTCATGTACTTCGAAGGTATGCATGCTTTAGGAAAAAGGACAAGAGAAAGGTTGCTATTGATCTTTTATTTTGTCTTGTTTACTAACATATTTGTCAAGTTCTTGTGTTTTTGAGATTTTCTTTTTAGCTGTTGATGATTGGGTTGCAAATTGTTAGATTGGTAATGTTGCTTGCATATGTACTTGTGCTTGATTCGATCAAAGCATGTCATTTTGTGCTGTAATAATCATGCTGTTACTGATCAGTTGATTGTTGCCCGGAAGAAAGAAATAACACTGTGTATCGTTAATATGCTATAGTCTTTTTTTTTTTCACCAAAACTTGTTCGTCTTTGCCTTCGGCAATTCGGATACCTTTATGTGAATTTCTATATGCTTCTTCAATTTTCTCAAGTTAGCCATAAATAAATTTTCAACTGTTTGAACCTTTCTGTTGTGTGCTGCACATTTGAAGCAGTTCTGTTAAGTTGCTTTCCATGAAAGCCCGTGGTTTTTGCTAATCCTCGCGTTTTCTCTATTTGCAGATAATGCCGGCGTCATTGTGAATCCCAAGGGTGAAATGAAAGGTATCGATGATTGATACATAGTTGCTTTGCATTGCTTAATTAGTTGTACTTGTATGTTGTTTGGTTCTCTCTTTATGACACAATTTGTGTCTTCAATTATTATCTACTGTGGTGTGGTGGTTTTAGGATCTGCCATTACAGGCCCGATTGGGAAGGAGTGTGCTGATCTGTGGCCAAGAATTGCCAGTGCTGCCAATGCAATTGTTTAAGATTGGAAGTTTATGCCTCTTGGGTTGTTCTTTCTTCATGCTTGCAAGTTTTGGACCTTTTTCCGAGGAAATATTTTGGTTACTTATGCAATTTTATATTGTAATAAAAGATCTGTATTCTGTGCTTCATATGCCTTGAAGTGCAAAACCAAACAGGAGACGTGTTTTCATATGGTTCACGGTTGCAGTACCGATCTGGTTATGGTTTTCGGGATCTGCAGAACCGTTCTCCAGACGGTTCTGGTTATGGTCTGTAGCCAGGGGTTAAAGGTCGGTTATGGCTCGAACCATTGGTTCGCTGTTCAAATTGGTTGTAACCGTTGATGCGGATGCCAATCAATACGTTTTCTATCAATTTTGGTTAGTATCCCGACAACAATAGGAATATCAAATAAATCTATATCCACGGGTTTAAATAAACACGTTCATCAGATATTATAAACCGACTGACCAAATAAACATTCTATTTTATACTCAATAATCAGCTTTATATAAAACTTATCAATTTAAATCCTCCTAAATATGTATATTAATTTGATTATTAATAGTCTGAAATGAGAATAGTAAATAGAATAATAAATAAAGAGAAGAAAAAAAACTTTGATTGTGGTTCGATATATGTGAGTTTTCATAGACCGGGTGATAGTATTTATGTACCATATGGGGATGCCTACAGAAAATTACAATTCACAATGATAGTATACAACAAAATAGCCGCCGCAAACAATAGGTGCGATCATACTATTAATAAATTCTATCATAATTCCGAAATTAAACGTGTTTCGTCCAGAGTAATAGGATGGATAACTCTGCACTCTTTTTTAATGGAAAAAAACTAATAGTCAATTGTAATTTCAATTTTACCCATTTATTTTATTTATTTATTTTCATTTGAGAAATTACCATTTACCCTTCAAATTTAAATTTTTATCGTAGTTATTTCCTCAACACTTAATTTTTTATATTTAAAAAAATAATACTATAGTATCATATTTCATATATAAACATTTTAATTATAAATAACCCCTGATATTATATATGTATATATCAATATATTACGGCATAATAGTAATAAAGAACTTCGTTTTTGCTGAAAAAAAATCAGGGCAGTAATTTATATCTGGCTATGTTTCTGCTTTTAATAACGCGGGAAAATCCCACATACAGGTTCTTTCCACTGCCTGTGTAATCTTTCGTCGTTCCTAAAATCAAATCACATTGGGGTTTATGTAGTTAATTGATCGGAAAGATGGAAAGTTCACACTCATACACTGATTTGTCGATCGATGATTTTACGGTGATGGTGAAAAACTTCCTCGACATGTTAATTTTGGCTTCTGGCTACCAATCAACTGGCCGTCTCGCACATTGGGATTCAGAGAACACCAGGAGATGTCTTCAATGGGCAGCATTCATCGAGAATGTAAATCTCTTTCCGTTTCGCACGTGATATAGCTCAATTGCAACCGAAATTGACTAAAATTGTACTGATGTAATTGAAAGGGTGAGGCTTATTCTCATACGAGTGACATATTTTTTTTTTCCACCCATGGCTTGATTAGGCATCAAAGCTCGTGATTAGTTCGAGCGACCGTCGAGATTATGTTAGAGAGCTCGATGCCGCTTTGTCAGAATTGACGTCAAATCCTGCTCTGCCTCGGGTTAAGATTATTTCGCGTTTTCTGGGTCTCGAATAAATATTTCTGCGAATTATAGGTTTAAAATGCATATTTTTCTCTTCTCGTATAAATCAGGACCTTGCGAATTCGTCCTGCAGTACGCTTGATAGAGCAAGTGATCTTTTGATGCAGCGTTTGATTCAACCATTGCCTTTGAGGGATTCCCATTTAAAAGCAATTGTACAAGCTAGCGTTGAAATGGATATTAGCGAGGATCAAACGATAGTGGGAGATCCATTTAGTCTCTATTTGGAAAGATTGATGAAAATCTCATCAGAGGAGATGTACTCAAGTGAGGAGGAAGACCCTAGTGTTTCACGTACACGTAGGAATTATGAGTGTTTTAGCAGCAACAGATTTAGTGACTTGGTTATTAAGTATCTCGGGAAACGACAGTTGGCAGTATCATTCACGTCTGAGATGGAGAAAGGCTTGGAAAATTTATGGAATACCATAGAGAAACGTATGAATGGTGAACCCGGTGTCACCTTAAAGTCCAAGCCTGAAAAGCATTCGTCAAGTCTACTGTAAGAAACCATGCATTAGATTATTCATATGGCCGTATAATTCTTTTCATATTTGTGCTAGAATTATCTGTTGTAAGCTAATTTCTTTTTTAGGTTCGTTTTCTTGCAAGATGCAGTCTGCTACAATCTTTGTAACGATGCAATCTGCATCAATGATATTAGGCATAGTCATGAAGCATGTCTTGTTTCTTAGCACAATGCAGATTATATATGGAACTCGTGTCTTAATTTGCGACTTTTGTTGTCAGTTATGCGCGTACATCATTTGGTTAATTTAAAAAAAAGTCTTGACTGTTGAACAAGTTTTTTTGATGCTGAAAGTTCCCTCTTAAACAAACTACAGCTTGTGCTTTTGCATGCTACTTTCTATGAGCATTCCTTGATTCACGACTTTGTCTCGTGTCACTTGATGGTCTAATTTGGAGGGAACTATATCTTCCTTGCATATTATTTTATCGTGTTGTCACTTTAAAGTGCAGAAGAACTGCCTGTGGATCCACTTGTATGGAACCGGTGGAAATCGAGAAGCATGTCGTATATGCTCGATAAGCGTACAATGAGGCTTGTCTCTGGTGCAAGCCTGATTTTTTCCGAATCAGAAGGGAGATGGACTCAAATTTTCAAACAAATAAACAATCCAGCTAATGCAGGCGAGTCAATAGTAAGTTAGCTCTGGTTTTAAATTGCAAACCGAAGTTCAAAGGTGAATCAGCCTTTTTCCAATTTTTTTTTTTCTTTTTTCTTTTTTGCATGAGTTAAATCTCTTACTAATGGCAGGAACTCTTGCTGTTAGGGTGTAGTGTAGATCAATGGAGCAACAGAATAGAACAGCTCATGTCAGTTTCTTACGAGCCTCTGACCATTTCTAGCCTCTATCACAAGGTGGTTTCTCAGGCAAACAAGTTCTTGAATCTTTCTGTAAAAGACGGCTTGATTAATTCAAAGGTATTTTTTTTCATGACCGTTTTTCTTCCCTCCGTTTCCTCGGCATAATTGTTTGATGTGCTTACTTCAATTCCACCTTGTTTTTTCTATACTTTGGGTTATTACTGCCATCTGTGGTACCAGGAAAGAAGTATTGTGGACTATCTTGAATTATTACTTGATGGTCACCGCAACCATCTATGTAAACTCTCCCCGGTGCTAGCTGCCATTGCAATTCCTGTGTGGTATTATACATCCGTGTCGAAGCACTCAATTCCCAGTTTTATTTTTTCCATTTCTAGCTCTAAAATTTGTTTCAGCTAAAAATTTGACGGGATATTTTAACAATGAATGACAGGTCACAGTTATTCAGATCTTACTTACAAGAGATGGATTGCCAATTTAGAGGATCTGTGATTAGGTCAGTTGCTAAGACATTCACTTTGCTTGTTTTCCAGTGAATTTCACTGGCATCATCAGTGTTGTTTTTCTTGCGCAGATGCTGCGGTTGCGTCACAGATAAAATTGGGCACAGGGAGTGTACGTTCCTTTACTCTCATTGTTTGCCCTTGTGACATCTTTTTCGTTTTCATTTACTGAGTGAGGCTGTGTTTGGTTTGCGGAAATTATTAGGGAAAAGAAAATGAAATAGAAAACGAAAGCTAGTTTTTATGTTTGGTTGGTTCAAGAAATAGATAAGTAAAATAAAATAAAAGAAAATTATTAGTTAACTTTATAAAGAAAAACTCATTTTGTCACCAAATGACGAGGAAAATGAAAGAAAAACTTATGAAAATTCTTTTCTTTCCGATTTCTTTTCCGCACTACTTTTTTCGTTCTAAACACAGCCTAAATTCACTATGTTGTTCACTGTGAGGTACTACTTTTATTTTTTGTAATATCATGCATCGCATAGTGTAATGCTCGAGTGGTGGTAAATGCTTCCATAGTCAAGTGAAAATAAGTACCATCACTATTCAAGCTTCGGTGATGAAATTGTTGATGATAATGCTTTATTGACTATGAGAAGTAGCTAGCTATGCTTTTTTTGTAAAAAAATTTGATTTCCCTTTGGCATCAACAACATCTCCTCCGTAAGTACGATGTTTCCGTTCGTATTATCGTCTCTAAAACATTAGATCAAGAAAATCAAATCCATTTTTATTACCAGATTATTATACCTCAAATCTATGTAACAGTTGAATCCACGAGCATTCATTCTCTGACGTTTTTTTCCAGGTCAAGTGGCAGAGAGGATTTGGTGTCTTTACATATTCCATGCAAGTAGATCCGCCACCGAATCTGCTGGTTAGATTCAATCTCCTGATAACATTGTTATCGTGGGATTCTTGTGAGGAAATCATAGGGCGTTTTCTACTCCCATGAATTGCCTTTACTGGCATAACTATCATATTGTGTGTGTCTTCATGCAAGGCCAATTTTTCTCTTAATCTAATTTTCAGTTTTTATTATGAAATGATAATTTGGATCGATATTATTTAGAACCATGGTCATATGAAGTTTTGTTAAAAGGGGAGGTTAACAAAGTTAGATGATTGATGCAGTTTTTGTTTTTGTTTTTTAGTTCTAAGACCAGTTCCAACCGAAAAACTCATTTTCAAAATCAAACTCATTCTCAAATTTAAAATGCACTAATTTTTCTCCAGCCGAAAAAACATATTCTCAAAACTCAAAATTCACACCAGCTTTTACAACTTTTTGATATTACCCATATATTTTACAAACTTTCAAACCAATCTTTTAATTAAATATATCTATATTAGATATAAATTTATTTATATTTTATTAAAAATCTTATTGTTATAACATAAATTAACTTTCGAATAAGAAAATACATTCAAGTTAAACTACATTTACTAATAATTTTACTTTTAAATTAAATTATATATTATTATAATTTCTACAAAAATTCATTGGCATGTGTCATGTCATGTCCAATTTATTTTCCCAAGACTGGCATCTTTGTACTCTCTCTCCTATTTGCTTTTTGAATAGGAAGAATTTCAATTCAGACCTCGTTATAGTTTCATAAAAGGATTCATCTCCTGTCAGTGAAAAAAAAGATTGTTAAGGACCCAATTCGCTAGTATTTTATAATTAAGGACTTAAAAGTCTATTTGACCAAAATATCCCTTACAAAAATGTTTTTAAGTAGCGAGCGGTATTGGACGCATGCTTTCTGTTACTAATTAACAACATAATGGTACATTTGATAACTAATATGTTACGAGTTGTCAATTAATATGTTACCCCAATAATTATAAATTGTATCAACAGAACCAAATATAGTTCTCATGGCCAAAATTTCTCGTCCTTCGCACGACATCCCCTTCCTCCAACCCTGCTTGCCAAACGAAGTAAGATGTGTCCTCGAAGTTTGATTATGATATTTACATCGACAAATACAATATCGTAGTGCGAAGTATTTCGAATTATTGACGCAAATAAGAAAAATCAGTTTTGCATCGAATCATGTTTTTTGGTCGGCATTGTGGATAATAGGTACAAATTGTAGACACTCATGTGCAAATTAGAGAGACCCATAGCCTGAAAAGTACGCCTCCTCCCTGTGTTGGCTCAATCTTGAACCATAGCCTGGAAATTACGATTATTGTTGGGTAGCACTTCTTGCATTTTGGTAGTAACAATTCATACATTCTGGGTAACATTTCTTGCATTTTGGGTAACGTTTCCTACATTCTGGGTAACACTTCCTGGGTAATATGTAGGGGCAAGAAGAATAGATCGAAAACTGCCCACAACACCAAAAAAAAACGGTGAAACTGCTGACATCTCCGACGTTAGTGGCCGAATAATGTTGAATCGACCTCAATTTGGTTCTTGATAATCAAGTAAGACTAGAAATTTATAATGGAACAATGCGCTAAACCCAACTCTAAAATTCCGTTGAGAAAACGGGCGAAACTTAAAATTAATGGTTGAATAAAGTTAAATCAACTCAGTTTTATCATGAGCCTTAAATATCAATGAGAATTATTGAAAAATATAATGAGCTTTAAACATTTCCAATCGGAGTAACACTTTTGACAATAAACATAACACATGTCAATGCAAGAAAAACAATTTATTAAGAACATTCTAGAAGGTTCTGGATTGCCAGAAAATTTTACCACATTACCTACAAAAAATACCACATGTCTGATTGTAAATAACAATACCAACTCAGTTTTTAACGATTATGTAAATACTTGCACTGCATAATAGGTTCTCAGTACCACAATAATAATTCAATTAATTTCGTTCCTACATGTGCTTTTTTCGGATGTATACGATTGTTATTCATGAAATATAAGATTTGATGATGTTAAACCGTCATGTTTCTTTAAAAGATATAATCTTCGAATGTTAAATGCTATTAGTCAAATTTTTGAGGTTATTAGTCATGTAAACATATGGTCCTTTGTTGGCAACCATAGATTACTATCTCTTTTGCATCATAATATATGTTATTCGTGTATTCTAAATTTGAGTATTTGGGGTTTGCGATTTATATGTGGCGTGGCGGGAATACTGATTTCGAGTTTATATTTGGCGGAATATTAGATTATCTTGAAATACGTAAAATGGTATTAGTAAGGGATTAAGTATTATCAGTAAGTGTTTAAGTGTTATACGAAATTGATGATATGTTACAAATTGCAGTTACATGTTAGGGTTTCTAGGTTTAGTTTTTGGGTTTAGGGTTTCGGGGTTAATATTAAGGATTTACGACACAAAAATTTGGTAATATGATCTACAACTTATGATTTGTAGGATATATCAATAAACAAATTTTGGATTTCGAGTTTCGCATTTAGGGTTTAGGGTTCGAGGCCTTAGGGTTTAGGGTTCGGAGGTTAGAATTTAGGGTATGTGGTCTATAAAATGTTACTCGTGATTTTTGTAGTACTTTGAACAAGTTCGTGATGAAATTCATAATGTTATCTTCATTGAGATAGATATAATCTATGTTTTGGAATGAAAGACCATATGTTTACATGACTAATAACTACAACATTCTACTTTCAACATCAACATTCGCAAAATGTGTCTTTTAAAGGAATTTGGTGATTTAACTTCATCATATCATCTATTTCCATGAATGTCAATATTATACATTCGAAAAAAAAAATGCATAATCGAATTATTAATGTGGTACGAGAAGCTATTATATAGTACCAGTATCTACAAATTTGTTATAAATTGGGTTCATGGTGTTATTGTTTATCAGACATGTGGTATTATTTGCAGGCAATGTGGTAATATTCAGTGATTATCCTGTTAATATTCTCTGACAATCTGGAACATTATAGAATGTTCTTAATGAAGTGTTTTCTCTTCCTGTATATGTGTTATAAGCATTGCATAAAGTGTTATTACGCTCGAAAACATTTCAATTTGGGGAAAAGCTAATTTTCGCATTATTCCATGATTAACATCAATAATTTTCGTACATTACTAAGGCTCGTGATCAAATTGAGTTGATTTCATGATTTTCGACCATTAAAGTTGATGTTTCACGCCGAGATTTTCGAATTGGTTTGAAATAATTTTTGGTACAAATATCAACAATTTTCCTTTATTATTAAGACCCATGAGAAATTGACATCGATTTAACCTTATTCGTCCAAGAACATCGAGATTTCATCGATCTTCAGCTGTTTTAGTATCAGTGGCGGTTTTGCGTAACATTCTTCACGATCCATTGCTTGTGTACAAAATGAGTTATTGACAATAAATGAGGCGTTATTTAATCTGAATGATGTGCTATGTTTGCGGCAATATTAGTTATGTTCTTCAATACTTGTGTTATAATTGTTGTAGGAAGTGTTATGCAGATAACAAGTTAATTAGTAAATGTTTCAATCTTTGGCAGCATCTATGACTTCTTCGTTACTCCATGATTATTATCAATAATTCTCGTCGATTACTACGACCCATGAACAAATTGAGTCGATTTCACATTATTCGGCCATTAAAGTAGAGATTTTACCCATGAATTGAGTTTGGAGTTTTATTCCATTATAAATTTCAAAAAATTTCGTTGATTGTGAAAATCCATGAGAAATTGAGGCCGATTTAACCTTATTCCGTCATTAACTTCGAAGATCCTAGCAGATTCATTGATTTTCGAGTCCCGTAAGTGGTTTTCGATCTATTTTTCTTAGCCTTTTGCTTGTTACCCAGGAAATGTTATCCAGAATGCATGAAGTGTTATGCAGAATGCACGAAGTGTTATCCAACGAGCGTTTTATTAGCAAATGCTTCAATCATCGTCAAAATTCTTCGTTTTTTCATGATTAACATCAATAATTCTCATTGATTATAAAGACCCATGATTAATTTCACCTTATTCGGACATAAAAATCCAAAATTTCCCATTTATCAACAAGATTTTCGAATTGCTTTTTAACACATTATTTCATTATATACTTCGAAATTTTTCGTTGATCGTTAACACCCATGAGAAATTATCATCGATTTTAACATTATTAGGTCATTAACGTCGAGATTGAGCCGACTTTCTAACACAATTTTTGGTTTTGATCGATTTGTTTTTTAGTTGGATCGTTTGGGAGAATGATGGCAAGTAATTTTCGCAACAATGAGGGGCAAATGAGTTTTTCCCTGCAATTAGGTCCTTAACTATATGAGAAACTTGAAATGATTCATTCTCTCTATTTTAAAACTTTTTGGGGCCTGAATACTAATGAAAGTATCTTAATGAGGCCTGAAACCTAAGTAGGCCTTTTGAATAGTACTGTGACATCTCCTCATGTTGTTAAAAGTCAATAATCCTAGGGAGAAAACTGTTCCAAACAGCTTTATTGAATAAATAAAAGTATCATTGTGCAAATTCTGAATTTGAAATGCAATTTATGGTTACCAACACATATTTGCGTTATTTATGGAGAGAGAAATACCAAAACCCATTTTGGGTATGAGTTTGCAGTATCATTGGATTAAATTTACCTTATTTTATAGGATTTTGCAGCTCGATTGGAGATGATCTAATGTTTATCGATATGTGATTTATATTTTGCAAAATTATATTGAAACTATATTGAATAAATTTTTTTACCTCTTATTTAATATTTTAGTCGTGTTTATAACAATTTTACATAAGGTTTTTTTTTCAAACATTCTTCTTAGTCGGTAGTATGAAATTTCAATAATCCCCAAAGAATGTCCTAGTAGATAGGTATGATAATTTTCAAAGGTGAGGTCCTGCATTCGAATCCCACAACTGACTTTGACTCTTCTTAGGTACGGGTGAGATATCGCAGGAAATTTAGTCTGAAACGTGTGACGTAAAGATAGTTGAGGGGATAACCCGTAACAAAGAAACTACATAATTTCAGAGTAAAGGAAAATAAAAAGAAAGGGCCATTGCTTATGCATAGGGTGTTCACAGTTTCCGTGTATCAACCGAAAACCGAAAATTTAGTACGAATCGAATAGCGAAAATATCAATTCTGTATTCTATAGAAAAAATATAAAATTTCGGTAATCGTTATTTACCAAACCGACAAATTACTGACTTTTTTTTTTTTCAATTTTAATAAAAATATTAAATTTATTATAAAGACCCATTTGAGAGAAGGTTTCCCACTTTCTCAGTTCTCGGCATTCCATTCTCAATTCCAAATTGAAAACCCATCACCACCCATCGAGAACCCAAAATTCTCACCTCTTAGTCTCATTTAGGTCTACGCATCGAAACCAGAGTCTACGCGAATGTGATCTCATCTCTCTCGCCCCTGCTTGGGAAGTCCCAATTCGTTACCGTTAAAACCCACTCGGCCACTCGCCGGTGACGGAGAACGACCTAAGGCATCTGGAGCACGTCAGCGCAGGGTACATAGGGTTATTGTATACACTTATCCATTCTCAGTAGCCGGGATTGAAAAATAATGCGGCATTTTTAATTTTTAATCTGATTTTTATTGTATTTGTTAAATTTCCGTCATCGTGCCCCGCGTACATGAGCTGCACGGAGGAAGGAGAGACCATATAAGCTTGATGAAGTTTCTTCCTAAAACCAATTGGTGATATGAGTGACCCATCAGCTTATATACCGATTAATTTTCTTGGCGTAATCAACGTGGGACACTTTGCCCTCACATGTAATATTCTTTGCAGTATTGTTATCATGAAGTCATTGCGTTAATTGCATCTTTGAATTAGAAAGTGGTACTTGTATTATTGGCTTTATCTTCTGCTGAAATGAATGGTGCTTTTCAATCATGTCTGTTCGTTGTCACTCTGGATATTAATTCTGTGAATTTCTTGTGCCATCTGCCATGTACGTAGCCGAATGCTTAGTCATTTGTAAATCATTCGATCCATCTATGCAGGAAATAAAAGTTATAGATAGTATCTTTAGAGATGACTCTGCGGCATTTCATTCAGCGACTTCATACAGATCATAAAATGTGTTTTTGCTTTAATTTGGAGCTATGATTTACAGTTAGGCAACGAAATTGCGAGATTTCATTTTTGGATTACTGATTTGTGATTTTCTGCAATATTCTGTTACTGGTAACATTTGGATGGCAGAATTTATAACATTATAGCAGATAATCTTAGGGATACTTCGCTCTGCTTCATGTTTTCCTGTTCAATTGTGTTACTATTCTTTTATTCTGCTGATTGATTACTTACAGGTACACATTTTCTGTTCTCAGTCTAATTAGTGGCGATTCGAAGTTTGATGGTTTAGTTAGTGTCATCTTCTAAACCTATTATTGTTGAGAAGGCAAGAAAAAAAGAGACCATTTTAGTTACTAAAACCCAAGCATCAATGAACCGCCTACACAGACGCTTCACTGTAAGTCAATTTTATGTCTGGTACACTGCATGATTCACAATCGTTTTTCTCATGTGGCCACTATCTCTCAGTTGGTAGGTTTACGGAGTTTTTCTGCCAGAGGACCCAATTCGCAGAACCTGAAGATTGAAGGGATCAAAGATATAATAGCTATTGCTTCTGGCAAAGGTGGAGTTGGCAAGTCCACTACAGCCGGTAATCTATTTTCAGTGCATCTTTTGTCTGCTTGTGAACTGTTTAGGAAAAATGTTGTATCTTTGGATGGTTTTTCCCCCCTAATTTCAGTGGAGTATTTTATGTTCAGTGCCATAATTGATTCTCGGGGGATTTGTTTGTGATATTTTCTTTTTTGTGTCTTTATGGTATGTTGTAGTTAATTTGGCTGTTTGGCTTGCTAATAAGTGTAAACTTCGAGTTGGTCTCTTGGATGCTGATGTCTACGGGCCATCGGTTCCCATGATGATGAAACTTCATGGAAAGCCTCAAGTCAATGAAGGTAGCAAATAGCACCGCTAACATTGGAATTACTTTTTTATTTTTGAAGAGATCAACATATGTTTCCTGACGATCTTAGCAGATAAGAGAATGATCCCGATTGAGAACTATGGGGTGAAATGCATGTCGATGGGTTCTCTTGTGGCTGAGGGTGAGGCAATTGTCTGGAGAGGTCCAATGGCAAGTGCAATCCATATATGTCTGCTGATTATACTTATTTCTTCCTCTGTTGATTCAATGTAAGTTTTTTTTGTCTGATTAATTTCAGGTGATGAAGGCACTTGAACAAATGACAAGAGGAGTTGCTTGGGGAGACTTGGATATTCTCATGGTGGACATGCCACCTGGTACCGGTGATGCTCAGATATCGATCTCCCAGAGATTGCAATTATCAGGTACTCGAGTGAATGACAAGAATGGTGTTATTTTTAAAAGCATGTTACAAAAATAGTTATCTTTATAACACTATTACAAAACTAATCAATTTTTAAATTTTTATTTATATTTTTCACCATAAAACTGTTTAAAATTCCAACTTTTGACACGATGATACGGTACAAATCACTTTCACTCGGGAGGGAATATAATTAAGACGGGGACTTTTGTAGTGAGTGATTGTTGTTGTTGTTATTATTATTATATATAATTCATGCTTTTGAATCAATCGACTCTGTTGTAGGGGCGGTAATTGTTTCAACTCCTCAAGACGTCGCATTGATGGATGCTCGAAGAGGGGTCAAAATGTTCTCACAAGTCAATGTCCCGGTAAAATTTCAAACTTGTATTGATGTTCTCAATTCTATGGTTGATGTGGTAAACAACAGATTCTTGGAATCGTGGAGAACATGAGTTACTTCAAGTGCCCTAAATGTAGTGAGCCGTACTACATTTTTGGTAAGGGCGGAGCTCGAAAGACAGCAGACGAAATGTGCATGAAGTTTCTCGGGGAGGTAATATATACACTAATGTTGGTATCAGAGGAACTTAAATAAAACATGATTTTTACAATCATTATATATATATATATATATATATATACATAATATATGTAAATTTAGGTACCACTCGAGTTAGGAATACGAAGTGGTTCTGATGAAGGCGTCCCTGTTGTGATATCGAATCCCGACTCTCACGTGTCTCTTTCATACGGCGATATAGCGCGAAATATCGTCACCGGTCTGGAAGAGCTTAGCAGAGAACGATTCCATGGACCTGAAATAAATCTATGATGATGCATTTTATATATATATATATATATATATCATATCATATCTAAATTGCTAGTTTTGCACGATTAGGCTCGTCGATTTATATGGTTAGTCGCGGTGATATCTTTTCTTGTGTGGAAATCCACAACCCTTATGTGCATCATGATTTGAACTTTGAAGCCAATTACGGGAGCATAAAACAAGTTAGATGAATATGTCTTCAAAAAAACGTGTGACACCACAATATATATTAATTAAACCCATGTTGACTGTTAAATTTGAGGATTCAATCCTATCCTAAAACCGAATGTTTATGAGTGAAGTAGTCTTTTTTTTTTTTATTTATTTACAAATTGTGATAGGTTGACATCTTACTCTGATCCACACGCATTAGCCAAGTGTGTAGACTACTTATTTGCAACGAAATGATTTGAGTTCCAAGTACAAATATTAAGGATCACTGCAGATTCGAAACTACATTTCAACAAATAAATCCAATGAACCGATGATACTGTACGATACAAAGAATATTATAACAAAATACTAAAATATAGTTATGTATACAAGTCCATGCAGAAGGAAATGCTGCAGAAAACAAACACACAGAAAGACTCCTCAAAAGATTGAATCAATACAGTGATGATAAAATCACACAAGTTGGAAAAGCAACAACAAAAAACAAACCAAGAGCAGCAGCGCTTCAGACACGTTGATGATTGAGAGCCCTGTTCAACCTCGTCTCGAAAGGCGTCGAATGCCAATTCACTGTCTTATCCTGAAAATATCATCACCAAAATTCGACATTTTCTTTTGGTAAACACAATTATTACAAAGGCAGGAGGGAAACAAATATTTGCTCATAAGATAAAAGAATAATCAATCACCTCTCTGTATTTGCTTGTTGTGTTAGGAATCCCCGCCTTGTAAGAAGCAGCCGGATCAGAAACCATCTTCTCCTTCTTATCCGAAGAGCTTGACTGATTCCAGTAGGTACCCACTGTTCCTATGATGGGCATCTCATCGGGGCTCGGGCTTGGAGACTTCCTCGGGGAGTTAGACGCCGAGATTTGCCTGAGTTCTTCCACGGTCAGTGCCCCCAAGATAGGTCGGTCTTCGTAACTCACTGGGGAGTTGTTCTTATTACACCCTCTCGATGCCGTCTGTTTGGAAGTAACTGCCTCAAATCCACCGCCACTGCTCCTCCTCGAGGGGGTGGTTTTGGGTGAAGCCAACCAGGTTGAGAGGCTTGCGTCCACCGATATTTCTTGATCGGGTTTTGAAGTAGAAATCGGTTCCAAAGTCATGTTTGAAGACAAGTTCTCCTTCTGTGGGTACTTCCCTCTTGTCTTTGCAGCTTTCCACTGAGTAAGATTCTCAACCGGGCTCAGAACCGAGATAATGCAATCGCTTCTTTCTCTGGGATTCTTCTTTGATCCAACATCCTCGTCAGTGGCCTCGAGTGGTGAATAATCCCCCGTCTTTGATTCCATTGATTCGTTTGAAAAAGACTCAGCTTCATCATCATCGTCAACAACATCATCATCATCATCATCATCAAACTCGTCCTCATCATTAAATTCATCATCAACATCATCGAAGTCACTGTCACCATACTCATCGCCTTCATCATCACTGTACCTGGAGTTGTGGTACCTGTGATTGGGAGGGTACGAGGCAACACTGGATGCAACGGAAGAAGAGTTACTATCTTCGGACAGAGGAGGATGCGATTGAGTGGGGGACTTTGGGATTTCCTGCTCGATATTCACGGTAGGGTCTAGCAAAGAATCGATGCTTTCATGGATTGGAAGATGCTCGTAGGTTGTGATAGTTGGACTAAATGTGACCCTTTTTCTAGGGCTTGGGCTCAGGCTCGGTCCCTGACTTTCCTCCTCCTCGGGTTTATTTCTGCATAAAGGTTTAGCAATCATAAGAACATGAGATAAAATCGAAATCTCAGGTAAATTTCAATAAGCAGATCAGTGAAATCCTTCGAAGGGAGAATAAATTACTGAACAGTATAAGAAGATTTTAAAGTTAAGCAATTGAGGACTCACAGAAACTCCGTAACCAGGTCGATTTTCGGCTTTTCTGTGATCGATTGTTCTTCCTTGATTCCCAACTCTTGCTGAACTTTCTGAACTCGGTTCCTCTGTTTCAAAAATTAAGTCATCTGAGACACGAATTTATGCTAAAAGAAGGCCATTCAATAATTTTCCAGAACGAAACTTCAGTAGCAAACATCGGTTGCCCCAACATAAATACAACAGAATCATGAAAACAGAACAAAAAAAAAATCGTAGATTAAATAGATAACTAAATCCGAAACCATCAAGCATCCCCAAATCAGTCGCGCACAGCAATTTAACGATTTGACAGCAACTAAAATCGGGCAATTTAAGACGCTCTTTGAGATTCGCACACCAAAGAAGAACAAAGGAGCACCGAAAACTAGAAAAATAGTTCAAGTAAAAAGAGTGTTTACTTGACGCTGTGGACTTCCCCTGTTAACCCTACGTTTCCGAGGGGGTTTTGATTCCTTGGCACCGCCGAAGCATCCGAGGAAACAGCCCATTGCTTATCGGAAGAGAAATTTCACGAAGTGGAGACTGTTCTTTCTTTCCCTTGATTTCAGAGAATTGCTGGATGAAGACGATAATCAGTGAAGCGACTGAGATCGTCTTTTTCCAGCGGATGAATAAAAGGGAAAGAGAAGCGCGTAGAAAAAGTGAGATTGCAACGGTCGATTTTGATGAAGACTTTTCTCTCCTGTGTTGTTTTATAAGGAAGTGACCGTTACATTTATTTCCACTCGTGTTATTATTTTATTCGATTTTATTTTATTTCCTTTTGTTTAAGATTTCTTAAATATGGCATGAAAATCTATGATAACTTTACATTTGGTATAAAACTATTATAATTGGATAAGAAACATAAAATATAAACACGAGAATTGTAGAGAGAGTATTATTGATGTTTTCGATATGATTCAATACAAATACATCGGTCTATTTATAGTAGAAAAATTTCTACTATTTCATCTAACATTTACAACATTAAATACATCTTATCTTATATTATCTTATCTCATCTCATCAACAATCAACTAACTTTTACAACATTAAAAACATCCACATATTATTTATAATAATTTCATAATACTCTCCCTTGGATGTTTTTCAAAGAATTTGCCTCGTTAAAACCTTACTAGGAAAAATCCAGTGGGATAAAAACCTAGTGAAGGAAAAAGAGTACATAATTTCTTTTGATACGCTTTCATTTGTTGCCTCATTAAAAACCTTAATGGGAAAACCACAGTGAAGGGAAAAAGAGTGCAACGCGTATTTTCTCCCCCTGATGATAACATCATTATAAATCTCGGAGTCTTCGAACTCCAATTGAATATACCAATTTCTTGAAAATAATTGGGGGAAGTGCTTTCGTAAATAAATATGCAAAATTTTCACTTGATCGCACTTGTTGTACATCAATATCACCATTTTTCTCCAAATAATGGGTGAAGAAAAATTTCGGTGAAATATGCTTTGTTCTATCCCCTTTAATATATCCTTCCTTTAATTGCGCAATACATGCCGCATTATCTTCATATAAGATCGTTGGAAGTAATTTATCAGAAAGCAACCCACAAGTCTGTTGGATATGCTCAATTATCGATCGCAACCAAACACATTCTCGGCTAGCTTCATGAATAGTGAGAATTTTCGCATGGTTAGATGAAGTAGCTGTTAAAGTTTGTTTCACTGACCGCCATGAAATATCGGTTCCACCATATGTAAATAAATAACCTGTTTGCGATCGAGCATTATGCGGGTCAGACAAATAGCCAACATCTGCATACCCAACTAAATTTGTTTTCGACTCATTAGAATAGAACAATCCCATATTAGATATTCCTTTAAGGTATCGAAAAATCCGTTTAACTCCATTCTAGTATCTACGAGTCGGCGAAGAACTATATCTTGCCAATAAGTTTACATCGAACGCTATATCAGGTCGCGTATGACTCGTAAGATACATTAGTGCTCCAATAGCACTAAGATATGGTACTTCAGGACCAAGTAGCTCTTCATAATTTTTGCGTGGTTTGAAGGGATCTTTATTCACATCTAAAGATCTAACAATCATTGGAGTATCCAGTCGATGAGATTCATCCATGTAAAATCTTTTCAATACCTTTTTCATATAAGTCTCTTGATGTACAAATATTCTACTTTTCAAATATTCAATTTGCAGTCCAAGACAAAATTTTGTTTTTCCGAGATCTTTCATTTCAAACTCCATTTTCAAACAATCAACAGCTTTGGTCAACTCTTCAGGAGTTCCAATTATATTGATATCATCAACATAGACTGCTATAATGACAAACTCATTTTTACATCTTTTCAGAAATATGCAGGGACAAGTTTGATCATTCCGATACCCTTCTTTTACTAAAAATTCACTTAGGCAATTATACCACATTCGTCCAGATTGTTTTAATCCATAAATCGATTTATTCAACTTAACTGAGTACTCGTTTCTGGGCCCTGAAGTTTTAGGTAACTGAAATCCATCGGGAAGCTTCATATATATGTCACTGTCAAGTGTTCCATATAGATAAGCAGTGACAACATCCATAAGACGCATATCGAGACCTTCTCGTACGGCCAGACTTACTATATAACTAAAAGTACTTGCATCCACCACAGGAGAATACGTCTCCTCATAATCAATACCTGGTTGTTGCGAAAAACCTTGCGCAACAAGCCGTGCTTTGTATCTTACAATTTCGCCGTTTTCATTTCTCTTTCTAATGAAAATCCATTTATATCCAACCGGCTTTACATTTTCTCGTATACGGACTACAGGTCCGAAACTTTTCGTTTCTGAAGTGATTTCAATTCGGCATCGATTGCATCTTTCCATTTTGGCCAATCATTTCTTTGTCTGCATTCTAATACAGACTTTGGTTCATGATCCTCAGTCTCATTAATCTCATTCATTTCATGTAGCGCTACGTTAAATGAGAATTTATCGTCAACGTTGACTTCATCTCGATTCCATCTAATTCCATTTTGGGCATAGTTTATCGAGATCTCTTCATTATCATTATTTTCTGAACGTTCAGGTACCTGAGTTTCATTCTCATTATCTTTTATGCCCATCGACTTTTCTCTAGTCGATAAATCCTCGGTTTGACCATTCTTATTATTATTTGCTCCCTTTCTTTTCCGAGGATTTTTTATCTTTGGAACCCGATGGCCTACCACGCTTTAGCTGTGGCTTAGGCTCGATACTATGTTCTGCAGGAACATCTATTTTTGCAGGAGCATTAACAGCTGGAATATGTGACTTTGTCACTCTTTTAAGGTCAGTAAAACTTTCTGGCAGTTGATTAGCTAAACTCTGTAAATGAATTATCTTTTGAACTTCTAGTTCACATTCTTTAGTTCGAGGATCATAATGCTTTAGCAATAATTCATTCCAACTAACATTTCTCTCCAGCTGTTTCTTTTCTCCCCCTAATGTCGGAAAATTCAATTCATCAAAATGACAGTCGGCAAATCTGGCCGTAAATAAATCTCCAGTTAGAGGTTCCAAATACTTTATTATCGATGGAGATTCATATCCGACATATATTCCCAACCTCCTTTGATGTCCTATCTTTGTTTGTTGTGTTGGAGCAAATGGAACATATACTGCACGTCCAAAAATTCTTAGATGGGAAATATCTGGTTCCTGACCATGAACCATTTGTAATGGGGAGACATTATTATAACTTGTTGGTGTGATGCAGATTAGTGTTGCTGCATGCAATATAGCATGTCCCCAACAAGACGAGGGAAGATTCGACTTCATCAATAATGGTCTTGCAATTAATTGCAAGCGCTTAATCAACGATTCTGCCGTTTTGCGTATGAACATGTGGCACGGGATGCTCAACATCAATTCCGATAGACATACAATAATCATTAAATGCCTTGGAAGTAAATTCAGCAGCATTATCAATGCGTATTTTATTTATCAGATAATCTGGAAAATGTGCTCTTAGTCGGATCATTTGTGCAAGCAATCTCGCAAACGCCGTGTTGCGTGTTGATAACAAACATACATGAGACCATCTAGTCGATGCATCAATTAATACCATGAAATACCTAAACGGTCCACATGATGATTGTGTCGGTCCGCAAATATCACCATGTATACGCTCCAAAAATATTATGGATTCATATAACTTATAACTTAATAAAACACTCCAAACGATACATAATAAATCACCCGATAATAAAGCATACAATACACACAATAATAATACATAATAGATTGGTTTTCTTCAGGAATAACTAGAAATCCTCAGTTTCGAAATGTGTATTTTCATCTTTTGTCCCAGAAGCGGCCAAATCACTTTGAACAAAATTCGTTTCAATTCTCTTTTCTTTGCCCTTATTTTGTCGATATAATTCAACCAAATGTTTGGGCGTGCGACAGTTACGTGACCAATGGCCCGAACCACCGCAACGATATCATTGCTCATCGTTGTTCTTTTGTTCAGTGTGCTTCTTCTCATCATTATTTTCGTAATTTTTCCTCTTCTAGGGAAAATTCTGATGACCGCCACGATTGTTATGATAACCACCACGGAAATGCTGATAACCACCACCGTAATTTCCTCGGCCACATCCACGGCCTTGACCACGACCTTGACCACGACCGCGATGTCCACCACGACCACGTCCACGATCATTGCTTCGATTATAATCATTATTACCTTTGACTGCGTTCGCTTCAGGGATTGCAGTAGAACGTCAGTCGGGATTCGTGGTTTTTCATCAACAATTCATTGTTTTGTTCAGCCAACAACAAACAAGACATTAACTCCGAATGCTTTTTAAATCTCCTCTCCCTATATTGTTGTTGCAATATCATATTTGATGGATGAAAAGTGCTGAATGTTTTCTCCAGCATACTGTCTTCGGTGACTGTTTCTCCACACAATTGTGGCAGTCACCTTATGAACAACCGAGTTATATTCAGTTACGGATTTAAAATCCTGTAATTTTAAATGCATCCATTCATACCTTGACTTTGGGAGGATAACAGTTGTCAGGTGGTCAAATCGATCTATCAAAATTTTCCACAATTCAGCGGGATCTTGTTCATTTAAGTATTTATCTCTCAGATCCGCATGAATGTGGTGGCGAAGAACTATCAAAGCTCTTGCCTTATCATGAGCGCTTGTGGTTTTTACCGTATCAGTGGTGTCACCTACACTCGTTGTGGTTTTTGGGTCGACAATAGTGTCACCCAAACCTTTTGCTTTTAGATGAATTTCTGCGTCTAGTGCCCAAGATAAATAATTCTTCCCTGAGATGTCAAGGGCAACAAACTCGAGGCTTTGCAAATTCGTCATACTATAATAAAATACAAAAGACGTTTTGATACTCAAATCATAAAGTATAAAACAAATATATGATGTGAATAGCATTAATATTTCCAATATAAAAATACTTTAAATAAAAATTACAATTAATCTTCTTTTGTATCTTCTTTAGTAAAAATCCTTACGAAAAATAAAGTGCACATCCCGAGGAGTGCCATTGTAAAAATAATAGTAGTCAAAAGATCAATCATCAGGTAGAGCGACATCTTTCTATCACAAAATATATTTCATAATAAACATATAGTATAACATTATAAAAATATCGTAATTAATCACTCTCGTAAAATCTTGGTAAAAACATAATCCACATATAGATAATTATCGTCGTGAGTAGAGTAAGAATCAGGAGATCAATCATCGTATATAGCAACATCCTTCAAAATATAAAATATATTTCGGTAAACGTAATAATGAAAAATATTACAATTAATATATTTTAGAAACAAATATAAAATATTATCCACCACCCGATAAACATCACGGTAAATAAAATAAGAAGCGCAAGATTCATCTTTGTATAAAACGACATGATTCTATAATAAGAAAATCATAATAGTCAGAGATGGATAATAATTTTTTTTTTCATCCGTATAGTCCAAAATTAATTCAAATAATATATGATATATACTTGAGATATCAATAATATAAAATAATATTATTTCAATCGCTCTTTTCAAAATCTCGTCAAAAACAAAATTCCACTCGCCACCACTGGGATTCGAAATCTGGACCTCACATCACTTGTAGTGACGATATTCCCCGAAACCACTCGGGCTAAGGCGTTTTAGTGGTATATATGTTATATTTATATAATTTTAATTGTACGTAAAATAAGTGTACGAGTGTTATAAATAAACTCACTGTACACAAAATAAAATTACCATACCTCGATTATAGTTGTATAAGATCTTGTCCGGAGGTTGATCATTGCCGGAGAGCGCTCGTGCTGATAACGTGTCATAAAACTATTATAATTGGACAAGAAACGGAAAATATAAACACAGGAATTGTAGAGAGAGTATTATTGATGTTTTCGATATGATTCAATACAAATACATCGGTCTATTTATAGTGAAAAAATTTATACTATTTCATCTAACATTTACAAGATTAAATACATCTTATCTTATCTTATCTCATCTCATCAACAATCAACTAACTTTTACAACATTAAAAACATTCACAGCTGGAAAGCACACTCACAAGCAAAGAGGAGGTGGCTTCTACCCATATGCAAGAGCGCCACTTGGAGCATGAGGTGGAGGGCTTTTTGCTAGTTATAAAAAGGGAAGAAGGCCATAACTTAGTTAAAGGAATTTTGTAGTAATTCATGTGGTGTAAAAGAGGGAAAAGTGATATGTTGTAGTATGTGTGTGTTGATAGTGTTTTACGAATAGTATTGCGTTGGAATTCAGTTTCAAGATATTGAAAAGGGTTGGGAGATTTCCCATAAACGCCTCGTGTCCTTTGTCCTCGTTAAATCTCGTTGCTGTGAGGTTAAAGTGAGGTCGGATAACGAATTCCCGAACACAATATCAATCCGCACGTGTGAGTCGAGGGTTAGTTGTCGAAACGGTCATCGTATAAGGCTGAGCGATACGTGTGCCTAGTCGTGTCGTTGCCGTGTCGGGTCCAGAGTTCGCGAAAAAAATTTGTAAGCACTTGGGATCGTGACATTAAGTGGTATCAGAGCCCGAAGGTTTGAAGCTTCCCACACCAATCTTCTCACCATCGTGTTCGAGATGTCGGAATCTCACGCATCGACTAGCCACGACGAGGTTAGTCATACTTACTCGACTTTACGTATACAGGTCGATGATTTTGAGCAAAGATTATTACGATATGAGCAAGAGGTGCGTAACCTCATGGAGTTGATCCCACACGATGTGGGACACCAACTCGCGGTTATGCGCGAGAACGTTCACGTGGGTGCCGAGATCGTGAAAGTGCTTCTCGACAAGTTCGAGCGCTTGACAGGGACCACCACGGGTACTACTGTGGTCTTACCTAAGAAGATCAAGGAGATGACGCGCCGGCGCGACGAGGAGATCGAGGCCAGCGTTAACCACCGAGCGGACCTCGATGTGGAATTGAGGCTCGGCGGACCAGCCCCGCCCCCGAAGGCATCACCACCAACGGCTGTTCCCGATGGGATGCCAGGACCAGGGACGTTTAACGGCGTACGGGACGCCAAAGAGCTCGAGAACTTCCTCTACGACCTTGAAGAACACTTCGCAGCCAATCAAACGCGCGAATCGGAGAAGATCGCCGTGGCTTCCCGTTTCTTGACGGATGACGCAAAGCTCTGGTGGCCACCTCGGAACAAGGCCGCATCGAGACGTGGGAGACTATGAAGGCGGAGCTGCGAGCTCACTTCCTCCCGCAACACAATGCGTGGCACGTTCGAGACGCGTTGAGAAAGCTAAGGCAAGACGGCCCCGTTCACGAGTACGTGCAACGATTCCAGTGCCTCCTCATGGACGTGAAGGACATGTCCGAGGCCGATAAGATCTACTAGATGTTGGCCACTCTTCGCATGGGTAGGCAGGGACCGCACAAGCTTATGTATGTTTAATGTTCGGAGGGGCCATATAGCTTCGCGGCCATGGTCGATTCGGGAGCCTCGGATAACTTCTTATCGAAGGTGCCACCATGGGTCATTAGCAACCCATCTTCAAGCCAATAACGTTTGATGAGTCCGGCCTCGTCATCTTCCTTAAGCTTCTTGTAGACACGGTCATTGTCGCCTTTGCGCCTTAGTCGGGCCGCGAAACTGCTGGTAGGCTGGGTAAATGAGGACACCGCATTCAACACGGACATCCTGCTCATCTTTATGGCGGCCCCCATGGAGTGTTCGGCTGACATTGCGGCCGAGTTATTCTTTCGCAACGTGGTGAAACATTATGACATGCCCGAAGAAATCATAAGCGACCGTGACTCTAGCTACGTTTTGTAATCTTATGAATGATGTACTCTACGAATATCTAGATAAGTTTGTGGTTGTGTATCTCGATGATATCGTCATATACTCAACATCACTCGATGACCACGTACAGACAACGAACTCCACTGGCCTATGACCTTGGTCATAGTACTTCTTCATTCGTCGGCTAGTTTTCTCTAGGTTGTCCCGGGCTTTGTCCCACATGACTTGTCTTTCCCTCGCGAAGCGATATGCGGCTGGGCAATCCCCTCTTCCCAACCCTTTTTTTCACTAACTTGAAACGGGATTGGTAGAAGTCACCTCCTCTTTGCTTCATCCGTGGTGTCATGATGACCCAATTGAGGTTCAATCATATTCAAGGAAGGTGGAAGTTTCCATGGCTAAATTGGATCCGTTCTGTCGCCGATGACTTGTGTATATTGTAACAAAACTGGGCAGCATCCAACAAGATAGTCCAATTGCGCTGACTCGCCGTCACGTAATGGCGCAAGGACTCCTCGAGCAATTGGTTGGCTCGTTCGGATTGCCCGTCTGTCGGGATGGTAGGCCGAAGAAAATCGTAGCTTGGTGCCAAGCATACGAAACAACACCGTCTAGAAGTGCCCCGTAAAACGAGAGTTACGGTCACTTATGATTTCTTCGGGCATGCCGACGCGATCACGGTCACGAGGTTATGGGCATTGTGCTTGCTTGTGTGGCCCACTGCACAAATGGCACTCAAGGGCTTTCACTCCTGCCATCGCGCCTGCTTTGGAGTGAGCTTCCGTTGAGTTTTGAAGTACGTGTTGGCTACGTTGTTCGTCACGATAAAAAATTTGGACCCAAGAAGATAATGACGCCATGTTTCGAGGCAGTGGATGACGATGTCATCTCTCGCTCGTGCATCGTGTAGCGTGTTTCGACGTCCTTCAGCTTTCATTTTAATGTCATGACACCAAGTGACTTAGAAATTCTTTTCGCGAACTCGGGACCCGACACGGCAATGACACAACTAGGCATACGTATCGTTCAGCCTTATACGATGACCGTTTCGACAACTAATCCTCAACTCACACGTGCGAATTGATATTGTCGTTGCCATGTTGGGTCCCGAGTTCGCGAAAAAAAATTCTAAGTCACTTGGGGTCATGACATTCAGTGGTATCAGAGGGTGCGGGCAAGGGTTGTAGCATGCACGTTCAGGCTTGTCCCGCTGGCAAATGATGCGAGTACGAACAAACACCTCAACATCTTGTTCCATCTTTGGCCAATAGAATTTTCGGGACAGTAACGCCATCATGCGTCCAACACCGGGATGCCCTGCCCATTGTGGCTCGTGATGCTCGACTAGCAACTCGCGCCGCAACTTGCCTGTCGGGACGTAGTATCGGCCACCATGGGTCATTAGCAACCTATCTTCAAGCCAATAACGTTTGATGAGTCCCGCCTCGACATCTTCCTTAAGTTTCTTGTAGACACGGTTATTGTCGCCTTCGCGCCTTAGTCGGGCCACGAAACTGCTGGTAGGCTGGGTAAATGAGGACACCGCATTCAACAAGGGCATCCTGCTCAAAGCGTCCGCAACATCATTTTGTCGACCCGGACAATGTATCCACTCGAAGTCAAATTCGCCGAGGAACTCCAGCCATCGCGTCTGCTTTGGAGTGAGCTTCCGTTGCATTTTGAAGTACGTGTTGGCTACGTTGTCCGTCACGATAAAAAATTTGGACCAAGAAGATAATGATGCCATGCTTCGAGGCAGTGGATGACGACTGTCATCTCTCACTCGTGCGTCGTGTAGCGTGTTTCGAAGTCTTTCAGCTTCCGACTTTTGTATCCAATCGGATGCTTGTTCTGGACGAGCACGCCGCCAATGGCTTTCCTGGAATCGTTCGTGTGGACCTCAAATGGTTGGCCAAACTCGGGGAGTTTGAGAACAGGTTCATGTGCCAAAGCCGATTTGAGTACTTCGAATGCTTCCTCCGTCTTCTTGGTCCACTCTCACTTTACGTCCTTCTTTAAGAGGCCCGTAAGTGGTGCGGCTAGCTTTGAGTAGCCTTTTATAAAATGCATGTAATAGTTAGCTAATCCGAGGAAGGAACGTAATTCAGTTACGTTGGTCAGCCGTGGCTATCGACTACGGCTCGAACCTTCAAGGGATCCATGCGTATCTCGCCACCTTCAATGATGTGGCCGAGGAATGTGATCTTCGTCTTCCCAAATTCGCACTTCTCGCGTTTAACGAATAGCTTGTTTTGTTTCAGCCTCTCGAATACGGCTCGTAGATGTCGTACGTGGTCATCGAGCGATGTTGAGTATATGACGATATCATCGAGATACAAAACCACAAACTTATCTAGATATTCGTAGAGTACATCATTCATAAGATTACAAAACGTAGCCGGTGCATTCGTCAAACCAAACGGCATAACTAAAAACTCGTCAGAACCATAACGAGTAACACAAATAGTCTTGGACTCGTCACCTTGGGCGATGCGCACTTGCCAATATCCCGAGCGCAAGTCGAGCTTGGTGAAATACTGAGCTTTGACGAGCTTGTCAAAGAGATCCAACGCATTTGGAATCAGGTACTTATTCTTCACCGTCACTTTGTTATGGGCTCGGTAAGCGACACAAAAGCGCAAAGAGCCGTCCTTCTTCCTCTGAAAGAGGACGGGCGAGCCAAAAGGGGCCTTCGAGGGGCGGATCAATCCGGCACCGAGTAGGTCGCCGAGTTGCTTGCAAAGCTCCTCGAGTTCGACGGGATTCATCCGGTAGGGTGCCTTTGCAGGTGGTCGGGCTCCAGGTTCCAACTCGATTTGGTGATCGATCGGGCGCCTCAAGGGTGACTGCTTCGGGAGCTCGAGCGGCATGAGGTCCTGGTATTCAGCCATCCCGCGCGCGATCTCGGAAGGTGGCTCCGGGGGATGGATGATCTCGACTTCTCGAATAGCAGCTACATAGATGGCGCGATGACAAGCCTCCACGTGTCTTTAAGAGGTTTAAAATCCCACTATGTTGCTTTCAGAACTGTCCAAGTAGGATCGGGCTAAGCAGGCTGGTGTGCCCCATCGGGCGCTAAGACGCGCGCGCGGGGGTCGCGCACTGCTAGGCGCTACTGTGTGCGCGCGGGCAGGGCTGGGCGCTGGCTATGCGGGCTGTGCGTTCAACTACGTGCCAGCCTGCCGAGGCGCGCGCGCTGTTGTGCGCGCGCTTGGTGCACAAGCGCGGGCTGTTGCCCCGCGCGTCCCGTCTGCCTGCCGCGTGTGTCGTGTTCGTGCGTCCTCCTGCTGCACATGTCGAGAGTCCCGCGCGCTGTCCCGTGCGGTCGTGTTGCGTCGTCTCGTAGTCGAACATGTCAAGTCCGCCTAGCTCGGGCAACGATCAAATTTCGCTGCTCAATGTATGGTGATTCCGAGCCTTCATCACCTACCGGTCTCCCTCCGGCAGCCGTTGACCCCGGTCAATGGTCAACTCCAATTGACCTCGTAACAATCTGGCAGGACATCCCGGTGTTGGACGCATGATGGCGTTACTGTTCCAAAAATTCAATTGGCCAAAGATGGAACAAGATGTTGAGGCATTTATTCCCTTACTTTCACGACCCCAACTGACTTAGAAATTTTTTTCGCGAACTCGAGACCCGACACGACTAGGCACACATATCGCTCAGCCTTATACGATGGCCGTTTCGACTCACATGTGTGCAACGAAATTTGATCGTTGACACCGGTAGGTGATGAAGGCTCGAAATCACCACAAATTGAGCAACGAAATTTGATCGTTGCCCGAGCTAGGCGGACTTGACATGTTCGACTACGAGACGACGCAACATGACCGCGCGGGACAGCACGCGAGACTCTCGACATGTGCGGCAGGAGGACGCACGAACACGACACACGCGGCAGCAGCCTGCGCTTGTGCAGCAAGCGCGCGCACAGCAGCGCGCGCGCCTCGGCAGGCTGGCACGCGCTGAGCGCACAGCCCGCATGGCCAACGCCCAGCAGCACGCGACCCGCGTGCGCGCCCTAGCGCCCGATGGGGCGCACCAGCCTGCTTAGCCGAACGGCACTGGCCCAGGCCCAATCCTACTTGGACAGGCCCGAAAGCAACATAGTGGGATTTTAACCCTCTTCAAGACACGTGGAGGCTTGTCATCGCGCCACGTCATCCCGAGACACATCATCACCCTATGTGTACTCCACTTAGGTTCCAAGTGTACCATGTGTCCCACTAAAAGGGTTACTTAGCCATAGCAACTTCCACCTTCCTTGAATATGATTAGACCTCAAGTGGGTCATCATGACACCATGGATGAAGCAAAGAGGAGGTGGCTTCTACCAATATGCAAGAGCGCCACTTGGAGCATGAGGTGGAGGGCTTCTTGCTAGCTATAAAAAGGGAAGAAGGTCATAACTTAGTTTAAGGAATATTGTAGTAATTCATGTGGTGTAAAAGAGGGAAAAGTGATATGTTATAGTATGTGTGTGTCGATAGTGTTTTACGAGTAGTATTGCGTTGTAATCCCGTTTCAAATTAGTGAAAAGGGTTGGGAGATTTCCCGTAAACACCTCGTGTCCTTTATCCTCGTTAAATCTCGTTGGTGTGAGGTTAAATGAGGTCGGATAACGAATTCCCGAACACAATATCAATCCGCACGTGTGAGTCGAGGGTTAGTTGTCGAAACGGTCATCGTATAAGGCTGAGCGATACGTGTGCCTAGTCGTGTCGTTGCCGTGTCAAGTCCCGAGTTCGCGAAAAAAATTTGTAAGTAACTTGGGGTCGTGACAGTAAGAATTTGGGCCCAAGAAGATAATGACCCCATGCTTCGAGGCATTGGATGACGACTGTCATCTCTCGCTCGGCGTCGTGTAGCGTGTTTCAACGTCCTTCAGCTTCCGACTTTCGTAGGCAATCAGATGCTTGTTTTGGAAGAGCACGCCGCCAATGGCTTTCCCGGAAGCATCCGTGTGCACCTCAAATGGTTGGCCAAACTCGGGGAGTTTGAGAATAGGTTCATGTGCTAAAGCCGATTTTGTTCTTCGAATGTTTCATCCGTCTTCTTGGTCCACTCCCACTTTACGTCCTTCTTTAAGAGGTCCGTAAGTGGTATCAAAGCCCGAAGGTTCGAAACTTCCCACACTCATCTTCTCAACACCGTATTCGAGATGGCAGAATCTCACGCATCGACTAGCCACGACGAGGTTAGTCATACTTACTCAACTTTACGTATAAGGGTCGATGATTTTGAGCGAAGATTATTACGATATGAGCAAGAGGTGCGTAACCTCATGGAGTCGATCCCAGACGACGTGGGACACCAACTCGCGGTTATGCGCGAGAACGTTCACGCGGGCGCCGAGATCGTGAAAGCGCTTCCCGACAAGTTCGAGCGCTTGACGGAGGCCACCACGGGTACTACCGTGGTCTTAGCAAAAAAGATCGAGGAGATGACACGCCGGCTTGACGAAGAGATCGAGGCCAGCGTTAACCACCGAGCGAACCTCGATGCGGAATTGAGGCTCATGCGCCGCGACATGGCACAGCTCGGCGAACCAGCCCCGCCCCCGAAGGCATTACCACCAGCGGCTTTTCCCGATGGGATGCCGGGACCAGGGACGTTCAATGGCGTACGGGACGCCAAAGAGCTCGAGAACTTCCTCTACAACCTTGAAGAACACTTCGCAGCCAACCAAACGCGTGAATCGGAGAAGATCGCCGTGGTTGCCCATTTCTTGACGGATGACGCAAAGCTCTGGTGGCGCACGCGGCAGCGCGAAGCCACCCCGGAACAAGGCCGCATCGAGACGTGGGAGACTATGAAGGCGGAGCTGCGACCTCACTTCCTCCCGCAACACAACGCGTGGCACGCTCGAGACGCGTTGACAAAGCCAAGGCAAGACGGACCCGTTAACGAGGACGTGCAACGATTCCAGCGCCTCCTCATGGACATGAAGGACATGTCCGAGGCCGATAAGATCTACTACTTTATCGATGGCTTGGGAATCAACGCACGACGGGAGCTGATGTGTCGCGACATATAAGATCTTCAGACAGCTTTTGTAGAAGTCGAACGTCTTCGAGATATTCCAAGCCCGCCGGTGCAGAAGGCGGGACAAAAGCAAAACACGACAAGCTCGGAAAAATGGAAGGACGGACAGAAGAACCGCAAAGGCAAGAAGAACTCGAAGGGAGGTTCGAGTGTCAACAACGTCGAAACGGAGTCCTCCTTCAAAAAGAACCAAAAAAGCAAGAAGAAAGGGAAAGCCCTTGAGTGCCATTTGTTCAGTGGGCCACACAAGCAAGCATAGTGCCCGCAACGACACCTCGTGACCGCGATCGCGTCCCAACTACGCGAAGAGGCCGAGACCCCGAAGGAGGAGTCTCAATCCAACCAGATGCAGATGATGGCCACTCTTCGCATGGGTAGGCAGGGACCGCACAAGCTTATGTACGTTCAATGTTCGGAGGGGCCATACATCTTCGCGTCCATGGTCGATTCGGGAGCCTCGCATAACTTCTTATCGAAGGCCAAATGTGAGTATCTTCGCTTGTGGGTACGACCCAACAAGACTACCATGAAGGCAGTCAACGTCTATGGTGACGGTTATGGACATCGTCGTTGGTCATTGGTGAGGTACAATCGAGTGTAAAGTTGTTTTTCTTAACGGCTTTGATTTGATCCTAGGCGACGACTTCTTGGTGAAAGCTAAAGTCATGCAAATACCCTACCTTGGCGGACTTGTGATCATGGATGAAAGGCAGCCCGGCTTTGTCCATGGCTTTTACAAGGCGGAACCCGATAGCGCACGACTTTACCAAGGCGAACCATCGGCGTGGTGCTCGGCGCTTCAGCTCAAGAAAGGAGCAAGGCAAGGAGAGCCAACCTATGTAGCTGCTGTTCGAGAAGTCGAGATCATCGATCCCTCGGAGCCGAATACCAGGACCTCATGCCGCTCGAGCTCCCGAAGCAGTTGCCCCGAGGCGCCCGATCGATCACCAAATCGAGTTGGAACTTGGCGCCCGACCACCCGCAAAGGCACCCTATCGGATGAATCCTGTCGAACTCGAGGAGCTTCGCAAGCAACTCGACGACCTACTCGAAACCGGATTGATCCGCCCCTCGAAGGCCCCTTTTGGCTCGCCCGTCCTCTTTCAGCGGAAGAAGGACGGCTCGTTGCGCTTTTATGTCGATTACCGAGCCCTTAAGAAAGTGACGGTGAAGAATAAGTACCCGATTCCAAATGCGTTGGATCTCTTTGCAAGCTCGTCAAAGCTCGGTAGTTCACCAAGCTCGACTTGCGCTCGGGATATTGGCAAGTGCGCTTCGCCCAAAGGCGACGAGTCCAAGACTACTTGTGTTACTCGTTATAGTTCTTACGAGTTTTTAGTTATGCCGTTTGGTTTGACGAATGCACCGGCTACGTTTTGTAATCTTATTAATGATGTACTCTACGAATATCTAGATAAGTTTGTGGTTGTGTATCTCGATGATATCGTCATATACTCAACATCGCTCGATGACCACGACATCTACGAGCCGTATTCGAGACAAGCTATTCGTCAAACGCGAGAAGTGCGAATTTGGGAAGACGAAGATCGCATTCATCGGTCACATCATCGAAGGTGGCTCAGAATCACCATACATTGAGCAACAAAATTTGATCGTTGCCCGAGCGACGCCCGACCACCCGCAAAGGCACCCTACTATCCTCGTTGTGGCTAGTCGATGCGTGAGATTCCGCCATCAAGCCGAACACTCCATGGGGGCTGCCATAAAATTACAATGAATAGTCATAATTTGTACGTAAATGCTTTTTTGAAGAAAAAAAATTATATGTAAAATGAAAGTTATTAAATTAAAGGAAAAACTTAAGTATTTTGAACATTACATATATATATATATATTATACTATGATATTATTTACCGTTAACTACACACAATGAAATAAAGGTTCTTAGTCCCCAAGATAAATGCGGAGTTGGATTCCATTAATCTCCTTTATAGCGTTGTATGGTGATTAAAGGGATACAACCATTTTGGTTTCCCAAGATAAACCTTATGAACCAATTTAGTTTTCGATGTTTCAATTGGACCAATTTTGTCCAACTTGACGGAAACCGTCAATTTTAACAGAAAATCGACAGGTGGCATCATCACAACGTGCCACGTGTCTCACAGTTAATGATTTTCCATCTAAATTGACAGAATCTGTCAAGTTGGGACCAAATTGGTTCATTTAAGAAACATGATTGACTAAATTGGTCCAATTGAAACATCGAAAACCAGATTGTTTTTCATAATGCAAACATTATGGACCAAAATGGGTGTTATCCCGTGGATTATATATAAAACAAAGTAAACCAAGATATTTATCATATCGGATAATAATGTTTAGATTCAATTTATACTGAACACAGTCATCAGAAGTAAACACTACAATGTCATTATGTCGAATACCTGCCAGCAGAAAAACTGATTATTTAAATATATATGCTATGAATTAAACAAAAATTGGGATGCTTTTAAATGTTGTTGAATTAGTGATTTAATATTTGTATTAAATGATATAATGTTAGTCGGATGATTGATGATATTATTATATTAGAAATCGATAAGATGAGTTGGATGATTGGTTCAATTGAATGGTTGTAATAGTGAAATTTTAATAGTATAAATATTTAATTAAAATTGTATTGTAAATCGCACCAAAGTATTGAACTATCTTTGGTACTTTATCCCTCTAATATTTCTCGCTATATTACATAATTTACATAATATCATTATCTAATAGTTTAGAGCATCTCTAGTGGTTACTCTATTTTAGTGTAAAACATTAAAATAACATTTTCTTCAACGGGTACTCTATTTTAACACTAATATAAAGTTCGAAGACAGTATATTTAGAATAACTCTATTTGTCAACTCTAAAATAGAGTTTTAATTTAATTTTTATTTTTATTTTCTCTTACATATACTTTTTTTAGTTATGTTTAAAATGTTTATATCATAAGAGTAATAAAATTAAATTCTATTAACGTCTTTAATATTCTATATGTTTTTTTTATGAAATAAAAATAAATATTTTATTTTCACATAGAAAATATGAGTATATTTGCTTTTAAATTAACATGTTAATTATCTAGTTAATACGTTTTATATATAAAAATTATTATTTGCGTTTAGAAAATATAAATAAAAAATAATTTTTCAAGTATAATTTAAATTTAATATATATAATGTTTTTGTGCTTATAAATAAATTAGACCATCTCCACTAGGTGCGGAAAATGAAATCCAAAACCACAAAGTGATTCCAACCGATACCAAAATGAATACGGATTAAATTCTCTCACCTAGTGCGTTTCTACTATTCACCAACTTAGAATTTTTTTAACTCTTCTAAATAGACCCCTGTAATTTACTTTTCTCACAAAATTTTTTTATTTATCTTTATAATGCATTTATTTAATTATTTTACAATTATATAATACAAAAATAATGATTATTACTTATTTGTCTTTTGGTATAATTTTGTGAAGTAGTAAAATATGTTGGTAATAATAATAAACTGTAAAAGTTGGTGTGAAAAAAAATATTATGAGATATTCTTTTGAGTTTGAGAATGAGTTTAATGGTTGGAGAAGAATTACTGCATTTTGACTTTGAGAATGAGTTTGATTTTGAGAATGAGTTTTTCGATTGGTGATGGTCTTATAATAACAATAAGTAAGAATATGTACGAAATACTATTTTTAGTGTAGAAAATAGAGTTAATGAGTTGGAGTAAAAATTAGTGTAGAAAATGCAGTTGGTGAATTGAAGTAAAAATATTGTAACAACTGTATTTTTGTGTAAAGTTAATTGTATTTTTGTGTTTTGAGTTAGAAGATAACTTTAGTCGAGCAATAATAAGTGTTCCTTATCGTCACTAAGAATCGCTATCCACGCAGGAATCGCTGTATACAACAACACTTAATAAAAATCTCTCATTCCTCATCATTTAGACAGAAACCCTCCTCACTCACCCACAACTACACACCGAGTATCGAAAAACCCTCCTCAACCTCAGAGATATGGCTGCCACACTCGTCCGATCAACCCTGGCCGTCCGATCGTACAGCTCATCGATCGTCATCCTCCCCAAGCGCTTCCTCTCGTCCACCATCTCCAAACCCATACCCTTACCCGGTTTCACACGGACCACCCGGTTCGCCGTGCCTGCAATCTCCCACTCGCTCGTGCCATCGAACCCCGCGAGGGTCGGCGCAATTCGGTGTCGGGTGAACCGATCCGGTTCGGCTTACTCGCCTCTGAACTCCGGGTCGAACTTCAGCGACCGCCCGCCGACGGAGATGGCGCCTTTGTTTCCTGGGTGCGATTACGAGCATTGGTTGATTGTGATGGATAAGCCTGGCGGTGAGGGGGCGACCAAGCAGCAGATGATCGATTGTTATATACAAACCCTAGCCAAAGTCGTTGGAAGGTAATTTCTTTTTCCCAATTACCTGCTTGTGCCTCTCTTATCCACCTTTTCGTTTCTTTTTTTCTTTTACGTCACCTAATTATTTTAACCTTAAAAGGGTTTGACGCATCCCTTTGGTTTTGAGAGTCCTAGAGGACTTTTGGTGGCTTATGTTCTTCAAGCTTGTGTAATTACTAAATCCCAGGCTGCTTTATGCTTTTTGTAGGGATTAATTAGGTAAATAGCCTATGCCAAATCAGATTTTTTTTAAAATATGTAAATACTATTATACTCTTAGTAATTGGGACCATAGATAGAAATCGGTTATGTTAAACACGAAGTGTTTAAAGGTTGGTGGGAGGGTCTAGAACAGAGGTTGTGTGGTCATTCGTCTAAATAATTGGTTACGGTTCAGTTTCTTACTGAAACAAATTTTTAATCTTGTTGGGATCCGGTGTAGAACAATAGTTGCGTAGTCAGACATCCACGTAATTTGTCGAGGGTTCAATTTCTTACAACAATTTTTTTTGTCCTGTATGGATCTGATATACTAGAACAATTGTTGTGTAGTTAGTCATCTACGTAATTTGTTGTGGGTTCAATTTCTTTCTACAACGTGTATGGATCCGATGTAGAACATTGGTTGTTAAGTCAGTCATCTAAGTAAATTCCTGTATTCTATGAACCCCTTATATATATAGCATGGGACCATTTTATACACCAGGAAACGATCATGTAAAATCACGAAAATACCCTTAATTTAAGGCTATTGACTTAAAAGTGAGGTGAACGGGGCTATTTTTTAATATTTAATGGGTAAGACTATTTTTTAAAAGAATCCTTTTGTAGTTACTATAGTTAGTGTGTGTATGTATTGACTATTAAGAGTTTCGTCAATAACATATTTTTTTGGCTGCTATAGATAATAATCATTTCGTGAATTGCTTGTTTATCATTCTTTGGTCTGCCCACTGCGTGAAAATCGGGGGTTGTGTGATGGAAACTTGTATGGGACTTAGTGGCATGCAACACAGAGTTGTACATTCTTACACGTTGGATTTTTTAGTTCGGTCTTCGAAAAATATGTCTTTTACTACATTTCTTGTGCATTATCGAAGATGTTTTACAGTTTGGCGTGCGATTTTTGTCCATGTGTGCAGTGAGGAGGAGGCAAAGAAGAAGATATACAATGTCTCGTGCGAAAGGTACTTTGGATTCGGGTGCGAAATCGACGAGGAGACTTCCAACAAGCTCGAAGGTGGGTTCTTCAATATATTCTCTTTATTTTGCCAGCCTTTTATCATTTCCATTTTCAATTTTCGTCGGACGGAGTTTTGAGCTTCCTCTTGTTGTTTGCAGATCTTCCCGGAGTTCTATTTGTTCTTCCAGATTCGTACGTCGATGCTGAAAACAAGGATTACGGAGGTCTTACTTCTTCTTATCTCTAAATACCAACTGAATAATATTCATCAGCGATGACTCTGCTTCATATACGAGAATATTAAATGTGTTGCGTAACCTTATGTTAGCTTAGTTAATTTCTTCTATGACCGTATAATTTCTTGGCAAGGTTGCAATCTTTTTCTTGAATTTTTTTTTGGCAGCTGAGCTATTCGTCAATGGAGAGATAGTGCAGAGGTCCCCGGAGAGACAGCGGAGAGTCGAACCGGTGCCTCAGAGAGCTCAAGACAGGCCAAGGTACAACGATAGGACTCGTTATGTCAGGCGCCGTGACAACATGCGCTGAACTGAAAAGATGTTTTTGTCTTGACGATGAATGAATGAATGAATGAATGGAAGGCTCTTATTTATTATGTCGGTGGCTTTGTGTAGAGTAGTTAGTGTGTGTCACAAAAAAATGTTTTTACATGGACGGACACAGCGTTGTTTTTTCTAGATGGATGTTAACATAATGATCCGTTTTCTCAACCTCTATTAATGGGTTTTATTTTTGGGTGACTCGGGAGGGGGTCAGTGCAATAGCCTGCAAACAGAGTCAATTGGTTCAACCATACTAGTTCATGTTCACGTGTGACAAGTTCATTCAAGGAAAAGTTGGCGTAAAGAATCGATTTTGGGACCTCTCACTTATAATTCTTGAGGCCTCGGCCTTAATTATATGTAGAACGTGTTCAACACTTCACGAAAAATCGAAATCGAATCTTTTGTTGCGTGTTGACCATGCTTACGGCCGTTTTCAGGGTTTGGTTACGGTTTTCATGATGGCGGTTAGAACCAATGTTTCAATTGGGAGTTTGAACTGACGGTTTTAGCCAAAAACTAGAGGGCGGGTTTTTATCATTTAACCATAATTATTTAAAAAATCCTTAAGAAACAAATACAAACAATAAAAAATAAGATGGGTTAGACAGGTGATGACTATATATAGTAAGAACATCTATTAATTTAATATGTTAGTTACTATTTTATCCTTCGTACTTTTATTTTAATTTGAATAATTACCCTTCATTTTTTGCAATTTAAAAGTTATACTCAAATAATTTTAAATGATAATTCGTCTATCGAAACCCCAATGGCACACTCTCTCTATTTCATCTCCATCGAAGAACCCTAAGTTAAAGAGTAGCTGCCTGCCACTCTCCCTCCCTTCATTGGAGAGATTGAGGGAGGACATTACTTTTCTTCTTTTACTTTTCTCATTTATAACTTTGTTAGTTTGATTTTCCTTTATTCTCTCCCCTTATGGGAACTTCTATCTTTCGCAATAGAAGTTTTCTACCCCTTTGTGAGGTCTTCTTACCCTTTGATGGGATGTTTTCTTCTTAGAGATTTCAATACCTATTATTTGAAGAGTTTTTCCATTCTTAGTGGGGTGTGAAAGTTTTTTTGGTAGAATATTTAGGGTTTCAATTCAAGAATGTTAAAGATCTGATCAAAAGAGGTATCTTAATCAAATTGAAGACATAATTTTTCTCTTTGCAGTGAGTGCTCTTCATCATTGGCTGAAAAATGTGTAGTCTAGGACGTGTTTTTATTAGCCGCCATTGTTGTGGAGTTGGATTATCTTGCCGTAGAAGTCCATGTTTTTAGTTAGTGTTGGTTTGAAGAATTCTATGAAATTAAGTTTTTTTGTCTTGGTTCGATCTTGAAGTTTGTAGTGTGCTCGTATGGTGAGCTTTGTTCCTACTGATTTGTTATCACCAAAGGAAATTATGGACTGCTTAACCAATGTAATTAATTTTTTATGAATGAGATAACAAGCGTTTGAAAAAAAAAAACATCTAGCGCACTTTCTAAATTATAAATAGTTCAAAATATATAAGTAATATATTAAGACAAATTTGCTTTTGGTGTTAGCGGGAGAAGGCGACGGAGGTGTTAGCGGAGCCGAGGGGGCGACGGGGTGATTGCGGCATCGGAATGGAGAAAAAATACAATTATCGAGAAATTTGCTTTTGGTGCTCCCGGTGTTTGCTGAGAGTATGCATGCACCGTAACAATTTTCTATATATTAATTATCAAAATATTAATTAAATCAATCAAGTACGAATGCAAAGTCGCGTTGACTATTTTGATCTACGTGTCTGCAAAGAGATCAATCAACTCACGTCACGACACGAAGCGCACAAACAGTTAAAATACACTTTTTCCTAAAGAAACCAGAACCTGATCAGATAGGGGTATATCGGTCATTAAGCAAATAAATCCCCCAGGCCCAAAACCTCGATCCCATTCCCATGCTACAGTACATAGCTACCCCCCATCATCCGACTTGCTAAAGTTTTTATCCTGGAAAAGGGCAATGAGAGGCTGCCACGTAGCACTCGTCGCCGCCGCGTACCTCGCGATTTTCCACCCGGCGTACGGCGGCGATTCAGGTCTCGACCAAAGCAAGCTCTCCGGGATAATAATACCGGGGTTCGCGTCCACGCAGCTACGCGCCTGGTCTATCTTGGATTGCCCGTACTCTCCTCTCGATTTCAACCCTCTCGATTTGGTCTGGCTCGATACCACTAAGGTGAGGCGGCGGCTTTATCTTTCGTTTAGTTCGTATTTGTATGCCGTTTTGCTTCCGGTTACATCTATGCGCCTCTCGTAGTTGTGGTTTCGAGTTGTTTTGGTCTCTGTGATTTAATCGTCGTGCCTGATTCTGGAGCTTTTTATATCGTTGAATTCAAGTATGTTGTACTTGGAGATTTTGACTGCTATATCCGTCGCCAATTTTCTTATCCGTGTCAATAAATTTGGAGCGGTCGCATTATTCTATTAATACGTTCCTTTAACAAGCGGTTTTGATCGATATGTTTTGAGTTTTACTCCTGGAATTCTTTTGAATTGTCCTTTTCTTGTTGAGTGACTTTATTTACTGAATGTTATTTTTTGTCACTTTTCAGCTACTATCTGCGGTAAATTGTTGGCTCAAGTGTATGCTGTTAGACCCATACAACCAAACGGATCATTCGGAATGCAAATCGCGTCCAGATAGTGGTCTTTCTGCTATTACTGAGCTTGACCCGGGCTACATTACAGGCATGGCTTCTTTGGATTATGTAACTGTTTTTGCTCAAGCGTGTGACAATTGAATCATTTCTCGGAAATGATTTTGCAGGCCCCCTTTCTTCAGTATGGAAAGAATGGCTCAAGTGGTGCATTGAGTTTGGCATTGAGGCTAATGCTATTATTGCTGTTCCATATGACTGGAGATTGCCGCCTTCTAAACTTGAGGATCGGGACCTTTATTTTCACAAATTGAAGTACTCATCAAGCTTTCTCTGTTATCTATTTTGAGCAACGGGGCCTTTATTTTTCAATAATTGAGTATTGACCAGCTTTGGCACTTGCAATTCTACTTTTTCCATCTTCCTATCTTTTAAGTTCAATCTCCTTCTCACAAGTAAATGCATGGCTGTATGCACATCCTTTTCTACATACGTTTTGCATGTAAGACTAAGAAGAAACCACGAAGATAGTTCTGTGATCATAGATGCTTTTAAGCGTTGTGGAATTCTTATATTTTTTATTTTAATAGTTCTAATTTGAATTTCTGTTTATTGTACTACAAAGAAATTTGTTATGCATGCTCTTTCTCCAATTAAATTACGATAAAGTTCCTACTCTGCTTTTGTGGTTCTCAGGCTTATTTTCGAAACTGCTCTTAAGCTTCGAGGTGGGCCAACTCTTGTTTTTGCTCACTCATTGGGCAACAATGTCTTCAGATACTTCTTGGAATGGTTAAAATTAGAAATCGCTCCTAAGCAGTACATGAAGTGGCTGGACGACCATATTCATGCCTACTTTGCCGTTGGTATGATGTAATCCGCTTGACAGCTTTTCACCAGTTTATCAGTATTTCAGCATTTTCATGTACTAACGTTTTTCTTCAATCTGGATACAGGTGCTCCACTACTTGGGTCAGTTGAAACCATCAAAGGAACGCTATCCGGAGTTACATTTGGTCTCCCTGTTTCAGAGGTACACCATTTCTTCAAAGTCTATGTTAGTTTTTTCTCTAGCTGTGAATTTATCTTATAATCTTTGCATTTTGGTTCCCAGCGCGTCTTCTCTGCTTTAGTATTATTGTTTGGTAGGCTTGATTACTCAAAGATCGTGGAGTGGTCTGTATTAGGTGGAGCCATGATTTCTCGTCATTTTAATTGACTTCATTAATTCCTTTAATTTGGCAAGCCATCAGGGAACTGCTCGATTGATGTTCAATTCATTTGGTTCTTCTGTATGGATGATGCCATTTACGAAACACTGTAGAGCAGAGAATCTATACCTGAAGCATTTTTCTTCTGGGATAAGAAAGGGGCATTTCGCTTACCATTGCAGCAAGCATGAATTTGAAGCCAACTACTCTGGATGGCCAACGAATGTAGTCAACGTGGAGATCCCATCAAGTAGAGGTATGTAACTCAGCTACTCAGCTTTAAGATTTAATATGCTAGCGTTTATGCATCACAATATCTGTTCAGGGGATGAAGCTTATCCGTCATTTATGGGGCCGGGTCAGGTCAATGTTTCTGACATGGATTATGGATTGCCAACTCAGCTCTCCTTTTCGGCTCGTGAAATAGCTGATGGGACATTCTTTAGAGCTATAAATGATTATGATCCTGACAGTCATAGAGTCTTGCACCTTTTAGAGAAGTAAGCCTTCTACATCCACTAATTTTATTGACTTCTCAGCAACTGTACTTAATGAAAATGTGTTGGCAGCTTGTAGTTGTGGGCTTTTGTGTTCATGAGATTTGGTTTACAAGAATTGCATCTTTATTTTTTCTGACTTATCTTTCCCATTCCATTCGTGATTTTTCAACGCCATCTTGCATTAGTTCCCTTTAACTTAGTCTATCTTTGCCTTCGCTGACGAGTTCTTATGAAAAAATGTTAGTGGACGATAGATATATATGTATATATATAGATATAATTCTAATAATAATAACTGATCTCCAAATTATTATGTAACTGATGCAAAAGTATTTCAGGTTATATCATGATGATCCAGTTCTGAATCCTTTGACTCCTTGGGATAGACCACCTCTGAAGAACATCTTCTGTATTTATGGAACAGATATGAGAACTGAGGTATATACATTATATATATAGATTGATATTTATGCACAAGATTCTGCAGATCTTACAATGGATTTAGAAGCACCAGTTGTAATGATGGTTTGTCTCGTTGACATGCGATGAAACAGGTTGGTTACTATTTTGCACCAAGTGGAAAGCCGTATCCTGATAACTGGATGATTACGGATGTAATATATGAATTAGAAGGATCTCTATACTCCAGGTAACCATTTCAGCTAATTACTTCTATACTATTTTCAATCTATTAATGTGTGTTTAGAAAAAAATGAATATCGAACAATGTAGAAAATACATTATTTGACAATGGTAGCCACCACGAATGACAGCGTGAGTGGCAATTAGCGTTCTCTCTTTTATTTAACCTGACCTGATACCATGTAGGAATTTGGTAGTTCCATTCCTACAGTAATTGTTAGCTTTTCATGAACATGAGAGGTTGAAGGTTGAAAGAAAACAGAGGCAAAAGACAGAGAGGGGTTGCTGCCATGCTTAGAACATAGAAAAGCAGAGAAGATATAGTTACTGCAAGTTTCTTTACACCATCATTTTCATTCATAACATTCATATATTACATGAATTCATACCTACACGTTAACTTATAGGCAGCATAGTAACTTTAAGACAAAACCTTCAACCATAAGCCATGCTTTATCTAACCTAACCTAACACACTTCAAAGCATGGTCACAAAAGACTTTATAAAATATAGTACATATCATCATCATGACATTAAGAAAAATATTATAATAAATAGAATATTTTAACAGCAATCAATCGGCATCTGATAGATTTGTTTGGATTTCTTAATTATCGTACATGTTTAGATATGCTCGATTAGTTTGTTACGGGATTTATTTTTCTTTATGATTTGTTAATCTGCAATTGAGTAACACGTGCATTTTCATATTCATTACATTGATCTGCATATATTCTCATGCATTGTCTAACTCACTACCATCTTCTTTGATATGACCATGTTTTTGGCTTGTGTCAACCTGACTCATTGTAGATGACATGTATATAGTATAGATTGAAAGGTTGCCACCTCTTTTGTGGGTCATGTCATCTGCATTGCTGGTTCTGAGGTGATATAAGAATTATGATATCTGCTAATCATGAAAATATGAGTTGAGAAAAGCTATCGCCTTCTTGTTATGAAACATGCTTGGAAATTTTTATAGGATTCACTTGCCATGTTAGAGAGAGTCAAATTTTCTGCATAAGTGGATTGACCAAAAACATTTAGACCCTTCATCATCGTGTTAGGTCAGGGAATCTTGTGGAGGGGAACCCTGGTGCCACAAGCGGGGACGAGACGGTACGGTACAGGACCACTACGTACAATGCTTGAGATATTTTATTTTCACTTCTTTTTTTTCGCCTCGTAATGGAAATATGGTGTTTAGGTTCCATACCATTCCCTCTCTTGGTGCAAGAATTGGCTTGGGTCAAAAGTGAACATAACAAGGGCGCCCCAGGTACATCTTCTTATCAATGATCGAACTTTTCAAAATGTCTGCATTTCTTTATCTTCCTCCTAAATATAGATGAGAATAAATAAATAAAACTTACTTCTGCGTATCAACTCGCCAATTTCTTCAGTCAGAGCACGATGGCTCAGATGTTCAAGTGCAGTTAAATGTTGATCGTGAGCCTGAAATGGATATATTTCCTAACATGACGAAAAAGTCCCCCAGGGTGAAGTACATAACTTACTACGAAGACTCTGAAAGTCTACCGGGAAAGAGGACTGCAGTTTGGGAGATTGACAAAGGTATTTTATTTTATGTTACAGTAATATCACACATACTTTACTCTCTCTATCGGAGCATCCCCAACCGAAAATTACATTCTAAAACACAAAATGCAGTAACCAACACATCAAACAGTCCTTCTGCAACCATTAAACTCATTCTCAAGCTCAAATGAATATTGTTGGAATATTCACTTCCACGCCAACTTTTTACAATTTTTCAATACTAGCTACAAATTTTACAACTTCACAAACTAGACTTAAAGTCGATTGAGAAACTATTTAATAAAGTTCATAATAAGTTATTATTTGTAAATATATTAAAAAATTGAAAATTTGTTTATTAAAAGCATGGTCCATTTTTCTATTTGTATTTATTTTCTATGGGTGCTTTAATAATTTAAAACAAACAAAAGGGCACATTTTTATGCGTTTTAAATGCAAAAGCAAGAGAGAGAACAAAAACTAAATTTAAGTTTGTGTTTCACGTATGGTTTTGAGTGGTCGCACTTGGTGATCGCCTTCTGCAGTACTTTAGCAAGGTGGTGGTAGTGTTTTTCCTCATGCCTAAGTCAGGAGGGTTGTTGTCTTTTCGAGGGGATAAGTGAACCTAAGGAAAATAGTTGTGTGCTATCTGGAAAAGTGTGGAGAGGTGTCGATGTCGAATCAGCCTTGGCATTTGTAGGGAGGGGTTGAGGTGAACTACCTCCACGATATTTTAGGACGCGGAGGATTCCGCCCGGAATTATAGGTGTTTTTACAATAAGATTTTGTTGGGTTTTGAGTTCCATTGACGAAGGAAGGCATGCTACTCAGTTTTCATCTCTGTACTTCAATAGCCACAATATATTTTAGATGAATGATTAGACTCGAAAGAAACGTCCTCTTACAGACTATTTCTATTAATAGCTCCAAACATGTTTTCTTCATGCAGCTAATCATAGGAACATTGTAAGGTCTTCGGCCTTGATGCGTGAGCTGTGGCTCGAGACATGGCACGATACACATCCAGACAAAAAATCCAAATTTGTTACAAAAGGTTTTGTTTTTTTTTTCCTTCCTTTCCTTTTTATCAAGCCATTTATAGTGATTTGGCATCACTTCTTTCATTTTTTTTCTTACATAAATACATTATCTGGTGTTTGCCATCAGCTACTCGTGGTCCTCTTAGGGACGACGATTGCTATTGGGACTACGGAAAAGCACGGTGTGCTTGGCCCGAGTATTGCGAATATAGGTATTATATACGGTACTTATTACACACACTCACATATACATATAATATATATAAATAAAAATAAATTGGATGTTGAATGTGTGTGTAGGTATCTATTTGGAGATGTCCACCTTGGGCAGAGCTGTAGGATAAAGGACACTTCGGCTAACCTATTGTTGCGTTATGTGTAAGTTCTCAGGATCTCATTCATTACACATTAGTGTCGTAATTCATTTCATTCACAATAAAGAGGTACTTCCACAACTATATCAATCTAAACAAAACTAGAAAACAGTGGTACCACTCAAGAATTTGTGAACTTTTCACCGTTGTATAAAATGTGAACTTGTCGGACGAATTGCATACAAATAAATAGAGTTGGTCCATAATCTTTTTTTCCCTTTCTTCATAACTCTGGACCCTTGAAATGCTAGCACCAATTAAATCCTGGCCTGCAAATTACATAAACCAGGTGCACAACAATAAGTAGGTTCAATTTAGATCTTGTAACTTTTTCAATACCTTGACTTTCGATGCCTCAATTTTGACTAGTAAGTATAAGATAACTAACTCATTGAGGCCCATAATCTTTTTAGTTAGGCATCTCCTAAAATAATCTATCTTTTATTACTGACAGTTATAGTAAAATATACATGTGATATTAAATACATGGAAAAACATATATAAGATTCCTGTGAAGGGCTCTATTGGCTCAGTCTCTTCAAGAACCTCGCAGCTACGAAACATTCAGCAGCTTCCAACGAACTGATGCTACCACCTTCGTAATCATCTTCATCGCTGTATACAAATCCCATATTATACAATCATGCGGTAAAAGCTTCTACAATAACTGTCCAAATTGAAGCAATCTTAAGACAGTTAACTCTGAAAATCTAATTTCAGTAAGAAATTAATATACATGAGTCGTACTTAACAATTAAGTTGAGCAAAATCCTCCATGGTGTCGGGCATATCGATTTTTTTCTATGCCAAGTAAGATTCTCCTCCAAATTAACAATCACGTGCACATCACACGCGTTAACTCGGGCTGAAATTAGATTTCTAGCGTTGATTGTCCTCAAATTGCTTCAGGTTCGTCGGAGATGCTGATTTAAACCGAATTTTTTCCAACGACGCGTTTCCACCAAATTAATTGTCACACGTAGATCACGTGTGTTAATTCCGCAGTGAAATTATGTTCTGACGCTCAAATTGCTTCATCTAAACTTCTTGTCCTAAGCTAAAAATGTCACTCTTATAATTTAAGTGTTCCTTAAAATGCCACTACTCCCCCAAATATACAGAACCAAAAAAATAATTAATCCAAATAAAAATAGACTACGGAAAAGGGTTGACCATAATCTCTTTAGTTAGACATCTCCTAAAATAATTCATCTTCATATTGATAGTTATAGTAAAATATACATGTGATATTAAATACATGGGGAGAAAAATAGAAGAATCATCTGAAGGGCTCTATTGGCTCAGTCTCTTCAAGAACCTCAGCAGCTACAAAACACTCAGCAGCTTCCAATGAAGTGCTACAATCATCACTATATACCAATCCCATATTATACCAAGCAGAAGAGTTCATCCTATTATGCCTTAAAGCTTCTGCAAGAAAACTCCTTACGATTTCCCGAGACTTGCAACCGATCTTTCTCAGAACCGCAGCCATGGAGACTAAGCTAGGGACGTGGGAGGGATCAACTTCAAGCGCGAGCTCGTATGCCTTTAGTGCTTCCTTGTGCTTGTCCCGAGCTTCGTGTAGTAAGCCTGCGTCGATAATCACAAAGATTTTGCATTTAACTACTTCGACAGATGTTCATCGCACGACAATATCGTGGCAAATAGAAAGGGTTAATTGTTTTTTTAGTTCTGTATATTTGGGGAGTGTCATTTTTAGGAAACGTGAATGTTAAGGAGTGACGATATTAGAACAATAACTTTCCAAACTGAAGCAATTTGAGGGTAATTAGCGCTTGAAACTTAATTTCAGTCGGGAGTTAATACATATGTACTTAAGAGTTAAATAGGAAAAAAAAAACTACGTGGCATTGGACATGCTGATTTAGGTCAAATTTTTATCTGTGCAAGTACGATTTTTCCTCCAAATTAATTGTCACGTGCACCTCACATTCTGGGCTGAAACTAGATTTTTGGCGTTGAATGTCCTCAAATTGCTTCAATTCGCCGGAGATGCTGATCTAGACCAAATTTTTCCCAACGCCTCGTTAGGATTTTTCCATAAACTAATTGTCGCGTGCACCTTGCATGTGTTAATTCCGGACTAAAATTAAGTTTTCAGCGTTAATTGTCTTCAGATTTCTTCAGTTTCTAAACTTATTCTCCTAAAAGTGTCACCCTTTAATTTAGGTGTTATTTAAAATGCCACTACCCCAAATATTTAAAGCCAAATAAAAAAAGATTACGGAAAACCGTATAACAAAAAAAAATGGTGAAAAGATGATACCGGTGGCATGCCATCTGGGAGCAGAAAAGGCACAAATGGCCTCAGATTTGCGAAGACAAATCTCAGCATCGTGCCAACGCGACAGCCGCGTGTAGACCGAAGCCAAATCGTGCCATATTTCCCGTTCTGTATCCTTTGCATCGTCCCTCGTGCCCTGAAAAATCGGGAACAAATACAAAAACGCCATTCGAGAGTATAAAAAAAAAACATATAGCATAAATACCTTCATCTTCTTCCCCGAACCGAAGCTCTTGCTCCGCAGCTGAATCACAGCAAGAAGCTGTGAATAAGTTTCAATACCCTCCTTCACTAAACCCTGTGCTATTTGCAGCTTAGCCTTCGTTCTCAACAATTCAACTCGATCCCACGCACCACACTGCTCCACAGCAGCATCTATTACACTTTCGGCCACCGAAAAACGTTTCTGAGCAGATAAGATCCGGGCCAACAAGACCCACCCTCTGAGACCCGACCCGCTTTCCATTTTAACCAACCGCTTCGCGTGAAAAATGGCTCGGTCCAACTTTCTCTGTACAGCAGTTTCCAAGCAGAGATGGTAGATGACATCAGGGTTCTTCATCTTCGTTACCTTGGCAGCAATTTCCAGGGATTTCAAGGACTCCGATTGTCTTTTTACCCTTTCTCTGTCAGTTATAACCAATCTTCTCCAGCTAGCTGAAAGTGAGAGCCCTAACATGCACTTTGCTACACCTAAATTCTCACTGCATCTTCCGTGCAGGTTTTCAACTGCTCTCCGGGCAAAAATAACTCCGTCTTCTACAAGTTTGGAGTCTGAGGAGCAACTTCTTGAGGCGAATAGCAATGCTTGTAAGAATTTGGCATCCTCTCCGTTCTTTGATAAGCTTCTCCATAGTTGTAGTGCACTCAAATCATCGCCTTCTCCCTGGTAACAGAGGGCTAATAGATAATACAGTTCCTTCCTATCGATGACTCCCGGGGCGAGCTCTTCGATTTGATTGGCTAAAGCCATCAGCCCACCGGATATCGATAGGGCAAAGGTGAGGTGATCTACGATCGAAGGGTCCCATTCGATTCTCTTGAGGGAGGCTTTTCTCAGAAGGATGATTAAGAGAAGTATGGCTTCTTCGATATTGTTTCTGGGCACGTAAGAACTTTCCATTTGAGACCGTAGATTAGGGGCTACAGCTTCGGTTCCGCTGTATAGAAGAAAAATAGCGAATTCTTTTTGGATTTTAGCCATTATTCTTGCATCTAAGGTCCACGGATGAAGAAGGGCTCTTCGGTATGCTAAAATAGCCTCTTTAGGGCAATCGGCGAGTTTCCATAATTCGGGAAGAAGCTCAACGGCCTTATTGAGCGTCTCCTGCAGCTTACAGTCGGGTCCCAAGCTTTCGGGGAACCTCGTCGGCGATGAAGATTCGATGAGGTCGAGAATATTCGAGCACAGCTGAGCGGCTTCTGCAAAGCCGTGATTTAGAAACTAAACGAGTCAAACTCGTGGTAATAAAATAAATTGTCAAGTATACACATTGGTCTAAGGGGTTTCTTGAAAAATAGCTTTTCACCAGAAAGGTGTTTGTAGAATATCCTCGTTGATTGGTCTTTTTAGTCAACGGACTAAATTGTAAGGGTATTTTTGTCATTTCACAATGGGTTCTCGACTGTATATGGATTCTCAACCCCAATTATATAGCAGAGAACCCACTATATAGCTGAGAACTCGTAATGGGTTCTCAGCTATATAGTAGGTTTTCTGCTATATATAAGAGAACCCATAGTAGGTTCTCAGCTATATAATGGGTTCTCAGGAGATTCCATTATAAGAACCCAAATATAGCCGAGAACTCGTATAAAAAAAAGTGATGTAATATAGATTTGAATACGTGACATATTACTTGGATGACTGACCACACAACCAGTGTTTAACCCCACCCGCCCGCCCTTAAACATTTTGCGTGTAACATAACCACATAGTCACTTACTATGGGCCCCAGTTAGTAAGGGTACAATAGTCTTTACACATTTGGATGCTATTTTCCTTAAATTAATCAGTGGTCTAAACTCAGACAAGCACTTTGCTAAAAGGCAAGAATCTTACTTACCTTTATACCTCCTAAGAGCTTCTAAAGATTTTGCCTTCAGAAACATTGCTTCGAACAACAAATTAACGGCGTGTATCGACATCGGCGGAGAGGCGTACTTGTGAGAGCGTCTCCTGTGAGTTTCACCGATCATAGAGATGGAGATTTTCATCTTTGAAGTCATGGAAGCTATGTCGATGCCTTCAAAGACGTGCAAAGCTGCTTCGATGTTCCCTCTCTGGTATTCATACCTCCCCAACAACGCTCTAGCTTCCTAGAAAAATAGGCACGTAGAGCCAAAATTGCACGTAAAAATACATCACTATGGACGTCTGTTGGAAATATAATATAAAATTTAAAAACGATACTCCCTTCAAACTTAAGTTTTTAGGTGAAGTGGTCATTCAACAAAATCTTACTTCAAGAAGCAGCACAAGTATTTCTATGCAATCCCATTTTTTCTTCAAAGAAAAATATCCGTAGCGTTCGATATCACGTATTATAACAAGCAAAACGAAAAGGGTAGAACAAATGATGAGCATCAGCTGTAAGAAATATAACCTCGTAATTTAAACTCCCACTTTCACGCAATGATGTCTCGGCTTCTTCTATGTTGCCAGTATCGATTTTCCTCGTAGCCCCTCCGCTTTGGGGAGAGAAAATACCATTTGTGGCAACAGATTCAGATGAGGGCACAATTTTGTCTTCGGGCAGCTGTTCCCTTGAGTGGAGGCAATGCATTGTCTTCCCCCAATAACTTGGCTTCAAAAAGTTCTGCATTGTGATTCATCATATCAATGAGTTCTAACAATGTGAGTAATTTAGGAAAGAAATACGATCTCCATGAAAGAACATCCAAGGAAATCGGGTCCCGATAAAAGTATGTAATGAAATCCCCAATGAAAGAAGAAACCATTTCAAGAAACACGAAGATCTCCCCGCATAAACGAATTTGTATTGTATGTCAAATAGGAAAATTCTACACCAACTACATGGCACAGTCCAAAATAAATTCACCGAAGAAAACAAAAAAAATTCAGCACCGCTGTTTAGCCATAATTCTGGTGGTAACCCAATTCTGCTGTCATCAAATAATATTCAAATTAAGCTTCATCTCAATGCAAAATCATCAGCACGATGTGTGAGGCTTTATGCAAAATGTTCGTTATGATATACTCTAAACGACATCAAACACAATAAACACGACAATATCGTGGAGAAAAGGCCTTTTTTTTTTTTACCTTTAAAAGCTGAAATTATCGCGCAATACACAAACACCAAGCTCACAGTGAAGGCGGATACGGAAAAATCAAGCACAATTTTCTAGGTTTTTCCTTCATTCTATAATCGTCAGACAAAATAAGAGGAGGGAGCCCTTTCCTTTCAAAGGTAGTTGCTTATCAGAAGCGTGTAGGCTAAATTGATTGCTGGGAGGACGAAGATGGAAAGGAGGACTTGTTGGCTGAGAAAATTAGTTGCAATTGCGTTCTTACATGAATTTATTATTTAATATTAAATCTTCCAACTGTGACTCAAAGACATCGTCTGGTGGGCATTGACTATTGAATTATTGACTATTGGATTATGAATAATATACACAGATGAAACGGGTCTTCTCATTAACTTTTTTTTAATTATTTTTTATTCTTTTAAATTTCAAACTTTTTTTACAAAAGGATAGCTTGTCATAAAATATATACGTGTATATATATATACAAGGGCTAAATAGCAAATCGAGCTATCCGATCACATTAGCATTGCCAGTAAAAAAAAGACACATCGTAACGAGGACATGACAATCTAAAAGGGGGACACTTTAATTTTTTCAAACCTAAATATAAAAATTTTAGAGCTTAAAGTTAAATGATACTGGTCGAGTTCAATCTTCTTAATCATATATAATATAGCCCGAGCTCGAAAATAAACAGTTTGACAAATTCGAACTCAATATATCATTTTCGAGCTCGAATCCACGGTTTCCACTCTAATACCAATTTGACAATAGAGATATTAACTCACAAGCTTATATGTAGGTCACAATTGTCTCATCTAACCGATATACAATTGTGATTGACACCCCAACAATCCTTCCCTCAAACATAAGTTCTCAAACTGAGTCTTTTCCTTCAACGACAATCATATTGTATTGTCCTTCCATCCAACAGAACACGCCAGCTAACAGACATCAATGTTAGGAAGGCTTTCGATACAAGGTGACAACCATTACAAGGACAGTAAACACTTTCATCCGCAGTCACCGCACTAATTGCTGAGAGAATTCGATCTCATCTAATCGATTCCCACGAGCCTTACATATAAGCACATGGGGGTTCCAATGTTGTCTCGAGCTTACAATAGAGTAATGACGGCATGACTCTTTACTATTTCGTTTTTAATTTGACAAAATATCTTAAACATGGCTTAGTAATTATCTTTTTCGCGTTCAAGTTTGACTATTATTTTCTCTAATTCTTAATTGAATTATTAAATGTATTAGTTCCTCGTATATTTTGCTAAATTTGTACAAGATTGTTGGGTTGTACAAATTTAAATAATGGGAGATGAGCTTTTGAAGTGTTTGTTATGTATTTAAATAATGACGTCTTATATGTTCGATAGATGTGTTCAGATGATATTAGCTTTACTAAAATTAAATTACAATCTTATCCTTATTTGGAATTTTAAAAATTTAATAAATGATTCATTTATCAAGAAAGACATGGATTAGATAAAGATGTGTGGAGTGACTGCTTTATTTAATATTTTATTGGGGTATTTATTGAATAATAACTAAATCATACAATAAAAGAACACACCATGCGACCTCTCTCAATTCCTCCTAATACCCCACCAAAAGTGCTATAAGAGAACGATACCGATCATAAAATAATTGTGAACTATTTAGATTACGTTTTTTTAATGTTGAATTTCATTAGTAATATAATTAAATGTACTTTCGAGATATGAGTTTTCGAAAACAACTATGAAAAAATACTTGTCTTACACTCTACTACATTTTATGGAATTAGATAAATAGACGGCCTACGCGGGACCTAAGCGGTTTCTAGACGGAAATTATACGATATACATGTTTTCTATTATTATTATTTTACATATACTTAATATGATATTCTATCAAAATAAAGGTATATTAAATATATCCAAACATTCTAATTAGATAATGTCAATTTCAATAATGTGTTTTCAATTTAGAATTTATTTTTCAGAAAAAAAAAATTAAAATAGGAACCGATTAATCGGCCGCCTACCGACTAATCGGCCGATTAGTTGACATTAATCACTGATTAATCGGTTCCTCCAATTAGTCGGCTGCATAGCGCCTAGGGGACCGCCTATGCCGATTTTTACAACAGTGATTACATCACATATAATTTAATATGGTAAGGTAAAAGTCAAGTATTAAATTGAGTGGAACGTTTTAGTTCATGTGCAAGTATTTTTGTACCATATCACCTTGTTCATTCGAATCACACGCATAAGAAAAATATACATAGATAGACATGTGTCTTGGGATTAAAATTCCCATTAGCCCAAACCTAAGAGCTCAATAGATAAGTCATGGGATTCTACTTTAAAACCTAAGAGCTCAATATCAACGATCCACATTGATTTTGCAAACTTAAAGAACTCCTGAAGCTTAAAACTATCACATCTCAACATTGATCAAGTAGGCTGTTTTCCGACCACATTCCGGCCGATCTCCAGCAACTCTAGGCTCACCCAACACTAACAATATATTTTAAGTTAAATCATGGATAACACGTGTAAAAGTAGGGTTAAGAACGAAAATAAAATGATTTAATGTTAGAGTAATACACACTACCATTTTCTTTGTAGTAGTCATTCTAAAATAAACCAAATTATAAATTTGGATTACTAACTATATTGGTTTACAATTTTGTATCATTATATTTGATAATTGTAAAATAAGTTATCGATGTCATGTATCAGATCAAATTTTGATATTTGATAGTTTTCTCCTGATAGCGATATTCCATTTTGTTGTACTCCAAGTAAGCAGTCCGTGCTATAAATTCTCAGTCAGCCGCCACGTATGATTTCCGACTTATTTTGTCGGAATGAACAAAAATCCAAAAGTGCAAAGTTATTGACTTATTTTTCATATTCAAATATGGTCACCAAAATATAAAACCTAGGTACACTAAGTTCCCAAATTTATAAAATTTTTCTTGTAGTAATTAAATAGATAGAAATTCAACCCATTGAAGACTTCTGTTGATTTCAAGTACCTTTTACGTGTGTGGGCTATGATCACTTCTGGGCTCTATTTGACGTAAAAGAAATATACGATCCAAATCTAGTAATATCCGAAATGTTCGTAAACTATTGAAGGCGAAAAAAAAAAAAAAAATCTACCTCACACTTTCACATACTAATCATGAATTAGATGTAATAAAATACATTAGTCCCTCTCTCTATCCCTCAACTATATATATATATAAATGATATCGCACGCACATAAGTTAAAAATAATACTTTTGGATCTACTACTACTACTACATCTCCCAAGCCCCCTCACCCCGCAAAACACACACACACACACCACAAACCCACCATGAGAATACGCAAGAAGAGCTCATCTGCTCTCTTCCATGCGACGTCGTATCCGAAGCCGGAGGCGGCAATCCAAACCCACACGTGTCAGTTAAATCAATCTCCGTGGGACGTTATCACCACTTTCTCGCCACCATCTTCTCCACTACCGCCAACGCCTCCGCCGCTGCAGGTACTCCATCACCGCCTATCTTTTGTCCCCAGTTCGATCACGCGACGGCGCTTAATTCGAGCGTTCTTCCTCGAACCTCTCTTAACCCCATCCATTGCTCGGCCGTCGCTCTTCGTTCTTATTATTGGGGTCTTTCTTTCTCTAGGGTTTAGTAATATTTCCCCCGCTAGACGGCGCCGATTTCTAAGACTACCGGCGGTTCCCCGGGGCCGATTAGTCGAAATTCATTAGTGGGTTTCTTGCTTTCTCCATTAATCAATTGATTCCACATTCTTTTAGGAATTGGATAATATGCTGCGGGTCGATAATGGATGTGGGAGCTCTATGGATTTTGTTGGTTCAGTTGCTGCCGAGAGGTAATAAGAACCTTACATAGAGACCACGTTGTTGGGAAATTTTCTATTTTTGTTATTATATCAATGCAAATCAATGAGCTTTTTAACACATCGATAGTGGCCGGGAGTTCGATAATATCGGGCAAGAATCCGAACCGAAGGACCCCGAAGATCGACTCGCATTGTGCTGCAAAACCGACGGTAAAAGCTCGAAATGCCAAAAAGTGGCGATAATAAAAGGAAGCTCACTGTGCGAACATCATATGACCCAAGAGAAAAGCTATTACAGTAACAGCAATAATAATCACGAACCGGTTCAAGAATCTCATTCAAGGAAGAAGAAACAGAAGAAGAAGAAAGTTGAGAGGGGTTCTAATAGTAATAAGGGAAGAAGGGATTTGGGTTCGTATTCCTCTTCGAACCCGAACGAGTTTTATTACTACGCGGGCTTCGGGCCTCGGTGGGGCACGAAGAGAGGCGGTCGCCGTTGTAATAATAATGGAGAAGATAGTAATGTTGATATTAGTTCTGATATTATTGCTGATGAACATGAGCGTAATAGTGAAGCTATTAGAGTATTAGTGGCTGCTGAGATTGAAATCGAAAGTGGCGGTGGTAATAAGGATGGGAATCGTGAGCTTGATTATATCGATGAAGACGATGATGATGGTGACGAGGAGGAGGAGGAGGAGGAGGATGTGAAGAAACGACCCAGGAAGCAGATAAAGGCAAGGTCTCTCAAATCTTTGATGTGATTTTACATTTCAATGTTGTATCATTAGTAGTTCTTTTTTTATGGTAATTTCTTTTGAGGAATTTCTGTATTGTTAGAAATACAACTTGATCGGGAAGTTATTATTTCATAACTGATATATTATTACAGTGACGAGAATAATGCTACAAAAATCTGAGAAAGATACGACTTTTCTTGTTATGCAGATCATCTTTGATAAATTTCATCGCAACAAAAAGGTTTTTCGTCAATATGCTATTGCAAACGTAAAGAGTACGATGATATCTGTTGGAGAAAATAATAAATAATTTTGGGTGCGGACCCAAGCTTATTCTGGACACCGCGACAATTTATCGAGATAATTATGTAAAATTCAAATGACACCGAGAAAACCAACATGAAATTTTTACGCGGTTCAGCCAACACGTCTACCTCTATGAAGAAGTACTAGTTTTACTATATTGAAAATATTATACCGTACAAGTTAATGATCGCGTTTAACCTAAACTCGAGATCACTTTCGTATCTGGATAACGTACTTGTATCAAACTCTTAACTATTCTATACCACTGCTACCCTTATCCTCCTGGTACTCTCTCTCTCTCTCTACACGTCATGTCTTCATTAATAAACTGCTGAGAGGAAAATGATTAAATGGCAAATGCCTTGATGTTGGCTGGATGATTAAGGGACCCATCAATCTATTCCACTCCAGCCACATGAGCATATCTTCGTCATAACCAAACGCTCATCCCAGTAAGTGTAATCATGAGAGTTATTTGTTTCTACATATACAATGAACGACCCATTGGCATGTACAAGCTACACATAATTTCGAATCACGAGTTTTGGCCTTACTTCACAAGATTCACCGAGCGGCCAATATGTTCAGCTGTCGAATCGACTCTACCCATGGAGTTTGAAGAGGGACTTCGATGCAATCTCTTCTCTATGAGGATTTACATTATTACCTTTGTTTGTCTTTCTTCCACGCGCTTTCGACTTCATTTATTAACTCATCAAAGTCTGAGTATTATATATCATACTTCCGTCCAAACGATACCAACTTCTACACTCTTCTCCCTTCAGTAAGACATTTCAGCCATGTGTGACTTTACAGACTCACGTGTTAGTGAAATTTCCATAACCCTGGGAATCTAGCTGACTCAAGTTATAAGATTCTTCCTCAACTTTGGAAGAATGATTACGCCATCAAAGTGTGCACCGCTCCGTCCACCATTTTGATTTTTCCAATTGTTCCAACACCCCGAACATTACCACGATATTCATGAGCCATGAAGATCAAACACGTCATATTTTCGGAGCAAACACAATACCTCGACCATGAATCCAAAATCCATTCATCCTGAGAGCGAGCTTCATCATTCGAGAATGTGAGAACTTCTCCAAGATAATACTTATCTTGTGCTAACACTGATGTTGAATTTCCCCGCGGTTCATGTCCGTCTTCTGCCAAGTCGGACAGTTTCTCCTGATGTGTCATGTCTCATCAAACCTGTCGCAGACCATACTTCACGCCATCTTTGGATTTGGACTCGTTGATGCCCCCAACACCGTGTGTGACCTTCATCTACGATTCTCTTAGTGTACAACCAACGCCGAATTTTGGCTTTCATCATAATTGATCAGCTCCTCTTCTCATGTGGTAAAAGAGTTGACTGCTCCACCATATTCACCGTTTTTTCCGCAGGAGATGCTTTTGACCAAATTATCATACGAATCAAGATTAATGGTAAGAAATAAAATGGTCTCATCTTCTTCATTTATTGTTACATCAACTTTTGCAAGCTGATCCACAAGTTCATTGAACAGGCTAATATGATCCATGAAGTTTCACCTTCATCCGTCTTTAACCAGTATAATTTTCGCTTTGGATCTAACTTTGTGGATAAGTTTTTCCCTGATGTGTAACTTTTCCAACATATCCCACAAATTTTGTGTCAATTTTCATTAACAACATTATTTATAATATTATCCATAATGTATAGACGCACAATTCAACCTTAAATCCTACCATTTTATTTCTTCCTTCATTTTCTTTGGCTTTCCTTCGTCTCCATTCAAAGCTTTAGTCAAACCTTGGTGAACGACCACGTTCTTCACTCTTCACTGCCACATCGTGAAACTTTCCGTGCCATCAAATTATCGCACTTTGAAACTATTTTCCATCCCTATTATTCTTACGGAGATTCAAACAGATAGCAGCCTAAATAGTATTGATCAAATAATTCCAAGAGAAAGCTAGCAACCTGAAACATAATTACCCATCTAAGTTAGTTCTCATAATGTATTCGTACAGACTTTCAACTACTCCACATCGCTCTCACCCTTATCCATCCAGAGCGTCATGTCTTCATTAATAAGACAGTTGGTAGGAAAATGAGTATATACGAAACTGCCTTGATGTAGGCTGGATGATTAAAAGACCCATATATAATCCATCTCAACTATCTTCTTTACAAGTTCTTTAATATCTTACATACAAAGTTTTATTGTATTTATTTTTCTTCTTTTTTTACATGTCAGGTAGGTACATTCCCACACGGCACCATAATCCGTCATATTTCGACTCAATTCGGTCTAAATTGAATCTAGACTTCATTGTCGACTATGCGACGGGTCTCGACTATAAGGACATTTTGATTATTTCATTACAAAGTTGACATTTATAATTGTTTTTAATTCACACTTATTTTTCGATATTGTAATTATAAGGGAAAATTTTGTTTCATGCCATGTCAAAATTTTTATTTACTATTCAAACCTTCTACGAAAAATATTTAGTTATAAGGACCCGTTTTTTAACTAGTACTTCATTGTTTGGCAAGTTTGTAATACAAAAAGGACGTATGATACATCTTCAAATAACATTTTATAATACTTTTAATAATTTTTTCTACCGACAATGTCTGAACATTATTTTAAAATTATAAAAGGATTTGGAACCAAATTAACCGAACTTACTATCTAGTTTCATGATTATTGTACATCCGTGTTGTGAAGAGGGTACCATATCATACCAATCCATATAATGGGCCATTTATATTAAATATGATATCAATATAATAGTTATCTAGCAAAAGTTATAATATTAGATATAATTAATTAGGGAGAATACCCATAATGGTCACTGGTATTTGCCTCATGGACCAATTTAGTTCCCCATGACAAAATTAGTCTCCGATGTTATTGATTTTGAACAAATTGGTCCTCCGTCAATTATTCCATCGATTTGGATGAAAAATTGTCACGTGTCGATACCGTATTGGCCAATGGATTTTTCCCCTCCTTAAACACTTAAAATATAATAAATTAGATTATAAAAGAAAAAAAAGACAAAAGAAAATAAATAAAAAGTTAAATAAAAATTAAAAATTAAAATAAAAAATAAATTTTTTTGTTTTACTTATTTATTAAAATAATAATTATTAAAAAATATATAAAATAAAAAAAAGTAAAAATAATTTTGTATTTCGTTTTATTATTTATAAAAAATAAAAAATATTTAATAACAAAATTAATAAAATAAAAAATTATTTACAAATTCGTTTTATTTATTAAAATAAGAAAAATATTTAACAAAAAAATGAAATAAAAATAAAAAATATTTATTTATTTATTAAAAATAAGAATCCGTGACCCCGTCCCACCCAACCCGCGGGGGACGGTCCCCACAGGATTCCCCGACCACCGATCTATGGCTTTTTTAACAAAATAATTCGAAAAAAATTCTCTTTGCAAAATAGGGCGTTTTTTGCACCTATTACTAAAATAGAGCCATTTGCGGGTATTAGGTGCGACGTCGCGATATTATATTTTCGCGAAAATGTGGGCCATAGTACGGGGCTGTTTTACTGGGCCAATAATTTTTTGGCCCAGTACGGAACGTCGCGCCTAATAGACGCGACGTCGGGGAAATATAGATCTCAGATCTATTTCCCCGACCCTCACTCTCTCCCTCATTCTCTCTCTCTCTAAAACCTAACCCTAACCCTCTCCGCCGCCTCCGTCCGCCGCTCCGCCGCCTTGTTCATCCCACGCAGCCCGACCGCCCGCCCGTCCGCTCTCTCTCTCTCTCTCGGTGTCTCTTCGCCACCGGCGCCGCCACCTCCGTCCGCTGCTCAGCCCGCCGAGGTCACCACGCGCAGCTCGCCCGCCCGGCCGCCCTGCCACCCGCCCTCTCTCTCTCTCTCTCTCTCTCTTCTCTCTCTCTCTCTCTATCTCTCTCTCTCTCCGCCGCATCCACCACTCCGCCGCCCCGCTCCGCTGCCGTGTCCAACGCCGTCGCCGTCGCCACCGCCTCCTCCCCTCCGTACGTTTTATTAGGTATTTAGTTTGATTATAGTTAAATTGAGTTATTCGTTGTTTGGTTATAACATTAGATGGATTCGTATAGTCATTAGTCGGATCTGTATTGTTTGATTGGTTATAACATTTTTTTGTTCGATTTAGGATGGACACGAACGAATTATACGGTCCGATCAATCGTTCGCTGTTGATATTTCAGGATACTCATCGTTGTAACGATGTGCTATCCAACACGGATGGTGCTATTGACACCCCGTTGACGGTGAGGGGGTTAGAAAACGTAATATGGGGTAAAATTTCACGACCGGTGCAATTACACGGTCGTGTTTTGGAGAAGTTACATACTATGTCGCTGTATGGCGTCTATAGTTGTGGATCTCAGAAAATAGATCCACACTTGATTACCGCACTCGTCGAACGGTGGAGAAAGGAGACACACACGTTTCACCTACCGGTGGGGGAGGCGACTGTCACATTAGAGGACGTAGGGTTGCTGTGGGCACTCCCCGTGGACGGTATTTCCGTCAGCGGTGTAATCCCACGTAAGACGCAGGAGCAGGGGCTCGAATATTGCGAGGAGTTGACTGGGTACAGACCTCCCGAAGGAGCGTACCACGGGACCAAGTTGTCACTCCGCAAGTTTGCGGTCTGGTTAGAAGAAAATCCAGTCGACGACATGACCGACGATCTAATTATCGATCAACACGCGCGTGCCTACGCATTGCTGCTGTTCGGGTCGGTGATGTTTCCCGACTCCAGTGGAAGTCACACGTCGATGACCTACCTTACGTTGCTCGAGGACATCGACGAAGTCCATCATTACAGCTGGGGCAGCGCCGTGTTAGCATTCCTCTACAGAGAGCTCTGCACATCATGTCAGTCGAGGAAGATGAACATAGGTGGAGCTTTACGGTTGCTGCAGGTACGAAAGATAGTTTAATGAATCAACTTGTAAAGCGTAAACGATACTTATGTATATAAATAATTAAAATATAGGTTTGGGCTTGGATGCGTATATTACAAGTCCAGCCCATTATCGCCCACCCTCGAGTGGTGATACAGCCTATTGTAGTCGATGGCATTCAGTTACCCATTCCACCGCATGCGGCGAGGTAATTGCTCTTCTAATTATTCGAACTTTCAAATAAAAAATTTTCAGCCTAATGAATATTTATTCATTTAGATGGAATGCATTGTTTGACCATACGACCTCCGCAAATTCAAATTTGCATGCGATACGGGAGTCCATCGATAGTATGTCGATGGAACAATTTGTATGGACCCCGTATAACTATCACTATCCGGAGATTTTGGCGCTACCCCCGGAATGCCGTCCTCAGTCCTCTCGGTCGTCGTGCCCGCTGATATGTTACAACATCGTCGAGTGGCACTATCCAGATCGCGTGATGCGACAGTTCGGATTGATTCAGTCGGTGCCACAACCACCGGCATATCTTACTGTAGATCTCCACCGTTTTAGCACTCGGAATGTCCCCGGAAAAGAATGGAGATCGCAGCACTAACCGCACGAGGCGTATTGGAGTCAAAGGCACTCGAGGGTTGTGAATGGACTGGAGATAGGATACGGACCGCAGTGCACCAGTGACTATTATGACTGGTACCGGTCCGTGACCCGTCGATATATCTCTCCGTCGTCTATTCACATGTCGCGAGGCTTTCAGATGGGAGATGGAGCATTCATCGACGTAATGGTTAGTTTATATATTAATTTTGTTTATTATATTTAATTTCGATTTATTCGCGACAAAATAATATTTGACTATGCTAAATAACAGGCACATCATCTCGATGACGTGGAGACAAGACTACGTCGTCGTGAAGTGGACGGAGGATTAGACGTTGTACATCGTATGCAGCGTCTAATCATCGATAGGCGTCAGCGACGTGATACCCAGTTCACCGACGTTCCTCCTACGCAAGATCTTGGGGCATCATCCTCGCATCATGTCACTCAAGGTGCTGGGCCGTCGTCATCGCCGATTCCGACGGATTTATACGGCGATGGTGGATATGGGACGTCGATGCCATCGGGGTACCCTACGCCGATGCAGTACACTTACGAGGACGATGACGACGACGACGACACACCACCTTACCGTTCATCTTCTCATCGTCGTCCATCCTAGCGTGAGGCCCCAGTTGACCGTCGTCATCTGCGTAGAGAGCAGCGTCCTCGAAGATGCGGTACCGGAGGGCATTATATGTCATAGTTTTTTTGTTCAGACGATGTTTTTTTGTTCAGACGATATTTTTTATTGTATTTATTCAGACGATGTTTTTTTGTTATATGTTATTACGACTTACGTTTTTATTTTCTCGATGTTATTATCTTATTATGCGTATCTTTATGGTGGATAATTATAAAATACGAGTTATATAATTAGTAGAGCCGTACAAAAGGCTCGAAGCCCGCGGGCCGCCCCGCCCAGGCCCGCTAAATGGATTTTTTTAGGTTGTCGGGGAGTGGGCCTAAGCGGGCCGCGGGCTACAGGCGGGGCGGGGGGGGGGGGAGGGGGCTAGCACGCGGGCTACCCGTCTATTTTTTAAAAAATAAATATAATATATATGTATTAAATTATGTAAATGTACTAAAAGTATTAAATTAAATATAATATATGTACTAAAAGTACTTAAAAATTAAAATAGATCAACGTTAATATATTTTTAAAAAAATAATATAATATATTTTTATTAATAAATATAATATATATGTATTAAATTATGTAAATGTACTAAAAATATTAAATTAAATATAATATATGTACTAAAAGTACTTAAAAATTAAAATAGATCAACGTTAATATATTTTTTAAAAAATAAATATAATATATTTTTATTAATAAATATAATATATATGTATTAAATTATGTAAATGTACTAAAAGTATTAAATTAAATATAATATATGTACTAAAAGTACTTAAAAATTAAAATAGATCAACGTTAATATATTTTTTAAAAAATAAATATAATATATTTTTATTAATAAATATAATATATATGTATTAAATTATGTAAATGTACTAAAAATATTAAATTAAATATAATATATGTACTAAAAGTACTTAAAAATTAAAATAGATCAACGTTAATATATTTTTAAAAATAGAACAACTTTTATCATCCGCGTGCAGCTTTAATCAACGCTACCTGCAACTTCAGCAACTTTTATCATCCGCGTGCAGCTTTAATCAACGCTACATGCATTTTCAACAACTTTTATCATCCGCGTGCAGCTTTAATCAATGCTACCTGCAACTTCAGCAACTTTTATCATCCGCGTGCAGCTTTAATCAACGCTACCTGCAACTTCAGCAACTTTTATCATCCGCGTGCAGCTTTAATCAAAGCTATCTGTAATCTATCTTCAATCTAACTGTACACAACAATATTGACATTAAAAAAAATGATCAGAACATCTATAAAAATCCCACAAATTAAGAAAATAACATACAACATTTGAGATACGATGCACCCGTTTGGTAGAGACCCGCGTCTTAATCGCTTCAATGGAAAAAAGATGAATGAGGGTCATCCGATATTCGGAAATGTAAAGGTCCTTGGTGATTACTTTTACGACGAACTGTGGACGTACGATATTGAAAGATGGTTCGTTGGAACATTTTCGGCAAAAGCATCTATGGGTGATATCACGAATGAGACATTGTCCGAACGTCTTCAATTCCTTGCGCAACTATACAATCAACGTTACGGAATTCATTTCACCGTACCTTTTCTAACGGAGAAACTTGGTCATTTGAAGCGTCGCTACCTTTTATGGACAAAACTACGCGCCGAAATGGGAGATTGGGGAGAATATGACAGAGTATGGATTCATGCAGATACCGAGCAATGGCTTAAGTGGTTTAAGGTGGTTATTTTACTCAACGTTTTATTCGGATGTAATAAAATTTTTTAATTATGCAATTTGTCATATTCTTGCAGGAGGATCCTCTTTCAACAATTTATTTCTATGAGCCCGAGCCACATGAATATTATCTGTATAAAATTTTCGGTAGCTATATCAACCCAGACATTGTTCCAGGCATTGACGTGCTTGCAATTCCTAACAACGAATGTCCAATAGTTCATACTCAGGCGGAAGAATCATCCAAAAGACAGTCGGTAAAACATGTCAGCTCGAGTTCGAGAGTCAAAGACGATACGGGTGACGACGACTTCGTCGACACGCCACCGAAAGGAAACCGATACAATATGTCGAGTAAGATCGGCAACGTTGGCAAAAACCAAGGCGATGATGACTTCGTCAACCCACCTCCGAAAGGAAAGAAAAAAGGTATGAATAGAAAGACGCACAACAAAGACAAACATCATGCAATGTCGAGTTCCAGAGTTGAAGAAGATAATAGTGACGATGACTTCGTTGACCCGCCCCCGAAGGGTTGGAGAAAAACTTTTCCAAAGTGATTGTTTGTAACTTCAGTAACCTTTGTCATGCGTGTTTGCAACTAATATGAGGTAAATTCGGACGTAACTGAAAAATTGTAATAATTTACTAAAGATTTAGTACAACATATGAATACTAAAACTATTTAAAGATTACAATAAATCAACGTTGACCACTGCCTCCGCCTCTTTGACCTTGTCTCCGCCTTGAACCACCACGATCCATTTCGTTCTGTATACGAGTTGTACGGATTCTCCCCGGCCCTCTTCTGGTACGCAGAGCGTCGTTATGTATAAGAGAGAATTCAGCAGGCTCCCAATAACATTCGTCATGTAGAGGATGAAAAAACCACTCGTATGTTTTACGGTACGCTTGTATGTTATAGAAATGAGCAATATGATGCATGCTATGAACTTCCCACATACGGCAAGCTGCTTGGGCATGAGAACATGGGATGAAATACGTGTCCCATTTTCCGCACGTGCACGTCTTTCCTAAGATGTTTACCACGTGCTTCCTTTGATTCACGGCCGAAGTATAAACTTCAGCTGTTTGCAAACGTGGGTCAAAATTAAATACGATGTGACTCCAAGAACGACTTGTCCAGTCGTTGAACTTATTCCACGCATATGGAGACCAATCGCTTTCGGTGTTAGCCATCGCTGCAGAGCACTCCGTAAATCGATTGCGAAAATATTCAACGCATCGATAAAAGCTAAAGTCCACTATTGCTTTCGGAGGCAAACACCTCGCCCCTTTGAAAACTCCGTTAAGGGCCTCGGAGATATTAGTGGTCATCACCCCGCATCGGAATCCACCATCGTAAGCAAACGTCCACTGCTCTTTGTCAATCTTATCTAACCACTTCCAGGCCGGTTCATTGAGAACTTTAATGTGTTCCATAATGCGATTGAACTTCTCCAACGTGTGGGCCATTCCAGCTCTATGGCATAACTGTTTTAGGTCATTGTTCTTGAATTCAGTGTTGAAGTTTGATACGACATGACGTAGACAAAACCGGTGTACACCATTCGGCGGCCTAAACGCTGCTAATTCGCTTACCGCCGCCAATATTCCTATAACAAATTACGATCAATCGATTAAAAGAGTGTCAAATTAATACAAGAATGTATGTAGGAAAATAAAAGGACCTCGATGACGATCAGAAATGAGGCATACACCTTGTTCACCCAACACGTGGATGTTAAGTAAGTTTAGGAACCAACTCCAAGAGTGTCTGTTTTCCGTTGAAACAATGGCAAAAGCAAGGGGGAGAATATTTTGATTTGCATCGAGCCCAGATGCAATTAACATTTTATGCTCGTATTTGGAGTATAAGTGCGTACCGTCAACGCAAATAACTCTATGACAATGCCTAAACTCATCAATACAAGGTTTGAAAGCTCAGAAAACATACCCCAATTTCTTCACACCGGGTGCTTCAGTTGGAAGATTCAACCACTTGACGACTGTGTCGGAGTTGTAACGTTTCAGAGCTTTCATGAAGATAGGAAGTTGTTGGACTGAAGTTTCCCAGGTACCGTAAACATTTTCTTTCGCCCTTTTGAGGCCATGCCATGCTTGAATGTATGAGATGTCGTACCCGGTATTGTCCTTCACCAGCTGCTTTACGTTCTTTGGTAGAAATTGAGGGTCTGTCTTCACTATTCCAATCAATATTCTCGCAATTGTGTTTCGCGAAATGTTGCGGTGTGTTCTCGCCAACTCGTTCATGTAGCATGTGTGTGGCCCCCCATATATCGTAATCTTCCAATAACATTTTTTCGGTTTGAAGCATGCTCGTAACCTCCAGTGACAGTCATGGCTATGGTTGCATTTCACGCCCCATACGGTTTTATTACTTTCTGAGACGTGAAACTCACGTCTAGCCACCCTGTAAGAATAATAGCCAACAGCATCTTGTAAGTGAGCTTTGGTACAAAATGTCATACCGACTCTGAACCTGGGATTGTCCCTACTGTAAAAATCACCGCCGCCCTCGTTGGCTTCTGGAGGCGCCATTTGATATGTTGAATAAAAAGGCACGGGTTGGTAAGGCGCACGAGCATCATCCGCCGGCAATGGAATGTCATTCTCGGGACCATCATTGTTTCCATCATCGTCGCTATCGTCGTTATCATCTGCGGGATCCGGAAAATCGTCCAGTGCACCACCAACGTCATCAGCTTCAGAGTCGCTAGCGTCACTATTTTGCAAGTCTTCGGGCACATGCTCAGGTTGTGACACATTCGACATATTAGGAACATCACGACTGCTCGAAGGAATGTCTGTATGAGGAGGGTGGAGTGAAAAGTCACTCATTCCTTGAGTAACTGCCGTGAGGTCAGGGAACGAGTGGCTGGAGGTGATGTTGGTGAACACGTCAGGTGCCTCTTGAACGTTCTCGCTGGCATCGACAAACACTTTAATTAAATTAAGTTCCGCATCAGCATCCAAGAAGTACGATAGTTCTGCGTCGTTTGAAATTTGAAAGAGCCATTGATAGAGTCGAGAATGCTGATAGTATTCATTCTTAACATGAACGGTTAAGGAGGAAAAATTGTTGTCGAGACGAATAACCTCATATAGCATGCCCAGAAACTGAGCAAAGCTAGTGTCGCGACGAATTCGTCTAAGAGAAATGAGTGGGATGCTGTAACGGATGGAGTTTGATTCAGTAATGATTTCACCACCGTAGTAGATAGAGACTTGTATTTTACGAGATGTCATAATTTGAGGAGAAATTTAAATACTTCAAGTTGTTTTTTTATATATCCATGTATACGAAATTATAGTACTTTATATAGGGAAAATTGTCGCATTTAATGGACGCGACGTCCCATCTATTGGACGCGACGATTCTTTCTGCAAAAAGAAAAAGAAAATTACAGAATACGCGTGATCGATTTGTCACATCATCGCGCCCAATGGACGTGTCGTCGCATCCATTAAATGCGACGACGGGCCCAGATACGTTATCGGCCCGTTTAAGGGCCCGTTTAAACGTTTAAACGGGCCATAACGATTGTCGCACCCATTACATGCGACGTCGCGGCTAATACCCGCAAATGGCTCTATTTTGGTAATAAGTGCAAAAAACGCCCTATTTTGAAAATTAATAATTTTTTTCGAATTATTTTGTTAAAAAAGCCCCGATCTATAGATAATATTAATTATACTTAATTTATATATTATAATATGAACAATATACTTGTTAATAAATTCCGAGCAGGTCCTCGCGGGGTCGGAGTCGGGGGCGGGGACAGTTTCGTCTCCGTTAACTTGGTGGAGTCGAGACGGGAATTTACTGTTAACTTCCAGTCGCATGTGTTACTTTTTTTATTTTTAATAATTAAATAGTAAAAAAAAAAATTATTTTCTCTATATATATTTTTTAAATTGGGGTGGAATAGAGGATGGGACGTAGATTCTTATTTTTTAATAAATAAACAATAGTAAAATATATTTTTTAGTTTTGAAAAATATTTTTCTTATTTAAAAAAAATGTAAAAAAATAATTTGGAAATATATTTTTATTTTATTTGTTTACTATTCTTATTTTTTTAAATTTATTTTTCATAAATATGTAAAAAGTAATAATAAAATTATTTTTACTTTTTTTTAAAAAAAATATTTTTAAATATTTTAATTTTTAATAAATAAGTTAAAATCAAATTCTTATTTATCTGCTTTTCGCTTTTGTTTTTTGTTTTCTTTTTTTATCTAATTTATTATATTTTAAGTGTTTAAAAGAGGAAAAAATCCACTTGCCAAGACGGTAGCGACACGTGGCAATTTATCCATCCCAAATTGACGGATGACTAACTTGGTTCAAAATCGACAACATCGGTGACTAAATTGATCCATGCAAAACAAAAGGACTAAATTGGTCTATTGGGCAACATCGGGATCATTTTTTATATTCTCCCTAATTAATTACATATAAAATAGCTTTAAAGAAACGGAGCAGGCGGGTCATAAAATGGTCCAAACTCGGCCTGAACCCACCCGTTGCCATTCATGAATATACTATAATTACAGCGGTCAAATCTGACTGGCCTCTGAAATGCAGGTCAGCCCTGCCCCGCCCTACTGACGGGTGGTGGGCCTGGCCCGCCCAATTTAAGAAAATAAAAAAAAAAACCAAGTCCAATTTAAAAAAATAAAAAAATAAAATGTATTTGGGGTTCGAATCCAACAATCTTACGTATAAAATATTGCTCTTTTACCACTAGACTAACAATATATTTATGTAATTTGTTACATATATATTAAATTTATTAATAAAAAATATATATTTGTTTTAAAAAATAGGCGGATAATCCGCGGACTAGCCCGCCCCGCCAAAGCCCGCAGTCCGCGCCCCGACGGGTCTAAAAAATATTCATGCCCGGCCCGTGGATTTGAGCTTTGGGTTTTTTGACAACTCTAACTGTAATACACGAACCACTTATTTAAAAATACAAATAATAGAAATATTAGGTGGAAACGGGGTCCGACCCGGATAACCAAGTCATAAAGTGCCACCTAGGGTTTCTCTTCCCTGATCTATTTGTTATTATTAATAATTATTACCAGTAAAAGTCTTGCAATTCCAGCGATCTTCAGATCTTAAACGTAGAAAAAAAAATGGTGCGAACGCTGCTTGGGAAACTCGCGAATCGCTCTGTTGCAGTCGCCGGGAAATGGCAACAGCAGCAGCTTCGCCGTCTCAACATACACGAGTATCAGGTGAATGACATATCGATGCGCACATATATATATCTTCGCACTATGTATACATCTATGCTGTGGTATGCTGCTATAATTGGATGGTGGAAGATTATTTCTGTCAGATATAGAACGAGCTGATCCAATTTTTTGGAGGATTGCTTTAGAATTACGACTATTTGAAATATTTTTAGCTTAAGAGTCGAAGCCTTTTGGCGAGTGAAATGATCAAGAAATCTTTTATTGGGATGTCGAGCAATGGTGATTTCTGAAATTGTTTTGTCATCAACTGACCATTTTATAGTTTTTTTTTAATTATTTTAGTTTCTGAGCTTGAACATATGGTTTAAATATTAGGGAGCGGAACTGATGAGCAAGCACGGAATAAACGTTCCTAAAGGTGTTGCTGCGGGTTCGCTCGATGAAGTCAAGAAGGCGATGCACGAGGTTTTTCCGAACCAGAGTGAGGTCGTTATACTTCTTACGAGATTGTAATGGGTCGTGTGTAAGAAGATAGTTAATGAGTTGAGGTAAAATTTTATGTTTTGTTCTACTTGGCATTTCAGGTAGTTGTCAAGTCTCAAATTCTTGCTGGTGGTCGAGGATTGGGGACGTTCAAGAGTGGATTACAGGGCGGAGTTCATATTGTGAAGGCCGACCAAGTAGAGGATATTGCTGGTATATCATAATATCTTTGTCATTGCACAGATTCGATAGGCTTGGTTAGCAACTTCCCCAAAGTGCCTTCCTCTATAGATTGTCTGCTTTTAGGGCCCGCTTTGACATGCATATGACATTGTGTTTCAGTAGAATTGATACTTTTAGCAGCTGGAATCAGTGCCTTTGACTTCTAAATTCTAATATATTTGTGTTGAGTAGTTTCGGTTATTGGTATATAATGTGTATTGTGTTTTCGAGAAATATGAATTAAGTAGACCGTACCCATTCCAGGGAAGGGAGAGATGATTAATTTTCTGATTCTTTTTAGTGTGGAAGTCTGTTAGACCACTTGGATTCTCCATTTTATATGCTCTTAATTTCTCAGGCAAAATGCTTGGGCAGATACTTGTTACTAAGCAAACCGGGCCTCAAGGAAAAATTGTCAGCAAGGTTTGGCTTTTCTTTTATGCATATCTGTTCGAAACCTAGAATATATTTAGGGGTACCCTTCCAAATATTGTCATTAAATATTTTGGCAATATGAAGTTTTTATCTACCAACAAAATTTGGTGTGCTTTTTCAATATCATTACTGTGTGAAGATAATTTACAGTTACTTTACTTTCTTTACACCCCTATTAGTTGTTAAGGTGTTTTCACTCAAAAGTTAAAAGTAAAGAGACCAATTGTTCTTGCAGGTATACTTGTGTGAGAAGCTATCTCTTGTGAATGAGATGTACTTTGCCATCACTCTCGACCGTAAAACTGCTGGTCCAGTAAGTACTAATCATTTTTTGTCCGTTATTGCTCGATTTTTAGTTTGATATCTTCTTGTGGAGGTATGGAGGCTGAGAAAGTGTTTTATTCTCATATCTTGCAGATCATCATTGCATGTGGAAAGGGTGGAACAAGTATTGAAGACCTTGCAGAGAAACATCCGGAATTGATTGTGAAGGTCGTTCCATTTTCTCTAAGACTCAAAATAGAAAAATAAAGTGAATATATTACTCAAATATCTGGGTCTACTTCAGTGATATTTGTTTGCAACTCCTTTTACTACTTGCTTTTTCTGACTTTTAACCTGTTATACCAGGTACCCATTGACGTTTTCACAGGAATTACTGATGAAGATGCTGCCAAGGTAGTTGACGGTCTTTCCCCAAAGGTAGCCGACAAAAAAGCCTGTGTGGAACAAGTGAAGAAATTGTACGAACTCTTCTGTAAATCCGACTGCACATTGCTCGAGGTGAAAAATGTTATTTTCTTTTATCCACATGCTTAAATTATGCATTATGAGCTCACTCAACTCAAGCTCCTTCATGATTTTGACTCCATAAAACAGATCAATCCCATAGCTGAGACTGCAGATAACCAGTTAGTAGCCGCTGATGCAAAGCTCAACTTTGATGACAATGCTCATTTTCGTCAAAAAGAGATATTTGCTCTTCGGGATCCTACACAAGAGGATCCTCGTGAGGTAGTAATTATGATGAGGTTGACGAAAAATGGAACCAGTTATCGATGTTCTTATCGGGTTTGCCAAATTTTCAGGTGGAAGCTGCCAAAGCTGATTTAAATTACATCGGTTTAGATGGAGAAATCGGTTGCATGGTGAATGGTGCTGGGTTAGCCATGGCCACCATGGACATTATTAAGCTGCACGGAGGAACTCCTGCCAATTTCCTTGACGTGGGCGGGAATGCTTCCGAGGGCCAGGCATGTTTATGTCTCTTTGTATATGTTTCGCGGTTTTTAACATAGATTTATATTATGTTTTGAGGATATGATTTGTGTTGTTAGAATTATCCGTCGTTTCTTGTAGTCCCTAAGAAAAAAACGACAAACATAGCTTATATATTCATAGTTCTACTTCAACAGGTGGTGGAGGCATTTAAGATTTTGACTTCAGATGAGAAAGTGAAGGCTATTCTAGTGAACATATTCGGAGGAATTATGAAGTGCGACGTAATAGCCAGTGGGATCGTGAATGCTGCTAAACATGTAAAAAACAAAGGCATTCGTTAAATTCATTCGTTTGTCTTATGCTAATTTTGGAATTATTTTTCGAATCCCCGTTTTGAAATCCCATCCTTTGCACTTCTATTGTAGGTTCAACTGAAAGTACCTGTGGTTGTACGTCTCGAAGGAACAAACGTCGACCAGGGAAAGAGAATCCTAAAGGTAAAGAAGCTAATTCTCGTCTTTCTAATTCGTCACATATATACATTTTTTGCACAAAACCTATGCCATTTTTTTGGCTGATTGCATATAATTCAAATGTGGTTAAAAACTAAGCACCAAAACCTCTCTGATTTGTAATGTTAATGGCATAAATCTCCGTTATTTATATTTAATTATACCCCCCCTGCTATTTACAGTCCCTAACCGGGGGTACAATGCTGAGTTTTAGACAGCACCGGGAGTGCGATGCTAACTTTAGATAGTACAAGGGAGTTTTGCGCAATAAAAAAAACATAGAATAGCGACGCGCAATTTGGTATATCCACGTGGGGGTAAACCGTAAATTACCTTTTTCTTTTCTGAAACACAGGAAAATGGCATGACTCTGATCACTGCGGAAGACTTAGACGATGCTGCGGAGAAAGCAGTGAAAGCCTCATCAAGCTGAGTACGCTCTTTTTCGGTGAGTTTTTTTTTTTTTTTTTCGGGGTTATAAAATCGATTCAAATATATTGTGACGCAATGTTACACATGAGGGATTTCAATCCCGAAAACTAGTTTGTTCTTCGTCGGTGAGCCCTGCTCTATTTTGGCTTTGTAGTGTGCTTTCATATCTAAACACCTTTTCGGTCAATAATACACCAAACAAAAGATTAATTCCCATTCCCATTAATAGCTTTGTGCAAGTCATTAGTTCTTGTTCGTGCTAAATACATTTTGGTTATCTATCTACTTACAATTTTCTACGGAAAGATAAAAGCAACATGATACAGAATTTCCAGTATACCTAAATGAGATATTATAACTAGATCCTTTAATTTTTTTTTATAACATTAATGTTATTCTTCTATAACAAAAGGGTAAACGATAGACATGTTTGATAGGGTTGAAGATCTACCTTTCTTGAAATTTTAAGGGTGAATTATGCTATATCAATATGTACTATGTGGTTATACTGAAATGCACGTAATTATCCATTATGTTTTTTTATTGGTGAAACTTTGTTATGCTATTTAAAACTTAGCATTGTACCACCAGTGGTTGTCTAAAACTTAGCATCATATCCTCGTTGTCGTCTAAAATTTAGCATTGTATTGCCAATTGGGGTGAAAATAACAAGGATCGCACGATTAAATAATTCACGAGTGCGTTAACAATATTTTTGAACCATAGAGGTTATATAATATTACCCAAATTTTAATAGGCATACACTAGATGTAAGTCGAAGACCAAGTATCCAATTGTGAAGCTCGACTCATGTTTGGTTTTAATGAGACCAATAGAGTGCGAACTAACCTGCCTAATTTGTTATTTACATGTTTGAATTTTTATTTTATGAGATCTTATTGCATGCATGATTCGAAGATGTAATGGATGTTTTACAAAAGTTACGATCTTCTTCTCAAGCACGATTAAAAAAAAAAATTGTTTTACCTAAAAAGGTTGCGATTTTTCCACGAAAGTTGTGATATTTACTATCTACCAAACTTCACTCATGCATGCAATGCTTGTTTTATGTCAAATATACTTCCGAGTTTTATCATTGTGGCGTATTCATTGCATGATTTGTAGTTTTGAGGTTATACTTCCAAGTTTTAATAGGTTCGTGAATTCGAAAGGATTATTGATATTCTAAAATCTGTTATATTCTTTAGAAATTTCATGTTCTCCTTACATATAACTTGAAAGTTTTAGTTTTAATTCACCTATTTCTTTTTCCAAAAAAATATGGCGCGCTTTATAACTATTCTATAGGAATGACTTCTTTTAAGGAAAATAATCTGGAAATGGGAAAGAGTGGGCAAAGTTTTCGATTTTGCGAAAAATGGGTGGACCGGAACAAGTTTAGATCTCCCATCATGTCAGCAGTTCTGTGCATAGAATATCCACGTCACCAACCATTATACCAACATGAAATAAGTGACATATTCTTACAATTTAAAATGTAGTAAACCACAATGCAGAAACTGATATACTTAAACGATCAAACTTATAACTATGTCAAAAATATGATACACAATCAAACTCACACCAACAATTGTCAATCAGAGTAAAAAAGAAAGATGAGATCAAGCAAAAACATGCTTTACTGTCATTTATACAACACTTTCATAAGCAAAAAGCCACATAAATAACATACACAAAATAAGAAAAATCCACACTCGAATCCGATGTTTATATACCCTTCAAACAAACAAACAAACATACAGCTAATTAATTAAGGAAACTATAAAACATTCGTCCATTTTTTCTTCGCTAGGGAATCTGCAGCCAAAAAAGTCTTTCCTTTGATCACTTTTGAGATCTCTAGCTAACTAATAAGGTCAAGCCAAAGAAACCACAGCACATAAATAAAACAAATATATATATATATATATATATATATATATATATATATCAATTAGACAAGCCTTCCCCTTTGACTTCAATCACGGAGCTCGGGGCCCGACTCGCCGTTACCCTCCTCGTTGATAATGGACTCCTTGGACCTCGATCGGTTCGATCCCGAGTCCTTGGACTTCTTTCTCCGGGATTTCTTGGGAATATCCGGGAGCCCCCTCGACGGTGAGTCCATGGCCACCATCGAGCCCGAGGGCTCGTGCTCGGTGGACCTGACGCTCCCTTCTTCCGAGTCCTTGTCCTTTGAGGATCGGCTCGACTTAACGCTGCCCTCGGAGGAGTCCTTGGAGGACCTGCGCCTTGGCCTCGAGGAGTCTTTCTTCTTCGGCGAGTCGGCCGAGTTGCTTTCCTTGGAGGGGCGGCGACGGGAGGACTTGGGCACGTCCGGTGGGTCCCTCGCCGGAGATTCGCTCCCTTTGCTGCCCCGCTTCGAATCTTGCATTATTGAGTGTAATAAATATTAGTTTCATATATAGAAGAAAATCATCATCATTGCACGATCTGTTTGGTATTAGTATTTTCTTTAGACTGAGAATTAAAGCATGAGTCGATGATCACTCTGTTTCCCTAAGATAAAACAAGACTCTAGTATTCGAGTTGCAGTTGCATAATACAAATTGAATAAGCACCAATAAAGACATGAATAAAAAAATAACTTCATTTAATTATGTGTATTCCGATGATCTGTTCAGAATGGAGAATGCTCTATATATAGAATTCTAGGCTGCGTTTGGTTTAAGGAAATTATTGTGAAAACGAAAATTGGGGAGAAAATTATTTTCATAAGTTTTTCGTTTCGTTTTACTCACCATTTGGTGAACAAATTTGTTTTCCTTAGTTTAAAGCGTAAAGTTAAGCTATATTTTCTTTTCTTTTCCTTATCTATTTCTTCAATCAACCAAACATAAAAATTGGTTTTCCTTTTCCATTTCATTTTTCTTTCCCTACTACCACAAACCAAACACACTCCTAATGTGACACGTGTTAAATTGAGGGTTCCTTCCTAAAACCAAATGGTGTTAGGAGGAGGGATCTCTTTGATTTATATATTGAGTCGGATAAAGTTAATTCATGATGAGGGACGAATAATCGCAGCACCACGAATAGATACATGTTCATTATGTATAATCCATGGCAGCACATAAATTGTTGTGACTGTTAGTATTTTTCTGAAGTCACACCCTTTTTTAAATGAATCATCTCGACCATTACGAAAATGGAGAAAGTTATGACCCTTCATTATTTGGAATGTTGTAAGTTGTTACTTATCGAAAATTCAAACATGATCATGTTTCAGTTCCCCCATTTAATAATAATATTGTAAAATAAAACCTGAAGAAACCCATTTGATCTCGTCGACGTCCTCTCGGGTCGTCTCTCCGGTAAGGCCCAACGGCGCCGACTGGAACCCTCCGGTCGGCGATTTGTAATCTTTCATCTACGCATATTTCAGAAGTCGGGATTAAAAAAAAAAAAAAAAAAAAAAAAGAAGGCAAAAAAGCGATGAGGATCGAACGAACCCAAGTCGCGGATTCCATCGATGGTCCATCCCATCCAATGTGAGCCACATGCTTTACGTCTGTGGGGAAACCGATCTGAATCTCGTCTTCTTTCTCTTCCTCTATATTCATTTTTCATTACATTTCAACATTTACGTTCGATTCAAAAATGGTTGCGATAAAACGTTACACCGAGTCGAAAAGAGAGATTGAGCCCACCGAATATGTGAGAAATGTATCTGAGGCCTTTGAAGAGGCCTTTCATCTTAGTGGTCATCTTCTCTTCGTCTTCGTCTTCCTTGTCTTCTCTTTGATTGAGGGAACTTGCAGCATGGATTCTTAGGGGGAATTTCGATGAAAATACCATCACGAAAAGATTTGAGAAAAAATCAAACAGCCCTTTTTTATCAAGAAAGTTACAATAATCCCATATGCAGTGAATTCTCTGCACCAATACTCAAGAAAAGTCCCCGTGTGAATCTATTTGATGGATTTTCTTGAAATACTGGAGACAGAGACAGGGAGACAGGGACAGACTCGAATGAAGATTGGTAAATGTCACAATATTTTCTTATTTCCTTTCCCTTTTGCTGAATTATTAAAAAACAAACAAAAAAGGAAAGAAAATCAACAACCTGAGACGAAATGTTGTACAATCGAAGCCTCTCGTTGATGGTTGGTTCATAAAGAATAAAACCTTACAGCCGTCGAATATTTAGACAACGCAACATTTACTAAGAATGGTAATAACGAAATGGTATAAAGATGTAATAAATAAATAATCGATTCTGCAATGTAATAAATAAATAATCTCATTCGATTCAGACTCCTTCAGGATGTACATGTGACCTTTAAACGTTATTAAAGCGTTATGTACTATAATAACATGTATTTTTTCATTGATATATATATACATATATATAATTCATTTACTGGTTAAAATAGTAAAAAAATTTAGTAATCTAATCCACACTATTTTTCTAGGCACAACGTTAATAATCAACAACTGATAGCCTTCGAGGATCGTTTTCTACGAGCTTAAACAAATATTATTTTTCTGTGATGTATATTTCATAAACATATAAAATATTATACGGAGAAATACACTTAAATTCCATTCAGTCTAACACTTACACAAAACACCCCATATCAGAATTTCAATCTTTTAAGGACCAGTTGAAAACTTTTCAACCACTTACGGACCAACTTTTCTAAAAAGACTAAATACCCCTAAATTTGTTTTTTTAAATCTTTAAAAGTCCCAATTCTCATTTAATCGACCAAAAAAAAAAAGCAAAAAAGAACCAAATAATCGGAGCCAAAATTCGTTGGCCGTCTTCGCCGAGGTCATGCGGTTGTCGGAACCAGTGTCGTTGACTTCCAATTAATTTTCTACAAACTATGCGGTTCAGATAGTGTTTATTTCGGTTCGAGAATCTCTTCTCTAAGAGGAACTCGTCGGTGGCTCACGTCGGTGGCTTCTGGGACTACAAGTCGTTCATCATGGCGGCGGCGAAGGTGTTGGCGGAGCGGCAGATGTGAGAGTCGCGCCGGAAATAGAGGAAAAGAACAATTATCGAAAGATTTGCTTACAATGCTCATGGTGGTTGCTCAATGCAGGTGTGTGCACCATGACAATTCTATATATATATATATATATATATAGATCATAAAGTGTTAGGTGTAATTTTTTCATTGATATATGTTATCCCTCGGGTTTTTCGGTTGACCGAGAAATTTCCCCGCGTGGTTCAAAGGGCCGGTAAAAGCGCGCTAAAGAAGAGACCTCTATTCGAACATAAAATACTAAACCAATGGGCTGAAAACCCAGGGGGTGCCTCCTCAGGAAAGCTTGAAGAAGAAAGTTAGGGGGAGAGAAAAGGATGACCCGCGCTATTTCCCGAACAAGGTGAGGCAAGTCGCTCGGGCGATCTCCCGACCGCCTTGAGGAGTAGAGAAAGGTTGCTCATCGTGGGTGAAAGGGTTGCGGTTATAGAAGATCGGGATTTTCATCTTGCGAACGTGGGGTGAAGCGAATACGCCAACGTGAGTAGGGCGTGCCCGACGTGTTGACCAGGGACGTGTCGCACATGTTGATCGTGAATGTGGTGGCATAAAGAGAAAGGACCATCGGACGGGCTCAGGTATCGATTTCTTGATTTCTTTTTCTTTACGCACTGATTAAACCGTCACCACGAAGAGGAACTGACTTGAGCGTCGGAGTGGCGTGGCCGAAACGGTGTCCACCCTTAGTTCTTTTTCACCCCTCATTTTTCTCAGGATCGCGGGGGAAGACGGAGCTCCCGAGTCATCCCGTTGGCCAAAAGATCTATCGCCTTTTCTAATTACTCACCCGGCGGAGAACCGCAAATATTTCGGAGGGGCCATTTCTGAACGCATCAATATATATATATATATATATATATATAAATTATTATAGTTATAATAATTCGTGCAAATTTTCAATATTTTAACGGGAACACGTGTCTCACAGTTAATGATTATATTATATACGTATATACACATATATTTTGCAAAAATATAATATATATATATATATATGTTATATACTATAACAAACGTGCATTTCTCATTGCCAAATATATGCACCCATTAGTTATAATAATTTCTGCAAATTTTTAATATTCATATCGACGATATCTTTTTAAGCAAAAAAGTTTCTTTATCAACATTTTGCAGCTTTGAACGATTGATTTATAGATTGTCGAGTAAGAATATATTATTTTATATGATATATATTCCAGAAACAAGTAAATATTATGTATATATATATATATATACTATATTTTCAATGGACATAATCACGGGTGTATATAAACCTGCACATCGACCCGCCAGCGCAAACCCATAAATCGAAAACAGGGGACTCCATATTAGTTTCAAGACTGTCCAAGTCGAATCATGCTCGTTAGGGGTTAGCAAAAATATCCGAAAACCGAATTCCGATCCAATATCCGGTTTTTTAATCCGAAAAATTGGATATCCGATTCAAAAAGCAGGATCTGATATCCGAGCCGATTTATTTTAAAGTAAACAGTATCAGATACGGATAGTGTCCGAGCTAAATTCGAATATCCGGTATCCGATTTTATATTTTTTTTAAAAAAAAATAAAAATTAAATAATCCAAATTTATATAATATTGACCCATATTTTTTTGGAAAAATGGCCTACAATTTTTTAAGCGAATATTGTTTTAAACTTTTATGTAATTTTTCATATTAGACAGACATTAATATATTATTTTTGAATTTATATGAATGACAAAACTTGATTAAGGAGCAACTAATAATCACTATCAATGAAACATTTGATGTTTTGTGCTTTGGATTTGAATTTCAAATACATTTGGTGCATACAACATAAGTATTTTTTATTTATAAAATTTGTTTATTATTATTTTATTTTTGACTTTAAATAGAATTTGGATGTGACGTGATGACTTAATTTGTGAGTATACTTGTGTATTTTTTTCATTAATGTTGTATTTATATTTATTATTATTTACGATGCAACTTTTGGATCATATATATTTTAAAATGTGTTTATGTTTCGTGTGAATTATTATGGTAAGAATTTTTAGATGACATATATGTTTTTATAATTGGTAAGAAATCGTAAAATGGCTCAATTTATAAAAAAAAAATAACATTTATTTATAAAAACGTATTCAAGTGTAAATTTTAAAACTGGGTGCGGATATCCGAGTGAAACCGGATCGGTTACGGATATCAATTTGAGATATCCGAAAATCCAAATATTCGAAATTCAACCAAAGAAGTTAAAAAAAAATTAAATTATTGGCGTGGCAAGTTCAAAGCCAAGTAGTCCTATTAGTACCGCTTTCTAGTCTCCATGTTCTGACACTTAGTTAAATACTACAATATATTCGGTACATAAACCATATAAATCCGGCACCGGTGGCCGGCCGAGGGGTCAATAGAAGATTTTTTCCCGTTGAAAGCTTATAATTTCTTTCAAGAACAGAAATCATATTTTTAAAATATTTTGATAGAAACCATGGAACAAAAGGTAATTTTTCCTCCTCAAACTAGTTTTCAAATGGAAAAGGAAAATGAAATTAGGTTTTTTAATGCTTTTCAAAAATTATTTGAAAACGATACACTTTCTATTACTATTAATCATATTAATAGTCTTTTAAAACAACAAAATTATACTAATATGTATGTTATTGTTTTAGGAGAACAAATTTCTTTATTAAAGAAAAATATTGAGGAAATTTCGTCCTCAGTAAAAGACATAAAAAAATTTTTATTAAAAGAAAAAAATAAGATTGAACTGGTTGATATTGCGTCTCCCAGTATTCAACCTCCTCCTGAAGTTACAGATTTTAAATTAAAATCTATTTCTCATATTGAGAAACTTCTTGAAGAAAAATTTCAACATCTTAAGCTTAATACATTAAGCGAAGAATTTGAAGATCGTTTAGAAAATTCAGATAATCTTCAACATACATTTAATCAAGAAATTAATAAACTTAAGCATACAAAATATGCTGATAGGCCAACCCAAAGTAAATATTACTATCCTAGGCCTACTCCCCAAGATATTTTGTTCGAAGAACAAGAATTCATGCTCAACAATTCGTATAATGGTAGATGCATATACGAATGGAATCTTGATGGTTATACCGAAAGACAAATTTATAATATGATACATAGAATGCTTATGTATAGCACGATTTGCAAAGCTAATCAAAATAATGATAGAGCTGTTGCAAAAATGATCGTCGCTGGTTTTACTGGTCAGTTAAAAGGATGGTGGGATAATTACTTATCTCAACGCGAAAAAGACGATATTTATCTGACCATGAAAGAAGAAGATGGTCAACAAGTGGATAATGTTGTCTATACACTTTGTGTAAACATCATTGAACACTTTACAGGCCGATGGTCTGATAATTCTGAAAATATCAGAACTCTTCTTCAAAATCTTAGGTGTAAAACTCTTACATCCTTTAGATGGTACAAAGATACCTTCCTTAGCCGAGTTATGGAACTCCCTGAGTCAAATAGTACTCACTGGAAATCTAAATTTATAGATGGTCTTCCTTCTCTTTTCGCAGAAAGAGTAAGGAATAATCTTAGAAAAGGAGAATCGAGTATCGATTATAACTCCTATACCTATGGTAAACTCATAGGAACTTGCATACAAGAAGGTTTAGCCTTATGCAATGAAATTAAATTAAATAAACAAGTCAAAAGACATTCTTTAGATGAAAAGAAACAATTAGGAGGATTCTGTGGCCAATTTGGCATGGAAAATCCCTCTACGAGTAAAACTCGTAAAGAACATAAAACTAAAAAATATTCTCCTAAGCAATACGAAAAAAGAAAATTTAGAAAATCTAAAAGAAGAGAGCAAAAATTCTCTAAGGAAAATAATTTTCAATACAGAAATAAATTCCCTCCTATTGTCTGCCGAAAGTGCGGAAAAATTGGTCATAAAGCAAGTACTTGCTGGACCAAAAAGAAGATTAATAATCTTGAAATTGATAGTGAATTAAAAGAAACACTATCAAAAATCCTTCTTAATTCTGATAGTGATTCAGAATACTCTTCAAATAATGAAAATAACATTATTGAAGATATTTCATCAGAATCTGATGAATGCCGTAACTGTCAAATAGGACAACCTTGCTCCAAAGATTCAGATAAATCAGAATCTGAATTAGAAAATGATAATTTATATCAAATTATTTCCCAATTTAAAGAGGTTAATGTTCTTGACAATAATCTCTTAGAAATGCTTAAAGAAACTGATGATCCAGATTTAAAAAATCTAATCATCAAAAGAATTATTCAAAATGAAGAAACTTCTAAATAAGTTATTCAAAAATCCGAACCCTATAAAATGTCAGAAGTAATGAAATTACTTCGAAATAAAAATAAATACGAATCCCCAGTTAATATTAAAGATTTAACTGTTGAAATTTCAATTCTTAAAACGGAAGTTAAAGAATTAAAATTAAGTAACAATAATTTAGAAAGAAGACTTTCTAAACTTGAAAAAGGAAAAGAAATCCTTGATGAATCATCTTCAAAATCCTTTGAAGAATTTACCAGTACGATTGAAAATGATAATTTTCTTTCTACTTTAGAAGTTATTACTTCTCAAAAATGGCTAGTAAAAATATCATTACTAATCGAGAAAAATTATCAAAAAGATCTTATTGCTCTTATTGATAGTGGTGCAGATTTAAATTGCATCCAAGAGGGTTTAATACCTACCCAATATTTTTATAAGACAACTCATTCTCTCAGCTCTGCTAGCGGAGAAAAGTTGCAAATTAATTATAAAATCCCAAAGGCCTATATTTGTAAAAATAAGGTCTGTATTCCTACATCATTCTTGCTAGTCAAAAATATCACGAACCAAGTAATTCTTGGTACACCATTCCTTAGGAAAATATTTCCTATTACCAAAATTGATGAACATGGATTTAAAGGAAACTTCGAAAATAAAGAAGTATACTTTAAGTTCATTACTGAACCAATTTCACGAATTCTTAGTGAAATAAAAGATTCTATTCTAATTAGAGCAAAAGAAAATCAAATAAATTATTTGAAACAAGAAATCAGTATACTTACGATTGAGGATAAAATCCAAAATCCTAAGTTACAACAAAAAATTAAACTAACTCATAATGAATTTACATTGCAAATATGCAATGATCTTCCAAACGCATTCTGGAATAGGAAGAAGCATATTGTTTCTTTACCCTACGAGGAAGATTTTAGTGAGAAAAATATTCCCACTAAAGCTCGTCCCTGTCAAATGAATGCTGAATTATTAGAATTGTGTAAGAAAGAAATAAATTCTCTCTTACAGAAAGGTTTAATAAAACCTTCGAAATCTCCTTGGTCTTGTACCGCCTTTTATGTTAATAATGCAGCAGAAAAGGAAAGAGGAGCACCCATGTTAGTAATTAATTACAAACCTTTAAATAAAGTTTTGAAATGGATCAGGTATCCTATTCCTAATAAAAAGGATTTGCTTGATCGATTGCATAATGCAATTTTATTTTCAAAATTTGATTTAAAATCTGGTTTTTGGCAAATCCAGGTTGAAGAAAAAGATCGGTATAAAACCGCATTTACTGTCCCAATTGGACAATTTGAATGGAACGTTATGCCCTTTGGTTTAAAAAACGCTCCTTCCGAATTTCAAAACATTATGAATGATATTTTCATTCCTTTTAGTAATTTTATTATCGTTTATATTGATGATATTTTAGTATTTTCTAAAGATATCGAAACACATTTTAAACATCTCGATATGTTTAAAAAATAATTATCCAAAACGGATTAGTTATATCCAGTCCAAAAATGATTTTATTTCAAACTAAAATTAGATTTTTGGGTCATACTATTGAAAAGGGTAGTATTACTCCAATTAATAGAAGTATTGAATTTGCGTCAAAATTTCCTGACCAAATTTTTGATAAAACACAATTACAAAGATTTCTAGGAAGTTTAAATTATATTTCTCCCTATTATAAAAATCTTGCAATTGATACATCTATTTTATATGATAGATTAAAAAAGATACCTTGTCAGTGGACAAATAGTCACACTGAAGCAATTAAAAAAATTAAAAGTAAAGTAACGCATCTTCCTTGTCTCATGCTTGCTAATCCCTCTTGGCAAAAAATTATTGAGACAGATGCGTCTGATATTGGCTTCGGAGGAATATTAAAACAAATTTCTCCAGAAGATAAATTCGAGCATCTTGTTAGATTCCATTCAGGAAAATGGAATAATGCTCAGAAAAATTATGCTACTATAGCCAGAGAAGTTCTCGCTATAGTTAAATGTGTTTTAAAATTCCAGGATGATCTTTACAATCAAAAGTTTTTAATAAAAACAGATTGTCAAGCAGCAAAATTTATGTTTAATAAGGATTTTAAACATAATGTCTCCAAACAAATGTTTGCGAGATGGCAGGCACATTTAGCCCCTTTCGATTTTGAAATAATTTACAAAAAGGGAAGTGATAATAGTCTTCCTGATTATCTTACTCGTGAATATCTAACATGAGTTTTATGCAAATTGCAGCAATGTCCCAATATGGGAGAGGTTTCGCCTCTAATAGAGGTGGACGTGGTGGTCGTGGTCAAGTTATTGCCCAAATGGGTAATAAGAAACTTGTGAAAGAAAATCTTTCACAATTTTCTGCATCTTCAAGTAATACTTGGAGTAAAGAAGATCCAACATACAAGGAGTTTCTTGAATACAAGAAACAAAAAATGCAATCGCAAGAAAAGGAAGGTACTTCCTATGCAAAAATTATTGCAGACGACGACGAAGACGTCGACTATGAAAGAAAGAATCATACAGAGGTAATACTTCTGTTAGAATTCAAAGATCTAAAATGGTCTGATGAACCTTGGACAATTATGTCAAGGTATTTGGAGAAAGCATCATATGCTGCTCCTTTCTATAAATCTCGTGACAATTACGAGAATATTTTAAAGGCCACTGGTACGGCTGATTTTGAGCATTTTAATGCGGGTAATACCCAAATTGCTCAACGAAAAGGTTATACCTTTAGCAAAATTATTTTTAAGCAGATAATTACTGCTGAAAATTGGGCACTTCATCCATTAAAGGATAGAGAATATCTCCATCCCGAATCAAAAATTTTGATCAAATTTAATTATTATGATTATATCGATGCCTTTAATAAGGTATTTTTATATCAAAATGATAATAAAAAACATTCTTGGTGGATTAAAATCTGCTCAGATGTTTATAAAAAGATATTCCAAATTGGTTTTATCAATGGTGGCTATCATATGGCGCATCCGTTGAAATTTTAAAGGAACCTTTCTTTGGTCTTTACCAAGAATGGGTCAAAGTTTCTCCGTTTCTAATAGAGGCGGAACATAATAAACAATGTATTGAAGGAATGACTTCTTTACACTTTTATATTGAATTTTCCATTCCATGGATTTGGAGATGGACTCCATAAGTGGGTTATACCCAACAAAACTTCCTTGTCTTCAGAGGAATTTTTATACAAAATTTTGGAAAAAAATGATTAGGAAAAATCAGACTGGCGAATACGAAAGTCAGCAAACGATTGATAAAATCGAAGAGAAAATTTCTCTTTATAAAACTGCGATTAATAATCATCAACAAAGGGAAGCCCCTAGTCCCTTTGAAACAATTTCTCGAAGACTTAATCTTCAAAAGGGTAAAATGAAGACCAACGAAATTATTGATGCATATCTTGAAGAAATGAAAAAAGATATTGCAAAAAACTTTGGAATGGACATTTCGGACATTTCAATGGACACGTCATCAAAAGATGACGAAATTTGCCTTGCTGGAGAAGGACAAAGTCCGGAAAATTCGGAAGACATCTTTATTGAAGATATGGATGATGCTCATGACCGCATCACACAAGAAATAGCAATAATTAAGGACAAGGTGGCGCAAATTACCAAGTCCCGTGAAGAATTTGAAGGGCTTAAAGCCAAAGGAGTACTCAATATAGACAAGAATAATTAAAGATTGATCATGACATCCACAAAGGAGCACTCAAAATGGACAAAACAATTAAAGGTTGATTGGGACATCAACGGTGAAAAATTTTCCACAACTAGCTTTAATAAAGCTAAAGTCAAGAATGAAGACTTTCTTGCCATTTTTATTACAGCTGGCAAGATTCCCTCAACAAGTGGAATGGCTACGAAGAAAAAATTTTTCTTCTTTAATTTTTGTATTTCTATAAATAGCATTGAAACCCAAATGTTTAGGGTGTGCTTTTTCTTATGCTCTTTAATACTCTCTCCCTCTTCTCTCTTGTAATTCCCTTGTAACTCTCTCTCTAAAGAATAAAAGTTGAAGTTCGCTAAGCTACTCTCAAAGTAAGTTTTTATTTTATTTTTACATATTATTTTATCTCATTTAGCCTTAATGGAAGGCTAAAAATTTAGTTAAACTTCACCAAGATGCCTTAATACCCGAAAAACATGGTTTTATATTATTTTATGGTGAAAAATCGATTGAAAGAATTGAGTCATGGATAAAGGTTATAATAAATTCTGTTTTACGATTAATTCTATATCGGCGTTTGGCTAGCCCGTGTTGCCGCAATGAAAGGCGTTTGAGGGCGAAGGCTGTTACCGATGGAATTCTTCGAATCAGAATTTTATTATGTAAACTTAACCCTTGTATCCGACGACTTTAATTCATTCAGTAGATCCGATCCGAAAGATGGTATGTATATATATATATATATATATATATATATATATATATAGAAATATATACAGAAATGTCAAATGGGCTGCGGGCCCGCCAGCCCCGCCCTGCCAAATGGGCGTGGGCCTGGTATTTTCAGGCCCGTCAGGGAGCGGGCCTAGGCAGCCCGCGGCTGCCCGCCGATTTTCTAAAATAAATAAATTATATTTTTTAATAATATATAATATATACATGATAAATTATAAAAATATGGCACTAGTCTAGTTGTAAGAGCAAATTTTACATGTAATGTGGTGGGTTTGAACCCCAAGTTCTTTTTTATTTCAATATTTTTAATTTTATTTATTTTAATAGGGCGGGCCTGCATTTTCAAGGTCCTCCATATGGCGGGCCTGCTCGTACCCGCCCCGCCAAATGGCGGGATTTGGCGGGCTACGGCCGGCCGGCTCTGTCAGCGCGTTTTGATAGCTCTATATATATTCAAATGTTATATACTGTAACAATAATAGCAGTTTTTATGCTACATATATTCATTTATCAATGGCTCGTGCAAATTTTCAATATTCTCCGACTATATTTTTTTAGGGAAAAAGTTTGTTAGTTTTTGTTGAACATATGAGAGCTTGAAGAGTTCATGAGTTTGAAAGTGGAGATAAACATATATGAAAACAAAACGCACTCACTGCAACGTTTTCTTTGGACCAAACATAAACTTCATCCATACATACATTGACTTCACACATCATACGCTACTTAACTACATGAGGTAACTTGTAACAAAAGTTCCAACCTAAATCATGCTTTGGCTAATCTAACACGTCTCAATGCATCGGTCTCCCTTGATTTTACAAAAGATAGTAATAAACATAATCAAATCATTAAGAAAAATATATAATTAGTGTAATATTATAACATGGGTTCATTTCAATCATCGGTAGTGTGCAATGGTCTATTAATATATTGTTGAGTTAGAATATATAATATATATATATATATATTGGTGCAAATTTTCAATATCGTTTCGCCAAAAATTTTCGATCTGAAAAGTTTCATTATCAATAACACTTTTATAGATTGTCGAATTATAATATATATTATTTTATACATTTAATATACAAATAAAATGTTATACATATAAATTCAAATGTTATATGGTATAACAACATGTGCCTTTTAAGAAAACAAAGTCGATCTCTTACTGTATCTTCCTCAAGTGTTGATTAGTTCTTGTGGAACAAATGTCCACAAGAGGGTAGTTTCTACAATACTTATAAAAGATAAACACATTTTGGTCCCTAATGTTTGCCTTATGAACCAATTTAATCCCCGATGTTTTAATTGGACCACTTTAGTCCCCCATATTTTGGAAATGAACCAATTTGGTCTTAACTTGACAGAAACCGTCAATTTTAACAGAAAATCGACATGTGGCATTATCACAACGTGCCACGTATCTCACAGTTAATGATTTTCCATCTACATTGATGGTATCTATCACATTGGGACCAAATTGGTTCATTTCCGAAACATGGGGGACTAAATTGGTCCAATTGAAACATCGGTGACTAAATTGGTTCATAATGCAAACATTGGGGGACCAAAATGGGCATTATCCCACACTTATAACATAAACTCTTCGCCACAAACAACGCAAGAACTAGAAAAATGTCCCGAATTAAACAATAATATTTGAAATGATGCGGGATAAAACTCATTTTGGTTCCCAATGTTTGCCTTATGAACCATTTTAGTCCCCGATATTTCAATTGGACCAATTTAATCCCCCGTGTTTCATAAATGAACCAATTTGGTCTCAACTTGACAGAAACCGTCAATTTTAACAGAAAATCGACATGTGGCATCATCACAGCTTGCCACCTGTCTTATATCAATGATTTTCCGTCTAAATTGACAGTTTCTGTCAAGTTATGACCAAATTGGTTCATTTCCGAAATATGGGGGAACTAAATTAGTCTAACTGAAACATCGAGGATTAATTTGGTTCACAAGGCAAACATTGGGGGACCAAAATGAGTATTATCCCAAATGATGCAATGACCATCGTACATATCCATTCTCTAACACAAGACAATCGATAGCAACTTCCAAAAAATATAACGAAATCACATAATCAGTGCGACTGTTGCGCATTCTCATTCTTTCTCATGTTCAAATAAAATTACACATTGATCAGAAAAAAAAAAAAAAGAATAAAAATTGGCAGAGGTCAAAACTTATGTAGTACAAGAAGGAACAATGAAATAAAGATAAACCATAAGCAGAATCAAATAAAATGCAGACAACTAACAAATAAAAGAATATATCTATGAATTGCAAAAAATAAGTATAACTTTTTTCGGTCGTACGCAGCTAAGCTTTCTTGGCCTGGAGAAGAAAACATTTTCATGCGTAAGACGGAAAACACAGTGAATTTACATGCAAGAACTGAGCCAGAAAGAAGGAACAAAAACTCAACCTTGTTCAAGTACTTCTTGTGTATTTTCAGTGCCTCTTTCAGTGCTTTCTTTGCATCCAAGTTCCCAGTGATCTCACCCAATATCTAACAACATCATCGAGAAAGTTCAACGTCGCAGGGGAAAGGGGGTGCATATGCAATTATCATAGTTAGAGGGATCAAATAGTAATTGAACAAGGGAGTGAGTGAAGTACCTGGACAACATCATCAAGGCCTTGAGCTTCTCTTAGGAGGCGCTTGTTCTTGGTCTCGAGTACACTAGCTGCAAGAAAAACGGCAAGAGCACCTCTCTGATCGGTCCACCCGCTTTTCACTTTATTCCTCTCGAATTTCCCGTACTGTTTGAGCTCCTTGTTGTTCACCTTTTCTCCATTTTTGCTACCACCGGAAGCATCCAAGTCTTGAGACTCTTCGTAGAACGAATAGATATGAGGATTGTACTCCATGGCCCACATGACCTATAAATTAGACCATAAAGTCTTGATAGTATTATCCCAAATCGAAAGAAAGTATTCATTTTGAGTTCATGGATTAGAATCATACACAACATAGTATCGAATGGTTTTAGAATGAAATAACTAGGCATCAAGAGAGCATTGTCGAGTGCAGTGTGAAGGGGATAAACAAGTTATTTTACAAATAAAGTATGAAGTAGCTATTCCAACTTTCTCAAGGCAGGCTATTGAGGCATTTCAACAACTTTTGTAACTAGTTTGTTTACCTCCCAGAGATATAATGCATCGATAAATGAGAATTCCCTTCGGAAAAGAACCATCAGCATGCGAATGGCGAATAAGTATTCACCCCCATCAAGCTCCTCTGTGAAATGAAATGGTGCCTCAATCAGTGAGGGTGCAAAGATTATTGTCTCGATTATTGTTCTGTAACATTAGCATTCATTTTCCCAAAAAAACATACCCAGAAACCACATTGTTTAGTTTCTAACCATTGTCTTCTATTTTGGAAAAAAAATCTTTGCATTTCATGACAAGGTTTAAGCATAGAGAGTACCATACTACTTCAAAACAGTAAAATATTTAAGAAATTTTCAGAAAAAAAGATGTGGTTGAAAGAAAATTGCCTAAAACCATTCAAATCATAAAATTATAGATGATTGTGATTAAGATGGTGATTGCTAACTTTTGGTGCTCAACTGAAAATTTTTAGTCTCGGATATTTCGAGCATAAAGAGCGGGACCAAATAACAGTTAACAAGAATGTACCACAATGAAAATTGCAAATTTGCAATCTATGTTGGGGACTATAGAGGGATTTTGTTGAACTGAGGAAATAAGCCATACCAAGGCGCTGATGGAGCTTTGGATCTATCGATTTGATAATCTGTGCAAGAGTACCAAGTTGAGATTGCACCCCCATTGAACTTTTGGTGCACTTGAAATTTTCCCTCTTTGCAGACAGAAAAAAGATGGTGCCATTGAAAATATACATATTTTGGTTTGAGGAAAAGCAACGAACGCATTTGGTGATCATGAATATCATAATAATCAAGAAACAGCAACAACATGATAACATAAGTTGATCTCGAGGAACAAAATAAAATGCATAAGAAATACTCTAGCAGTATGGTAACAACACAAGAACACAACCTTTTCCTGCTAGTGTAGATTTCAAATTAATCCTATTTATTATTTGTTTACCGACGACGGAATATATACATTATTCTTGGAATATCAATAAGGGAAGTATTACGGAAAAAAGTGACCCTTCCCTTCACTCCCAATTTTTTGAAACTTATTAAAGCCAGTGTTTACCTATATATAAGGACGATTTATTTCATCATAAGAAAACTCATCAACCTAACAGGCCATTCGAAAATGCATCAGCGTATCTCATTTCCACCCAATTATACTAACGTTGGGACCACAATATATTTGAGCAAAATGGCAGTGCGAAATCCGTTATTATCACATGACAACAAAAAAATAACACCGCCGCTCAAAGCAGATGGAGAAAAGGACAAAACTCTCTAGACAACCAACGAGATTACAAGTTCCAGCTATTGGAGAAATTAGTTATGAGTTAATGAGGTTTCCCACATTACTTAATGTGTGGTGCAATCAACAGAAAAAAAAAACATTCAGGTAAGAACAGGACAGAAAATGTTAAATTTTTTAATCCTACTCTAGCATCATAGACAAGCCTCTTTTTCCAGTGACTAGACTCTTACCAGTCTACGCATTGCACGCTCGAAACACCAGAAAGCATCAGCTTCATCTTCAAGAAGAATAACCATTGGAGAGCATATATCATTCATACCTGTTCAAAGGAGAAACAAAAATATGGTGAAAGATGATATTTTAAATTAATAATTGTTATGCAGTTATGCACGGGCTTGATACTAAAAATTACCTTGAACATACCCAATGTCTTTGTCTATCCAAGAATAAACAGCAAGCACATTCCATAACTTTCCCTGATTAGCTTCATCCTCATAAAATATGAGAGTACGATCTGTCCTAACAACATCTAAACCTAAAACATGATTGCAGAATCTCATGTCAGATAGCATCATTAAGAAATTCAGAACGTTGGGTGGTGAGGCTATGATGAATAGCATAGAGAATAGATGAGTATAAGAAGCACTGAAAGGAGTTTGTATAACTTTTAGTATTCAAGAACTATACAAATACAACAATATGCTCCATATCAGAATGTGAATTCTTAAGACCTTAGTAAGTTTAATTTTGGAATGAATACGAATTTTAAATTGGCTGATGTCCGAGTACAAACCTATCTGAGGCAAGCCAAGCTTCCATTGTATCTCCTTTTGGTCTACCGAACCACCATCTGACATAACACTGCTGCCATCATGCACATTACCTTCAATAGAAGGATCTTGTATTGGGTGGCCGTCCTCAGTTATTATGGGATTTGTAATGAATTTTCCAGTTCCTATTAGAGGTACCATCTTTTGACATGTAGCTTTCCATGCAGCATATTGTTCCCTAAACTTACATGAATAAGTGTATATAAGCGTGTATATCATATATGGTAAGAACTATTGAAACATATAAGATATGTCAGGTAAAAACTGGAACTTCTGTGAGAAAATGTCGAGTGGCTCCTGTAACTACAATAACTGATATGCATATCGCATGCCACCACGAAGAGAAAACACATCTTCATTGTTTCTTCCACTTTTATTCATATAAAAAGATAGCTTATATAATTTGTTTCTTCATCCGAGTCTAGGCAGAATAAGGCAGTCATATTCTTGTAACTATCTAAGACATTAACTACAAATAGTGATAAAGCTAGCACACCTTCGCTGCTGCCTGATATTCTCTCTTTCATCAGATGTGCTGTTTGGATCAAAACACCCCAACAAGAACTCCCAAACCGCCCCCTTAATCGTAGGATGTATGCCCTAAATGATGTTAAAAGGAAATTGTAAGTGTGCAATATTAATATTTCAATTAAAGAAATCCATGCACCATTTAATTAACCCTCAGATAAGAATGCCTGTATTCAAATATATTATAGACCTGTAGTGCATGTAAAGTTCAACTTGGAAACAAATTAAAACTTCCAGAAATTCATAGAAAACTGCAAAATTTAAGACAAGAAAGCCTCTCGAGTAGTTCAGTTTAGTTAGCTCCCGAAGAAGCGTTGAATGAATTCAAAAAGCGGCATTTGCAATCATAATATGGTGACAACCGCGGTGGAAAAGAAAATTTCTTTTAAAGCTTTCAAAACAACATGCACAACAGCTGCTAGCAGCCATTGTGGTATTCCATTTTCTCTGGGTCACATGTCAACGAAATCATCAAATTCTTTCGATACAATAAGATATATTCATGCCCAGGGAAACCATCGAGCGTAATAATGGAAACAAACAAACAAACATATAGCGCACTTAAACGAACAAAAGAAAATCCAAAAGTACCCCTCTTTGAATTCTTCTGAGGACACCGGCTATATCAATGTGACCATCCGCAGAAAATGCAGCATTCCATCTTCTTGGACTTAAGGTTTTTCCCACCTGCCAATACAAACAAGGAAACATCCAACATCATTACTACTATCTCAATTGCAAAGAAGACAATGTTCTTTGCATTCTTCATTCTTTTGTGCATTGGAATCCACCTATTATATACAATAGATCGACAATACACAAAAATATAGCAAAAGCCCATATCATACACTGATCGATTACAAACATTTACCCGATCCAATCCAATTTATCCTCAAATTCACAACAGATAAAGATTTCACAATTACCACCAACTGGTAAAAACAAACAAAGAAATCGCACGCACTTGCACTCAGCTCATGCCCAACGAAAGCAAACACATAACAGAAGGCGAAAGCTGAGCACACCATACCCTTGCTTTGAAACGAGTTTGTGGAACATCGGCTTGACATTCTGGTCTAACAGGGTAATAGGAATCCAACTCCTCAGGCGCCGCGCTGAAAAACATTCTGCGGAAAAAGCAATGCATTTTCAGATAATCAGCGACACGTGAAACCTAATCAGATGCACATGAAAAAAAAATGAAGCTGATTCAAAGAATGGCGTCGCATATATAATTGTTACGCATCGTGAACAGAAAGTTCACGCGGTATCTTGTAAATAGTCAACACACGGTAAGATTACGAATCATCGCAGAATCCAACGAAAACAATTACAGTGCCCGTTACTGTAAAATCCCCCCAACGCATCAAGTATGACAAAATTAATGACGTGAATAAGATTAATTTACAAATCGAGACTAAATGCTCTTTATACTTGATAAATGGATCGTCCGCAAACAGATGCCGCAGCAGAAATCAGCGATTCTGCACAATTCGAAACGTCAAATTTCCAAAAGGCAATGTCGATGGAATATCAACCGTGATTCAAACGTTCTTCAGGTTAGGTTCCGACGACGAAACATTTTATGAGCACAATGCTACGCTACGATATTGGAGGTAAAAAATAATAAAAAAGTCTATGAATAGGATTTGATTAATTATATCTACCCCCCCCCCCCCCCCTCTAAAGTTTAGTTAATTACAAGAGGCGATAGTCGATTTTGATTTTGGGACATACATCCTCCTGAAATATAATAATAATATTATAAAGATTTTCCATCAGAAGTACTTTAATTAACCAATTTATGAACTAAAATATTAGAAAAACAACTAATTATGATGTGTAGGACCGACTCTTGATTATGTGTCTCGTTAATGACAATGAGTGACTTGTTATAGATTCAAGGAAATCGCTAACCACCCGATCAAATATTCTATTATTGTGAAGGGTTAGTTATCATCATATGCATGGTAATGAAGCGGAGGCGACGATGAATTTTCATTCCTTCTCTAATACTTATCTAATACTTATCGGAGAATCTATGTCCGTTCCAAACAAGGAGAAATTTCCCTAATTTCCGTCCCTTAAGCTGTATGTAGTATAAAGATTTAGATCTTTTCTAATTTAATGAATATATGTATGCATTGATGTACGACTCCTTGATATCATCGAATTATTAGACGTTGCATGAAAAATGTGCAAATATTGTGTAGGACGGGTTCATGATTTCTGATTGTGCTGATGCATGGCTGATAAGACTCTCCTTGATCAGGTATCTTACTAAACCATGTTTGGCGAATATCAATTTCACTGTACTTAACTTTCATACTTTTGACTACTTAATTTTGCTAATAATTACAAAAGTAAATGATTCATGCATATGCCGAAATCTGACTAATAATAGTGCATTCAAATAACTGTGTTTAAATTTAATCATAAAATATACCCCGTGGATCGCACGGGGCTGCACCTAGTAACAATAAATAATCGGTGCTATATGTTTTCAAAGATTTCTCCTTCGTTATTATATATTTTTTTTTTCCTTTTTTCCCAATCATATTCAATTTTCTAATTTAGGCCGGGGTCGAGGTGAGATTAGGCGTTAAAGATGAGTTGAGCTCAACTCAAGAACTCGATGTTTCAGTTCGATCTCATTATAATAGAGTTAAATTGAATCATGGCTATTTGAAAGCTCAAGGTTCGTAAGTTTTTTGAGAAAAAAAAATAAAATCCGAGCCGATTTCACATATGAAGCTCAATTACGATTATTTTTTATTGAGTTCCAGCTCGGGCAACAAAATAAATAGATCGTTGAGCTTGGTTTCTCAATTCGTAGTCGGGATTTTTGTGGGCCTTATGGGGATCGTGATGATGAGATTTTCTTTAACTATACTTGGCTGTAAAATCATATAAAAAAATGGTACATTGAAGCATAGAAGACACGGTGCATAATTCTAACAGTAAAACTGTGGTTTTGTTTTACCTACAAAATAAATACAGTCAGCTCTCTCTTTTGTCACCGAAAACAACTTAATTCTGAGAAAATTCAAGCGTAGATTACAATAGACACAACGAACAATCATCACTGCGTAAGATAATTTCAACCGTTAACTCGAAAAGCAAAGACGAACTGCGGAGCTTACCTGAGATTATTGGCCTGCTGTCTCAGATGTTTCTGACTCATCCTCTGTAAGAAAACGAGAAGGAAAGATTAAGACACCGTTAAAAAGCCAATTTTATCGTCAACTTCATTGCATAAGAGCTCCGAGGAAACGGGCGATCTTTTGAACTGGCTTGAATAGGACAAGACAAAATTTCCTCTTTTGCTGCAACTGCATGACTTTTTGAGTTTTTATGATTTTTTATACTTATTAGCTATGTATTCTAAAGTGCATGAGCCAACATATAAATGATAAGCAATGGCGTATGATAAGTTGGTCTAATATAACTGAATTAATTTCCACTATAAATGCAGATTTAGAACGCGCTGAAGCTGGTAAGAAGGTAATAACACTTAACCGATGCACTTACCAAACAGTGCTTTGATTGATGGCCTCTTTGGCTTGGTATTCTTCTTCTTCAATTCGGCTGAGGAGAAAACAATGTCGGCTAATATTAAAGACGGAAGTCTTTTATTAGAATTTATTAAAAACAATAATGTCCAAGAAAGAGGGAAGAGACATACCCATTCCAGGAACTTGGTACTCATTCACTATTTCGTAGTTCTTGTACGTGTACCCGACAAAGTTGATGTCTTTGGACGAAAGCATCTGAAAGCAAAAAAGAATAAGCTTATTAAATGATGCTAAAACAAGTGGGAAACTGAAACATATTCAGGGCTTTGCCATGAACTATTCTAATGTAAAAATCAAGGGAGGATACTGAAACAAATAAATAACATAATGGGACCCTTTTAGGGCAAATGATTATGAGGAAAGAACAGAGATGAATCTTTCAGGTATTTGATTTCACAATATACATTCAATTCAATTATTAGAACCAGCAACTTTACCTTTCTCCATGGACCCGATTTAGATGAAGTATGAACATGGTGCTCGGACTGATTGAGATGTAGAGAAACAAAAGAACTTGGTGATTAGCTGCACGGCTCGATCATAAAGTATGGCTATGGCCAAAGGAAAACACAATGTCTACTGTAAATTGACATGAATAGAAAATACCTCTTCAAACTTCTCAAAGTTTTGGGTGTCCAATTCGTCTTTGACCTCAGGAATAAATGCAGCTTCCATATTGAATATGTTGTTCCAGTCTATTCCGTTAAACCACGGATGAGACTAAAAAAGAAGACAACAAATAGAACTTCTCGTTGAATCGAAAACAAGAAAAAAGACATAAAAAGAACTATGGGAAGAACAGAAAGCCCACCTTTATTTCATCTGCACCATTTGTACCAAGCCTTTGGGCAACATGACAAAGAAGCCGGCTTATTAGGTCTTTAGCTTCAGCAGAAAGTTTGGCTTCCACTGGAAATTTCAGATGACTTCTCCAGTTTACTATCTGCAGAGGCACAAATAACGAATATAAAAACAACATTTAAATTATTTAATGGAGAGGAACTTAGTCGGGTTCAGGACTTAATGCCACAGTATAGCATGGTTTTTAAACACATCAGCAATGTCAGACAAATGATTAGAGGCAATATGCAGCCCTTTATTACAAAAAAATATCAGCCAAATATAATTGAAGAAAAATGTATGTAATGCAACATATCCATTTTAACCTATCACGAGTAAACATATTTAGAATGGAGTATTACAGAATAATACCGAACTATACTTAAGATTTAATTAGACACCATAAATAAAAATCAGCCTTACCTTCCTACATGTTGACATAGGATCGTCGGAATAGAAAGGTGGATATCCCACAAGCATTTCATACATGATGGCTCCAAGGGACCACCTGCACAGCAAGGAAGTGATAGACATATTAGAAGAAGAATACAAACACTGTGCTTATGAATCAGTTTTAATTGTTAATTTGCTAGGCTAGACCAAGCAAGCAGTGTTTACAGTAAATTTCCAGGATATTTCAGAAGGTTGCTTAAGTTCAGAAGATGAGTACACAACTACCGAGAGAATGCGTGCAAGTAAAAGCATGTAGACTCGTATAATAATGTCTCTACGAGATGTAAAATCACAAAGATACTGTAGGCAAATGAAGCTGACCAATCACACTCCATGCCATAACCCTTCTTTAGTAGTACTTCTGGAGCAATATAATCGGGTGTGCCGACAGTGGAATAAGCCTGCGGAGCATATATATTTCGGATAAGAAAAATTTCAAACCATAAAAAACAGCTTTATAGAAAAATAGAAAAGGATCAGTAGTGTACAACAATAATCTCACATATTGTTTCAGAAGTTGTGCACATTACTGTACTTACAAGCATTCTCCTATTTTTCTGCCAATGCTGTAGTTGTTCTTGCTGTGTCCGTCTCGGGGCTGAAGAGTCCTCATCACTCTTTGAAGCTCCATTAGGGTTTTCTCCAACAGAAAAATCTTCTTGTATGGTACTACAGTCTAATGGCTTGCACAGTCCAAAATCTGACAGTCGTAAATGTCCATGTCTATCTAGTAGTAAGTTATCGGGCTTAATGTCCCTGGTATCATGATACAGAGTCAAAAAAACAAAGTCAGATAATGTAATGGAGCATGTAACATGGGACAAAACCCAGCATTTATAACCTGTGAATATAATTGTGCTTATGGATGGATTCAATAGCGAGAACTGTCTCAGCTACGTAAAATTTTGCCTCGTAATCCGTCAGCGTATCTTTCCTCATCAGTAATGTCATCATATCTCCACCAGGAAGATATTCCATGATCAGATATAGATAGTCCTCATCTTGGAAAGAACAGTACAGTTTGACAATGCAATTACTGTCCACCTCTGCAAGCAAATTCCTTTCCGCCTTCACATGTTCAACCTAATAAACAGACAAATCTAAGGACCCATAGAAAAGAGTAAACATACATTACTATGATCGCTCAAAATCAATAACAAAGTACCTGGCCCCGACGAAGCATTTCTGATTTCTTCAGTTTTTTCATCGCATAAACATTGCCTGTTGTCTTCTCCCGACAAATTCTAACCTGTAGATATGCTAAACAGTATCAGAATTTTGTTTCAAGTATACGATACAGTAATTAAGAAGTTATGCTCCAAGGCATTTGATTCGTTTATATCATACATTGGTGCCTGATTTGGTTGTATCTTTAATGAATAAAAAGGATATATATTCTATCTACCGAATCCCAAAACCAAGCTCTTAAGCTAATTTATCCAGCTAAAGCTTCCCTTAAATGCAGTATGCGTTAAACCTGAAGTTTAATTCTTTTTTCTTCTTCGATAAAAAGAAGATGAAATCCAAAACAGCAGCATAATCTCAGAGTGAAAACGTTGATTGATATGATTTGTGTTGTTGCATTGCTTTATAAGAGCTATATGAACAATATTGTAATAATTGGTGTTTGGGACAAAATTATCTATGAGGTGAATAAGATAATGAAATCTTGAAACTGATAAGGAAAACAAAAAATACATGTAAACGCATGGTTGCGCCCAACAGGCCTCTTCTAGAGTCGGAAACATAAACAAACACTTTGTGAATGAACTGAACTAACCATAAACTTAAAATATATAATATCTCAAAGCCTACTAATAAAAATCGTCAATTTTCAAATAAATTACCACTTAATTAAATAACTAATGATAACAAACTGAGCTTTCGGCTAACAAAATAGAAATGCACATTCATGTATCTAGCACATAACAAGGCATTTTCAACCCTAATGAAATAAAATGCTGCAGAAGATTAAGTTTAACACATGGGCAACGTGTTTATTAAAAAATATGGCGATCCAAATTAGGTCATCTGGGAGTAAAATTGTAGTCAGCCATAGAATTAAAAGTGGACTTAGCAATGCCAATTCAAGTATAGAATCATACTACCTTTGGAAGTGATATTTAAAAAGAAAAAGTTGTTTACCTCTCCAAAAGCACCTTTCCCGATCATCGTCAATAGCTCAAAATCATCAGCACCCATTTTGTGCCTCTGAAGACGCATAAATTCACTTTCCCTCTTCTCCAAAAACTTGATCAGGTTATTCTGATCTTCCTCGGATACATCACCATCAACTAGTTTCTTCTCAAGTAAAGTCCGTCTGCTCACAGTGGGATAGTAAGTTTCTTACAGAAATAGAGACTCGCAGTTTCTGCAAAATCGAATAAACGTACTTACCGCTCTTTTCTTTCCTGAAGATTTTTCATCTGCTCCTTGTAATGATTCTCAATGTACTGCTTTGCAGCGGCAGCCTTTTGTCTTGTAAGGGTCGAGGCTTCCTCGGATGAAAGAGATTGTGGATCTTCTTCTCTTGAGCTACCCATCGAATCTTTGTTTTTCGTGGACGACCTCACACGTTCTCGTGGTTGAAACTTGTGAAGCCAACTCCTAGCAGAATCCATTTCTTTTTTTTCCTTCTTGCTTTCACTGAAAGCGGCTAATCACATGTAAAAGTTTATCTCTTCCCCACAACGCATGAATCTGAACGAAAGAAACAATTACATAACGTTCACTACCCTAAGATCAAGTGCAAACAAAAACATCAATAAACCCCTATGCATCACAGTAGTCAATGGCGCGCTATGGCGCGCTTAATATCGAAGACCACTAAGCCATGGCACGAAGCACTCCATAATGCGAAATGTCATATGCATAGTATGCGTCAATTATAAAAGGAAACGGAAACCCTAACGGTAAGCCACATCACACAATTTACCAATATCAAAAAGTTATTTCAGACTTCTAAAACATTTTACCTACAAGACATCCTTACTATGATAACCCAAAATTCCCATTCTAAAATACCAGCTTGAGTCAACACATAACAGGAATTATTCCATGAAATGTAAGGAAATCTTAATTTTGCAAGCAAAGCCAGAACAAAACAACGCAGCCAATCACCCAACTCTAACGATCTCCATCATAATTATGCCTCAATTTTCCCCCAAAAAAATAGAAGGAAAAAATAAAACCTAGGGGATTCACCAAAGACGCCCAAAATCGAAAAATAAAATAGTGACAGGTCGAAATCCATAACACAAAAACAATTAACGCAACGGAATTCCTATGCCTGAACCAAATCATCACCGAAAACGGCAAGAGGAAAGAGTAGAACGAGAGAGCAATAGGCTAAAAGAGCGGCTTACGGCGAAAATCCTGAGACGCGGAGAGAGAATTGATTCGCGAAACGCAACCTTGGCACGTCTCTATATAAGTAAATGCTATTATATTACGCAGACTTGGAAGAAAAATAAAGGATTGAAAGATTCAATGAATACATTCAATGCTGCTCGTAATATCCATATATCAAAATCAACGTAACACAACGTGCATAAAAGGACTAATCCGCCATTTTCGTGTTCAAAGTGAGCTTCGCATGATCTCCCCGTTTTCTCCACGATTTATCATAACTTCTATGTTGCCTCTGATCCAACAACGCTTTTATGCGTTTTATTTATAATAACAAAACCCACCCCCAAGGTTTATCTAATTACAGATATACCATTTATACTAATAACAAATTACGCCCCTATCATCGATAAACTTCAGGAGAAGTATCTCAATCAAAAAGTAAATTTCGTTGTTATATTTCAAACAAACATCTCCAAAATAGAGGTTGGCTCTATTTAAAAAAAATAAAATAAATAGAGGTCGGCTCCATTCCATTTGTACTTCGTAAATTTTAGTGTTTATGTAAACTTGAAACGACATACACAACTGAGAAGGTTTAGTCCTACTAGAAGCCGAGATTGCCCAATCTAATATAACTGCGTAAGCATGTTTGTGCCTTCACTTTTAATATCCCACATTGATTAGGAAATGAGACAAGTGAGGATGCCTTTTAGTTTAAACACAACAGTCGAATGTTTAAGTCACTCTAGGGAAAATCTCTGTAAATTATTTTAAGAGCCGGTAAAATTACTTTTTTGTAGTCGCTTTGGATGTAGATGAGAGTACAAAAATTGTGTGATTGTATCACATAATAAATTTCCTCCGGCCTTTGTTTGCTCGGGTGGAAATTTTTCCTGATCAGAGAGTTTTCACTAATTCAAACTTATGTGCATGGCATCCTATTCAAAACCACACGACTCGTGAGAACTACAAACCCTTGTGCATGAGACGATCATTTCTTGAGTTTCATTAACCTCTTAGTGATGATAATTGCAATATTCCCTGGAAAAATAAAAGTGAGGGAGAAGTAAAACAAATATTATCGAGACAAGATTAGATAGAGACCTTATTTTAAGATATTTATTGAGGTTGGAGATATGTAATTTTCCGAAGGAGCTTTATTACCAAATCAGATCCAATTCTTTTGTGTTGTGTGTTTAAAAGTCACACCAATAACCATCTTCATTTCAAGTTGTGTTGCTATATTTCGAATGGGTTCACCAGAAAAAGGATATCTACGTTGAGTGACTTTTAAGAACTTACAAGGCAAGAGACAATGTTAGGTTGTAAGAAATTTCTCTTTGAAGATTATCTCTTTTTTACAATATTGTCATTTTTGTCTGACATATATTTGAGATTCTTCGTGGTAAAATACGACATAAAATCGAATATCTTTTTCGCATGTACAAAAATATATACGAGTAAGGTTTGCGCATGTGAGTTGTAATCCTAACTCAGTTGAATCTCCCTAACAAATTCAAGATTTATTCTATCATACCCATGTGAGAGAAAACAGTTCCAACTCTGATCGATTTTCAATAGGTCACTGAAAACTTGAATTAATGAGTGTCGATAATTCAACATACTAACTTGATTTCCATGTGTCTCGCGAGTCATTGAAAATTTGAATTTTCAATGATGCGTTGAAAATCCAATGTTGATTCCCAAGTGTATAAGATACAAAAAGTCTTAATTTGCTAGTCGTAAAAAAAAGGTTTTCCATTACGAAAATCCAACAGTTATTTTCATTAATTCCCAAAGTGCGCAACTTAGAAAAGGCCTAAATTGGAGTCGACCTTTCAATGATATGTCGAAAATTCAACGGAGTTTGCCTTAGTGCGCAAGATAGAGAAGACCGAAATTGACTAAAGCTGAAGAATAAACATAGCTTAGTTCAGCTCTAATAAAACTCGTTACGATAACAACTAAAATTTTCTAGTATTCCAATATACTAATACCAACATCGCATACTTTTTGTATGTTTGTGTAACATTCGAAACCGAGTTAATCCACGCATTATTGCAATAGCTTTGCAAACCACATTGAGAGATAAGTCACCTAGGCAAACTTTGAGGGGGTGTTTGTTTGAGGTGATCAAACATCACGGTGATGTGTGTATCACCGTGATGTGAATCAAAGTGATATATCATCACCGTGTTTGTTTTGGGGTGATATTTCATTTTACATATCAAGGTGATATTTGAATATTGTGTTTGTTTATCAAGGTGATATGTGGAATGATGTTTTATAAATGTCATATTTAACCTTATGTATATTATGTAGGTAAAAGGGGTTAAGATGTTCATTTTGAGGTGATATGTTACGTGATAATGATTAATATTTCAATATTAAGTATTGTTATTTTTAAACATTATTTATAAGTATTTAATACAATTCTTCAATATAATTCTTTTATTTTTTAAGCTTTAAACATATATTTTAAAATTACGTATAAATTGTAAATTAATTATAAGTTTATTATATATAATTTTCAATATAATTATTTTATTTATTTAAGCATAGATATATTTTTTTAATTAAATATGTTATTTGGGGGTGATCCAAAAGTTGGAATATCACCCCTTTTGATCACCTAGGTGATCCTCCAATCATGATGATGACTCATCACCCCTACTAAACAAACGCGATGATGCAGAGATGATGACGGGATCACCGTGATGTTTTGAAGGATCACCACAAAACAAACACCTCTGGATGACATGCTTAAGTGAAATACAAACTACTAGATTTTAAGTGTATTATGAAGGCCTTCTGTTAAAAAAAAAAAAAAGTACATTGACGGCATTTGGCAAATTATTCAAGTGGATAATTGGTGCAATTAATCTTTAATAATATTGGGAAACTACCATCATGTCATCACCATGGAAAGTGGTAAAAATGTTGGGCAAATTCCCTTTCAGTACCCTTTCAAGTTTCAAATTCCTCTTAAATACCACTCGAAGATTTTCTTCCTGTTTGGTACCGATCTGAAAAAAGTTGTGTGTTAGGCACCTAAAAAGCGTTAAAAAGACAAAAATAACCCTTCTTCATACATAAATATTATTTCGATTATCTTCAGTTTTATATCAAGTCAAATTTAAGAATATTATACCAACTGTTAGCACATTTATACCAACTGTTATCACATTTATACCAACTGTTCTCGTTATTATACTAACTGTTATACCAAAAATATTTTTTTTTTGTATTATACGAAAGTGATTTTTGCGTATTATACCACAAAATACGATTATTATACCAACAAAACCGCTTTTATACCAACTGTTATCACATTTATACCAATTGTTCTCGTTATTATACTAACTGTTATACCAAAAATATTTTTTTTTGTATTATACGAAAGTGATTTTTGCGTATTATACCACAAAATACGATTATTATACCAACAAAACCGCTTTTATACTAATTGTTATCACATTTATACCAACTGTTCTCGTTATTATACTAACTGTTATACCAAAAATATTTTTTTTGTATTATATGAAAGTGATTTTTGCGTATTATACCACAAAATACGATTATTATACCAACAAAAACGCTTATTATACCAATAAAATTGATTATTCTACCAATAAATTCGACTTGGTATAGCAGTGATAACAGTTGGTATTATAATTGAATATACTGGTATAATATAATACTCTTAAATTTGACTTGGTATAGCAGTGATAACAGTTGGTATAATAATTGAATATATTGGTATAGTAATGAGAACAGTTGGTATAATAGTGATAAAATACTCTTAAATTTGACTTGGTATAGCAGTGATAACAGTTGGTATAATAATTAAATATATTGGTATAATAATGAGACCAGTTGGTATAACTGAATCTGTAAAGAAGGGTTATTTTCGTCTTTTCAATGTTTGGTGGTATTAAACACACAATTTTTCGCAAATGGATACTGAACAGGAAGAAATACTTGGAGGGATACTGATCAGGAAGTTGAAACTTGAAAGGGTACTAAAAGGAAATTTGCCCAAAAATATTATATAGTGCTCACCTCGTACGTGTGTCACCAACTGATGTCACATCAACACATCTATACCACTTAAAAGGTGTCAATCAATGACCACAGTATATTTGTACTGGCGTGATATGTTTATGTGACGCAATTAATGCCACATAAGAAATGTCCACAGATAGTGCTCCCATAACACATAAGTAATGTCCACAAATGGTAAGCACCATAACATTTCTCTATATATCCTATATATATATATATATATATATATATATATAATTCCCGAGATCACTGCCTGAAGCATAAAAATCACATACAAGACATATGGAATTCTCTTTCAAATATATATATATATAGATATTGAAATTCTTTTTCATTCCGATGGACAATAAAAGACAACAGAAAGCCGATGAACACTACCACCGTCTCAGAAAGCCGCCCAGCCAGCAGCAGCCGTACTACTAGTCCCCGATCCAGCAGCAGTCGGAGGAAGATTTTTCTGCAAAAAAAAGTTTCAACAAAATCAACAAATAAAATATCCAAAAAATAATACACTTATTATTCAGCAAATTCGAAGCTACAATACCTCGAGCTGCGAGAGATCGGAAAGAGCACTCTCACCACCCGCTGCTGACCTACTTTTGACGGCCGGGTCGTTGGGGGGCGGAGGAAGGGGAGACCTGATTTTGACCGACCCGCCCGGCGGCGGAGCGAGGCCGAGCAGGGGCTTGGGTTTTTCCGATCCCGAGGCGGGCCCGTGGGCTCCTCCGCCCGAGGGCTTGTTCTTCAGATTTATTCTGATTGTTTCTCCTTCCTAGAGTACAAGTGAAAAAAGGAGACAACATTTGCATCACTTTGATAATAAGTAGAAGAGACGCCCTCTCCCACAAGAGGATGATCAAGAAATTGGTGCTTTTGAGATAAAACCGAAAGCATTTGCGTGACGAAATGGTACTTACTTATTGCGAACAAATCGGGAAAATGAGACACTTTTGCCAAAAGTGAGTGCGAAAGCACTTTCCTTTATATTTCTTTCCCCAAAAAATGAACTGATTTTACCTTTCATGAATTTCAAGGCGAAGACAATCCACGGTTCTAGGAACGAAAACTTCAAACAAACTTAATAGATTACGTCATCACACAAATCGTTCAAGAAGTTTGCTTCTAAGATAGAAAAAAAAAAACTAGAACGTTCAATGCCTTCATGTCAATTTCTTATCCTAACTTATGTTTAAAAAACCATGACAACAGGTGATGGTCAATGCCCTTTGCCTGAAATCTCTTTGTTAGAAACATACAGTCAGCTTCTTCGATGTTTACTACTTCAAAACTTTCGATCTTGTTATCTGCTATCTAACATCCCAAAACCCTTTGTGGCTCTAAATACAGGAAACTTGTAACTATAACAACTGCAAAATTTCATTTTGATCATACTCATCCCAAAATTCATCCACATTCATATGCAGCTGCTCAGATTAATATGAATAAACAGGTCATGAGCTCCCACAGTCATAAATGCTCACACAAAAACAATCACACGTGGTAATGAAAAACTCAGCTGTGGGCACTTGCAAATTGTGATTACTTGATTTCCACAACATACGGCAATGATTGCTATAAAAAATTAAGAAATGAAGTAAAAAAAAAAATCTGAACCTTCAATCTATGATTAACCGCCGGGTGAATATCGATATTCCCTCCGCCGGCACCCTCCTCACCGGCATCTCCTTCCCTCTCCTCCTCCCTCTTGACGTACTTCTCCCAATCGGAAAGCGCCACGTTGAAATCAAACGCCTCATTCCTCTCCCCGAACCCCAGCCCGATGAACGCGTGCTTTCCACGCCCATCCTCGATCCTCAGCACGAAGTACCTGGACGAGTCCAGGGCGGGCTCGACGGCCTGTTCCCTGCCGCCGGGGTTGATGAAACACGCGGCGAATAGATCGCCGGAGTTGGGATCTTCGAGGCGGATCTCGCACCGATTGTTGTTGGAGGATATAACACGCAATCTGCCGGACCAGATCTTGTCGGAATGGAGCCACTCGCCGCACTTGTATCCGCCGGACGTCGGCCGCGGCGGGATCTTGAAGACGGAGACCTCGCGGATGACGAGGAGGGTGTGGGAGAATGACTCTTCGCTGTCGTCCGACGACATCGTTTTGGGTGATTTGGGTCGGATCTTCGGTTCTTTATTGTTTCTGGGTTCTAAAGTGATTTGAGAGTTAACGTCAGGAGACGTGGGTTTTAAGCTGTATGCAAAAAGCGTGTTTGCAAGCGTCAAATGTTAAAGCAACAAATGAAAAATAAAAAATAATAATAAATCTACTCATCTTTGTCCTTTTTTTTAAATGCAATTAAGTTTGAGAATCTCATTAATTTTAAAATATAAAAATAATTGTCAACTTAAGATGTGATATTTTTTCTGAGTACCCCATTATCCTGCACCTAGATCACGTAAACCCAAGGACATTGACAATTAGTGCAATTAATATGCAAACTACGCCAACTAGGGGCGAGCAAATCCGGAGATCAGAAATTCGATTTTTTATTTCGACTAAATTATTTTTTTTAAAAAAATTGATTGCAACGTATTCGATTTTGTATTCAACTCTCAATTTACGTTCACGAATAATATAAATCCAATCCGTATATTTTATTTGGGTCAAATTAAGATATAAAGCTATTTTTCTTTCTTTTCTCTCTTTTTGACCCTCATTTTTTTCTGGGCTATTATTTAATTTAATTTTTTAAAAAATAATAAACTAGATACCGGATTTTAGTATCGAGCATATCTGTATCCGATCCGGTTTATATTAAAATATTCGAATTCGAATATTCGATCCGATTTTAAAAAACCGGATGTCCGATTTTCCGAATTTTATAAACCGGATCGGATTTCGGATTCCGGATATTTTTGCCCAGCCCTAACGCCAACCACATAATCAACATTAAGACAACATCATGTGTGGCGGTCGCATTCATAGTCATATGGATTTGATATTGCATTCCCCCTAAAGATAGCCTGGCTACTTAGCAAGGATTGATAATCGTCCAATAATGTCGTGCATGGAAAAAAAAAAAAAAAAAACTTCACTGACTAGGCGAGAGGCGGTCGTGAATTATTCCGACCCTTACGCATCGAAACGATAATATCTTCGCGGGAATCGTCTATCTCCAGAACTTGCACATCGATTCGTAACAACATTTACTGTCCCGATCGAGTTGGCTTAACCTACCTTGACGGGTTTCGATTTGGTAAAAAAAATAGATGCTAATGTTGACCGGTGCACGTCAACAAGTGCCTCGCTTACTCGATTCCCTTTCTTGCAGCGATAAGCCTCCACGCCTAATGTTGCCCAGTGTTGAAAGCGGAAACAAATTAGACACGCTAAAGAAGTGGATCATTGGGTTGTCCGCCTACCCGACTGGCGTAATCTTATCGGATTGTGGTCGATTACTGACGGGTCAGATCCAACATCTACACATATGATTTAGATCTCCATCCAAGCTAATATATATGTAAAAAAGGCTGCTTAAATAGATCGTAGTCGATAATTTCGCGCCGACTAGTTACTTAATGCGATGCGCAAAAGTAGAATTCATTCAGAATGCGATTGGATTCGTGTATTTGAATTGAATTCCGTGATTTTCAAATTGTGAATTTCAAAATCTTAATTTCAAATCCAGATCCGTTGTTTGGCAAACGTTAGGATTTCAGAATTCGAATTTCAAAATGGGGCTCGAGCTCGAGCTCCAACTCATGAAGCTCGTCGAGAAAAAAATTAAAATATACAAAAAAGTAAAATAAAACGAGCTTTCGATCCCCCACAGTGAACTCGAGCTCGACAATAATGAGCTCAAGTCGAGCTTTTGTCGAGCCGTCTCATCGAGCTCGCGAGCCGTCACATCGAGCGGGTTTGATCTACGTGTTATCACGCTTGTTTGAATCACCGCCACCCAATTTGATATGTCCACGTGTTAGGCTTTGAATCGTGCCACATGTGAGGGGGCGTGTTGAGATTATTTGTCCCACATCAGGAATTAACTTCACCCGACTCAATATATAAATCAAAGAGGCTCATCCTCCTAACACCAATTGGTTTTAGGAAGGAACCCTCATGTAAGCAATCTTGAGCGTTGCTGTCCTCCAATCGTGTAGTGCGTAATGAGCCGCCCCGAGAATTGCGGGCGGGAGTTTTGCGGCAAAAATAAGGCCGAGGGATGCCTTACACAGTAAGATGCCGAACAAGAGCTGCGTAATTTGTACTCCTGTGATTTAATATGTAAAGGTGACGATGTACTTAGTCAAGGTTTGGTACTTCAAAATTTCCAAACCATAGAACGAGGTCTCCTATTATCGTGTTGAACGCTTTTTAATTTTCTCAAATATATAACAGATTCTAATTTAAACATATATTCTTCGAAAAGACTCTGTTTTGATATTAGCTCTGCTTTACTGGTAAAAAGATAAGACGATTATTATCCATAGACGTTGTATTTCCCAAAAAAAAAAAATGACACGGCCGCATCATTCTACATATATTATTTTCCCAAAGAGGAGACTCGGAAGCGTGTGACACAAGCCGTATTCCATTCAACTTAACGATTAAATTAACCGAATGACCAATCAAAACCGGTAAAATTGATCACTAAATGTGGCATCACGGAACACGAGGACCAAAAACTCGATACTCCAAACATTGAGGACAAACAATGACGAATCATGCGTGTCCACAAATATTTATTTTTATGGGTGTTGGGGACTTGGCGTACAGGCACATGCAGCAAAGATTGCAGACCCAAATGCATAGCTTATTACATCAAATGCTCATGAGAAGAATTGAAAAGTAAGCAGTGAGACAAGACGAAGAATGGAGAGGAGTAGTATGCTGACGATGTTAAGAAAAAGATGAAACTCGCGGAATAAGAAAGAATAAAAAAAAAAATAGATAGGTTAGCAGCCTACTCTATTTGTTTGTGTTTGGCTTTTGGCATTGACCATATATGGTCTGCACTACGTTGGCGAGGGAAGCACTTGGTAAGAGAGAAGTTGGATATCCATACTCAAGTATACTTTTTTTTTTTTTTTGTGTTAATAATCCTAAATTAAAATTTCCCGAAAAAAAATCGGTTGTTTACTTAAAAAATCAATAAATATTATAATATTATATAGGTTAATAAATATACCGTTAACAGATCCGTGCATCGCACGTGCAAAAAACTAGTCAAAAGAAGGAGAGACACAGTAATCCCTTTTTAACTAAAAGCTAGTCTGTACTATCCTACCTAATTGCGTATAACCCAACTAAGTTGAGATCCTGACATGTGGCGTGCTTTAAAAGATGGTGGGGTCATCAACACCTTGAACGGAGAGGGTACGACACATGTCGCAATCTTAACCTAGCTGGTTGATAGTAGGATAGACGATCAAAGTTTGAGAACGTAATATTAACTCGTATTTTCATCATCCCTTGCGTTACTAACATCATAACATCCAGTTTTTTCTTCCCCCTTCTAACTCAAACATTCTGAGACCTACCGTCCTAAAATCACCAAATGACCAAAATACCTTCCTACAACGCAAAACGAAAACCGGTCCCATCAAGGAAACGATCGGTATGCCACCCTTTACCTTGCAACTGCCGAAGAAACAGCCCAAAAACACCGTTCATCCTCTCATAAGCTTCCCGCAGCACATCATCACCTTCTCCTCGATGAGATCTCTCAATCTCAGCCATGTACGCAGCAACGAGCCATCCCCTCAACGCGTCTTCACCAGTAGCATCGCGTTCTAATATCATATGTGTGTATTTAGCACTGCGATTCAAAATAAACCTTTCTTCGGGGAATTTTTCTTTGACTTTCTGTAACTTCGAGGGCTTGAGGACCCTGTGAAGAGGCCTTCCCACTTTGACGTTTCCAGCTTCTTCTATTACGCGTCCCGGGAATAAGAGGTCCTCTTGGTATCTTAGATCAGCTGGACTACTTATTCTGCCGTTCTGATTGAAATTTACCAAAAATTGAGATGGAAAAGAAAAATTAAGTTGTGGGGTTGCGGTGAAAAATGGGTAGGAAAAATTATGTAAAACCTGTATAAATTCTGCTACGATCATTGCGGTTCTCTGGGGATTTAGGGTGTTGACTGGAGTTGCTAGCATCTCTTGCGTGACACAATATATGTGCACGAATGATAGAAGTGGCCCAACCACCAACTGCCATAGTTTGTTGTGAAAGCATCAAGAAATTATTCGACATATGATAGAATATGAGATAAGGGGGGAATAGTTAGTTTTTTAATTATTAGGGCGGGATTTGAATTGCAAGTTATATCTGAAGAATCTAAATGACATCATGTTCGTCTTTTTTTTTTTCGTTTTCTTCAGATTTCAGTCGTAATAACTAAAAAAAAATCTTGTTAGGGATTTCATGGTTTGTTCTCTAACAATATAAGACGAAAAGGAATTCATGCAAGTTTACTAGACTACCTTTCCTTGCATAGACGAGCAGACGGTGGATGCTAGCTGGATTCCCACTCCGATCCCGAGAACGTTGCACAGCGTTGAAATGGCTTCGCCTTTTGCGAAAAGGTCACTGAGATTTCCTTCTTTAGCAAAGGAAGAATATATAGGTAACCTCGTCGCTCGTGCTGCAACAACAGCCATTCCCTACAAAGAGGAAAGGAATGATTACCAAATTTACTCTCTAGTCTTAAATGTCCCATTTCATTATGTAAGAAGACATTGAAAATCCCTAAATGGCAATCTTTTTTTATCACCTTAGCGAAATTGCCAAGTCCAGCCATTTCGAGAAACAGCTGTGGACATAAGGGGGAAAGAACTTCGAGGCCAGTGCCCACATCGTAGAGAACATCAGCTGCAAAAAAAGATTTCCTCTTCAAATTCCTGTTAGGAAAAACGAGAACTATTATTTTAGAATAAGAAAACTAATCAAATACCCAAAATCCTCCAACTTTTAGGCTCTGAGTCCATTCTTGCCCCTAAATTGCTACATATGATTTTTCCAACGTGCTGCATTCCATCTTTCAATATCTGTATTTAAACCAATCAATCATTATATAGAAATAAAAAAGGGCTCATTGAGAGAGGAATTCCAAGACCGATTTCATGAAAAGTATTATAAAATTCCTACCCAACTAACAGCAGTGGCCTGAGCTGGCGTTGGTCGCAATCCTGCAGCAAATAGAAGTGACTGAAAGGGAGTAAGTAACTCAAATAAAAGAAAACCGATAAATTGCTCATGTGAAGGAAAAAAGGAAAGAAAATTACAACAACGAATTTAAAAAGAAGACCTGAGTTGATAATACAGATAAAGTGGCACTGGAGAAGTGTTGCAGAGCTCGGAATTTTGTGTACGTCAGGTATCCCTCGCTTACGCTGTAGATTTCATCAACAACGCCATGAAGACATTAATTATAAAATTCGATTTTTGTCCCAATGAAAAACATTGCATTCATTTCCCATTTACCTATATGGATATCCTGATGGAAAAAACTTGTTCAGAAAAGATTCAATCACTCTACGCGATGCAGGTCTAGTGTCTTCTAATACCTTCACCTGTGAATTCAATAAGAAACATAGCATGTTATTTGGATCAAATGTTACTGTATATGACTCTTCGGGAAAAAATGCTACATCTTTAGAAGACATCCAAAATATTGTCTGAGGTTTTTCAAGAACTTCTCCGAAGTAGACTCATACAATCACCCAAACAGCAACATTATACGAAACAATTACAGATCCAAATAAACAAGATATGGAAAGATTTGCATAGAGACTAGTAACACCGTTCAAGTTTTTCCACTCAAAACATCAAATTCGATTTTCAATTTAACTAATAGACCTTCTTCACGTATTATCAGCCAATCAACGATGTTAGAATTCACAACCAGGCGCAGCTTCAGGAACTGGAAAAAAAAATCCATATCCAAACGAACAACAACCAGCAAAATCATTTGCGGGCAATGAAAGTACATGGCACACCAAATGTTCGTGGAAATTTTCAAAAGAAAAGCAAAAGGAGTCAAAAATCGGAGTTCTACCGAGAGTTGACCGTCGTGTTCGAACTCAAAACGGTGAGATACCGAATCGGAAGTCTCTATCCAGTAAACGGGCTCGGGCGGCGGCCGATAATCATCCATCTCTCTGTTTTTAAAAAATATGCCCTGCGCCAAAAAAAAAAATGAACAACAAAAATGGAATCGTTAAAAACCGAAGTATTAAGAATCTCCTAAATTTGAAGGGTAATTATGGCATATTCAGATTATAATTAGTGAGAATAAATTACAATTACCAAGATATTCATTTTTGGATAAGAAACAGGTCGCCGGAAGCTGCCGGGGTTTCAGCAGACGCGAGACTAGACACGAGGCAGTAGTTCTGATTGACTTATTATGACGGTACCAACCTATATTATATAACATATTTCGAGAATAAATATATTTATTCTATTATATCGATGGTGCGAGGGAGATATAGACTCTCAATTTAGTGTGTAAAGTTAATTTTAATTTGTCAATAAATAATGCACCTCAATATTTCATTTATTACTATCACATCCTCACAAGTCACAAATAAGTTACAAAATAAACATGGGTAAATAGCATATAATTCACCCGTGGTTTTAAAAATAAGCATTAAAACCCCATATAGTTCACAAATAGCGTAAAATCCCTTTCTTGTCATTTTTACTCCATAATTGGGGGTACAATGCTATGTTTTAAAAAACACAAGGAGTACGGTGCTAAGTTTTAGACAACACAGGGGGTACGATGCTAAGTTTTGGATAACACAAGAGAGTTTCACGCGATTAAAAAATCATATGGTAGTTATATGTATTTAAGTATAACCACATATGAGTATTGCATAATTTACCCAATAAACATTCATCTAATGTTATAAATTAAAAATAACTCAAAATATGAAATAATATAAATATTTAAATTTTATGCACACGCATCGAGTGTGCCAAAAATACTAGTATATATATATATATATTTATGTCCAGAATGCTGTGATTTACACACTCCAGTAGTTTAGTTTGAGTCAAATTTAATTTCACCGCTGGTACGGTGCAACCCCGACTTCAGTTGAACTAATCCTCATGGCATGGATATGTCGTTCCAAGTTCAAATTATTGGGAAAATTTTTTGGGGCAGTGATATTTGTTCTAGATATCACAACAATTTATCGGAATATTTATGCACGAAAGAATATTTACGCAAAGCCTAAATGGGTCAATATTGCCTACTCACGGAAGACAATAGTATAAATTAACGTTCATGTTCAACCAACAAGACCCCTTGCATACCCGAACAATATATTTGTGCAGAAAAAGCCACTTTTTTTGTCCGATATTTACTCGCATGGTGCATTTTGGACCCAATGTTCCATTGCCACATTAAGTCTCGATGTTGTTCAATTTGAATCAATTTGGTCTATCAGTTAGATTATCTATTAATTTGGGCTGAATGTATTTGGAGCCGCCAAGTGGTGCAAAATGGAAGTGCCTAGCCGCACTCTTTGTCAAATTTTTTATTTCTTAAGTGTCGCTCCCACTTAGCGTTTTTTGTTTTATTTTTCTCTATTTAAAATATATTATATTATATCATTTTAAATATTATAATATTTTAAAATATATTATATTTAAATATTATAATATATATACATATATTACTGCCCGGGTTGAGCCCCTTGAAACACATAACCCGTGCTAATGTAATTTTTATTAATTTCTAGTAATCTTACACACAATTCTTCCGGCCGTAATTAGATTTTTCCTTTTTGAGTAAATTCCTCTATGCCCCAAGTGAACATTACTACGTTGTGGTTTGATTATCACGCGGAATCCTTATGGTTTCTAAAATGTAGCATCATATCCTAGATTAACACTTGTAATCTAACTGGGAATGAAATCACGGGGTTGCGATGCCATGTTTTAGAAACTATATTGAGATTTAGCGTAAATATAACCAAATCACTGTTAGAGTAGAATGTATGGCGTTCCAACTTATTTGGATATTTTCTACTTGTAAAGACAGTTTATTGAAAATTTATCTAATAAGAGACATTATCTTTTACTCTCGTGCATGGATTAATTTTGTTATTTGCACTTACGATAAAGTCCTTAGATCATTGTAAGCTGAGAGACATGGTTGCGCATATGATGGCGATTATGGAATATGTCTTAGGCTGTGATCTTAAATAAAGTTCCAAGTCAATGGGTATTTCAAGACAGAACATTGAATAATCCAGAAAGAATTGTGTATATGATGCATGCTTGTGAGTAGAGCGGTCAAAACGGGCCTACGGGCCCGGCCCGGCCATAACCCGCCAAAGCCCGCCATCTGGCGGGCCGGGCGCGGTCCGGGCCGCCACTTGGCGGGCCTCTGAAACACAAGCCCGCCCCGCCCAATTAAAATTAATAAAATTGATGCCCCATTTAAAAAAAAAAAGAAAAAAAAGTGTACATGGGGTTCAAACCCAACACCTTACGTATAAAATAATGCACTTTTACCACTAGACTAATGATATATTTGTGTAATTTATTACATATATATTAAATTTATTAATAAAAAATATATATATTTATTTTTTAAAAATAAGCGGGTAGCCCGCGGGCTACCCGCGCCCGCCCCGCCAAAGCCCGCGGCCTGCGCGGGCTTTGCCCACTTAGGCCCGCTCTCTGGCGGGCCTATAATTTTCAGGCCCGCCCCGCCCTTTTGGCGGGCCTTGGGCTTTTTTGACAGCTCTACTTGTGAGACAAGAATGTTATGTTTCATTAACATTAGCGTGCGACGCAATTGCATATATGCAGATGCTTGTTAGGGAACAAGTTCATTGAACTTGACCCGATGAAATTTCTAACCGGAAACTTTTATGTCGAATAAGAATTTTCATGTTGCGATAGTACATGACTAATCCTCTGACTTGAGGCACGATAGTAGTCTTGTGCGCATTATGCTTTACTTTGATATATATTTTTATTATTAGATAATCACAAAAGGGATATGTTGAGTATTATATTAGTGTGTATGGAGATTTGTCTGTGGCCAACATAGAATTCGGCACTTATATTAGAATAAGTGAATTTCATATGCTTTTCATGGTTTATGATTCAAAGTCTTTGGCCAAGGCATGATGAATGGAGATTCATAAATGAATCATTTAAACTTGAAATGAAATCATAGTAATTAGATCAATTGGGTTCGACTTATAATTCCATGCCCAAGGTTTGATCGGAAAATTAGACGTCAAAAGGATTTTACATGTATGCACTCACAATTGAAAAGGTTTACTCGCTATTTCACTTAATGCTAGGCGATCACGCTACTTGCTAGGTGTTCTCGTGATTTGTGGGTGCTAGAGATTAAAGAGTTAATTCAGTTAATTACAATGAGTTGTAAACTCACTACTAGTGTTAATCGTGAACCTAAAAGGGTCACACGAAGTTTTGGAGAATGACAATATTAAATTGATATTTCCAATAGTTGGATTATATTTTAATTCAATTGTTGAATTAAATATATCATTAGATAATTATTTAATTAAAGGAATAAAATAATCATTTGTGATTGATTATTTGGATTTTAGATATTAATTAATAAAGTAACCCCTACACGTCAAAAGGCAAAAACAAGTGTTTGGCCTAGTAAAAGAAAAATTAGTTTTCTTTAATCCTTGGTATTATCCTTTCTACCTACTTAATTTAAATTGTATTAAATTAATTGGGGTTGAGAACATTTCTCATTTAGGAGAGGTAAATGAAACTTAACACGATAATTGTTTTGGCTTAATAACATAAGCATACAAAAAGCAATCTAGTGTAGGATACGAAAAGGATTACAACATGCGTTTCATTTACAAGCAACGGCATACGAAAAGCCATCTAGAGTATATATATATATATATATATATATGTATATATATGTATGTATATATATGTATGTATATATATGTATGTATATTTATGTATGTATAAACCCTCTTCACAATACGGTTATAAAAAAAATATAGACAACACATACGATATGATGATATGAATAATCATCATTTCATTGCCTCGTGAGACGACGTGAGTTCTCATAAGAAAGTGTTTCTACTGCAACGTGTCTTTTATTCATAGTATCAATTTATAATCCGGGTTAGTGTCTACTAGCGAAGAGATAATCTCGGCGTCGTAATCCAAACGGTGGACTCAATTAGAGGAGAGACATTTGGATCCCTACAGCGAGTGCCCGAGATCGTTTGTACCTACGGAAAACGTACGAAGACGGTGGTAGCTACATATCGGGAATTGATTCCCCCTCACTCATCATTAAAGAAGCTAAGGAATATGTATGTTCTAAAAACTCTGACTATGTGAAATTCGTACAACGTACGTAATTTTAAAATGGTGCCGATCCGTGTACTCGCTAGATGAACCGGCTCGGTTGCATTTATACGATAAATGCGCACTTTTGTTTTGAATTTTCCGCTGCGCATCGCCCCAAGCGACCTAGTGAACCCAACAATCACATGGTAGTAAAGTGCATTTCATTATATCAACTAGCAGTATAGCAAAATTTACCCTTCATATTTCTCCAATTTTCCCATGTTAAGCCGGTTGCTAACACGAAAGTCTTACGAAAGACTTTGCAATTTTCTAGTGTTGGAAATCTTACGATCGAAAACAGAAAAAAATCAAATCCCGCTTTCACTGCGAGTTAGTGGTTTTTACATCCGACGGTTAAATCTATGAAGGAAAAGTTTTCACCCATCTAGTTTATAAGAGGAGACTCTTGTTTTTATGAAGCTCTTGCAAGGAAGCACGTCACGTGTTCGACGAAATTCTTAAATCAAGTTTGTGTACTGCTGAATAGGAGTGAGCTTGGGGTGGTTATGACGGTTTTTATTTAAATTTTAACCCGACCCGATGTATTGCAATTTTTAATAATGATTGCTTATCGAGTAGTGATTGGTTATCGTATTAATTTTCTCTTTGCCTTAAATTTCTTATAGTTTGGTGTAGTTTGGTTGGTCTTAGGAGATATTTTCGCTCCATTTTGGATCGATTTATTTTTATCATACTTGTCGTCTTGTGTGGGAGTTATCTACTCTTTAGGGGTGTATGTTCTCATTATGAGGTGTATTTGCTTCTTTGAAATAATATTAATAATAGTGAAAATTTGCAATTTAAACAATTTTATGGTTAAAATTAAAATAATAAAACTTCAAATTAAAAAAGTTAATTAGTTTTGCACTAGTTTTAAAAAGTTAACTAATTTTGTAATTTGCTTTTAAAAACTTAATTACTTTAGCCATTCTCAGTCTGTTTGTACATCTTTTACATTTAAGGGTAAATTCCGTTTCAATAGCCTTTGAAGTTTCAACTTCATCTTAAATACCATCGAATTATTTCTTCATGTTAGATACTCATCTGAAAAAAATTGTGTGTTTAGTACCAAAAAAGCGTTAAAAAGGCAAAAATAATCTTGCTTCATACATAGATATTATTCCAATTCTCTCTAGTTTTATACCAAGTCAAAATTTAAGAATATTATACCAACTGTTATCACTTTTATACCAATTGTTATCACTATTATACCAACTGTTCTCATTATTATATCAATATATTCAATTACTATACTAACCGTTACTACTGTTGTACTAAAAATAATGTTATTATAATATTTTATATGAAAGTGATTTTTGCGTATTATACCACAAAATACGATTATTATACCAACAAAACCGCTTATACCAATAAAATTGATTATTCTACCAATAAAATTGATTATTCTACTAATAAAATTGATTATTCTACCAATAAATTTGAATGTATACCAAACAATTCTTATATTATAATAACATTATTTTTGGTATTACAATGTTAACATTTGATATAATAATTGAATATATTGATATAATAATGGGAACACTTAGTATAATAGTGATATGATACTCTTAAATTTGACTTGGTATAGCAGTGATAACAGTTGATATAGTAATTGAATATATTGGTATAATAATGAGAACAGTTGGTATAACTGAATCTGTAAAGAAAAATTATTTTCGTCTTTTCAATGTTTGGTGGTATTAAATACACAATTTTTCGCAAATGGATACTGAACAGGAAGAAATACTTGAAGAAGTATTGATCAGAAAGTTGAAATTTACGCTACATTTAGCAATTTATGGTTTCCAAAAAAAAAAACGGTGCAATTCTCCGAAAAAAAATAATTAAACTCTCCCGAAAAGAAAAAAGAACGGTAGCTGACGGGTTTGACCATTCGGGTCAGTTACTGTTGATCCGGTTACAATTCCGGGACGGGTCAAGTAACTAACGTGGTTTTCCTTTTCACTGCTAATCGTTGCTCAGTCGAGCTTAAGCAATCACAAATCAAAAAGGTCAAAACCTAGCGAACTCCTCCATCGCAGAAATTTTGATCTGTTGTAGTTTTGCTATTGTTGGATTGATCTGCACACCAAGAATGCACGGAATTCCACGAAAAGCCCTAACCGAAGAGGACCAGCAATCTTCGTCGGCGAAAGCCGCGAAGCTTCGCGATCTTCAATCTCAAGTTCTTCATTTTCATCACAACAGAATGTATAGATCTTCATCTCTGTGTGCACTAATTGTGGAACTCCAAAAACGATTTTTTTTTCTGAATTTTTGGGTCAAATTTCTTGCAGATACACAAAAGAAGCGCTTGAGCTCAGTGCAAAGCTTGTGGAGTCGAATCCCGAGCATTATACTGTTTGGAATTATCGTAAGCTCGCAGTTCAGAACCGTCTTGATGGATTATCAGAGAGCGAAAAAGATTCTGATTCGATTCAATCTATATTCGATGAGGAATTAAAACTTGTAAGTTCGTTGTGATATTAATTTCCTTCGTTTGTTCTGTTTTTCAGTAGCCATGAAATGTAGTTTATAAGTTTTATTGATAGTAAGAATTGTAGAAGCAAAGGGTTACCTTGGTGCCTCTTAGTCATAAAGTCGCTTATATGATTAACAGTTTGCGTTCCGATGTGTAATTGCAAACTTGTTGATGTGAGCCTGACTCAATATTCCAGTTATCGCTTTATTATTATAAACCATTTTTTACGATGTGGCTGTTTATGATAGAATAATCAATAATTCTATATCTAACCTCGTTTTTATTCCCTCCTATTTTAGTTTTAGTTTAAATTTATGTGGAAGCGTGGACTTGATTTTAGAATAGATGGAGTTGATATTTTGGTGTTATATGGCTGATCCCGATTGGTTAGTGTGTGTAATGGATTTAGGTAGAGAATGCTTTGAGGAAGAATTTTAAGTCATATGGTGCATGGTATCACCGTAAATGGATCCTAAGCAAAGGCCATTCATCCACAGACAAGGAATTACGCCTTCTTGGCAAGTTCCAAAAGTTGGATGCTCGGAATTTCCATGCTTGGAACTACAGGAGGTAAAATTTGTTGTCATGCTACATAGTTTAATTATATAGCATTCATTGACATGTGTTTCTTTTGTGGAACGCCCATTACAGGTTCGTGACAGCACTAAAGAACATTCCTGATGAAGAAGAGCTTCAGTACACAACTGATATGATATATGATAACTTCAGTAACTATTCAGCATGGCATAATCGAAGGTAAAGATTTAATTCGTATGAAACTGTAAATATGTTGTCTAAATGCTAGATTTCTGATGCCATGAGTAGCAGAGGGCAAATTTTTGTACATGATTTCTTTTGCCTAATATGTTGACGTGTTCGTACCTCCATGGCACACCATTAATAAATGCTTTTATTTTCTCCCGGACGGATCTGCAGTATTCTTTTGTCTAATCTGTTGGAAAAGAAAGAAAAGGGGTACGGAAATAAAGACCAAGTTTTGGAAGAGGAATTCGAGTTTGTACGCAATGCCCTCTTCACTGACCCCGATGATCAAAGTGGTTGGATGTATCATCTGTGGCTTTTGGACCAGACGATCAAACAGAAACCTCTCTGTCTTTCTTCTTGGCCTCCTCAGGGCTCGAATGTGTCCTTATTGCTCCAAGGTCACCGCAATGAGCAGCAGCAAGCATCATCGGTATTTTATTACCAATCTAAAGACAGAACATTCCCTGTGATTCTATATTTCAATGAGCCCGTTGAAGGTGTTAGCTCATCTACAGTAAAAGTCGAATGTGAATATCACGTGGGCAGTGATCTTCTGTGGACCCCGCTTTCAGCTAATCGGTTTGGCTTTGCTAATGCATGGTTGACTCATGTTAAGTTTCCCGATGAATTGCATTTGTTGGAAGCTTGCCCTGTTAAGATTACTGTTGCTGAGTCTCCTGGTATAAAATCCTCACGGGACATCTCATGTGGTCAATCTTCTCATATATCATTCGCTGTGTCTATGTGCTCCGGTGGGCAAAAACATATCGATGCTCAATCTCAACTTAAAATTTCTTGGAAAGAAGAAAACTTCAAAAGCTATGATGCTCAGCCTCAAGAACTAAACCTGCTTCTTTCATTTCCTAAATTGGAAGTCTCAAAGGAGGAGACACCACTCGCCAAGGGCACTATAGAGACCGTATTGAACGAAATATCACACTGCCGAGAACTCTTGTCATCGACAAACTGGTAATTTTGAACATTGTATGTAATATCGTTGTAGCTTAAATGAAGCTTTTATACGAGGGTGTTTTTTTTTCTTTGCCTGCTCTTATTATTTTCTTCTTTCTGCTGTAGTAAAATCGGGAAACTTACGCTTGCAAGACTATTGACTGCACAAGACATGCTGATGTATCAAGAACGCCCCAATGTTGCAACGGTCGACGAAATTCTTGCACTGTATCTTGATTTAATGAAGTTGGATCCTTCTCACACTCGCTTCTACAAGGATCATTACAGCTTGGCCTTAATGAAGCAGGTGAATTCCATTTCTTTGCCTCTAGCATTACTCTATGGTATATCAAGATCTGTAGCAGTTGACTCACAAGCCACTCTTCATTTGGTATCCATTGTTGGGTTAATCAGTGTTTATGAGAGGAATGGCTTATCTTGTCCCGAACCATTTCATCTCAGTTACGAATATTTTAGCTACTGTTTCACAGGTGACTGAGAATCTGTTGAAGAACAGTAAACAATATCAAGAGTCATCTTCACCAAATTCACCATCTTACTTGTGTCTACGTTTAAATGGCCTCTCGTTATCCCGTATTGGGAGCTTTGAGCGCTTGCTTTGGGTCCAAATGTTAGATCTCAGCCACAACAAACTCTCATCGATCGAAGGTACATTCAAATTCACACCAGTATCTCAACGACTGCATTACATTTATTGAATATTTGTTGAATTTGAATATTAATGCAAACCGGTGAACAGGGTTGGAGGCGTTGCAACTACTCAGCTGCTTAAAACTCAGCCACAACAAACTGAGCAGCTTCACAGCTTTGGAGCCCTTGAAAATGCTCAGTTCCTTGCAAGTGCTAGACATTTCTTACAACGAGATCGGTGCTCATTCGATCGACACTAAGAGATTTTTGTGCTCTTCCTCGCTAACTCACACCACCTCTGGAGGGGATTGGAACCTCGAGAGGTACACGGACGGAGATGATACGATGATAGATTTCTGGGACGGTTTTTTGATATTCAGCAGCTTAAAGTTGGTACAGTTGGAGATCGTAGGAAATCCCGTGGCTAATGATGATCAGCTCAACGGGCTTCTGTTTAAGTTAATGCCCACGCTTGCATGGCTCGACGGAGGAGATCGAAGGTAAGGCGTTTTTCGGGATTCGTCGTACTTCTTCGTTTTGTTCCATAAAACTAGGTTTTGATTTAAACATGTCTTAGTTGATGATGTTAGAAAAAGATGGTTAATTTTCATTTGTTTCTATTTATTTTCTCGGTATTTATTCACTCACTCGGAGTTGTGTATTCTGACCATTCGTGCGTGTTGTTTTTCCAACTATGTACACTATTTTATTTGAAAAATGTGATATTTTTAATCATATTTAATCATAGTTCTTTGGGTTTAGAATATAATTTGTGAAAAATAGAAGGATAGTGAAATCAATGGCATATCCCACATGGAAAGGTCAAGTTATCGAGTTTGATGCCACCAAGACTCTTTGTTGGTTGGAAGGCGGGTTCGTCCATGGCTGATAGTGATGTCCGGATTTTCTTCAAATTGAAATTGAATTTAGTTGGCAAATTGAAATTGAATTTAGTTGATGTGACAGTTGCAAGGCAAGTTGGGGACAGTTTTTAGATTTAAATTGGATTTAGTTGTCAAGTTGAATTCTTAGTTCTTACTTCTTAAGCCGGTCTTGATATCCACCTTAACATAAAAGAGTGACACGATAACAGTTAAAACTGGCAATGCTTTCCACGTTTTTAGTTCCTCTTTTTATTATTTTTTAATTTATATGCTAACAATCAATTATGATAAAGAAAATTAATTTTTACTATATTTTCTTCGAGGATAAACATGAACTAGTAGAGGTTAGCCTTCTAGTTCACCCATCGTTTTCAACTTCTCTAGAAAACTAACGTACAATGTAGTTTAGCATTATACTATATAGGTTGCTTCCATTCTTTATTTACTATATATATATATATATATATTAAATACATCCTATTTCATCGATTCGAATATCATGGAATTTTCATACACAGACTTACTTCATTACTTGCAGTAAGCGACAAACAATGTAATCTATATATATAAAAGATGGATGAGACTCCCCAGTGCTGACACGTCAGCAAAATAAAATTGCAAACCTTGAAGATATGAAAAGTCTTACATATACATTCAATTAATATGGTAGCTAAACATTATTACACAAATATATGAAAAGCCTCACATATACATCCAATTAATAGGACAGCTAAACAGTTTTACTATTTTTTATTATCCAATTTCCTTAATGCACCAAAACTCCTCACGTTCCATCATATCTATGAAAGTTGAGACTAAAAAAAAAAAACATGAGCATTAGTAGCACAATCTTAGAAGAGTCTACTCCGATCAAAAGTGTCAATCGTTTTCTGACGTTGTTTTTCATGCATGGTCAGTTATACATTGTTATGTATCCAGTTATGTTCATGTTGGAATCAAGATATTGAGCATCAATAACACGATGTAGGGGATGACGAGTCCGTCAACATAGTATCCAAAAATAAAAATGTAACAACGATGAGGGGTATATTAATCGTACTTTTATAGAATGTTATGTATGATTGTGTTTGCCGAATATCGGTATCACTTAATAAAATATCACACGTTTGGTTATATTATTTCGGTTATCATTAGAAATTAAATTATTCATATGTACGACGAAAGTTGATTAATATTTGTGCATCGGATAATTGCATTTAAGTTTGATGGAAAAATAGTCCCGTACATCGCCCGGGAGACACCTAGTAGTAATAAAGATAGATAAAACTTGTAAAAATCAAAATAAAATTAAATAACATTCTTTTGTATTACTACTATAGTCCTACCAACTTGGCGTAGATGATGTTGAAGAAGACGAAGAACGCAACAGATCCTCCAAATACTCGACCCCTAAATCCTCGAATACCATCACATCTTCCACCTTATCCGTATCACGATTATCGCCATTAGTTCCACTGTTAAACCATCTTCAACCGAACAATGCATTCTCAAACTCAAAATGTATTAATTCGTCTCCACTTCAACCGAAGGCTCATTGTCAAACTCAAAATTCACACAATTTTTTCAACTTTTTAATAATACCCACATATTTTATAAAATTTCAAAACAATATTGTAATCTTGTATTAAAATTAAAAAAATCTATATTTTCTTAAGAGTCTTATTTATAAAATTGATTATAAGATAAAACTACTCCATTTATTATTAATCTTATTTTTTACTTTAAAAAACTAATATTATTTAAAATTAAAAGATAGTTTAATTTAAGAATGCACGTCTTTTTACTAAAAGAAGATACTTCAAATGAATATTAGAAGGCCTAATTAGGTTTCAGACCCATTAGCATATTTTCATTAGAATTCAGAATAGTTTTAAAATATAGATAAGGATCCATTTAAAGTTTGTCTAAAGGGTAATGACTTATTTGCATTGAAAAGACTCATTTACCTCTCATTGTTGTGAAAATTACACATGTTTGACATCATCTATCCCAAACGGTTGAATAAAAAATCAGTTCGATCAAAGCCAAAAATTACGTTCGAAAGTCGGCTCAATCTCGACGTTATTGATCGAATAATGTTAAATCGACGATAATTTCATGGGTGTTAATAATCAACGAAAAATTTCGAAGTTTATAATAGAATAATGTGTTAAAATGCTTCGAAAATCTCGTTGAAAAGGGAGAAAATATGGACTCTAATGTCAGAATAAGGTGAAATTGATTATGAGTCTTAATAATCAACGAAAATTATTGATGTTAATCATGGAAAAAGAAAGATTTTGATGCGAGCTATGATTATTGCATTTGAACGCTCGATGGGTAACACTTCGTGCCTTCTGGGTAACACTTTATGCCTTCTGGATAACACTTCCTGAGTAAAAACAACAAGCAAGAGACTAAGAGGAATTGATCGAAAACCACCGCGACACCCAAAAATCAATGAGGCCACTCGGATCTCCGACGCTAGTGACCAAATAAGGTTAAGTCGACCTCAATTTCTCATAAATTTTTATAATCAACGAATTTTTTTGAAATTAATAATGGAATAATACTTCAAATTCAATTCGTGGGAAAAATATCTACTTTAATGGCTGAATAATGTGAAATCGACTCAATTTGTCCATGGGTCTTAGTAATCGACGAGAATTTTTTATGTTAATCATGGAATAACGAATAAGTCGAATGTGACCGAAGATTGAAACGTATTCTAAGTAACACGCTACCTGCGTAACACTTCCTAAAAGAGTTATAACACATGTCTTGTCGTAAATAACAAATATTGTTGCAATGATAACATATCCTTCAAGAAAAAACTCTTCATTTATTGTCTATAACATATTAATTTTTTACGCAAGCAATGGATCACGAGGAATATTACGAAAATCGCCAACGACACTAAAAACAACTAAAATCGATGAAATCTCGATGTTATTGGACGAATAAGATTAAAACATCAATTTCTTATGGTCTTAATAATAATGGAAAATTGTTGATATTTGCACCGAAATAATACTTCAAACCAATTCGAAAATATCGGGATCAAACCTCAACTTTAATGGTCGAAAATTGTGAAATCAACTCAATTTGATCATGAGTCTTAATTATGTACGAAAATTATTGATGTTAATAATAGAATAATGCGAAAATTAGTTTTTCCCAAAATTGAAATGTTTTCTAACGTAATAACACTTTATGCATTGATTATAACACATATACATCAAAAGAAAAACCTTCATTAAGAACATTCTAGAAGGTTCTAGATTGTCAGAGAATATTAACATGATAATCATGAAAATTACCACATTGCCTGTAAATAATACCACATGTCTAATAAAAAATAACAATATGGACCCGATTTATAATACAGTTGTAGATATTGGTACTACATAATAGCTTCCCAGTACCACATTACTAATTCGATTAATTTTATTCATAAATGCATTTTTTTCCGGATGTATAAGATTGACATTCATGAAAATAGATGATATGGTGAAGCTAAACCACCAAATTCTTTTACAAGTCATGTTATACGACTGTTGATGTAGAAAGTACAATGTTAAAGTCATTAGCCATGTAAACATATACTCTTTCGTTCCAAAACATAGACTATATCTATCTCAATGAACATAACTTACGAATTTCATCACAAACTTCTTCAAAGTTCAACATTAAATCATGACTAACATTTTACAGACCATATTTCATAAATCCTAAGCTCCGAACCCTAAACCCTAGACCCCGAATCCTAAACCTGAAACCCGAAACCCTAAAAAAATTATTGTTGCATCCTATAAATCATAAGTTATACATCATATTACCAATTTTTTGTGTCGTAAATCTTTTATCTTAATCCCGAAACCGTAAACCCTAAACCCAAAAATAAACCTTGAAACTCCGGCACGCAAACTGCAATTTGTAACATATTATTCATTTCGGATAATACTTAAATACTTACTGGTAATACTTAATCCTTACTAGTATCATTTTGTGTATGTCAAGAGAATTTTTAAGATTCCGCCAAATATCAACTCGATATCAATATTCCCATCGCACCCACATCTAAATCCCAAACCTCAAACACCCAACTTTAGAAATCTACCCCAAAACTCAAATCTAGCGATCCCTCCACAACCAAAGCTATACTAATAAACGACAAATGATACCACTTAAATCCTTTCTGCCACCTCTTTATTAAAAAAAAAATACATGTCTGCCTCCAATGTTATGGGTCTCTCTAATTTGCACCTATTAGCATCAAATGTTCAGCTAAAAACCTGATTTGATTCGCCAATTGATAATAATATTTGCCTCAAGATTTCGTCTCATCACGAATCTTGCATTTGATGATGCAAAGATAAAAAAAAAGAGGACACATCAAAATTGGTTTCGAGCATGCTGCTCCTTCGAACGAAATCAAAATATACGGGAAATTTCGATGGAGAGCTCTCGTCGTTCTAGTGATACCACTTCAAGTCTTGGTAATAACACAATACATGATACCAATAACTCTAGTTTTATGGAAGAAAACAACAACTCATTCAAGGCAGTGACAGAACATTGCATTTCATATCTCTTCTTTACGAGTACTTTCAAATACCGCCAAAACACTCAAATTCGAAATTGTACCAAATAACAAAATTATTATACCACTTAATAACTTTCACGTACCACTATGATGAAAACCATTGTAACACATGTTCTTCTAAAAATACCTTTAATTTTTTGTTGATGAAAAATGCATAGAAATAATACCAGTTCAAGGAAGAATGTTTTACTCAAATTTATTCCGATGATTTCCATTTCAGTTCGGTTAACCTCGAACGACGAACGATTGAGCCAACACGGTGGGGGCGGCGTAATGTCCAGCATATGGGTGTCTATAATTTGTACTTATTATCCGCAATGCCAGGCGAAAACATGATTCAATGCAAAATTGATTTTTCTTATTTGCGTCGAGAATTCAAAATACTTCGCACTACGATCTCGTATTTGCCAACGTAAAGATCAGAATCAAACATTGAGGACACATCCTACTTAGTTTGGTAAGCGGAGTTGGACGAAGGGGGTGCCGTGCGAACGACTAGAAATTTCTATATTTGGTTCTGTTGATACCACTTATAATTGTCTGGGTAACATACTAATGACAACCTGTCACATAGTTATCAATAATACCATTATGCTGTCATTCAGTAACAGAACATGCGTCCAATACCGCTACTAAAAACATTTTTTGTAAATGTATTTTGGTCAGATCGACTTTTAGATCATTCCTATAAAATTCTAGCGAATTGGGTTCTTAACAATTTTTTTTTACTGACAGGGCCTGAACTCTTTTCTGAAAGTATAATGGGGCCTGTTACGTAATTTTCCATATTACAAATACTAACGGACAAATAGATAAAATAATTAAAAACTATAATTTACTCTCTCTCCTCTCCTGTTACTCTTTATGGTCGCCTGACACACTAGAAGAAGAAAAAAGCTACCAAAGAATTTAGATATTAAAGTAAATAAAAGGTTCAGATTGCAAGTTGAAAAACATTTTTATGCGTCAGATGCATATATTTAGTTGTTTTTGGAGTGAGAAGCGACAAAACACATTTTGGGTATGAATTTTCAGTACCATTGAAATCTCATTTTTTAGGATTTTATGGTTCGATTGGGAGCAACTCTTACAATTAATACTTCTCTCATTACCACCAATCTTCATGTTGACATCCTTTTTTCTCATAGAGTGCCTTTTCTTGAGTGCAATAACAGGCGAACACCCCCTTTCTTCTTCTTCTTCAACGATATTATTACCACAAACCTTCATCTCCTCTAGTGACTCCACTACTCTCTCCACCGGAAATTAAGCACGGCGGCTCGACTCCTCATCGAGATTATCGAACGTTCTGAGCCAAACCCTAAGACCATTCCTAGTAGAGTCCCTAATCTCCGCCGTGTACTTACCCCAAGGCCTTCTCCTCACACCCTTATAATACAATCTTCCTTTGCCCGAGTTTTTCGTATGTGGGCTACAAGGATTCTTCTTATCACGTGAATTATTAACGAGTACTTATGCTGATTTGCATGAATGAGGGTTGTCCGTATTATTTGCTTGCTCATCATGGCCTCCTTGTGATCACAGAACACAGTAGAGAAGCATTCCTTCGGAGTCGTCGTTGAAGTTGTTGAACGGCGGAGATTCGCACCTTGAAAACTGATGTTGTTAAGTATCAGCTTTCTTCGATATTTTCTAATGGTCCGTGGATTCCCGGATTTCGATTTGAATTTCGGATTTAATCCAATTCTCCCGTTTGGCAACCGCTCGAATTTTGATTTCGATTTCATCCAAATCCGAGGTGAATTCAAAGCCTTTTGTTGTTTGATGATTTTGAAATTCCACCACAAGTAATCCGTTTTCGAAATTTAAAAACTCGCCGTAATGATTTCGTAATTATTAATAATAATAATAATTATTATTATTATTATCGGTTCAAGCTCGACGAACGATGAGTCGAGCTGGCTCGCGAGCTTGATGAACGGACTCGACAAAAGCTCGGCTTGGCAAAAGCTCGGCTCGAGTTTATTATTGTCGAGCTCAAGCTCCATTTTTTAAATCCGAATTTTAAATCCCAGCGTTAGACAAACAATAGATTTGGATTTAAAATTCGGATTTCGGAATTCGTAAATTCAATTCAAATTCATGAATTCAAACGCATCCTAAGCGAAGAGAATTCGAATCGCTTGAGGAAAAACCAAATAGGTTGTATTATGTGGATGATGATTCATCACAAGGGCTTTGATTATTATCTCGGAATAGGAACGGATTTTGAGGCTAAGTTTGCACATTGTGTGCGAGGCTTTGATAATGAGTTTGGACTGGGGCTTTATATTATTATATACCTTGCAAAAGTGGAATTAACTTTGATTTTTCAGAAAATGAGAAATATAAGAAGAAAAAACAAAATATACACACTTTAACACACACCTATATATTGAAGTGCATTGAAACTTGAAGTGTAGCTACAGATAGAGAACGTTTAAATAATGTGAAGCATAGAGAATGGTCAAAACAAAATTCATAGGAGAGGGAAAAGAGGGGATGTTGGAATTTTTTCTAGTGCTTGGATTGGAATATTAAACGAAATGCACGTGGGTAATAATGACATTCTTTATTTAAAATGATTATTATTTTTCTGATTTTGTGCTTTCGAATTAATCGATCTTCTCTCTCGTGTGAAACTTGCTAAGCCCTTACTTTAGGTTTGATCCACACATTGATCAAATGATGTGATGTTTTCTTTATTAGATCGACAAATTTTTTAAGATCAAGCTCAAACTCGGAAATTATTTATTTTAGAGTTCATAGTTCGACTTGTAAGGTAATCTAAGAAAGTTTCTTAGCTAAAAAAAAACGATCCATCCTTCTTTAAAGAATAGTTCTTTTTAGGAATCCAAAAATAAAATTCTGTTAGAAATAAAGCATACATGCAATAGTGAACTTCTTGCGCCACACAGATACGGCGGCAGATTAATTGCGTAATACACTCCAGTGTTTGGACTAATTTTCGATTAGATGAATACGTCTCAAATCCACATGACAACGGTGGTCATGTGACATAAAGCCAACGGGAACTACTCAAAAAATTGTGTGATGAACCCACAAATCCTTAAAACATCCTCTTTAACCACTAGAATAAGCTTTGTTGGCGAAAGTAAATAAAATATGCCATATCATATATCACATATTTATGTAAACAATTATCAATAGGGAATCAATTTTGGTCAGTGCAGCAAAATTCCGTTACTTGTACATTATGGGAAAGACAAACAATTAATTGATTACAGCAGTATTGTAATTGATGATTGATTGATGTACATCATAAATCGATTATCTAATTAGAGCAAAATAGCCGCAACAATTGGCCAAGTAGTGAGAGTTCTAATATCTACATTAGGACGTCACGAGTTGGATTCCACTTTATCGTCTTGACTCTCGATGTTTATTGTAATATTGGATAATACACACAGACCATGATGACTACTCCAGTCGAAATCATTCCATAGCAAAATTAGGTTCAGATTCGATTGAGCAAACTTCGACGGAGCAAGTTTGTATAGATTACAGTGACAATTTGTTGGGATGCCTTCTAAGCGCTAAAAAGAATTAGCGTAAACAAAATAGGAAACAAATAATAATAAAATTGAAATGTACATATGTTTCAAGTTTGGTTGTGAAGAGCGGATGGTATCCGCCGACTCCGACCGTTAATTTTTCGAATTCTGATCCAAAATCCAATTTCAAAACTTGGATTCAACTAATTTCGGTAATTTTTTGGTGCGTGGATTTGTTCAGGCCGATTAATTAATGGGATAATTACACCAATACCCATGTGGTATTACTCAATTACACATACACCCTTTCTGATTATAGTAATTACACTTATACTCCCTTTAGTTTAATCAAACTTTACACTAAGACCCATTCATCCTATTTTGGACAGCAATTTAAAAATTCGGGCAACCAAATTTACCCTTAATGGCTATATTTCGTAAAATATATATGTTGAAGCAAGTTTAGATATAATACATGAATATTTAGGGGGTCTAAAAAATGATTTGTATAAACGAAAAATGAAAAGTTACATGATATACCACATATATTGATTTAATAAAATATTCTAAAATATACATTTCGGCCACTTAAATATTAATGCATTCTATATCAACTTGCTTATTTTACGAAATATAGCCAGTAACGGTAAATTTGGATGCTCGAATTATTAAATTGTTGTCCAAAATAGAATGAAGGGGTCTTAGTGTAAAGTTTGATTAAACTAAAGGGGTGTACGTGTAATAACTATAGTCAGAGGGGGTATATATGTAATTGACTGATACCATAAAGGGTGTTGGTGTAATTATCCCTTAATTAATTGCACCAAACTTAATAATTGAATTCTCAAAATATATAATCTGATGAGTACGCATCCGATACCCTTCCGTGTGATAAATAATTTGTGAGATCCTTCTCAATGTATGTGGTCAATTAGTTGCACATATACTATTATAATAATATCATCAAGAACAACCATTATTAATATTTTTTGGTGACCCGGGAAACCTAGTCGGAAGGCCAGGTAAATCGGGGGTCGATGCAATACCTGCAAACCACGCCAATCGATTTAACCACACATGCCAGGTCATGTGCGACAGGCTCAAGGAAATGTTGCCGGGAGGAATCGAACCTGAGACCTCTCCTACATAGTCATTGAGCCCTCCCGGGATCACACCATTATTAATATTTACGTGCTACTATTATCAATTTGTACTATAATTGTAATTATCATGGTACTGTTAGATTTCGATGAGCTAAATATATAAAATTTAGGGAAATTCAAAAAATATACTTCGTGCTCAATTGTGGATGGTCCTGATATATATAAATATATATACATTTTGTACCAACAATATTTTTTTACTGCAGGCATAATCAGAAGAGTTGACTTTCTGCCGTGTAAAACCTGACATACATAACCATATATATAACTAATTTCAGCTATGGAGATGCAAACACTGTCGCCGAAATAATTAAATAAATAAAAATAATTAAAGAAACCTATTCACAATCTTCTCCGCCTAACTGCCTCATGGGAACAAAGTCAACGCAACCTCATTTTCTCCAAATCCCATGCTTCTGTCTCATCATCTCATAGCATCATTGTACAAAACCCAAACCCCATTTATTAAACAGATCTTAACCATATTTTCTCAGGATTTGACCGTTGACTTTTTCTTCTCTTTCTTTTCATTCCCAGCGCCATCGCGATTATCACATTCTAACTAAATATAGTCTCAATTTAATGAACTTCATTATCGGCTGTGGGACGATACCAACTTTCAAATATAATATCAATTCAATCCGAATTTATATTATCGGCTATGGGACGACATCAACTTTCAACATGACTAATTCTCCATATATGCATATACTTTCCCAGTCCAAATAGACTAGTTAAAGTTAGGAAATTCGATTGAGATCTAATCTATTCCTTAGAGAAAGATATTTGAACTCGCCATTATCATGGTCAACATTTCACCTCTCTCTCTCTCTTTCTTTCCTACAAGGTCTCCTCTTACATCATTTGCATCTCAATCATCACCATCACCGTCATTTTCTTTCCAAATATCATCATACTTCACCCACTCAAAAATCCACCATTAACACACACACACACACACACACTTATAAATGGGCACCTTACGAAACTTCACATTCCCACCTCAATCACCTAATAATGCCGTTAGCCAAACACCGCCACCTTCTCCAAACAATGGCTTCCCAATGGTGGCCGTAGCCCTGTTAGGAATCTCAGCCACGGCCTTCTTACTAGTCAGCTACTACATCTTCGTCACCAAATGCTGCTGCTTCAGATTCTTCAGACAACAATCCACTCCCTCCAACAACAACCACACTGAAGCCCTACCATCATCGTACTCTCCTTCAAGGCAGAGCCACGGGCTACACGAGCTCCTAATCCGCGGGCTCCCCACGTTCCACTACAGCAAAGCAGAAGCAAGCGTGGAAATTTCATCGAGATGCGTCGTGTGCCTCAACGAGTTTCGAGACTACGATGTCCTGAGGTTTCTGCCCGAGAGCAGCCACGCGTTCCACTTGGACTGCATCGACGTGTGGCTTCAGGAGAACTCCAACTGCCCTCTCTGCAGGTCGGTGGTCTCGGGCAGATCAAACTACGGGTGCCTCGAGGCGGTTGCAGCTCCCAACTCCTCCCCTCGAGATTTTAGCGGGCCCTTTACGGGAAACGGAGGTGAGGGTTTCGTGGTGATTGAGCTGAGTAGTGGTGGGAATCGAGAAAGGAAGCATAGCCGTCGGGTTTCGACGATTGGAGGCGAACGGAGGAGCGGGGACGGGGACGGGTTTTCGGTTACTCGGCCGATAAGGAGGTCTTTTTCGATGGATTCCGCGGTGGATCGCGGTGGCGTTTACGCAGAGATGGTGGAAGAGAGCGGAGTAAGTAGAAGCAGCAGAAGGATATCGTCTTTGTTCGGAGGATCAAGAAATGCTGTTTGTCCCGTTGAGTATTATTAAGTGTACGGTTTTGTTCGTTTAGAAAGCGAAGCTATGAATACAAAATCAGTTGATCAGAGAAATAGTAACCTTGGGAGTTATTTATTACAAGTGAAACTCAGAGAATATCTTTATGCATGTTAAGAAGCCCTTGCACATGCTTTTCTTATCAAATGCATGTCCAAGTTCTTGCAGGTAGTAACGTTGTTGCACATCAATCACAACTCATGCCCATGTGACTATTGAAGAAGCAAAGAGTAAAGATCAGGGAAAAGCTCTTAAAAATCATGATAAAAGTTCGTAGAATCGACATTTATTATATTTCCCATCAATTCTGGTTTCAAAGAACATGATTTCTAAAGCAAGGCATGTATGCAGGAAATCCCCTCACATAAAAAGTAATTGTCTAATCAAACCAAACGATCTCCGTATCTTACGTGTAGGCCAAGGACCTGATTGATCAAAAGGGATTTTTACATATTTGGTTCCCGATGTTTGGCCTATGGCGTTTTTTGTCCCCCATTTTTCCGAGTTCCAGTTTTAATTCCTAATGTTACCAATTTTGAGCGTTTTTGGTCCCCCGGTTAACTTAGTCGTATGTTTGGAGGGAATTTAGCACGTTACACGCACCTGATTATCATTTTAATCGACTTAAATGCTTAGAAATCATCTTCTTCAACATGGAGTGAAAGACTTGAGAGAGAGTTGGGGCATAAATTTGAACTAACGATTCAATTTTACTAATGGGATGTTCTGAGCGTTAAAGTCGATGTGGGTACCTTTTTTGGGTTGTAATATGAAAATGGAATGTCTTAAGTTCGAAAGAGTGAAATCAGGTGCGCGTGACGTATTCCCGCAAAACATACGGTTAAGTTAACCAAGGGACCAAAAACGCCCAAAGTCGGTAACATTAGGAACTGAAATTGTAACTCGAGAAAATGGGGACCAAAAACGCCCATAGGCCAAACATCGGGGGACCAAAAATGTAAAAATCCCTATGCAAAATATGAAACCCTGCAATTCCCCTACATCTTAAACATGTTTCATAACTTTAAAAGGCTACAAATAATTATCAGAATCAGTCTTACGAATCCTTATTTTTTATCTTAGGAATCAACAAAGCTTGCCTCGTTTGGGCTATGGTTCTTCCAACCGTCCCAGAATTTACGTGTTGTGTATTGGCCATTGATGATATTCCGTCTAAAAGTTCATCGGCTGGAAAAGCATCAGCTTCCTCGGGTGAAGGCATGGCTTCCATGAGTGTGTCGCGGACTTGAATGCTTGCACTCAGCTTTAATTCCTCGAGCACGCAAATGGCTTCTTTGAGCTCGTCTTCAGCACTCGACCCGTGCCCTTCCCAAGCTTCGATTACTTTCTCTTGAAAGGTGATTGCTAGTGGATAGCTGCAGATGATTTGAAACCCACGATGTCAATGCAGTTATATTTGATGTTGGCAGTCATAAATCTAATCTAGGTTTTGATGTTTATCAATGTGAGATTAGGGAGAAGATAATTTTTCGTCTCCAATGTTTGGTGTATGGGCGTTTTTGGTCCCCCATGTTTCGAGATGCCACTTTCAGTCCCTAATGTTACTGATTTGAGTCATTTCGGTCCTCCGGTTAATTTAACTGTTAGTTTGGATGGAATTACGGGCCGCCCAGCAAATATTGCGGGACATAGAAACGGGGCTGGCCCAGCCCGTAATTTTGTCCAAACTAATGGTTAAATTAACCGTTGGACCAAAACGACTCAAATCAGTAACATTAGGGACTGAAAGTGGCATCTCGGAACATGGGGGACCAAAAACGCCCATACTCCAAACATTGGGGACCAAAGATGGCAATTGCACTGTAAGATATAAACTGGGGTGGGTTAATTATAGCCGAAAAATGCTTATGGTTCAAGCTGAGTACTGATACTTTCTAACTGCGGGATCCCATCCAAGAATGGAGGAAACTATTAAAAAAACAAATTAGGCAACAACCGAAAGAGATTTTTTACCTTTTCATGGCTGCATAAGCTCTCGAAAGATTCTGAAAAGTTTCGATCGTATCCACGTGATTAGGACCGAGTGAGACTTCCAAAATATCTTTCGCTATAGCAAAAACCTGAGCAGCCGATTGAGGCCTCTCCAGCTCCAAATAAGCTGCTCCCATGTTATTATAAACGTAGCCAACTCCGTAATGCTTCGGCCCAAAGCTCTCCTTCAACCTCTCCACAGCTTCCTCCAAATACGGGATTGCTTCTTCCACTTTCCCAGTCAAAAGAAGCAACCAACCGATCCTCGCAGTAACTGTCCCCACAGAGTGCTGTTCTTGAGGCAACTTCTCCAGCATATTCAGAGCTCTCTTCAGCAACGATATCGCAGTTTCCAACTCGTTCATCGCCTCGTACTGCATCGCAACATCGGTTAGTGCTTCAGAGACAACCACGGTGGAGCCCGCTTCGTTCTTGTCAAGAATCGAAACCGCCATGTCCAAGCATTTTCTTGCATCCTCTAATTTATCTAAGTGGTAAAGAGCTTTAGCCATGGAAGTAAAGATAATAGCTCGGTCCTCGCTGTCCTTACCGGTTTGCTGCACAACGCCCTTTAGAGTACCGATGGCTTCTTCGAACCTTCCCAAGGAAAGCTGCATGTTTGCAGATTCGATCTCAGCACGGAGCAAATCGGAGTCATGGCCCCATTTCTTCAAAACCTTCTGCGAAAGCTGATTCTGCTCCAAAGCTTCACTGTGTTCTTCTAACCCGCTGTAGATGAGCCCGAGGAGCCTCCTATCATAAGCAACCTCGACCGAGTGAGGCCCTAACTCCTCCTCGTGAATGTCTAAAGCCTTCAAGCAAAAGGGCAACGCTTGTTTGAAATTCAAGGCAGCATAATATGCCTCTGCCATGTCCCGATAGGCCTTACCGAGCTCTTTACTACCTTCCTCCAATGTTTGTTCCTTAATGTCCAGAGCCTTCCTAAGATGTTCGAGGCCTTCCTCTCTCCTACCCATACCGGTCTTAACATTGAACAGCTCAGAGAGTACGGCGTGTAAAATTGGCAACAATTGGTCATCACTGCAATGACCCTCGCATTGCAGCTTATTCAACAGCCTATTGGCTCTATTGAGATAAGCCAAGCTCTCGTTGAACCTCTTGAGACCAAAACAGCAAGAGCCCAAGAGCTGTAAACTCATCGCAATAGGCAAAGAAAATCTACCGTCGCCGCCGCTGCTGTCGTTATCTTCGAAGCTTTTCAAAGCCCTTTGGGCGAAATAAAGGGTCTGGTGAGGGTCCTTGCCTTCTCTATCGAGCTTTAAGCCTATTTTCAAGCACGCCAAGCCCAAATCCTTCTCCTCGAAACGAGACTCCATTTCTTTGAACCTCAGCAGCATCTCGTCGACCGCGTCCGCCGACTCGAACGCCTCTTCGAGATCCGATCTCTGCTTGGTTTTTCTCTGCCTCGGAGACATCTGCGGCGCATTTTGGGCGGCCGGGTCCGCGAGCGTGTTGAAGTTGTGAGATTGGCTGGTGTTGTGAAAATGGCTGGTGAAGCATGATTTAAGGGGGGTTTTTGAAGGGCTTGCGAGTGCGTGGCTGCGATCGCAGGTGGTGGCGGGGGAGTCTCTGGAGAAGACGGAAATTAGGGTTTTGTGGTTGGGATTTTGGAGGCGAGAGAGGAATTTTGATGAAGCTCTTCTCATGGTGCTGTGCTAAGATTTTGTGAGGTTTTTCAGTTCGTTATTAAAACCCTTGTTTTTTTATAAAAGGGATCGAAACATATTTTATTTAAGCTGGAGGGATTGTATGGAAAAAGTCAAAAATACCCTCGAGTAAAAAGTCATTAATATTAGTTTAGTCACTTAAATGAATTCGTCGTTTCAGTTAAGTCTTATTCGAATTCGAATAAGCTTTATTCGGGTTCGAATAAGATATATTCGATTTCGAATAACCCTTATTCGAATTCGAATAATCTGGGTTATTTGAACCCGAATAAGAGTTATTCGAGTTCGAATAAGGTTATTCGAGTTCGAATAAAGGTTATTCGAGTTCGAATACGCTTATTCGAACTCGAATAACCCTTATTCGGATCCGAATAACCTTATTTGAACCCGAATAGGGCTTATTTGAACCCGAATAGGGCTTATTCGAACCCGAATAAGGCTTAATTGAATGGTGAAATCTTTAAAAACTAATATTTGAATTCGCTCTTCGTATTTTGCTCTCACTTCTCTCTAAACTCTTATCAAGAAAATGACTAATTAAAGTTACACTTATTTGAATGTCTTAGTTGAATTCATATAAGCTTATTTGTATTCGAATATTACAAATTTCAAGAATTAATCAGTTATGGTAAAAATAATCAATTTTAACTCAAGATAAAGATTAAACTCGATTCAAGATGAACATTATACGAAGAAGCTTATGAAAGTTTTGTGTATCACAATATAATTAATAAACATTATTCAATAAGTTCATCGAAGTTTGTATATCACATTGACACAACTCATTTTAGTTGCCATCATGTAGAGCACATGTTTAGATATCATATTATAGTAATTCACTTAAATACAAGTTGTAACATTATAGCAACTCACACAAAACTCATTTAAATTTTCATTACATTTACCCAACTCATTAGACATCTTCATTAAACATTGTCATAACTAATTATAGTATTTCATTGACTATTATTTGATATTAATGACTTGATATTATTATCATAAAATTACAAGTATTAATTATACTCTTATTTGAATTCGAATCATGGTCTTTTGGGTTCTAATAACGCTTATCTGAGTTCAAATGGACTTATTCGAGTTCTAATAAGGTTTATTTGAACTCGAATAAGGTTATTTGAACTCGAATGTTATTCGAACTCGAATAGGACTTATTCGAACTCGAATAGGACTTATTCGAACTCGAATAGGACTTATTCGAACTCGAATAAGGCGTATTCGAATCCGAATAGGCCTTATTTGAACTCGAATAAGACTTATTCGAATTCGAATAAGTCTTTCAATCTTATTCGATTTCGAGTGTATCTTTAATATTTTTAATTATTTCGCCTAAATCTACCTTTAATCATAACGAAAACTCAAGACCCATGCGAATTTGTATTAATTTTTCAGAAAATCAGTTAAGATATGTACTAATTTGATGATGATTTTAAGAGAAATGACGAAGAAAAAGCGACGAAATCTGCATTCTAAAACCTAAAAAACGAAATTTTAAACTATTATAATATTGTTAATTAAATAGATATATTGATTAATTACTTATTTAAGTAAGTGAATCCCTCTTATCTAAAAAAAGAAAAGTCGCTCCCTTTTTTTTTTATTTTATAGAAAATTAATCCCTTTTGTTAAATTAGCCCTTATTAAAACCCTTGCTTAAATTTAAGCCTTTGTTTATTGGTAGGACGGAACGTATTATGCCAAGTTACTATGTTTTCCTTTTGCTGGATAATTCACAACCACTTACATATGTGTAAAATTAGTCCAATATTCTTAGAATTCTCGAATAAATATCATCCATTGTATTCATACTGATTTTTTGAAAATTAATGGATTACTCCTTAGGGCTTGACCTAGTGGTTGGGTCTCTGGCCTCTCAAAAGAGAGGTCGAGGTTCGAATCTTCTAAGAACCTTGCCTGCCGTAGTTTGTGGGATCTTGAGGTGAGTCCCATGTACCGGGGAGAATTAGTCCCGCTGGAAGCCGTGGTCGTCTCATAGCCGACGATGAGGTTCGAATTCGATTCAGACCAAACCTAGTTAGAGTGTGGGGACCGCGGTGGCGTTGTGTGGGGATAACTACCTGACCGAAAAAAAAGTTAATTGGAACTCCGGGGGACCATGGCACATGGGACCAAATAAAACCCCGTGAATCGAAAATAATATTTTTTTTGGATATTTCGAGAAACTCTGGCATGTGACACCATGCCGATAAGCGCAATAGCCCGTAAATTACGCCAACTGAGCAATTCAAACTAGTTCGCATGTGACGAGCTCATTCAAGGTAATTATGTAATCCACACTTTCAACTATATAACCCATACTAGTTAATCTATGTCCACGCTACAACTGAAGCATTTATGACAAACACAAAATATTTGATAAGGATAAAACCACTTTTGGTCCCCAATATTTGTTCGTTGGGCAATTTTGGTTCCCATTGTTTTCGCTTGCCACATTTAGTCCCCGATGTTGTCTGATTCATAATAATTTTGATCCCTCGGTTAGATTTCCATTAATTTAGATGAAATAATCCAGGAACATACCAATTTTGAGGACCAAAATTGTCCAACGGGCAAACATTGGGGACCAAAAGTGGTTTTATCCAAAAAAATAAAAAAAATAAGTCCACTCACTTGGCGCGTTCAGATCAATTCCATCCAAATTAACGGAAAATTAATCGCGAGACCAAAATTGTCCCAAATCAGACAACATCGGGATTAAATGTGGCAAATGAAAATATTGGGGAGCGAAATTGTCAAACGGACAAACATCGAGGACAAAAAATGACGTTATATCTACTGAATACATGAAACTTTTCTCCTAAACCTTAATTCCTCATGCTTATAACCCAGTGAGCCAAGAATTCATCGTCAATATTTTTATTTGAATTATGTGTCGAATTTTGCTAAATTGAATCTTGAACCGAACTTAGTTCTATTTATACGGCACGAGGTGTAGGTAGGTAGATTTATTTATCATTGCTAGAAATATTGTAAATGTAACTCCAACAATGAAATAAATAAATACTAAAAGCAACTGTCTGGTACGGTACACCGTGAAAAAGGTCTTTAAGAAAGAACAAATCAAGATTTCGACAAGAAGCCAAAAAGAACAACAGAAATTTAATAGAAGTATCAAATCTCAGCATCCACCACCAACCAAACCTCATCAACAGAGCTGGTAATGAAGAAATCAACACCCATGGTAATAATCCAACAAAGCCCAGATGTCGAAATATTACCGTTTTCTTTTTGTATTTACTGCTATTTGTACTAACTTCACCAGTTAGCCCATCCACAGCTTCAAAACTTTATCTTTTCCACCAGATGCTACTTTTTCACCATCAGGGCTCCAGTCAACTGCAAACACCTGCAAAACCCGAAAAAGATATTGACATGAAAACAAGTTTCATATACACGGATACGAAACTTTCTATGAAGATATATGTTAAGGGGCGGGGTCCCATTCATACATGACCTGAGAATTTCTATTAAAAAACAAAGATTCTTTGTTTTACATAACGTGTGAATAAAATTGGAACTTAATAGGATCACATCGCCGGTGATTGAAGGACTTACTTCGTCTGCGTGCCCCGGAAGGTCTTGTTTCAATTTCCTTGTCCGGATATCCCAAACCTGTCCAAATCCACCAAGTTCCACTTATTTTAGAGTAGCAATTTGCATGAATGTACACCGTTAAGCTCCTTGCTAGGTGCAAAGAATATGCAACGGAAGAAGAAATTTAACTCTTCCAAACACAGATAATGTTCGTGCAATCATCCCACCAAAAGAATGAGCTGAAAAATAAATGTGACATTTTTCTTTCACCAAATTTTAAGGGACATGCATTAACAGACTACTGTTTCCAACTGGCTAGCACACATAGATTCTCTTTTAACTATGATGTAATAAGATCCATACGTAATAAAACGATCGTACTCATAGAGAATAGAAACTTGCCTTTAAAGTTGAGTCTTTGCTCCCACTCAAAAGCAGCCTACTGTCTGCTGACCAACTATACCAATCCAAGTAAGATGAATTAGAAATAAACCTTTGCAGAGCTGATATATATATATATATATATATATATATAGAGAGAGAGAGAGAGAGAGAGAGAGAGAGATCAAACCTTATTTGATAGACAGGGCCAACATGACCACGGAACGCAGCCACAAAATTCCCGGTGATTCCATTCCACAACTTAACTGACTTGTCAAAAGAGGCACTCGCAATCCACAGCCCATCAGGAGAAAAGTAAACGTGATTAACAAGCTGCAGAAAAACATTTCCGAAAATTAGGAAGCTGCACTGAAGAAAATATACTATCATTCAAGCGAATCGCAAATATACTCGTTCATACCTGTTGATGGCCCGTCATACGAGTTTTAGGATGTTTGCTCACAGAGGGTTCCCATAAAAACATGGTAAAATCATCTGAACCCGAGACCAACCTTTCTGGGGCATTGCCCTTCGTCTTGTTGTATCTTTCTAAGGCTACCTGATAATATACAAAGAAAAATGTTAGGACTCAATATCGAATGCTAACTACTAAATATGCAGTGAAGAAATAGAGAAAAATACTGAATATAGAGAGAGCTCAAAGCCAATTTGCTTACTGTCAAACAGTGTTTGAAATCGAAATTGCTTTACATTGAAAAATAAAACAATTACCTTCTTCATTTCCTCTGGAGATGAAAAGTGTTTACCAGTGTGGTCAAAGGCACCCGTTCTAAGAACATATTCAGTACTCAACGCCAATGAATTAACCCAATGTCCGTGGCCCTACACAATTTGACAAGTACATGAGAATAACAGAATCAAGAGTATCAAGTAACCTCAGCAAGAACACTGCAGAACCCGTATAAAGCACTCAGTGGAAGCTACTCAATTCATAAAATATCAATATTGCAACAACGCTTGACGACCCAAAAAGAATGTCGCCAACTTTTGTGAAAATCATATAATTACTCATTAATTGAACAACAATCCATTAAAAACGGGGCAAATTATGTCACTGGTTTTTCAACTACAGACAAACTAAATAAACTAAATAATTAATGTCTGATAAGTGACACACTGCCAAGTACTAGCCTATCATGCACGGAAGAAACAAATTATTCATAATACAGTATGGACAGAAATTTAAAAACATAGCAAGAAGAATTTCAAAAGGTACCTTCAATTCACGTATAAGCTTCCCTTGCGAAGTTTCCCACATTTTAATAGTGCAATCTTGCGACCTGCAAATCAAAATTTGAGATGAAGTTTTACTAAATGGAACATCTCTAGTCGTAAGAACAGGGTCCAAACATATCCCCATTTTCATAGATTACTACTCGGTTTGACACAAATTTGTGATTTTTGGTAGAATAACTTCATATATGTGAAACGATTTCAAAAATCCACCATGTTGATCTGAAATGTTGTAAGCACACACAAACAAATTGAAGAATGGTATTTCAGGGCAGATGTTATATCTCAGTCCGAAAAGATCCAAATATGGTGCAGAAGCAAATCACAAATGATGTTACTTGCTGCTCATAGTCATTGTTATATTTCACACTGGAAGTTATTATAAGTGACCAAAAAGCATACCCAGTGTATATTATGCCATCGCCACCCCATTTCACACAAGTAATGGCAAGTGTGTGTCCAGTTAAAGCCATAACACATTTCCTCGATGAAACGTCCCATATCCTAGCATCACCATCTTTACTTGCACTTACAAAACGACGGCATGGAGCACTAAGATGTAGCGGTTCCCATGAAATTCCAGTAATCCATTTTTTGTGGCCCTGGTACATAAATAGGGTTGCATAGATTATTAAAAAAGGTTATTCCAGGATATTAAAAGAGATGCTTACAAAAGATGAATGCTGATGTTTCGATAAGGTAACTAAAAATAAAATTCTTCAAAATCATAATTAATAGCTTCCGGAAAAACTTCCTGCAGCTCTTCGTGAGGTTTCTTATAAACTATTTGGTTTGTATTCTTTCAAATAAAATATTCCAAAATGAGTTGATATACATAGGTCGATGCAACCATTGCATGAACTCACAACAAGTGGATTGCCTGATGAATTTCCAGTTAGAGGGTTCCAGCAAACCAACTCTCCAGATTTGCTTCCACTAACAAGATGCTTCCCATCAGGTGACCAAGCAATACAAAGAACCCAATTCTTGTGTCCTACAAAGAAAGAAAGTAATGCAATAACCAAGCTCATTCACTGTGACATAATGAAAACAGAGGATATGTAATTGTTTCAAGTTATTAAATTCTAAACAATAATGCGATGACTAGAAAAGAGCTTTGCATCCAAAATTCCATCGTGAAACAGAAGATATGGTAAGAGAACATCGTAAATCCAACAAAATGGAATTGGAAGAGATGATAATGCAATGTCAACTCATTCGAGCATGATTCAAACCTTTACACGTGAACAGAGGCGTCTGAGTACTTAAATCCCATAACCGAACAGTTGTATCACCCGAACCACTGGCCAATTGGCGTCCATCAGGACTAAAGGAGACAGAAAGAACAGCTTCTGTGTGACCTACAATATAAAAAGTCACATATAAAATGAAAGATGTCAATAATGCAACCCATGGCTCAAAGATAATATCAAATTTCATCAATCCAAGAAAGTAATTTAATATAATAATAATAATAATAATAATAATAATAAAATAATACTCATACCAGCGATAGTTGAAGAGCATCGGGTTACCGGGCGTATTCTAAATACTGCTTGGGGTTGGTAAACTATAGTGACAACCTTCTCGACAGAAACTACAACGAAAAATTTTCTGAAATTATTACAACTCATATATAATTTATGGGCAAACGAAGACTTCATTTATAACAAAGTAGCTTTGGCTAAATTCTCACCTTTATTTTTCTGAAGGTACGATCCTAGTTGCACTACAAGCTCTTGGTCCGCAACATAAAATGCATAAGGCAACTTTTCTTCCTGAAACAATTTCAAATATTCATATCAAATTCAACATTTTAGTTAAGGTACTATTGTTGTGCCAACATGCATGAAATTTTAGACAGTTGTGACAACCACTACTGCAACCTCAGGGTAAATATCGCATAATGTCATAACTCCTCAGCTTGAAATAATTATCACAAACTACATCAGTCAACCCAAAGCTGAAACTATAAATATAGGACAGGAAACGTGAAGCCATTGCTGAAATCAGATAATGCTTCAAAAGGTGGTTCATCGTCTATAGCTATACGACAATACGATACAAATAATTCGTGTGGATTTTCACAAATTTACAAAGTAATATATACGCTATACACTAAAAACAGTAAAATACCGACCGCATAACCCAATAATCCCAAAGGACCCTTCTCCGACATCAAACAGTAACAAACCAAGCATAAAAAGAGGAAATCTTACATCACCAAAAATAGTAAAAAGAAGCACACTTACATTATTGAGGAGTTGATTGACTAGTTGCTGTAACTCCTTAGGACCAGCGTCTTCTGGCAAGAAAATCGGTGCCCCGAGCAGCGTACGTTCCGAGTCTGCCAACTGACACATCACCCGATTGCTCGGCTCTCTGTCGTCTATCTCCATTCCGTTTGTCACTTGCGTGGATACCTCCATTTCCTTCTCTTTTCCTTGCTTCCTTCTGTCTATTATTTGCCCTAATTCATATATTAGGGTTTTAGGAGGTTTTGCAAGTTTATCAGATTCTAAAAGAGGGACGTGATTTCTGCAGCTTGGGCTGTCGCTGTATTAGTATGGTGTTATCAAATAAAAGATTACCGACATCGATTATACTTAACGGGCCTAATAGCTGACGCATAATTATTTCATGGGCTTGTCGCAGGCCCAATAGCTTATTTTTAGACTAACCATCAATGGCGATGGAAGGATTTGAACTAGGGCCTGGAACGATTTTAAAAAATCGCTATTTGGCACCACACCGCATCGTTTTATCAATTACCAAACCGCATCTTACGTTAATATCATATTTTTTTACTAATTATATTTAATTTTATTTTTATTCTAATCAATTAAATTATATATTAACTTTAGTTGGAGCTGAACAAATCAGATTTATATAAGAATAAAAGTTCAAATACATTATTGAAAAACTAATTAATGTTGAAATAGATATTGTTCAATCACTTAATAACAAATCGGCAAACTATTTAAGATTTAAATTTCAAATTGGTCTTCGAGTTGGAATTAAATATAGACTAAAATGCATATAACTCCCTCGTAGTTTGACCGAAATGCGTAGAAAACCCCATGATTTTTTTATTGCGTAGAACCCCCTCGTGCTTTAGTCAATTTCGCACACGTTCCCTTACGGTTCAAATTAAGTATAACGGTCAGTTAAACTAGGATATTTCCATTATGCCCTCACTAATATAAAGTAAGTAAATCATACTTAGAAATAATTCGTGGCATTCATTTCAAGCAGAGTTTGAACCTTAATTGGCACTCGATAACCTAATTCCAAACGCAGATGTACTCCATTATCAGCCATTACCGTCGTCAGTGTCTTCGCCTGAGTTGCCGAAATCTGCAGAGGCTAAAGGTTGTTTCCAACATCTGTTTCTCTGTGAAAAATGAAGAATACCTACTGTAACATCTATTTATGGGTTGATTGGAGGTTTGAGTAGCTTCCAAATATGCGGTACTTTGGGGGTTTGAATGTATTATTTAAGGGTGTCGATAAGGATAGGTTCTTCTTAGGGACTTTGCTCGATTTTTACACACGCGCATGGGGTAAGTGTTGTAATGTTCAGTTTTATTATTGCATACCTGGTGAGACTATGGAAACTGGGCTTAGTGCGATAAAAAATGACAAGGATATTAGGGATGTGATCAATCAACACAGGAACGAGACTGTCATTCACATTTATGTTGAGGAGTTGCTTGGTTTTATTGAAGCTACTGATAATGAGGGTAGGACAATTGTTGATCCGAGTACGGAGGTGCCCCACATTACTTATCTCCTACCCGAGGGTGTTTCTGATTTCGAATCTGTGAATCCGGTTGCTGGTGAAGAAGGTGTTAGGTCAGATAACGAGGGTGTGGGTGATGGTGACAATGACACTGGATTAGGGGATTGTGAAGTTGATGTAGAGTCTGAGAATGATGCTCGAGATGGTGATGTTGAAGCTGAGATAGATGCTGATAATGATGCTAGAGAGGATGGCTGTGAGACTGAGATAGAGGGTGATAGTGAGGCTGAGGCAGAGGGCTCAATGTCTACAGCAACTAATTCAGAGGATGCGGCCTTTATATTTGAGGAAGGCCTTGATGCAGATAATTCTAAGGATGAAATCCAAACTAGAGATAAGAGAAAGACAACAAGTAAAAATGAGGCAACGAACAACAACATGCAAGATGGTTGGTATGCTGATTTTGATGAAGATGAATATGAAGGGCTGGAGAGGCAGAGGGTACAATCAGATGGAAAGGCTGATCCATCTCATCCAGAATGGGATGACTCAAGTGACATGGCTGAAAATGAGCTACATGTGGGCCTTCGTTTTCCAAATTGAGAATCATTTAAGTTATCATTGAAGGATTGAGCTATCAAGAGAGGGTTGGAATTGACATATATGAAGAATGAGAAGATGAAAGTGCCAGTAACTTGCAAACATGGATGTGAATGGGGGTTGCATACCTCACCAGTTATGAGGGGGACTGAGTGGATGGTCAATCACACAAAGAGCAGCATAATTGTTCACACCATACAATCAACTCTTTAGCTGACTACAAGTATCTTGGGAAGAGAAATCTGAACTATGTTAGGGATAACCCTAATGAGTCTTTACTGTCACTGAAAAGGAAGATTAGAAGAGATGTGAAGATTGATGTGAGCTCATTCAAGGTATATAGGGCAAAAAGATATGCTATGGAGTTGATAAGGGGAGATTTAAGGGTGCAGTATACAAAATTGTATGACTACTGTGCAACTATGGTGAAGTACAACAGGGGGAGTTCATGTATTCTCAATGTTAACAGAGAAGAAGATCCACCAGTGCTAAAAAGTTTCTATTACGGTTTGAAGCCTTTAATTGATGGATTTAAAGCTGGTTGTAGGCCAATGATTGGGTTGGATGGATGTTTTCTGAAAGGGGTTTTCAAAGGGCAATTGTTAAGTGTTGTGGCTATGGATGGAAACAACAATATTTACCCATTAGCATGGGCTTTTGTTGAGATGTAGAAGGGGGAAACTTGGGAATGGTTTTTAACCATGTTGTTGAGAGATATTGGTGAAGCTAGTGTGTCAAACCTTGCCTTTATAAGTGATAGACATAAAGGTCTTTTGGAGGCAAGCAAAACTTGCTCCATATTCTGAGCATATGTTTTGCTTGAGGCGTATGTATAACAATTTCAAAAGCACGTACAAAGGGTTGGAGTTGAAGAAGTTGTTTTGGAAGGCAGCCTCTACATACAATTTGAATGAGCATAAGAAAATCATGCTTGATATTCGGATGGGATACCCACCCAAGTCAGATGGTGATAAGACTGCATATGTGTGGTTGTCTGTGATTCTAGCACATCAGTGGGGAAGAAGGCACTTTCCTACAGCCACTAAGTGTGATGTATTGGTGAACAACATCAATGAGTGCTTCAACAATTACATTATGATTTGAATCATGTGGTGCAGTTAAATGCAAGGAAGTGTACATGTGGAATGTGGTAAATGGTAGGATATCCATGTTGTCATGCCATTGCATGTTCGGACCTTCATAGGCTTGACTATGAGCCTTACATAGATCCAATTTTCTGCAAAGATATGTATAAGAAGGTGTATGAGCATCACATTTCACTTGTCCCCGATATGCATGAATTCGAAGTATCCTCATTGGGACCAGTGACACCACCACATGCAGAGTAGGCAGACCAAAGACGAGAAGGAGAGCGGATGCAAATGACCAACATCCTCGCGCTACATCAACAAGAAGAGGGTTGACAGTGACTTGTGCAATATGTTTGCAAAAAGTTCACAATAGAAGGAATTGTAAAAAATAGTCACATCCCAATTCAAAATTCTCTTCTTGCACCATTCAAATTGTGATCCGAGAAGTGCTCCTGAAAATGGTCCAAGAGATGCTCAAGTTCCTGCTCTCATTGATGCTCAAGCACCTACTCCCATGGATGTTCCAGTTCTTAATCTCATTCCTACTCCCGTTGCTGATCCTTCTCCTGATCACATTCCAGCTTCAGCTTCTTCAAATGTGTCCAAAAGGAAGGGTCAAGATGCACCTACTACTAGTGGGGTCTTGAAGAGATTGTGCAAACCTGCGGCCTCATCCTTGTTAAGAGGTGTTAAATTTTTTCATGCAAGCCAAGATCCACTACAGGGGCAGCAAAAGACAAGGGCAAATAATGTATTTGATGGTTGTGGTTATAGTTTTCAGACAATTCAATTATTTAGTTCTATTTTGGGACAAATTTATGATGTTATGGTCTGTTTTGAGACAAACTATTAAGCTTCTATGTTTAGGTATGTTTGGGACTGTTTGGTAGTTAAGTTATGGTATATTTTGGTCTGTTATGGTGTGTTATGTTTGGGACATGTTGGGTGTTTTAAGGTATGTTTTCAGGCTGTTATTGGCTAATATGGTGTATCGTTATCAACATTTGAATTAATTCACAGCAACACAACAAATGTTCACAGCAATTCTTCCACCAAATGTTTCCAGCAAACATTTCTTACAACCACTCACACTAGCTACTTCATTCAAATACACAAAGATGTTCACAACAAAACTCTTCAGCAAACACCCAATTTACTTGACAAGTATCACTAAAAGAAGCACTACCATCCTGACAAAGATATACTTCAACATTTTTGCATCAGAGTCTAACACCCCAACTCTTTTCACCAGGTCGTCAGTTATGTCGATTAGGTCACTGGTATGCTCTGCAGTGATGTTACAACTTCGATTGCACATCCTCGGAGTCCGCATCTTCAGCATTGTTATCCATCAGACTCAGCCACATGAAGAAATCACACTGTCCATACCTGCAGTTGCAAAATAGTTTACATCTCGTGTCTTTATTAGGTCCGATCACTCTAACTGCGGCAACTCTACCACATCTGCACTTGTGTTTCTTGTATCTCAAGTCCATTTTCACAAAGGTCGTTGAACCAGCAGACATCCTGCCTGTTAAGGAAATCAGAAGAATAAAATATGAAGATTCTACCATCTTCACAGATTTTAGATTTGTAGGCAGCTCACATTTGAACAAATTGAGCAGCTTAATTATATCGGCACGATCAAACATACAATATAATAAAAAAACAAAAAATTAAAGACAGTAGAGCCTGGATCCAAGTCACTAGCAGCTTAAATATCTCAATTTAAGGCCATGGTCGCTTCAATTTCGTAACTCGCAGCCCTTCACCAAATGTGCCCTAGCTTCAAACGCGATTGACGTTTTCTGTTTCTTATTTGAGAAGATGATGGTTAATTGAGGTTATTTTTGTCTTTTCATACCAAAAGACGTAGCAAGAACAAATCCATACCGCATAAAGATCGCGTGACAACCAATCTCGGGCAGGAACTGCTGCCTTGGGGCACGTGTGCGAAATTGACTAAAGCACGAGGGGGTTCTATGCAACAAAAAAACCATGGGAGTTTCTACGCATTTCGGTCAAACCACGAGGGAGTTATATGCATTTTAGCCTTAAATATATTTACGATTTGACAATTGTGCATTATTTTTGTTCCAACGTAATTTTAAGACTTTCTTAATTATTATTTTGTGCCTGATTCGTTAGGTAATAGTATGATCAATAAAATATAAATATGTTACATATATCACTTAAAAACAGCAAAACAACACTGCAACCAACCTCGCGGGCGGTTTTATTTTTCGAAACCACAATTTAAGATTCTTTTGAGAAATAATTGCATATCACTATGCGGTGGGAATTTGTTTGGAAACCGCGTAAAGTCGCACCACGCACACCCTCCTAATCTGAATAGGATGTGTAAACAAGCCAAACTCGGCTAATTTTTTTGCTAATCCCGAGATTGAAAAGTTAAAGCTCAAACACGATGAGATTTTTTCTTATTAAAGCACGAGCTTAAACACGGTTCGTGAGCTTGTTTACTCGATCAGTTGAGTTCGAGCTTGAATATAAAAATTTCAAACTTCATAGTATTATTTGTAAAATATCTAAGAAATGCCTATAATTTTATAATATGATAAAATTAAATATAAAAAGGTACGCCACGTGAGCTTTTGAATAGTAACGGTGAATCTCGTTAAGTAAGTCCGAGTTCAAAACCCATGAGATTAAGGTGAGTTTCAGTCGAACTCGATTATTTAGGGGCATAAGCAAGTCGAGCTTGAATTTTTAGGCTCAACGAGCTTTTTTTGGAGCTCGATTGTAAATAATTAACCTCGAGTTCGGCTTGTGAGCTTGTTTACTCGACGAGTTCGAGATCCAAATTATAAATTTAACGTATGAAAATTGAAAGAAAAATAAAATCACGGGGTTCCAAGATCGAGATGGAGTTGAGCTTTCATCTTTCACCGCTAATCCTAATCAAATATAAGAGATATGTTGAGAGCAATATTACTATAAATATTTGGAAGTCCTAAAAGATAATTAATTACAAATGTTTAGATACCGAAACCGAATCCGAGGATAAAGACAGTCTCCGTTGATAATTACACTTCAAATTGGCACTAAAATAACAAGGGCCGCCATTAAAATCAATCAAATATGTCTTTATTTAAACATTATATTAACAATATATAATTCCCACCTTGATATGGTCAAATTATGTGACACTATAAGTAACATACTTTTAATTATTGAAACAAAAAAATAAAAGTGGACATGAATTATTACGCCTGACCGATTTGACTTTGAGAAACAAATTAAACCATACCTCAATGATAATGGAGACTATGAGGGTCACCAACTCACCATCCTTGATGATATGCTAGTGAAAAGCTAAGCTAAGAGATCTATTTATGATGATTATTATAAATCCACCATCATATTTCTTCTAATAAAAAATATAATTTAAATACTCCCATCAACACTTAACCTATTTTTCAAAGTCAAATTGCCAGACGAGCTGACTTATTTATTTTAGAAATTGCAAATGGAAAATGTTATAATGACATTTGGCATATTTAAATTCAATGTCCACAAGGTGAAGGGTCTTTTTGCAAATACATATAATGGCATGGAATCAAATTGAGAATGCATAATAACGAAATTACTCGATGAGTATTGATTATGTCTATTTAATATTTTAAAAAGGGCAAAATAATTCTATGTATCATGATTATCACAACTTCGTCTATTTGTACTCATGATGCTGCTTGTTTTATAGCTGCTGTAATTATACGGAGAGGTAGGTGGCTCATACATAATTACGACCAACTAGAAAATCAACAAGATGAAGAAACTAAATAAAAAAAGTTCAATTCGATTAACATAGGGTTTGAGAAAATAATGATTGATTATAAGATTGAGTAAATTCATTCATATACTGCCTTTGATTTATATTTGTCTCATATAGAATAAAAAGATGTAATGATCTTACGTTATATTATCTATTATACTCATTAATGGGACATATAAAAAATGTGAATTGGCATGCCTTTTGTAATGATAATTTTACCCTTTATATTTCTTCTTTATTACTTTTTCCACAGCTCATTTTTTTAAATATATATATAACAATTAAAATTAAAATTTCAACTATTAAAAATCTTAAATTAAAAATAATTCTTAAATTATAAATAACATATATGTGGATACTACATCACATATGCATTGAGTGTGCTTAAGTTAAAATGTTAGTGTCAATTACGTCGATGCAATTGAGTGAAAGCATATAAACTACAAATATGTCGGTGGCATAGCTTTTGGGTAAAGCACGTAAAACAAGGTCTTTAGGTCCCGAACTTTTAAGGGCCCCCAGTTTAGTAATATTACTATATATATATTATATATATAAAAAATTTATTTAATTAGTTAAAAAGGCACAATATCTTGAGGTCCTCAATTTAGTAATGTTATTATATAAATAAAATTTAATTAGTTAAAACAAGGCCCTCAATTTAGTAATGCTATTATAGAATCAAATTTAGTTAGTTTAAAAAGGTCCAATATATTGAGTCCTTCAATTTAATAATGCTATTATATAAATAAAATTTACTTATGTAATTAAAAGGCTCAATATCTTGAGAACCTTAATTTAGTAATATTATTATATAAATAATATTAGTTATTTAAAAAGACAAAATATCTTGAAGCCCTCAACTTAATAATGCTATTATAGAAATAAAATTTAGTTAGTTAAAAAAGCATAATATCTTGAGGCCCTCAATTTAGTAATTTTATTATATAAATAAAATTAGTTAGTTAAAAGGGCCCAAAATAACAAAATCATAAACTTAACCTAAACTGATAGCTAGACTCCATTGATATAGAGGATTATGTTGACTTTCCGTGACTGTTGCTTTCGCGGAAAGAAGTTTTTCTAAATTAAAAATTATAAAAACTACTTAAGTTCCGCTATTTTATCAATAGAAAATGAATTTGTTGAAAATATTAATTACGGAAACTTTGTAAAAGAATTTCCGTCATAAAAGCTAGAAGAGTAAATTTCATGTTTAAACTTGTTTTTGTTTTTTGTTTTGAAAATTTCCACTAGAAGAATTTTTTTAACGTGTCTTTTATAATGTTTAAGTATTATAGTTGTCGCTAAGTCAGGATATAGGAAGAGGATTCTGCTAGGTTGGCACACAAAAAAGGTCCCGTTTTAGTGTTCGCTTTAGGTCCCATATTAGGAAGATTTGCGATCCGCCCAGTGAGAGAAGGGTCTCATTATATAAACGTTTAGTCTTTTTCGATTTTGCTAATTTATCTTTGAACATTCATATACACAAATAAAACATATTGTACCGACCAACATAAGTAGTCAGACGCAAAGTTTTTTGGCAGTGCTACGATATGCGTGTTAAAGCTATAAATGAGTCGATCTCGTCAATTTATGGGCTCAAGCAAATATATTTGAGCGCGAGCTCGTCGAGCTTTTTTTTTTTTTTAATTCCAAGTTCGAGCTCATCTTGTCAATATAAGTATCTAGTTAAATACGGATTATGCTTCTCAAATCATTTTCGACTTTGACGAACGATGACTTCTTGATTCCAAATAATTTATAGAAATGCATCACAATTTGAAGGTTCTGTCGAAAAGTTATCGTTTAATTTCCGACTAAGATAGTCGGAATGGGAATGGTCGACCTTTTTAGTCGGGAAATCTACTGACTAATTGCGGGAAAATTATAAAAGTGGGTCATTAAGTTACTAGTTTTCGTTTTTTGGGTCATTATGTTTGATAATTAAAAAATGTCACTAACTTTGTACGTCTTAACAAATTGAGTCACCGGTCAATTTTTCGGCTAAAGTCGCCGGAAATGTGACGTGGCGGATGACGTGGGGGATGATATGTCATCGGCTACGTCGGAGTTCCGGCAACTTTGACAAGAAAATTGACCGGTGACTCAATTTGTTAAGTCATACAAAGTTAGTGAGCTATTTTTGCAATTATCAAATATAATGATCAAAAACGAAAACGGGTATATTTAATGACCAAATTTTATAAATTTGCCGACGGTTGGATTTTTTGCTAGTTTCTGATAGTTTTTACATTATTTTGTAGCTTTTCAAATGTCCACTGAGAAACCTAAATTAGAATATGTGAAAAGCATATAAAAAGTAAGTAATTCGCTACAGTTTACAACTAAGAAGTGTAGGTGTCACACATCTTTCAACAGTAAAAATGATTATTGGAAAAGGAATTTTAAGGAGGGAAAAAGGTATAATCAATATATGATGGGGATATTAGAAGCATTTTCTTACAATTGACATCATGATGCTTGCCATATAAGTGGACTCAACTCATTACCCTCTAATTTCTATTATTGTTTCTTGTGGTCGGCTTGATTTCCAAATTCTTCAAATGCTCATATTTATTAACTAAGTTGATGGATTAATATTGGTTTAGTACCTTCCTAGCTTCTACTAGCAGAGGTATATTAATTAATTTGGACAGTAAAGATTACGAAAAATATTCCCAAAAATATAAGGAAAGAAAAGGTCTTTAACGCAACTAGTATTTTGCACACACTTAAAGCGTGTGTGTAATATATATTGTTTGTAATTTAAGAATTATTTTTAATTTAAGACTATTTGGTTGATGAAATTTTAGCTTTAATTAAATGTTTATTATTGAGAAAATTATAAAATTGAGTCACTAAGTATCTCACTTTTCATTTTTGTGTCACTATGTTTGATAATTACAAATATCACTAATTATGTATGTCTTAACAAAATTGGATCACCGGTAAAAATTCTGGCAAAAATTATCGGAAATTCGACGTGGCGTTGACATGCCAACAATGATGTGGGTGGGAAATAATTCATGTCATCGGTCACGTCAAATTTTCGGCGATTTCTTCCGGAAGTTTGACCAATGACTCAATTTTGTTAAGACATACAAAATTAATGACCTTTGCAATTATCAAAACTAGTGACTCAAAAACGAAAAGTGGTATACGTATTGACCTAATCTTATAATTTGCCCGTTTATTATTTAGGCTTAAATGTATTTTTGGTCCTGTATCTTTGAGGGGATGGCATTTTTAGTCCAGTTAAGTTAATGGTGATAATTTTAGTCCCGTAAGTATCAAAATTGAAGTAATTTTAGTCATGTTAAGTTATGTGTGGCAATTTTAGTCCCTGTAATATACAAATTGAAGCAATTTTAGTCATGTTAAGCTAATGGTGACAATTTTAGTCCCAAAGTAATTTTAGGACAATTAACCCAGAAACTTAATTTCAGTTCGAAATTTGTCGGTGGAAATGCGATTTGGACTGAATTTATTTTCTCTTTCCTCCAATTAAGCGCCACATCGTAAGTACAAAAATAAGTAATAAAAACGAATTAAAAAATAATACTTAAATAATAAAAATAATTAAGTAATAGTCCAAATCGACATCTTCGGCGTCAAATTCCAGACTGTACTTAAGTTTCTGGGTTAATTGTCCTAAAATTTGTTTAGTTTTTACACTTACGGAACTAAAATTGATACCGGGACTAAAATTGCTTCAATTTTGATACTTACGGGACTAAAATTGCACCTTAACTAACGGGACTAAAAACATCACCATTGAATTATTTTTATTATTTAATTATTATTTTAATCCGTTTTTATTATTTATTTTCGTACATATGATGTGACGCTTAATTGGAGGAAATAGAAAATAAATTTGGTCCAAGTCGGTATTTCCACCATCAAATTTCGAACAGAAAATAAGTTTCTGGGTTAATTGTCCTAAAATTGCTTTAATTTTGATACTTACGGGACTAAAATTATCACCTTTGACTTAACATGACTAAAATTGCTTCAATTTTGATACTAACGTGACTAAAATTGCCACCATTAACTTAACGGGACTAAAAATGTCATCCCCTCAAACATACATTACAAAAAAATGTATTTAACTAGTTAAAAGAAACACTTCGAAATGGAATATTGGGGGCAAAACGGGAAATATACATTACGCGGCGCAAAGGCACCATGCGCACTAGGCGTAGGTTTCGAATAGGAACTGAACTTTCGATGCTAAAGCTGCTCGATTGACCCTTGTCCTCCCTGTATAAAAAGGCAAGTCTTCTGTGTTTGCAGAAATTGACACATTTCGTTACCAAGAATCGATAGCATAACGGAAGAATGTCATCTGACGAGGTCGTGTTTATGTTTCTATGTCGAGCGCCGAAGGTACTCCTCTGAAACAGCCTACTGCTAAAATCGTATTGTAGCGAAAATTTATTTTTATTTTTTTAGATTCGAAGCTGCGTGCGCTTTCATTAGTTGAAACGTCGGAGTCTGTCGCCTATAGTCGTTATGGATTGTTCGGTGTCGTTTGATATACGGTGAGGAGCTCCTTGTAGCTAGGTTTCTAGGAGAAAGGGTTGTTTGCTGTAGTTTGAATCTGCTGGTTGTGTTTTTTGTGATTATTCTGAGTTCAAAACAACTGGTGGCTATGGCAAGTTGCGGGAAAAGAGGCAAGAATCTTGCAGCTTGATCGGTCCATTAGGGGTTAAGTACTGTGTACAAGGTGTTTGAGGAGATGGGGAGAGATGAAATGTTATTACCAACAGTTGGGCCTCCAATAAAGAGGCGGTTGAGGAGGAAACAAGCTGGTAGAGGATCATACAGAGGGAGCTAGGATCTACTGTTTTACTTCACACAAAGGGGGTGGTCAATTTTAGGGATTTTATTCGGGGTTTATATAGATTGGATTAGGGGTTTTTTTGGGCTAGATGTTTTATATATGAAATACGGAATGATGGGAAGCAAGTTGCAGCAAGTGCTAAGGAGTCTCTGCTTCAATGCTGATTGGGACTATGCGGTTTTTTGGAAGCTCAAGCATCAATCGAAGATGTAAGTTCCGCAAAATGTGACATTCTTTTTCTGTTTCATGGTCAGTTTTTTTCTATGTGGATCCCCGATTGTTTTATATTTTTGGAATATTACTTAGGATGTGAATGAAATTAAACAGGTTGATCACTTGGGAGGATGGCTATTACGAAAACAAAAAGTACCAAGAAATGAACAAATTCAATGAAAATGCAGACATCTCAAGCAATGGACATTACTCACATGATCCTTTGGGATTAGCTCTGGCGAAGATGTCATATCAAGTATTTTCTCTTGGGGAAGGGTATGAGACTTAATCATATAATCAAAGCATGTTTGGGAATAAATCTGTTTTAAAAAGCGTTCATTTTCTCTTCAGTAGAGTCATAAAGAAGAATAATAGTTTACAGATTAATGTCATGTTGAGAAAGATTGTGTGTCTGTGGTGTGTATGATGTTTTTTTTTTTTACTGAATTGACATACTGTTTTGGGTTTATCAGGATAATTGGAGAAGTGGCACTTTCAGGGAAGCATTCGTGGATTCTCTCTGATAATTACATTGCTAATTCTTCCTCAACAGCCGAGGTTAGTAATATTATATAATTAATGGGCAGTGATGCCCTCACCAGACAGATTTTCAGTTTGATAATTGTGAAGTTATTTAACGTTAATTTTAGTTTGAATATTTATTGCAGCATAGTGATGGGTGGGGCAGCCAGTTTGCTGCGGGGATTAAGGTGACAACATTATTATCTTTCTTGCTGATTATTTTCTTGATGACGGAGGCAAAGTTAAATATCACATCACCTATTCGAAAGTTTAAGGCGAAGTCAGTTAGTTACTCATAAATAATCAATGGCTTCTTAGCGTATTTGATAGATCTAGAATCTTTGCACTGTGTTGTATCTGCTTTTCGTTCAATATTTGTAATCAAGATTGTCCTGTCATTAACAAGGAATTCCATGGCGAAGTATACAGAGTTGATAAACATCCATTGAGTATTTATGATTTTATAATAAAACTATTAGTTTTATTACTTGAACATGGAAGCTCTTTGGATTTTTCTTAGAAAATGCAGTTTCTTGTCCTGCAGACTGTTGTAGTTGTGGCTGATCTTCCACACGGAGTTGTGCAACTAGGCTCTTTGCAAAAAGTATGTTGACTTATCATGCAACGTTTTAATTGGTTCATTTCTCTGAGTCATATCGTTTCCTTTTTCATGGTAGGCATTGAAAGTCTGATAATTTCACGACTCTGACCGATCCACACATATGGTGGCTGATTCATGAATAAGTGGCCTAATATTATTATTGTGAATCTTACAGGTTCTTATTTTTGAGAAATCTTTGAAAAATAATTCATGCGACAGTGTTAATTCTATTTACAGATTTACAAATCCCTCTTTACATCTCATATTTCGCTTTCACTTATTTAGTCCCCTTCTATGTAGAAATAAAAGGAGTAAGAAAGATAATCGACTTTGACATTTGCGTTGTTTAAAAATCACAAGGAAATATGAAATGCTATCAGTAATTTTTTTTGTGCGTTACAGTCGATGATGACATAATTCCCAGCGTTTATCTTCAAAAGCACTTAAATGTGCGAAAAGCTGTAGTTTTTCTGTAATTTTGGCTAATGGAAGTTCTTTAATCTTTATCATTGGATGCATCAGATTTGCAAAGACATGAAGACGTTTGATCATATCAGAAATGTTATCTCCGAAATGCACCCTTCACCAACTGGTTCCTTGTCCAGTTTACTACATAATAACTTGGAGGACATTTGCTTTGTATGTTCTCTCTCTATTTCTCTGTGTCTCTGTCCTCTCTCTATCACGCATTATGATTAAGTTTGGAGTCACATTTCATTTTGAATATCAATTTAATGTAATGTATTTTTGCCACCAGCCATATATGTGCACAAGAAATGTTTCAGCAGTCTTCGATGAAGGTGAATCAAACGTTTCATGCTCCCAATTCGTTTCACCTGCGCTTGTTGGGGATTTCTCAGATAAAATGAAGACGAGGACGCACGAACAAATCGAATGCTCAGTTTCGGGTATCGAAACGTCAGTTCTCTCCGAAGGTGCTCTTACAAGCCGGCCCGGCAAATCAAAGATCGAATCTTTCGGAGATACAGATTTCGGAAACACCGTTAAACATTTCGAGTCAGAAAATGTTGGCAATTTAGGTAACGATCTCCAGGAGCTTCAATACATGCAGTTGGGTCACGATTTTGAGAAACTCGAATGGCCCATCAAATCAAATCATGTTGAATTAAGCACTTCTTCGCCATTCTCCTTTTGTCCCGGCTACGAACTGTACGAAGCTATAGGACATTCACTTCTCAAAAAGAATGGGAATTCCAGGGACAAAACGTTCTCTGACATGGCCATCGATATCTCCGAGGGCGTTGAACCCACGAGTAGCCTGCTAATGGAGGACAAAGATAGTCACCTTTTAGATGCAGTTGTGGCCAAAGCAAGTAGTAGTCATAAGGGGGACGAAAGCAGCAAATCTCTTCACGAAAATGCAAAATTTCACTCGAGCTCTGAGAATACACCTTGCGCGAGTTTCATCACCTCGGGGTTTTCTTTAGACCAAGAAACATCGGCTAGCCTAAATTCGGTGAAATGCGGTGGTTTCTCAGCAGCAGCAAGCTCTAGCAGAGGGAGCCCACGATCGATCAAGACGGGTAAAAAGAGGGCTAGGCCCGGTGAGAGCGGTAGGCCGAGGCCACGAGATAGGCAGTTGATTCAAGATCGATTGAAGGAGCTGCGTGGGCTCGTTCCCAACGGATCGAAGGTTTGATATTTATTTATTTATATATTTTATTTACGGGGAATTGCATGCTGAGATTCATTAGTGGTGACACAGTGCAGCATAGATTCGCTTCTCGAGAGGACAATCAAGCACATGGTGTTTCTGCAAGGAATTACCAAGCACGCGGATAAGTTGATTAAGTGCTCTGCTTCAAAGGTGATGCACCTTTCTGTTCTGAGATTTATTTACTATCAAATAACCAAAAAACAAGACAAGAACTACATATGCATGCATAGACAAATAACTAAAAAATAATTCGACTTTTTTTTTTAAATCAAGCTGGGCCCTTAGAATTTGAGATTTGTAACATCGCAGTTACTCAATAAAGAGACGAGTATGCAGAGATTTTCCTGCGGCAAACAAGGATCGAGCTGGGCCGTGGAAGTGGGAAATAACCAGAAAGCTTGTCCAATAATCGTGGAAAATATAAATATGAACGGGCAAATGTTGATTGAGGTAGCTGACCTTTAGCGTGTCAATGCTGGGGTCTTTTTTATTTTATTATATAATAATTTTATTAATTATTTACAAATAAATCAGCGGCAGACCAGATCAGACGGTTTTTAGCATGGGAACACTGTTTATATAATAGAATAGATAATTTTATTTTGTGTTACAGCTACTTAATGTCCTACATTTGATACAGATGTTGTGTGAGGAGCGCAACCAGTTTCTTGATGTAGCAGAAACCATCACAAGCTTGGGCTTATCTGTTCTCAAAGGCATGTCAGAGATCTGTGGAAACAAAACATGGATGTGCTTCTTAGTTGAGGTACTTTTAACAGTCGCTGATGATCATTTATAATAGTAAATTTCAATCTCACCATAGCATACACCTAAGTTAGAAGAGGCTCAATTATTTTTTTGATCATGAATTTTAGGGATGGTGGTTTTATAAGGATGCCTGAAATAAAGTTTGTAATTTTAGGATAATAAGTTTTAAAATTGAAGCAATTTCAGGACACCTGAATCAAATGTTGCAATTTGAGGACAATAAGTTTCAAAATTGAAGCAATTTGAGGCAATTAACGCCAGAATCTTGAAACTTATTATTATCAAATTGCTCCAATTTAGAACTTACTGTCCATTGCATCAATTCAAAACTAATTATCTTAAAAGTGCACCATTCAATTTAGGTGTGCTATCAAATGCTTCAATTTTGAAACCTATGTCCTAAAATTGCAACCATGTCCTTATAACGCCACCGCCCCTAGTATACAGTACGAGAAAAATAATTAAGCCTTAAATAAATAACTCAATTTCCTTGTTAAACATGAATGTGAAGACCAAACTCCATATCAACAAGGCGGGTTCGGGGCGGGGGTCTAATCCCCGCCCCCAGCCCCGCGTTTTCGGGGAATCCCCGTCCCCGTCCCTGCAGGGAATAGGAAAACGAGCACTCCCTTCCCCGTTTCGGGTCGGATCCCCACAGGGAACGGGAAATCCCCGCCCCACTGATGAGCGTAAATGAAAGGCTTAGATTAGAGGTTTGCTTATATTTATTATGTATGGGCATCACAGAACAATCGGAGCCTGCACCGAATGGACATCCTTTGGTCGCTAATGCAGCTCGTTCAACCTACAACCACTAGTCAATAGCTGTGGATTTTCACTTTTATTGTCGAACACCTTAACTATGTGTGAGTGTGATTCTTCTTCTTTTTTTTTCTTCTTACTTAAGTTATTATAGCTTTGTTGTTTGTTGTGAGAATATTCAACCCTTTGAGCATCTCTGTGGTCAGTTCTGGGAATTAGCTGATATACTGTTTGTAACAAGAAAATTCAAAGCTTTGGGCATCTTTTTCGTGAGACGTTTGAGAGTTGTCTGTCTTGTTTGTGGTAAGAATATTAAATCCTTTGAGCATATTTTTGGTCAAAGAGTGTGGCAGGTATTTTTTTTCTTTCTTTTTTGTTGGTTTCCTTAGAAAAATAGTCGTGTCAAATATCTTTTTGAAAAACAGCCTCTCACTGTGTGAAGACTATTATGTTTTAGGAACCGGCTATATCAGTGGTTGTAAAGTCGTCGAAGTAATAGGTCATTGATTTAGATCCTTATTATATCAGTTATTAATTTTTTGTTCGAATAATCTTTTTCTATTCTAGTAACAGAAGTAGGATCCTTGTAGCCAGCAGAGTCCTATTGCTATTTTTCTTCCCGTTGTGTAGTTGTCTGTATAATGTCATGATTTCAAATTCGAATTTCAACACATTTTTTTTTATTGTAGAGATCGCATGCTACGTGTGCAAGTGTAATAATCACAGGACCCCCCAATTTGTATAGCAGGGAACCTGTGCAATATTTTTTAGTAGGGGACCCGATGTTGTTTAGCAAGGGACCTGTACTATATAAAGGTCCCCGAGTAAGGGAACCATACTATACAATACAGACTTCTCTGTCTTGGAAAATAATGAAAGTACTCTTAAAATTGGTGTCTATCGACTTAAAAATGTGGTCAACAAAGCTAGTTTTTAAAATGACTAGTACAATCGGTTTTTCCAAAAGAAGCCGTTTCTTTTCAATATCAACATTTAGTAAACATTAAGCACATAGGGTCGCATTCAAATCTCTTTTTTTCTTCGTTCCGAGGTAACATACCGAATTTAGACACTAATCTAGGTGGAGATGTGGTCCACGTAAGGTGGGCGGATCTAATAAACATGGTACACATAAAGTCAGCAACGGCCATAAAACATTCATAGAAACGAACGAAGCACAAAACATCCGTAGTACGATTATTATTACAAGCACCGACGCCACCTAACCAAAATAGATAGATCATAGAGAGAAGATAGCAAAGACTTCTCATTGGATCCTAAAATGAGGCAGAGCCGATGAGTTACCAAGTTGTCCCATTTTCTTCTTGTAGTACTCAGTGTATTCAAGAAACATAAACTCCCTATACAAAGCTGGATTTTCATCCGATAAAATCTCCTTTATAGGCTCGAAGGGCTTCGATATCGCCTTGAGGCTCGGAGTGAAGAAGCACGCGACGGAGACTCTCGGCCCGATCCCTTGTGCGAGGACTCTGTGCTCCACGCTTACGAACTTATCGTTGCTTATAATCTGTCAAAGAACATTTGATTAATGCCGTAAAAGTCGAGTCTTTTATACATAGCATCTATATATGTTATTATATAAACGACTGGGTTTTTGACATGTGTACCACTCACCACCAGCCAACCCATGTAGGCATACCAATTAATCATTTACATCAGTTGAAAATTACACGTGCCAAAAATCTAAGTCAGTTCAGTATTACTCAACTGGGTAACTAACCTTCAATTAATTTTTATTGGCACGTATAATTACAATTTTATCCATCAAGTTTTGATTTACTCTGACATAGCTTTCCAAATCAATTTTTCCTAGTACATACTTAGAAACAATGCTCAACTAAAATTGAATTATACTTCCGTACATTCAACATTGTAACTTAAAAATAACTCTCAAAATATAAAATACATATAACATATATTTATATATTAGAGACTTACCTGCATGAGATCGCCAATATTGGCGACTAGGGCCCCGCGAACCGGCGGCACGTCGACCCATTGACCGTCGTGGAGGATCTGAAGACCGCCGATGCTGTCTTGCATCAGCAATGTTAGAAAAGTTGTGTCCGAATGCTTCGGTGTGCCCAAAGTCTTCTCCGGCTCGGGACAGACCGGATAGTACAGACAAGCCAATGCTTCGCTCTTCATGCATTCGATGTTCGATAGGTAATCCTTTTTTAGCCCAAGAGCTTCCGATAATAGCTCGGCCATTGTTTCCCTCAGTTCAATCATGCACTTCACGTATTCTTGCACTTCTTTCCTAAAATCAATAGCATCTACGCGATAATTACATATATAATTTAAAAGTTCCTAGTAAATCCGTTGGAAGAAATAAAATATATAAAATTAAAACATAATGCATTCCAGCAAGATTAAACTTTTGCGTGAAATAGTAAATTTAGGATGATATCAGAGCTCATACGGCCAAGAGACCATGTTACGACAATATTCGTCAATATAATATTTTCTCTCCAAGCTCTTAGGTGAACTGATTATTTAAAAATATTCGTCAATATATATATATATATATGTGTGTGTGTGTGTGTGTGTTACCGGCATGCTAGAGGTATCTCCTCGGGATCGAGCTGATCGTCGTGGTAAACGCATGTCAACAGGTCCCTCCACGACGCCGACTCGCCTTGGCGGAGAGACGAAGTGATGCTGTTGAACTTCACTCTCTTGCGGTTATCGGACGAATAGAAACCCTTCTTCTCATCGGCGGGCAACTCGTGGAACCTCTTAACCGCCTCCTTCATGGAATCCATTACCTCTAACGGAATCCCGTGGTTTACTACGTTGAAAAAACCCCAAACCCGAGCGGCTCTGCGGATTCCCTCGACTACGGTTTTCCTCTTCTCGGGATCGGTGTCGAAACCTCGAAGATCTATCGTGGGAAGTTCGAGGGTTTCGTTCATCTTTCGGGGATGGCTGTGTAGGGTTTCTTCGGGATGGACGAAGATTCTCGGGATTTTTGCTATGCCGGAGTCGACTAGGCCTTTAACACCGGCTTTCGTCTCTTCGAATTGCTTTATTTCTTGAGCCCATTGTTCTTTTTCATTATCGGTGCTATGAGGAGCCACCATTTTTAATGTTTCCTATTAAGAGGTGAGAGGATTGTGTGTTTTATGTGATATTTAGGAAGAGTAGAGCATTTGAAACGTGGAGGACTACCGTTGCTATATATAGAGCTTCACACACACACACACACACACATATATATATTATAAGCGGATTAGTGATTTATAATATTATAATTTTATCAAAGTTGTAAGCATGTTTGGAAAGTCCTAAAGTGGTTTTGAGACTGCAGATGGTTTTTAAAGCTTTTCGTAGGATTACCCAATAGATGAAAAAGTGATTGTAGTAATCTCAATGGTCATTATTTACAATGAGTAAAATTGGTATTATTTTATTCTGATATATTGGATTTAAAATATAAGAATAACACATATATATTTATGATTATTTTAATAAGTAATTTATGAATGTGATCTAATAAAGTAGATTAAATTTAAGAAATAGATACTTCGTGACCATTAGCCACAACTTATGGGTTGAACAAAGCAGATAAAAAAAAAAGATAATGGCTAATGAACACGAAACTTGGCTATAAAGTACTTTATTAATTAACACATAAAAAACGCTTATAGTCCGTTTGGATACTCGAATTTCGATTTGAATTACGGTTTTCCTTCAAATCATTCGTTTAGGAACCTCACGGATTTGGATTTGGATTTTGAATTTCATCGAATTCCGAGGTTAATTCAAACGTTCATTATATCTCGGATTTGAAATTCGGTGATAAGTGGTCCGTTTTTGAAATCCAAAATAGCATGATAAGTTTTTCGTAAATAATAATAATAATAATGATAAATAATAATAATAATAATAATAATAATAATAATAATAATAATAATAATAATAATTAGGGGTGAACGATGAGCCGAGTCGGCTCGCAAGCTCGATGAGCTTGCTCGACAAAAGCCCTGCTTGAGCTCGACGAGCTCGATGAGTCGGCGCGACAAAAACTAGGCTCGAGCTCGATGAGTCGGCTCGAGCTCGATGAGCCTGTTCGACAAAAGCTCGACTCGAGCTCACCCGTAGAACTCGAAAGCTCGCGAGCCGGCTCGCAAGCTTGTTTTATTTTATTATTTTTATATTATTTTTCTACTTTTTATTTTTTTTTAATAACAAGCTCGACGATCTCGAGCTTCATTTTGAAATTCGGATTTCGAAATCGTAACGTTTGTCAAAACAATGAATTTGAATTTGAAATTATACTTTTACAATTCATAATTTAAAATTATGCAAATTCGATTCAAATTCACTCTCAAATATTTTAAAACATTTTTCCCATTCGTCTGAAGAAATTTCATCGAGCAAAACGACAGAAAACAAGCTTCGAAAAGCGTTCACGAGGGTATAGTTTAAATTAGCTGAGAGCCACAAATCTTGATTTTAAGTCTGCGAGTTCAACGTTTGTGGTAATTATGGGATTGAAAAAATTTTCATAGTGGAAGATAATCAACTTTATTTTATCATAAATCTAGAAGCCCAAAAGTGTATAGTTACATACTTATTCCTAATTCGCGCCTAACTTTCTCGATTAATTGATATTTTTTCCAAAACCGTGGTCGTACATTCCTTACAGTCAATTTTCGTAGGTTTTACAATATTGGCAAGTGTATCGGAGAATTCAACAAGAACCGGTCACGTGGACGAGAAACTCGAAAATGGAACATCACGAGTTCGAATCCACTTGATCGTCTTATTAGCATTGTTTATGTCAATTCGAGTAGATTTTTGCTAGCAAACAATAAATTTTTCCGATTAGTCACTATAATACAAAGAAGGTTATTTTGGAAGCAAGTGCCAGACTGCACCAACGTAAGGTATGAAAACAACTGCGGTATAAGTTTGTTGATGCACGTAACAGAGTGGAATAATCTACTAGAAGACGGCGATTGTCCTGTAAATGATAGTAAAGTCCATGGTCTATTTAGCCCGTGCTAAATCGGAGCGTGAAGACTGCATCAGTGTGGTGTGAAGATAACTAAAAAATCGAATGAGAGCTTTTTGTCTATTTTTTTAGAAAAACAAAAAATGAAATAAAAATGCTTAGAATTTAATAATGGGCCCCGTTTATTTAAAGTCCAATAAGGGTCCTTTGAAGTAGGCCGACTCAAGCAGGAAAAGGCGTTAGGAAGTGGAAATAACATAACACCTGGAAAACGAGTCGGGGCTATGGCGTCAGTTGATCGAACGTTTCGATGCTGCAAATGAATTGGTGCTTCCAGCGAAAGACACCGGTTGAAATCACATGTCCCACAATTAATGTCCTACTATATGTCTCACTCATCTTGACCATCCAATTTCAGATCGTGAGGTTCATAAATTTTCTTTTTATTTTTTAATTCTTTTCTAGTTTTTTATTACATTTTTCACCAAATAATAAAATCGTTTTTATTTCATGTGATTTATATGATAAAACAAACAAACATATCGAAGACACGGACTGGAACAAAGAGGTAAACTCTGTTCTCTCCGGGATTATCACGGTAATATATTCAACCAAGGCCTGCGATCAAGCCCGCAAGGAAGTAATACTCGTGGAAGGCCCCCGAGCCCCGACTGGATGCGCCACCCGTGGTTATTCCCGAGGAAGACCGAAAGACATGTCCTTCAGTGATGACCTCGGGGTTTCCGGGGCGGGTTGAATCTGCTATTGGACATGATAGGTCAAAGGAAATGAGCCGAAAATTTCGATTAATCGAAATTTGGTTTTAAATTTTCGAAACTAATACCAAACCAAATTTTTTGGTTCCATTTCGGGGTTTACAGAACTTTTTTTCGTTCAGTACGGTTAATCCGAGAAAAAAAAAAGCAAGTAATTTTTGACTTGACGAAAAAATTGGGTTACAAAAAAAATAAAAAAAGAAACCGAATCCCAAACCTCGGTACAAACCGAAATTCCGGATTCGATTCTGGTTCGGTTGGTTAACCGAAAATTGAACCCCCAAAGTCATTAACTTGGCGATTAATTGTGAATTGGCTTGGGATAACACCTTACCTCTTAGGTATTTACCCAAAGATACGAAACCAAACCGAAAGAAATTGACTTGAGCATCAAAGGGACGTCGGCGCCCACCTTTCTAACGCGTTCGTTCGTGCAGATTGCAGAGGTGAGAGGAGGATTATATCGAGAGGAGGACGGAAACGATCGGTCAGAGTTCATTCGGGCATTTTTTTTATTGAACGCAACAAACACATTCTCCAAATCAATTTTCCGAGGCGGTGAGTTTACCGACGATATTATTCATGACCGAGATTCGATACGGGCATGTCATGTCCAATACCAACCTCGAAACATATATGTTCGTAAAAACGAGAACCAAAGCACACGAGTTTAGTTGCATGAGAGCATTAAGAATGATAATGCCTCAACATGTTCATTCGTTTCCCAACTACACGGTTCTGATTACACACTTCCGGGATCAACCTGAACCAACGGTTCCGGTTCAAACCGCCTTGAACCGCTGTTTCAGGTAAAAAAATATGGTCACGGGTTACAATTTGAATCGAACCACGGTCAACAGTTAACTACAACTCGAACCCCGATTTGTTCAAACAGTTCCCTCATCTAACAATATGATTGTGGTTGATGAACAAATAACACCATCTGTATACGTCAAACTCAAATTGAAGAGTCAAAAGGAAGCAACAACCTCAAATCTAGCGATTGAATAGCCGATTCGATCTTTTTGTAATGAAAAGCTCGTAGATCGAAAAGCTAAGCACTAACCACAGAGACCAGAGCATCGCTGCCGTTGTTATCCCAAGCCAATTCATCCTCGTCGAGATACAAATCCTCTGTAACCCTAAACGTCGCGTGCAGTACAACCGCCGCGCCGCCGATCAGAACGGACACGAGGACGTTCAGCCACGCCCCCGTCAGCGCCACGCACGCGACGGTCAAAATCCCCAACCCTAGCAGCAGCAGCCTATCGTCCACGAAGCGGCCGAACACGTGGATCGGCTCATCGCGCGAGAAGTAGAGGAAATACCAGAGCACGAAGGCGACAAGGAACACGATCAGCGACGTCGGGTGGTAGATTAAGCTGAGGAAGACGACGAGGAGGACTATGTAGGCGTAGTTGACGCGGAAGTGATTGAGGTTGCGCCGGAGGCGGGCGGCGAAGTCCGCTGCCGTGCGCGGCACGGCGTAGGAGGAAGGGTGGGAGATCAGCTCGCGCCACGGGCGACACGCGGCGAAGTGTGATTGGGTGCGGGACTTCAATCGAGTGAAGATTCCGGAATTCTCTTGAGGTAGGCTGCTGTATCCCGACATTTTGGTATTCCTCGAGAGGGAAATGGGGAGAAGCGAAAGAAAGCCGAGTTGAGGGCAAAATAGGAAAAGTGCAACTAGAATTAATTAGGGAGGATAATAAATGATGGCTCTCAAATAGAATGTTTGAATAAATTATGATGTTTAAAACCGTGACGTTATAAATTCTTCTAAGACTAATTTATTGTGTCTATCTATATCCAGTGATACGTGGTTGAGTTTGACCCATTTGTCAATTCCATTAACCAGCATTTATATTTATTATTATTATTATTATTATTATTGTTATTATTATATTATTATTATTATTGTTATCATTATATTATTATTATTATTACCTATCATATAAAAATTCATACACTTAAATAACCTACCATAAAAATTTCATGTTAAGATACATTGAAACATCCTATACACGAGCTGAAAGTTTGGGCTTTGGCCCATGAGCAAGCCCGACCCGCTCGAAAAAATTGGGTTTGCATCGTAGTTTTTGCAGCCCGAAATATCAGCGGCCCGTGGACCAGAAAGTCCGGTGTGCTGCGGACCAATTAGGCCCGATCTTTATTTTTATATTCTTCTTATTTTTATGTATAATATTTTATAAAATTCAATTTTTGTAAAGGAAAAAATATCTTTTACATGTCTACGGATATAATTTTTTTTTGAAAATTATGTATTTATAATATTTTGTATAACATTAGGTGAGAATATAATTTATAATGAATATTAAAACATTTTTTAAAAATATAAATCTATAAATTTAAATAATTTGGGCCTTGTGGGCTAGGGCTGGACTGGCCCGGCCCAAAGAATATGGGCTAGCGCCTGGAATTTTCCGACACGTAAGAATTAGGCCCGGCCCGTAAGAATTAGGTCCGGCCCGACTCGGCCGGTATTTTCTCGGGCGGCACACTATTTTCGGGCCATGCGGGTCGGCCACGTCCAGCTTCTTTGCAAAGGATGGCACACGCTCCTACACCACGTCTGTAAAGACGATTTAAATTATCAATTCATCGTTACATTTGATGATTAATTGTGAAAGACAACTGTTGACTCGTCTCAGAGATCAATAAATCGTGTAATAGAAAATTAAATAGAAAAAGTATAAACATCCTGACGAAATCATCAACTTTTACATTCACAATCTTTCTCACATATGTGCCCAATACATTTATTATGTTTTGACGAGTAACGTTTCCATTACCATCAAAATGGCGGCTCACTGGAACCGAAGACATCTTATGCTTGAATTATGTAGTGGAGCCCTATGATTACACTAAACAACATTCACATTCTCCCTATATCGAAAACAATTAGCATCTATAGTTTATTCGCGTAATAGTGCAACTCTTCTTGCAAATGATTGAGCTATTCTAGGCATGCCAAAAGAATAATAAAAAAATAAAATAAAAGTCGTTTTAAGAGCTTCTCGATGCTCATGGGCCATTTTAGTCTTTATTTCGATAATCTTTGATCGAAACAAATGAATGACACTGAAAATAACTATGGATCAAGTGGATAAATGTGGTCTACTTGTGGACCTCGTTATGATGGTATGAAATGGATTCCCTCGAAAACCGCAATGTATTATGTTATATCAAAATTCGAATGGCTGAAGGGAGAACTACCTAACTTTTCCAATTGTTATGCAGTATGGAATAAATACAATCAACCGAAACACTTTTTTATGGCTGATATTGCCACAAAGAGTGCTTACAATGGATAGGCTTTTGCTAAAATGGGGTATTAGTGTTGCCAATAAAGTATCTAGGCTGTGTGGTATAATGAAGAAACCTTGGATCACATTTATATTCAGTGTTCATTTATTCAACAATTAATGCGGATGATTTTTAACCGGGTTGATCTTCGGGGGTGGGTGCTTAAGGAATTTAACGAATGGTGCGATTTAGTAAAAGAGTGTAGGATGTAAGAGGAGTGTGAGATACAAAATAGCATAGCCAACATTGCTACTATTGTTTATTACACGTGGCATGAAAGAAATTGTAGGTTGCATGATTGTGGTGAAATTTGGTGGTCGTGACTGCTCAAGCAATTTACAGAGAAGTGACATGGAGGATCAAATCTTGTTGCAAGAATGTCTTCGAAAGATAAGGAGATATACAATTGGTGTTTGCTATGTTTTACTTGCTTAACTGTCTTTGTTCTTGTGAAGTGTATTGTTTTTTAGTTGAATAGAGCACTTATAACGTGACATGTTAGTAGGATCTAAAGCTTGGAAGTGGTAATGAAGTTTTCATTCTCCCAAAAACAAGAGAAAAAAAATAAATCAATATGATAATTAGAAAATAATTCGTAACCCTTCCAGAAATTTGACAATGATGTCATTACTTCATGAACCGAATAAGACAATCACCAATCAAAATAAATGTATGATCAAACATAAAGTACCAACCTACGAAGCATATAGTATCATTATCACGCATTTACGTTACTAAATTTTGCAAGGTAAAACTACAAAAAAAAAAAAAAAAAATCACATAGCGTACAAAAAATACACACATAAGGTACAAAAAATACAACCTTAATTGGAACCTAAAAAAACAAAATAGAAAAGCATGTAGTAGTTCAAAAAAGTCATGTAGCTATCTTAAAAATCGATTGTTTTGCATTTTCTTACTCTACGAGCCGTGGATGCTTTGATAACATCATTGATCACTATTTACAAATGCTTATTCACAAAATAGGGAGAATAATATAATTAAAGTGTTTTATATGGACAAATTGATTCAAAATCGTTTTGAGGACTAATTCAATTCTCCCACCAAAAGCGGGGAATAGAATAAACCTCTTATCACTTAATCCCATGCTAATTTTATGTCTTAATTTACGTGCTTCAGTTTGTTTGCCTTGCCAGAGGTATTCACACGCCGCCGCCGTAGTCCTATTCTATAACTAAGTTTAATTTAGAGTGAATCTATACTTCGTTATCGACTAATTTAAGTATAAAGTGAATCTAAACTGCACTATCAACTATGAGACCATCTCAGCTTCAAACAGACTAATCCCCGGTTTATTTTCAAGTCTAAACTGATTACGATGGTCAAGGAGTTTGAGAAAATTAATACCCGTGACCTTGTTCTGACGTCATAACTCGATCGTTTTACCTATCCATTGAAGTCCATACATTCTCCATTTGATATAAGGATTTTCGTGAAGAGAAAAAAAGACTTTGTGCGAAGGAACCACCAACCTAAGCATAAAGTATCATTTTGATTTAATTATGTATTTTATATATATATATATATATATATATTTCTAGAATAAATAGATGAACATTGATGCTTTATTTTTCCTTGTTCTTTCTGTACACGGTTGCCGTTATATAATATATAACGAAAAATTATTACATAGAGAGTGAAGATCTACGCGTCCAAAGCATGCTTTGACGGGAAGGCTATGAAAAAATATATATTTTGGCCTGCAAGAGAGAGATACCCGACGATGGTAAATCACAAGTGTGTATGTGTGTGTGCATGTGATGAGTGATCTAAGCAATTGAGGGTAATACAAAAGGAATTGATATGAAAAAAACGACAAATACAAAGTACAATTACGGTGACCTCCCTTTTGCTTTTTGCATCCCCCATGAACGAGCCTGAAATTACTACTAATTTCTCCAACCATCACCAATATCTTGCGAAGTCTGAGTCAATCAGTCAACGACAGTTTTCTCCCGTCAAAGTTAACGATCTAATATAAATTATTACCTAAATGACCATTAATTACGGAGGTTAACTAAAATAATATGTTTTTAAGCATCGGAGATATGTCCGTGCTCAATAAAATAATCCTTATTGTGGGCACTCGGCACTTTAATGTTTCATTGATATTTTGTAGGGTAAGTCTATTAGCACCCCCATTTTTTCTATTTACATCCCCTAGTTAATGAATTAGATCATTAAACACTTAAAATGACCAAAAAATGATATATAATTAATTTTCTATGTTAAATATGGTAAATTATTAATTGCTAACCATGTTAAATATTTCCTACAACATTCTCTCCCGTATTTATTATGTATAAATAAATAACTTTTCACATTATGACTAAAATTATCATAATTATTTAATTTTTTTCATATTATTTATTTTAGAATATCCATAATATAGAAATATTATATATTTATATGTAATTGTATTTGATTAAAATAAGTTATATTATAATATATGAATATTTTTATTAAGCTATGTTAAATATTAATAAGGAATATCATATTATATTATTTAGTATATGAATGTTTTATTATTTATATTATATGAATATTATTTCATTAAAATATTAATACTTAAGTTACGTATAGATGTATTATCAATCTGTAACTATATAAATGGAATTAAGATATGAAGAAAAAAATTAATGCTAGATTCAATGAAAAAAATTTGTCGGTTGTACGTGTTATGAATCAAACAGTAAATCTTAATATAGATAAATAAAAAATTTAATATTTTTAAAGTCAATATAATAATACAACGAGATATATAATAAAAAAGCCATGCAATTAATGTTGTTGAATTATATGTAAAATAAATTAATAAAATAATTACTATTGAATTCATGTGATAAATTAATAAGTTTTACAAATTTAATGTATTTGAATCGAATCTGAATATCATTGTCGGTTATTGATACGACCCATATTTCTAACGAAATTAATATTCCTGGCCGGCGTGCTTTGGTGCCAAAAAGGCATAAAAACGGATAGTTAATGCAATTGAGTGGAATCAAAATCATGACCTCCTTTTGCAAATATCAGGAGACCCGTCCCCTTGCTCAATGCGTCGGGACTATGAACACTTTTCGTAAAGGGAAACAAAATCAGTATAAGAAACGAAGACGATCAAACAAGCTAATAACTAAAGCAAGCAATTCAAAGAAAGTATCAATTTTAATCTCTACAAAGTTGATAATTATACCAAGAAAATGACGTATGTGTTGTATGTATTTATCTAATTATGTAGCCGGCCTTCAAGTATTTGAACAAGTCCTTAAAGCAAAAGATTCAAAGTTCGGGTCTTTTTGCTTATAATATATTATTACATTAAACCCTTGTATTGTCTTTTTCCTCTCAGCCCTTCTTCTCTAATAAGCCTTTCAATCAATTCCCACTATAAGTATAAATAATCCTCAAGTCCCTATTTCCTAACACACACCCTCGTTTCCACGATATATCTTCCATTTGTCAAAAGATAAAGACCAAGTTCCTTTTGCTTGATTACAAATACATCATGGTAATCTATGATAAAAAAGAAACATCATCATCTAGTGAAGAAACACAAGATAATCGCATCCAAGAAAATGCCGATTCATCGGGCGTTGGCCGTTCGTACGAGTGTGTGTATTGCAAGAGGGGCTTCAACACCGCCCAAGCTTTGGGTGGTCATATGAACATCCACAGAAAAGATAGGGCTAAGAAAAACAAGCCATCTACTTCAAGCAAGCCTATAGGGGATATCGTTGCAAACCCTAATTTGTATCTCACGGGTAATTTTCCCGATTTGGGTTACCCCGATTACTCCTCGGCCTTGAATCGAGATTACCTGCAGCTGGGGTTGATGAGCAACGGTATGTATTTTCCGGGTTCATTAATTTGTAATCCGAGCGATGAATACTCATGTGGCGAAGTGCATCATGGTCACAATCAAAGGTATTGCACCAAAGATTATTTTGACAATGAATATTATCGACAACCCTCGAATCCTTCGACGGAAACATTTAATTGGATGAGGAATTTGAGCTCCGAGTACTCTCCTGGGGTTATGGAGGATTCGGAGATGAACAAACGGGTGGTTGACCATGATGAGGATTTGGATTTGGAGCTTCGACTTGGTTATGATTGATCTTATTGCAACATCTACTTGCAATAAAATATATTGACTTGTGTACATTCTTGAAAGATGCTATGTTCTTCTTTGAGGTAATATGTATATCAAGATCCTTCTATATATATAGGTGAAAGTCTGGGTGATTGTAGAGAGAGTTGCTATCTTGGGCTTGCTGTGGTTGCTGCTTAATTAAACTTTAAGCTAAGTTCTTTTGGGATTTATATCATTAGGGTTTCATCGTTTCTGCGTGCTAGGGTATCTTCTTGTGTGAATTATCGGAGGAAGACAGCGAAAAGTCATCTTCAGCAGCAAAGTTTTTGGAGGACTTCTTGATTTCCTGTTTGTATCTTTTCAGTTAAACGAAAAAAGAAACGATTTTTTCCGTTGTCATTCTAGTTGCCTGGTATGGTTTATTGATGAACTATATATGGTATATGTATATATATGAAGCTGTTAAAATTGAAACCTTATGAATTCATTAATTAAGATTGCAATATTGGATTTTACATCATCTACGATTAAATGGCCGCTGACACGTAGGATCTTCCCTCTCCGACAGCCCTTGCGGATCCAACGGCACCTTACCGAGGAACCCCAATCCGTACATCTTCGCACCACACCGCGCGGTGCCGCCCGATCACTTCGGTGGTTAAATCCACCACGTTCGAAGATCTCTCGCTCACCATCTCAACAGCCGGCACAGATCATTAATCACTGTTGTAAAATTCGACTAGGCAGATGGTTAATCGTTAATTTTTTTTGAAAAAATATATTAAATACGAAAATGAGGAGGGTTTGTACTTGTTAATGTTGACATTGACGATATGGAAACAGTATCTGAGTCAGCATCGTTTGACTCAAACTTGTTCCATCCTTGATTTTGTCTTTAAAATCTAAAAATCGTTTACCATATATTATGGCTTTATTTACGAGTGTGCAAGAGTTATTTTCGGAATGAATATGATCCAATAAAGTGGAGCTAAAAATGAGTTATTTTCGGAATGGATATGATCCAATAGAGTGGATGAGATATTCTCGGAATGCATATGGAGCTAAAACAAAGGAGTTATTTTCGGAGTAGATATGATCCCGAATGGAATTGCAGCTATATAAAGAGGAACTTCGATCTCGAAGTATCACGACGAACGACAGCGAAAGACCCATATATAGAGTGGCGAACGAGTAGAAAGAAAACGAGAGAGCTCTCTTCATATTTTCGTCAGACAGTTCTTTACCTAGTGTTTTACTTTTACATAGATCATAGGTTTTTAGAATCGATAGATTATTTACTAGGCTGTTTTTACTATCTTTCGATAGTTCGATCTTTTGTAATACATTCTTTATAGTGGAATTTTGCACTGAAGGCGTGTAGCAAGTTATTTAACTTGCTGCATATTTTAAACTGTCTCCATCGTCTTTACTGCTAAGTTTTAAACTTTCCGCTGTGCTAAAACTTTCTGATCCCTAGTGTTGGTTCAACATTAGGGTCAACATTTCTGATTTACTTTTAACTTAGCTATTTCCATATCAATTTATCGGGACCCCTATCTTTCAATTGGTATCAGAGCGATTGCTTGATACACTAAGTGTTTTTATCCTATTGATATGGATGCCTTGAGCTCAAACTATTTTGGCAAAGTCCCCGTCTTAGACGGATCAAACTATGCCTATTGGAAAATCCGAATGCGACAATGCATAAAGTCTATTGACTCGCGTGTTTGGGATTCGGTTCTCAATGGTTATATCCCTCCTAAAACACCTCCTGATGCAGATGAGGAAGTGTTTGATAAACTCATTACCGAATGGACTGCTCTTGAAAGAGCAGCAGCCGATTTTAACGAAAAAGCCTTACATGCCGTTTTTTCCTCCGTCGATATTTTTATGTTCAAAATCATTCAAAACTGTACCAATGCGAAACATGCTTGGGACATGTTGCAAAGGTATTGTGAGGGTGGATGCGAGCGGGAAAAACACTAAGTTGCGTCTTTTAAATAGCCAACTTGAAAACCTTCGTATGAGGGACGATGAAGACATCACTACTTATTTTGGAAAACTTTTGAATATTTCTAGCAAGTGTCATAGTCAAGGTGAACCTATTTCTAACAAAGTTTAAATACTAAGGCTATTAGGCACTATATGAGAAGTTCAATGTGAAGGTGGCGGCTGTAGAAGAAGCCCACAATCTAGCCACACTCGACTTCAATACCCTCATGAATATTATGAAGAACTATGAGACCAATCTCGAGGTTCAGAAAAATACGTCAAGGGGTAAGAGCCTTGCTCTAGTCTCGCAACCATCAGATGTTGAATCTGAATTTGATCCCGACGATGATGAGAATATGGCTATGATAGTTAGGAAGTTTAAAAGATTACTGAAAAATAAGAGAGAGTTGAAAGTTGGTCCAACATTCAAGAATGTTCTCAACGCTAAAGAGTCTTCATCCACGCCTAATCGCCCTATCAACAGAAGAAATTCTGCTGATAAAGCGAAAGTCGACAAACTTGACAGAGACTCTGTCCAATGTCATGCTTGCAAAGGTTGGGGTCATTATGCAAATGAATGTGCTAACATGCTTCGCAGGTTTGGAAAAGGATATTGGGCCAGCCCATCTGATATGAAGCAGACGCGCCAGTGAGAAATATGCATCAGGTCGCCCAACGGACTAAAATCTCAAATCCAACCTGCTCTGACAACGAAGATGAAGAACATCATACTGGGTTTAATGCAGTAACAGATGTTGATCCAACATTGGATTCAACATCTGAACACTATATTCTCTGTGATTATGATGAACCCAACAATTTTGACGAATATTTGCTGTTAGATGATACATATGATCTTTTAGAACTTGCCGAGGATGGTGAATCACGTGAAGAAACGTACAAACAACTGTACGTAGAGTGGACGAATCAGAGAAGTCAAATATCGAAACTGAAGGATTCCGTTCAAGTGCTGACTGGGGAAAATATTAACAACGAAAAGATAATCAATGGCTTGCTTGATGGGATGAGCAAGATGGAAGCTTTATTGACCAGGAAGGAGAAAGAAATTGACAAGATGCAAACACAAGTCAACAAGGCTTCAGATACGTTTTCAAAAATGAATAAAGACAAGTCAACACTTGACGAGGTACTCTCCTTCGGTAATACTTCTAAACATGGTTTAAGATTCAAATCACATCCTATTCTTGATAAAAAAATCTAAGCATTCTGCATCTAAGTCCAGGTCTAGAAGTTTTAAGTGTCATTTTTGTCTTAAACCTGGACACATCAAGCCTTACTGTTGGAGATAAAAGATGTGATTTCCAAAAGGCAAATGTGACTGAAAAGTCATCCAACATTCGCTCCAACATTGAAAAATCCGTGTTGAAGAGAATGTCTGGAGATATTTCAGACAACCTTAGTTCAAATTCTGTTAATAAGAATAGAGCTTTTTGGAGTCCATCAGTTCATAAGAAAGTTTGGGTAAGAAAGTTGCCAATTCAATATAATGTTGTTTACACGTCCTTAAAAGCTAATGTTTCAGGATCCTGGTACTTTGATAGTGGGTGTTCACGCCATATGACAGGTACCAAAGATTACTTGATAGACCATACTCCCTTAAGTAATGGTACGATTACTTTTGGAGGTGAAGCAAAAGGTAAAATTCTCGGACGAGGTAAACTTAATGTAGATGGTTTTTCTGCCCTAAGGAATGTCCTCCATGTTGATGGACTTATTGCTAATTTATTAGCATAAGTCAATTATGTGACGACGATCTTGAGGTAAGGTTTAATAGAGAATGCTGTGAAGTTTTTAAGGACAAGAATTTGTGTGTGAAGGCAGGTAAAAGATCGAGTGATAATTGCTATCAAGTTGGTGATAAGGATGAGCGAAAAGATGTATGTAAAGTCTCTAAAACCGAATATGATATTGTTCTATGGCACCATAAATTGGGTCATGTCAAATACAGAACCCTAGAATAATTGATTCGGCATGATGCAATTAGAGGAATTCTCAACCTTAAGGACTGTGAAAAGATTAATTGTGAGCAATGTATATGCGGTGGTCATAATGTTGATCAAAATGTTGGTCAATATTTTAGAAGCATGCCAGTCATAATGTTGATCAAAATGTTGGTCAATATTTTAGAACTGCCCATTGCTTTCAGCTACTTCACATGAATCTTATGGGTCCTATGGATGTAGATAGTATATGCGGTGGAAAATATGCGTATGTCCTAGTTGTTGACTTTTCTAGGTTTTCATGGATATTTTTTCTTACAGAGAAATCTGAAGCCTTTGATTTTTTCAAAACTTTTTGTGCTATGATAAAAAATAACTTTTGTGCTCCCATTTTTCGTATTAGGTCTGATCATGGTAGAGAGTTTAAAAATCAAATTTTAAAGATTTTTGTGATAAAAAGGGTATTATCCATGAGTTTTCGTCTCCTAAGACACCTCAACAAAATGGGGTAGTCGAAAGGAAGAATAAAATTCTTCAGGAAATGGCTCGTGTAATGCTCCAATCTAAGAGTCTTTCTAAAAGGTTATGGGCTGAAGCATTGAACACAGATTGTCATATCTCCAATAGAGTTTTCTTTTGTCAAGGGACAAAGAAAACCTCTTATGAGATTTTGAAGGGTACGAAACCTACGGTCAAGTATTTTCACGTGTTTGGATTTTTTGCTATATGTTGAATGATCATAAATATTTGACAAAATTTGATTCGAAAAGTGACAAATGCATTTTCTTGGGATATTCTACTAATAGTCGTGCTTATCGAGTTTACAATCTTAGATTGAAAACTATTCAGGAATCAGTTAACATTGTTTTTTATGATTCCACTGACCTTAGCAGAAATACTCCTCAAGTTGACATTACAGATGTTGTTCCTACGGTTGGTCCAGCAGAGGATCTGGAAGCTAACAATGTTGAGTCAACATTCAACTCAACATTACCTCCTGAACAGGATACTGATGATGATACCTTAAATGTTCGAAGAGATCCTCCTGCTAGGATTCAAAAATCTCACCTCTCTGATCATATCATTGGCAGACTGGATGAAGGACGGAAAACCAGGGATAAACCACGAAGAGATTACATATCTATGGTAAAAAATGTATGCATGACTCCGTATATAACGAGGTAAGGTTTAATTGTTTTGTTTCTAAAATTGAACCAAAAAATGTGATTGAAGCCCTCAAGGACAATTTTTGGATCAATGATATGCAAGAGGAGCTAGTTCAATTTGATAAAAATCAGGTTTGGACTTTGGTTCCACGACCAAGCGACGGTAACGTCGTTGGTACAAAGTGGATTTTCAAAACAAATCTGATGAGTATGGGAATTTTATTATGAATGAAGCTCGTTTAGTTGTCCAAGGCTATACTCAAGTTGAAGGAATAGACTTTGATGAAACCTTTGCCCCCGTAGCAAGGTTAGAGTCTGTAAGACTCCTCCTTGCTATTGAATGTTGGCTCAACATTACCCTACATCAGATGGATGTTAAGGGTGCGTTCTTAAATGGCTTTATTGATAAAGAAATTTATGTTGAGCAACCTAAATGTTTCGAAGATCCTTACCATACTGATCATGTGTTTAAATTGCAAAAAGCTCTTTATGGTTTAAAGCAAGTTCCTCCAGCTTGGTATGGTAGACTAACTTCGTTTCTCTTAGATTTTGGTTTTGTTAGAGGCGAAGCCGATATAACTCTTTTCGTAAAAAGAGTTGGCAATGAAGTGTTAATCTCTCAAATTTATGTTGATGACATAGTCTTCGGATCAACATCTCGATCTATGTCGGATGATTTTATCCAAGCTATGAATTCCACATTTGAGATGAGTATGATCGGTGAACTAACATTCTTCCTAGGTCTATAGGTAAAACAAAGCAAGGACGACATCTTTATGTCTCAGGAAAAATACGCGAAGAATGCTGTGAAGAGATTCAGATTAGAAAATGCCAAGGTAATGAGAACTCCTATGGGGTCTACGCAGAAGGTAAGTATAGATAATGCTGGGGAAAAATGTTGATCTCACATTATATCGTTCTATGATAGGTAGCTTTTATATCTTTCTGTGAGTATACCAGATATTATGTATAGTGTTTGTGTATGTGCGAGATATCAGGCTGAACCAAAAGTTTCACATCTTAATGCCGTCAAATGAAAAGTATGTTAGTGGTATATGTAACCTTGGTTTATGATTTTCAAAAGATACTAACACTAATTTAGTTGGTTTCAGTGATGCCGATGGGGCAGGTGATGAAGATGATCGCAAGAGCACAAGTGGAGGTTGCTTCTTCTTAGGTAACAATCTAGTGTCTTGGTTTAGTAAAAAGCAAAATTGAGTTTCTCTCTCTACGCCTGAATCTGAGTATGTGGCAGCAGGCAGCTGTTGTACACAACTCATATGGCTTAAGAGTATGTTGAGTGATTATGGGTTAGAGAGTGAAACTGTGTTGATGTATTGTGATAATCAAAGTGCCATAAACATTTCGAAAAATCCTATCCAGCACTCTAGGACTAAGCATATAGATATACGACGTCGTTTTTTGAGAGATATTGTAGAAAAAGAGTTAGTGAAAATAGAGCATATAGATACTAAGAGTCAGTTAGCGGATATTTTCACTAAAGCCTTAGACTTTGAAATGTTTTCAAACCTTAAGAAGTCTATAGGTCCGTGTCAGTGTCAGTAAATGTTGGTCCAGTATCTAGATCAACATTAGCATATGTCAAATATGGTTGTTACTGTTTTGATATTTGGTCTAAATTCTCTCAATTAATTCCTGAAATGATTTGACTCACCTAGACCGTTTTCTGAAATGACCCGCTCACTAGCACAAGGTTTGCTCATGATCCTTTTTCAAGATACAGGTTCAGAATATTAAGAATCCTTACATACACGACATTCGCGGTGACGATGTATTCTTTGCGTGCAATAAAAAGCTGAACCTTGATGAAAAGGAAATCAATAAAGAGCAGTGCACAATATTTCCCATCTATAATAAAGGTGATAAAAGGGCAGAAAATGAAAGAAAATTGAGTTCTGGGGTGTTAAACGGAAAATGAAGGAAATCATTTGAGAATGATGGATCGATTGTTGAGCAACATGTGTGACTAATCATTTTGATCATGCGATATTTTATATGTATATTATCTATATATATTTATATATATAATTAATCTATCGAGTCTAGTATCTATATCTCTCATTATGCATTAGTAGAAGAACATATATCTTCACTTGGTTCATTCGTTCATCGGAACACCTAAACGGTTAGTAACACTTGATCTCGACGTAATTATTGTTATGATTGTTTTATGCACGATTATTTATCTCCACATATTTCTCAAACCTTAACGATTAATACTCGTGTTTAGGTATTTTAAATAAATAAATAAATAAATAAATATTTATTTATTGTCTCTAACGGTTACTTTTCTCTCCCATCATCAATTTTTTACCGTTGAAGACGTGACCTATTAACTCGCCTGAATATCTCTCTCACATCGCACAAACCCTATTGCATTCTATCTTATTCTCTTTGCAAATTCTAAGCTTTCTCAACTCTCAATCACGTTAAAAAATTCTCCCTACTTTCAATCTCTGTTTTTATATATTTCTTCTATGGCGAACTCATCCAACTCTGAGACGCAGAATGTTGAATCAACATCAAGCGCTAGTATCATAGAGACAAATCCACTGGCGATGGTGATTTACGGAGCGCCTACTCCGATTAGAGTCACGTCTCATTTTCGAGACGACGCTGCAACCTCAGAAATTCATCCGCAGGAATCTGCGAAGGATCCAAGCCCAACACCACCACCGAGCTCGTCCTCAGATTCAAGTGATGATTCTCAAAGCTCGTACGAGGATTTCGTTCCCATAACGATCGATTCCTCAACAAGCTCTGAATCTGAGTCGCTAGAGGCTTCGGGTGAAGAAGAAGCCGTCGAAGAAACCGTCCCCTCTGACGAATCTTTTCCTGATGACGCTCCACTGGGGGTCATCAAGAAAATGTTGTAGAAAAGGCAAGGGAAGAGGAAAGCTGAATCAACATCTCGCCCATCCAAAAGGGCGAAAGTGGCTGAAGAGATTGAGGCCAATGTTGGGTTGAATACTTCCTCTCTGATGACGAAATGTCTGAAGGGTCTGACTGGGAGATTCCTTCACACCCACAGAAGTTCTACGCCCAGAAAAACAAAGAGCTCTTGAAGTCATTCTACTCCAAAAATCTGCGCGTAGAAAGAACGGAGGACAAAATAAGCTTCTCTCATCAAGGTGTACTTCAATTCTTGGAGTCTAGACACCTCGTGAAGTCTATGCTCATCTTGGGAGCTCGCTGCGACCATGTGGTCCGCGAGGTATTCTCTAACCTTTCTCCCAAGATAAATGAGTCTCACTCAAAGAAATTTGGTAAGATTTACTTACGGAATAAGCTTTATGAGTTACTTCTCATTTGATAAATGAATTGCTTGGGACTTCGGAAGTTGATCAGTTTGCTGAAAGTGACATGGATGAAGTTGTGTCCTTCATCACCGGGGGTAGGGTAGCGAAATGGATTCATAACTTCTCTGTCACTCACCTCACTTCACTCTATACCGTGCTATTTAAAATAGCAATCTATAATTGACTTCCCACATGCAATGATAGTAGAGTGACCGAACTGATGACATAATTGTTGTATGCGTTAGGGAATAATCTTCCCATTAATTGGGAAGAATATATCCTTAACCAAATAGCATACCAAGCCGAAAGGACTGGGAAATGAATACTTCCTTTTCCCTCAATCACTTGGTTGATGCTGGTTCGAGGAGGTTTCAAACCTGCTCAAGCTGATACTGTGGTACACAAGAAGATTCCATATACCATCGCGACGAATCATTTGATGGGGCTAAACAAGGTTGTGGATGTGCCCTGACATGGAGCTACAATTGTCGAACCAAATGTTCATCATCCACTCCAACATCCGTCCTGGCACGTCATATCAAATATCTGGATGATACTATTGCTTCGGTGGTTGCACAAAGGGAGACTCTTCGGAGTCTACTTTCTTCCCAAAAAGGGGGAGATAATGGTGCAGAAGAGGAAGCCGGGACGACTACTGCTGCTGGTGAGGGAAACGAAGCTGGGATATCAACTGCAAGGGGGAGCTGATGGAGCTGTTGGAGAAGGAGAAGTTGAAGCTGAAGGAGGAGCTGCATCGGATGACTCTATTCAGAGTCCCAACTTTTAGCCTTCTAATTGCTTTCTTATTTTTGCATACAGACTTCTATATTTTTCTATGTTTCTATTATTTTTTATTTGCAGATATGATTAAAGACTGTTAAGTGGTTATGTACTAATGTCTAATGTTTAATCCACTTTTTGTTCTAGTTACTTGATGCTTTTAGGGGTGGTGCTATGGAATCAGAGTTCTATGGATTGGAGCTTTTTTTATTGGATTTATCACTGCACGGTTTTTTTTTTAGAAGAAAGACAAAAATAGGGAGATTGTTAATGTTGACATTGACGATATGGAAACAGTATCTGAGTCAGCATTGTTTGACTCAGACTTGTTCCATCCTTGATTTTTTCTTTCAAATCTAAAAACAGTTTACCATATATTATGGCTTTATTTACGAGTGTGCAGGAGTTATTTTCGGAATTGATATGATCCAATAAAGTGGAGCTAAAAATGAGTTATTTCCGGAATGGATATGATCCAATAGAGTGGAGGAGATATTTTCGGAATGGATATGGTGCTGAAAGGAATGAGTTCTTTTCAGAATAGATATGATCCCGAATGGAATTGCAGCTATATAAAGAGAAACTTCGATCTCGAAGTATCACGACGAGCGACGACGAAAGTCCCACATATAGAGTGGCGAACGAGTAGAAAGAAAACAAGAGAGCTCTCTTCATATTTTCGTCAAACAGTTCTTTGCCTAGTATTTTGCCTTTCCATAGATCGTAGGTTTTTAGAATCGATAGATTCTTTACTAGACTGTTTTTACTATTTTTCGATAGTTCGACTTTTTGTAATCCATTCTTTGTAATGGAATTTTGTCCTGAATGCGTGTATCAAGTTATTTAACTTGCTGCATATTTTAAATTGTGTCTCCGTCATTTTACTGCTAAGTTTTAAACTTTCCGATGTGTTAAAACTATCTGATCCCTAGTGTTGGTTCAACATTAGGGTCAACATTTCTGATTTACTTTTAACTTAGCTATTTTCATATCAATTTATCGGGACTCCTCTCTTTCAGTACTAATTATATTTTGTTGCACTATTGGGATTGCCATTATTTATTTAAAATATTTGGATAAAATTGATGCACTTTTCTTTTGATAGAATATTAGCATATTTGATATATGAAAAAAAAAACAGATGTACCACGTCTTATGTCTGACGATGCGCTAGTCGAACGCTCGGAAGAGAAGAACCTATCGAATTTTACAATATTGTCGCTCATATTCGCCACCACCCTGAGAACCTTCAAGCCCATAGTCTTGCAGAAACTCACACCTTTCCCAATGTCGGCAACGAAAGTCTGCTGCTAAGTCATCAAGGTGATTGCCCTTTCGGTTTATGTCTTATCGGGTTGTAAGCGAATCGAATCGAGTCCAACGCGAAGATACTCTATTTCTATGGGTAAGCTTAAGGTGCTCGAAGACGAATATTAATATTATTCGATTTTTATAGTTGATTTGTCTTCGATACGTGGATATATTCCAAGATTTCAAATATATTTGAATGTCTTCGGATTCATAAATATATGTGTTCAATTCGATTATTCCATTTTTTGGAGTTGGTATTCATTTGAGAGAGATATATGTCGATTTTTGGTCAAAAAAGTAGTAGGTTTTGATTATTGTATAAATATTCAAGCAAAGCAGCCCAAAAAACAAATTAGAGGTGTATTTGAATATATTTTATTGCATTTTTTGAGTATATTTATTTTACTATTAAATAATTAATTATTCGAAAAAATTGAATTAACTATTATGATTATATTCGGAAATTGATCAAATCAGAAATAGTACATTTTGAGGCGACACCGTAAATTATTTTTCGAATATGAATATGAATGTAATCACAATAAAAGTAGTCAAATAGTTCATATATTTAATATTAGAATATAAATACTCAAAAATTTAAATATATACATACATATATATATTTATTCTACTATATTAATGGTGAGGGGCGGCTAAAAACTGTCATATTTGGTGTATCAAAAATATATTCTAATTCGACCCCTTTTTTTATAATTTATTTGACATATATTTAAAACTCAATCTTTTATTTATTACAATCACATCCTCACAAATAATTCTTTTAAAATTATTATTTCATCTGTTAAATATTATAAATTAAAAATAACTTAAAATATAAATTAGTATTAAATATTTATATTTAGGTACACGAGTGTGCAATAAATACTAACTATATATAAGTGCGGTGTGGTTTGATTCGGTGCGTGTTTGTCCGAAAAATCACATCAATTGATTTTACAATATGGTTTGATAATTAAGCTTATACCTCGGTTTATGCGATTAATTTGGTAAATTAGCGTAGTGAAATGTGTGCGAAAAAACATTATACCTCGGTTTATGCGAAAAATTATATTTGTGCACAATCGGGTTTAAAGATAATTATTTAACGAAATAAATAAATAATCTGCCGTATATCTACTTTGCTCAGCACTTACAAAACGTATCTTGATTTTGACCAACTTTATCCTTTTCCAATTGCCAAATAGAATCGTATTCTTCGTCTTCTTCCCTGATCAATAAGATACGCATTTCAATCTGCTCCCGCAGCACTCGAAACAACCAATCAATTGGAGTCCAGCGATTGATTTTTTTCTCGTCCTCTGAATGCATTGTCAGGTTTCAACATCGCTCAAGTCCGTCCATTATGCTCCCCTCCTTTCTCCGTACTCAAACGCCCTGCAAAACCCTAAATTAATCCCCCACAAGAGTCCACGTGATTTTGGGGTCCTTAAATGCAGGGGAATCGAAATCCCTGCACCAAAACAGTCCCTGAGTGATTTCGGCTGTGGCTCGATTGAAGATGAGAGACTTAAGCCGCCCATTAACGTGAAGGACATCGACGTAGCCACGATTGGAAATCTCTGTGTTGATATTGTGCTCAACGTTCCAAAGTTGCCATCAAAAAATGTTGAGGAGCGCAAGGCTTTTATGGATGAGTTGTCCAGGTCTCCCCCTGATAAGGTCAGTAGTGTTTGTTCTGTTTTTATAATTATTTATTTGGGGAGGGGTGGGAATTGATTTTTGTTCTATTCTTGTTGTTTGATTTTGCTTATTACAATCTTTGAGCTTTTTTTGGCCATTTGTATGTTGATTTGACGTAATGATTAATGGCCATGATTGTCTGAAATATTAATCGACGTAATATTTGAATGCTTAGTTGTGCAACGGAAGTTCTTGGAGTGTGTATTATAAACCTTTTTCTTTTTGGAAATTTACAAAGTGGAAGCCTTTCTTGTGTATCCTTAGTGAGAGAATGATGAATGTATTTAAACTGTTTTAGTTTATTTACAGTAGAATAGCAGCCATTAACTCTTGAGGTACGGTACTAGGTCTTGGCGTTTAATTTTATTCTTAATAGTCACAGGATGCCTAAAAATGTGTATTTCTATTCTTGACTACAGGCCTGTGCTATTTCCTTTGATCAAAATAGTCTCTTTTAACAGTGTAAAGCAGGAAAATACATGTACTTTATTTGGATGATATACTCTGGTTCCTAAATAACTTTTTAATATACAACGCCATTTTCTCACAAGAATGAAGTTTAATCAGTTTTGGCCAAATGAATCTCGTTCATGTGAAGAGGGTTTGTTCTATGCTATGATTTGCAATCCGACTCTAGTCGAATTGACTTAAATCTTTGTGGGCCTTTATTTCACTTGAGGAGGTGTTTATCATGGATAATTCTTTAACAGTTCAATCAATCTCAGGTGTTATCTTATCAGTCCGTGGTTGTTCATAGTACTCACTCACCAAACAGTACAATTAATGATCATTGCAATATATTGATCCTTAGTTATTGTCACAGAAATACTGGGAAGCTGGTGGTAATTGTAATATGGCCATAGCTGCAGCTAGATTAGGACTTCGTGTTTCAGCAATTGGTCACGTTGGTGATGAAATTTATGGTCGTTTTCTCGTCAACGTGCTTCATCATGAAGAAATCAGTATGGTGGAAATGAAAGAGCAAGATGACATCATAAGTGATTATTCCTCCGCTTATGAGACACTTCTGTGCTGGGTTTTGGTGGACCCGCTTCAAAGACACGGTTTCTGCAGGTAGAATAATCATTGGCAAGTTTCAATTTTTGTTACTGGAATGTTTTTGTCTGAAAATACATAATGCTTCAATTAGGGACCTTCGGTCTCTTTACATTGCAGCCGTGCTGATTTTAGCAAAGAGCCCGCCTTTAGTTGGATGACCGTTCTTTCAACTGAAGCCAAGATGGCTATAAGGAGGTCGAAAATAATTTTCTGCAATGGATATGGCTTTGACGAACTTTCCCCGCGCCTGCTCGAGTCCACTTTGGATTATGCTGTTGAAGTGGGGACATCGGTGTTTTTTGACCCTGGTCCACGTGGCAAATCTCTTAGTTCTGGGACGGCTGAAGAGAAAAGGGCCCTTGACAAATTCTTGAGGATGAGTGATGTTCTTCTACTAACTTCCGAAGAGGTATTATTCATGGCCTATTATAAGCTCACATGATTCATTGATTGATTGTCAATTTTGTATTTCTAATAATTGCTCCTCAATGTTTACCGGTGGTAAAAAAACGGGCGCTAAATATTTGTTTGTTTTCTTTTGATTTTCTTATAGTTGTAGATACTTCCGAGATTAACTAATATAATTTTGGCTTCCTATGCACATTGTTTCCTTCATTTAAATTGTTTTAGCATCTCTTGTTTTGTAAAATTCATTTATGGATAGAAGTAGTTTTATGGAGAAAATATGGTTTTCCCAATTGCTATGATACTGAATAAGCCATGAAAACTGTCTTCCTTTATGCATTTTGGTGCCAGAGATGTCGATATTGCTCAATAAAAAAAAAATTGCACTCTTAGAACCTGAAGCATATACATATAATTCAGTAAAACCTTTGTGGCAATTCTTTTATGGTTCTTGCTAATGTGTTCCTTTAGTATTTTTGACACCTCGGCCATAACTCTTACCTTCTTGTAGAGTTTAGGTCCTCTTTTGTCAGGATTCCTCATGTTGTGTAGTTTTGTTCATTCATTTCGTTGCTTTCTCTGATGATTTATACTATCCCGTAGGCTGTATCATTAACCGGGATAGAGGATCCTATATCAGCAGGACAACATTTGCTCAAAGAAGGCATTCGCACGAAGTGGGTGATCGTTAAAATGGGTCCACATGGTTCCCTTCTTATTACTTCTTCAAGTATATCGTGCGCGCCCGCTTTTAAGGTAACATATTCATATTTTTCTCCAGGGTCTGTAACTGCATCAAAGTATCCTATGTACATTAATGGAGCTATACATATGTGCTATATATGTATATACATATCTATCTATTTCATCATTTGGAGAGCGTGATAAACACTGCCCAGTATAAATGGTCAGAGGTGTTCAAAAACTGGGTTGGGTCTGACATTTACAATTACAGTTGCTTTTTTCTTTTTGATTTAAACTAACTTGATTAATTCATTTCACCTTTAGTTATTATAATTATATCCTCATAAATTAATTTTTCCTTTTATATACTTAAAAATAATATACAAATAAAAATTCAAAATTATAATTTCATATATTAATAAATTATAAATAACTTAAAACATAATGTAACATTATAAATATTTTAATATTATGGCTCGCGCATCGAGTGTGCATAAATACTAGTATACTATATTATTGTTTCTCAAGTGATAGACAAAATCTTGAATTTATTTTCCGTACATTCCTCGACTTGCATGATTTATTCTCTCTTGGGCCAGGTCAATGTCATCGACACCGTGGGCTGCGGAGACAGTTACGTGTCAGCGATCGCGTATGGCTTTATACACAAATTGCCTCTGGTCCACACGCTAACCATCGCCAATGCGGTCGGGGCCGCAACTGCCACGGGTTGCGGAGCGGGTCGAAACGTTGCGTCGCTGATCCAAGTCTTGGAATTGCTCAAGGGATCAAATATCAACGAAGACCGCTTCTTTTGGGACGAGTTATTGAACGAACATTTGAAGAAAGAAGCAATCACACTGCTGACAAAAAGAGTTGTGAACGGTAACCTTAATAGCGGGCTTCGTCACACCTCTCTACAGAATGTGATCGGTGAACTGCTACCGAATCTCGAATCTGTACGGGTCGAGCAAGTGGGGACGGGCTGGCAAAGTAAGAAAAAGTAAGAGGATTTTGCGGAAAATTTTCAAGAGTATGCAACGGTAAAGAACGGTGGACATTAGAGACATTTTCTTTACATGAACTCTCCATATTAAAGTAAAGTTTCTTCCTTGATTTTGTTTTAAGAGAAAAGTTAGCTAGATACGTGAATTGATTGATGATGAAGGAGCAGCAACCTTCATGTAGTTTTTGGTGCTTCGGTGTTGTGTTTACTCAATCTTTTCTTTATCGTGCTCTGTCTCGTAGTCATCATTTTGGAACACATTGTTGAAGACTTGGTTGTATGGAGAGTGAAGCTCCCAAGCGAAGTGTTTATGTTGTCGGTTGGAAGATTGAAAATTACTACCGTTGATGAATTGGTTTTGGGGGTATATTCAGCTGTGTTGCATGTGGTTATATTTAAATACACATTACTACATTATGGTTTGGTTACTACGCGAAACTTTAGCATGGTTTCTAAGACGTAGAATTGTAACCCCTCGTCGGTAGCTTGTGCTATCCGCCAATGCACTCGTTATGCAACTGGGCCCCAGACCACGTGTTTTTTTACATGAAATGTCCAGAGAGAAAATTTTATTTTCTTCTCAACAACAAATCAAACACTGACATGTTAAGTGATACTCCCTCTTCAGATAAGAGGGATACAAAGATTAACTTTTGTCCATTTAAGGTGAAAACAATGGATAGTTGAGCTTGAATTCGAAACAACCCTTCACCGCTTTGGATCTTAGTGCAAGCCCTTTGTTCGACTATTGGCCTTGTCAATCTACACAACAACCACTATCATTAACTTCATAGGTTTGAGTTTTCAACTGAAGAAATAAAAGTTCTAATTGTTGGGTATTGTGAAGGAATCACGGTTCTTTAATCTATCAAGCTCCCTAATCATCATATCATTGGAAAGTAGATTATTGTCTTGTCGACATGCCGACACTATAGATAATTAATATAGGACAAAATTCAACCATGCAAGGACGAACTGAAAAGTAAACAAAAGAAGAAAATAATAAAAGTAGTAGAAAGCGGAAAATAAATACAATACATGAAATATTGCCTATAGTAATTGTTGGAGGGCAGCGCATCCGTTCGAATCGCACCTAAATATTTTAGTAATTAAAGCTAAACTGGACATCAAGACGTTTTACGTAGAAAATCCCCTAGACAAATTGGGGTAAAAATCACGAGCAAAGAAATAATTTCATTATAGGTGAAATATGGGAGTTACAACCTCTCAATATATAAAGGAGAAAACTATCACTACCTCTCTCTATATTCGGAGAAAATACCCAGAATCCTCTATTTTTTATACATCTATTTCTCTTTATAGTTCTCTTATGGGATGTCTTTAGCATGATCGAGAGGTGCAAAGGCAGCTTCAATGGCTTAAACTAATGCACCAGGGGTGGTAATTTCCTTTAATTATTATTATTTTTTATCCTCTGGCACGCATGATGCTTATAATCTCCACTTGAAGATTTGATTGAAGCTCAATCAGATCTTTACATCATTCTTTCTCCCTTGCCTTCATGTTAGTTACGTCTATGTTAGCCACTCGAGGGACCACACCAAATAAACTTGTCAATATTGACCGCATTCGTTAGATAATCTGCTAGATTGTCTTTCGTATGAACTCCTGCACATCCATCGTGCCATCTATCACTTTCGCACGAGCGAAGTGATACTGAACTCGTATGTGCTTTGTCCTGGAATGAAAAGTTGGATTCCTTGCGAGATGCAAGCACTCTAACTGTCATTGAACATAGGAATACACTCTCATTCGTACTCAAGCTCCTCCATGATCATTTTCAACCGTATTACCTCTTTACTTACATGCGTAGATGCAACATAATCTGCTTCAGTCGTTGACGTCGTGACAATTGATTAAAGTTTTTATATCCATTTTACGGCTCCACTAGTAAGAGTAAACGCATATCCCATGATAGGTTTGTTTTTGTCAAGATCAACAACATAATCCAAGTCAACATACCCTCTGCCAGTAAAGTCTGTTCCCCATACAAATACATCTAAGGTTCCTCGAATATATCATATGATCCTCTTCACCGCGTTCTAATGCTCTCTGCTCGGATTCGCCATGTACGGACTTACTATTCCCATTACAAGGCAATGTCTTGTCATGTGCAAATCATCTCGAATGTAAGACTTTCCACAACTGATGCATGCGATACTCGAGACATCTTCATCCTTCCCTATCACTGCTCGGGCTCATAGTGGCAGATAACTTGAAATTAATAAGAAGTTGGGTAGAGATTGACTTACACTCTTGCACACTAAAGCGTCGCAAGACCTTTTATGCGAAAGCCAAATCTTCATGTTATTAATGTCTTTATGAATTTGCATCTCTAGAATCTCTTTAACGATCTCAAGTCCTTCATTTCAAATTTCATAGCCACCTCTGTCTTGGCTCCTTCAACACGATCTTTGTTGGGGTCTACTAACTACGGGTCGTCAACATACAAAAAGAATATAATAAATCTCTTTTTACCCAACCTCCTGAAATATGCACAAGGGTCTGTATTAAGTCTATCGTATCCATGACTCATGATGAAAGAATCAAATCTCTTCTACTAACACCTAGACACATGTTTTTGAGTTTGTAAAGAGATTTGTTTAACCGGCAAATAACGTTCTGTTTTTCGTTGTCTTTAAAGCCTTCCGACTAGAGCATGTGAATCTCTTTTTTTTTTTTTTTTTTTTGCGAAGAAAAGTTGTATTCACATCTAATTGCTCAAGATGTAAGTCAAATGTATCACACATATCCATGACCACCCGGAGAGTTGTAAGTCGAGCGACATGGGAAAATATTTCATAATGTCTTTTTTCTAAGCATAACCTTTAACCACTAGTCTTACACGAAATTGCTCTACTTGATCATCACTCTTTCTTTTAATCTCAAATATCCATATATTGTTGATTCTTCCATGGGGCAGTGTGACCAGTAGAGCTGAAAGTTTGGGCCTGAACCATGGGCCGGCCGGCCCGGAAAAAAGTCGGGTTTGGCCGTAAATTTAGAAGCTCGAAAAATGACCGGGCCATTTGGCCCGGCCCACGATGGCCCGAAGGGCCAGCGGGTCGCATGCCAGAAAGTCCGGTGAGCCGCGGGCCAATTTGGCCCGCTTTTTAGTTTTATATTCATTATTTTTATGTTTAATATTAATAAAATTGAATTTTATAAAGGAAAAATTATTTTACATATTAATGGATACAATCTTTTTCAAAATTATGTATATATTGTTTTGATATAATATTAGGTAAGAATTATAATTCATAATGAATAATGAAAATAATTTTTAAAAATTAAAATTAATAAATAAATAAAAAACCCGGGCCAAATGGGCTAGGGCCTAGATTCTACCAGCCCGTAGAAATTAGGGTCGGTCCGGTCCGACCCGTATTTGATCGGACGGTCCGGCCCACCCAAACTTTCAGTTCTAGCCACCAGCTTTCAAGTCTTATTGTTCCATAGAACTTCATTTCTTCTTGTTCTGCCAACCATCTGCATCTGAACTGTCATTGCATCTTGAAGGGTTGATGGCTCTTCATAATCATTTAATTGTCCATATCATAATCTTCATGCCAGGTTGGTGCGGCTCATTTGTGTTTGCTCATGCCAGATTCGCTTGGCTCGTGCCAGAATCTTCTTCTACAGACTTTTCTTTCAGCTGAAATGATGGAGTTTCTAAGGCTTCCTTTTTTAGTTCTATCATTTCCTCCGTTCAGTTTATCTTTTAAAAAGATAACTTACCTAGTGATTATAACTTTATGGGCAGTGGGATCCCTCAGGTGATACCCATTAACACCATCAGCATATCCCAAGAATAAATAGTTACTAGATTTTGGATCCAACTTCGTAGTTTTTTTTTTTTTCTGTGAGTGTGGTGTACATCACCTACACATGACTTCCAGGCGCTTTTTCAGTCCACATCTCCATCGGCGTTTTTTTTATTTATTAATTGCCGTTAAAGGCGATTGATTGATCACATATTGGGTATTGTTGACTGCTTCTGTGCAGAAAGCCCAACACGACACTTCTAACCTAGTCCTATTACTCCGCCACTCCATTTTATTGTGGAGTATACATCCTACTGAAATGACTTTTGATGCCTTCTCGCTTGCAAAAGCTATCAAATTCTCTTCTCCTCCATTATACGTCCTTAAACATTTGATCTTCTTCCTATATCAAGTTCGACCCGATCTTTTGTAAACTTTGAAGGTTGCAATTTTTTATCCACCCCGGATCAATTAAAGAAACTTGCAGTGTCACGACAGTTATAGAAAATATAAAGTTATCATGGAGTTTTCATGGTCATATCTGAAGCGAATGACCCGTGGAAGAACCGGGGCACATCTCACTCATAGAAGATATGTTGGTAAATATCTCTGATTTATATGACCGGATATTTCTCTAGAATCGCGGTTGGAATTCACTTTCCAAAGACAATATTTCGTCTCGAGATAAGACTAGAGAATAATTCTTCTGATGCGTTTTTAAATTCAATGTTTTTGAGTTGGATGTCTCTGCATTTATTTATAATTTAAGATTCGACCAGTTGTGTCCATTCGTCAGTGGACATAACACCTTTAAAGTTGGTGTCTGTTCACCAACAGATACCACCTTTTTGAACATACATACCCTTTAGGGTTTCTGCACACCCTTTCGGGTGCATGCTGTTTCGGGTGGGTGCATGCAAATCCTTTCGGGTGCATGTTGTGAGGGTGGTGCCCCTTCGGGACGGGGCGCTGCCCCGCACCCCGCTAGGGGCACTGCCCCTAGGACCCTGCATGGGGGCGCAACCCCCTTGACCCCCACTTGGTTTTGGGTTCAGAAATAAGCGTGCACTCCGCACCTCCTAACTCGTGTACGCTTTTATTCCCAATTAAACTAAAATATATAACAGGATAAATCCCTTTGAGACGATATGGCTGCATGGGATTCTCGAGCATAAGGAAATGGACGATGGTGGATATCGTCTGATTGATCCAAGGAAGGTATGTCTCGATAGGATATTTCCCTCAGAAGAAGCTCGAGAACAAGAAGTTATTGTTTAGGAAAACGGAAAGCACAATCGAGAGGTTGCTCGAGGACACTCTTCTTGAGAGATCGAGAGATATGCCAATACACGTTCAAAGACAACTAAGCTATTTGGTCGACTTAAAGGACAGTTACAACTGTCTAACTCGGTCACGAGGAAAGGATGTTTCCCACCCACAAAGTTGTATAGAGACCATTTTCACCTCCATTTGTGTGAAGAATGTTCTCTTAGACGCTCTCTATTATCTTAAACACACATATCTACGTCTAAGAAAAATACATCAAAACTAAAGAAGGAAAGAAACAAACAAAACCAACTAGAGAGTCACAGGGGATCGTCGAAGATGGCGTTCGGTCTTCTAACATTGTCTCTTGGTGACATTTCAGGAAGTTAACGAATGAAGATTATGGAGCCGAGACCCGATGGATTCCAATCCACCATTAATGCTTCTGATTTTTCTGGCCGCATAAGTATTATTTAAATATTTCTTTATGTGGTTTTATTTCGTCAGTTGAAGGCCATAAGACAGCGGAGAACTATTCTTACTTGATTACGATGTGTCAAGAATCAAACGAGCAGAATTAAAAAAAGAACCGAAGCGCTATTGTTATTCTCTGTATCGATTAGAAACACATCGTCTATTTTACATTATATATATATTTTTTACAGAACTTTCACTTTAGTCCCTGAAATACATATAATTACACTTATGACCGAAATGAATACTTAGCTTTTATAACTCAATACTCCCCCTCAAGTTTGATGTCTGTATAGATCAAGAACACCAAACTTGGACAACAAATAATCAAATTGAGATCTTCCCAATGCTTTTGTTAAGAGATCAGTCGGTTGCTCACACGTGGGGATGTAATGTGTAGTAATCATCTTTTCTTGAATCTTGTCTCTCACGAAGTGGCAATCTACTTCGATATGTTTGGTTCTCTCGTGGAATACCGGATTGGCCGCTATCTGCATCGCGGATTTACTATCCGTGTAAACCGAAACTGGTTCTCCTTGCTTGATCCCAATATAACTTAATATATTCAGCAGCCATATAATCTCTGCTGTTAGCATTGCAAGTGCTCTATATTCTGATTCTGCTGAACTGTGAGACACCATACTCTGTTTCTTCGTTTTTCATGATACGAGTGATCCTCCAATGAATATAGCATAACCTGTCAAAGACTTTCGCGATAAAGGGCACGATGCCCAATCCACATCACAAAAGGCTTTCACCTTAAAATCATTGTTAGCTTTCAGCAATAAACCAATACCCGGTCTACCCTTTAAATATCTAAGCACTTTAAACACCGTATCAATGTGAGATTTCCTCGGGCAGTGCATAAACTGTGATAAAACTTGCACAGCATAACTAATGTCTGGTCTAGTTAGAAATGGGTAAATAAGCTTACCAACAATCCTTTGATAAAAGGAAATATTTGTGATCAAAGGATCTTGGGCTGCTTCTTCATTAGAATTCCAAGACATGCTTGTCTGTTTTTCAGTCATTTGCTGCCTGAGAGGATCTCCCAACACATGCATACTCTGTTTCTGGTATCCTTGTTGCTTGAAGAGAGCATCTAACAATTTCAAGTTCTGCTCAATTGGAACCCCCAAAGGTTTAGCTCCAAGCATTCCTGTCTCATTCAACAACTCAAGCACATACTTTCTTTGATTAAGATATATTCCTTCCTTAGATCTAGCAATTTTAATCCCTAGAAAATACCTCAACTCTCCTAAATCTTTCATGTAAAAAACAGAATTCAAATACTCTTTTGTCTCCTTAATCAAAAAGTCTTCATTCCCGGTAATTAAAATATCATCAACATAAACTAAAAGAATGACAATACTACTCCCCCTTGTTTTAACAAACAGAGAGTAGTCATTCTTGGACTGTTGGAACCCATTTTTACTCATAATATGAGTAAATTTGTGGTTCCACTGTCTTCATGCATGTTTTAGGCCATAAAGTGATTTTTCTAATTTGCAAACCTTATTTTGCATATTTTCTTCATCTGTTGTAACACCCAAAGGAATTGTCATATAGACTTCTTCAAGTAAATCTCTCTGCAAAAAAGCGTTAGTGACATCCATTTGCCAAAGTGGCCAATTAAATTTTGATGCTAAAGAGATGATAATTCTAACAGTAACATGTTTGACCACGGGAGAAAATGTTTCAGTGTAATCTAATCCTTCTATTTGTGCCTATCCCTTAGCAACTAATCTTGCTTTGTACCTATCTACACTACCATCGGCCTTATGTTTGATGGTGTAAACCCATCTACACCCCACTGCCCTTTTTCCAGCGGGTAACTCAACTATCTTCCAAGTCTTATTCATTTCTAATGCCTTAATCTCATTTTGCATGGCTTCTACCCACTTCCCTGATTTCACTGCCTCAGCAAAGTTTCTGGGTATAACCTCACTGCTTAAGGCTGTGAGATAAGACCTGTAAGAAGGTTGTATTCTATTATATTGTATAAAATTGGATAATGGATAATTTGTAGAATATGCAATATCTGATTCATCAGAAAAAGAAGAAACATAATCATTTGTCCAGTAAGGACTTTTGCTAACTCTGCATGATCTTCTTAAACCTGGTTGGTGAGAATTTGAATCTGATCTTGCTCCATCCGTCTGTTCGTTTGGTTCGGATTCTGTTCTGTTTATAGGTATTTCTGTTGCAGTTTCCTCTTGATCAATTCTCATCTCATCTCCATTGATCTCCATCTTCATTGATATCAACATTATCTTGAAGCTGTCCAGAATCATCCCTGCTATTTCTTCTATAGGGTGCTACAAACTCTTCATAAAAGTCAGTATTCTCATGCATATGAATATCATTGAGACTATCCTTCACACCATTTGCTGCTGTAAATGGAAAGATATTCTCATAAAAAATAATATCTCTAGACACCAGAAAAGTTTTTGTTTTGAGGTCTAATAGCTTATATGCCTTTTGGGTTGCAACATAACCCATCAAAACACATGCTTTATATCTCTTTTTAAACTTATCTGTCTCGAGCATAACCTTAGAAAAACAAAGACAACCAAACACCTTAAGGTGTTTATAATTTGGCTCTTTATTGTACATGACAGCATAGGGACTTTTACCCCTTAACAGTGGTGTAGGGTACCCCTTAACAGTGGTGTAGGGGTCCTATTAATCAAATATGCTGTTGTCATAACACATTCTCCCCAATATTTTATTGGAAAATTAGATTGAAATCTCAGTGATCGTGCTACATCCATAATATGTCTGTGTTTTCTTTCAACTACCCCATTTTGTTGAGGAGTATATGGGCAAGAACTTTGATGTATTATCCCATGTAAATTAAACAAATCATTACATTCAGAACTGAAGAATTCTAATGCATTGTCAGTTCTAACCTTTTTAACCTTGACAGAGAACTGTGTTTCAACATATGCAAGAAATTTCTTAATGATATCATGTACTTCAGACTTAGTTTTCATTAAGAAAACCCAAGTAGATCTTGAAAAATCATCAACAATAGTAAAAAATACTTCTCATTATTATAAGTGAGCTCCCTATAGGGACCCCATACATCAAGATGGATCAACTCAAAAATAGAATTAGTTATAGTAGTTCTATTTGGAAAAACAGATCTGTTGTGCTTAGCTAAAGGGCAAATCGAACAGTATTTATGTCCCTCTGACACTTTCAGACCTAAGTTTGGCGACAATTCAAATCTACTAAAAGACATATGACCTAATCTCTTATACCAAAGACTTATTCTATCTACTCCAGCTGTATTGGAAGAAAACTGGTTATTCATTATACTATTATCAAGCATTTGCTGTCTAAGGCCATTGAGATCTTGATCATGATCATTGCTAACATATTGCAAATAATAGAGGCCATTCTTTATTCTACCAATCCCCTTTATCTTGCCAGTCCATGATTCCTGGATTAAGCAAAAAAAGGGATAGAATGTAATAATCATGTTAACATCTCGGGTTAACCTAGATACTGATAAGAGATTATGTTTAAATGTTGGTATAAACAAAACATCTAATAGTGTTAAGTTTGGTCCCAGCTTAATTGATCCAAAGCATGTTGCTTTGGTTAACTCTCCATTTGGAAGTCTAACCGAGGTGTCAGAGATAGGATTTATCACAAATTTATCATATAAATCAAGCTTGTGTATCATATGCTGATTTGCCCATGTATCAATAATCCATTCAGTATCTAAACAACCATTTGTGACATAAGAAAGTTACCTCGATGCTTATCATTATGAGCAGCAGCAGCCATGGCTTAATTTTGCTCAGGTGTGTTGACAATTCCACCAAGCATGGACATTAATTGCTGAAACTGCTGAGGAGTAATTTGTGGTTGTGCAACGGCCATTTCTTCATTCCCTGGCTGCATAGGTATCATGGTTTGAGGCAGCACAGTTTGAGCAATTTGCAGATTCTGAGCAGTTGCTAAGGTAGAATTGGCACTCAATGTTGTTACAGCTCCTTGAGCATTAAATCTTCCCATTCCTTGGTTGAAATTGATCCTACCTCCACCTCTTCTTCCTCTTCTAACCCAATTTGGTGGATAGCCATGGATCTTAAAGCAATTCTCCCTTGTATGTCCATTAATGTAGCAAACATTACAGAAGAGATTGCTCTTTTCCTGTGAAAACTTATTAGATGGCATATTAGTCATTAATGCCATTAAAGAATCAGATCCGAGAGTGTTTATATTGATGCTCCTTTGTCCTTCTTCATTCGAGACCATAGCATACACTTGGCCATGAGATGGTAAAGGAGACATCATCAAGATTTGTGACCTAATTGTGCTATAACAATCATTGAGTCCCATCAAGAATTGCATCATCTTGAGTTGACTGCAATGATCAACGTACTCTTTCGACAGATTAAGGGCAGGGGATGGAATTAGACTGTCATATTCATCCCAAAGAGTCCTCAACTTTGAGTAATACTCAGTGACAATATTTGTTCCCTGACTAATAGTCGTAATCTGCCTGTATAAAGAAAATAATCTAGCACCTTTCACCTTATCGAACCTCTCTTTTAAGTCTTTCCATACAAGATAAGCCGATTCACGGTATATTACCCCATTTATAAGTTCTTTCGAGAGTGATCTATGGATCCAGGATCTTACCAGAGCATTACACCGTGTCCATTGTTGAAGCAATACCTGATTTCCTTCCGGCGCCTTGCAAGAATCGTCTATAAATCCAATCTTATTCTTCACTTGGAGTGCTACAATCATTTCTCTGCTCCAAACTTTGTAATTGTCCGATCCTCGCAACACATCTGTAACCAAATCAAGATTAGGAGTATCAGAAGGATGTAGATAGAGAGGATTCTGAAAATCAATCTCAGTAGACACGGAATTGTGGCTGTTTTTTTTCGTTTTTATCCTGATTGGGCGATTTAGGGTTCTCGTCCCCAGAATCTTCATTTGATTTCGCCATCGCAGTGAAATTCGATCAGAAGAAAGATCGTGATTCGATCAAACAACAAGATTTAGACTGCCTCTGATGCCATGTCAAGAATCAAACGAGCAAAATTAAAAAATGAACGGAAGCGCTATTGTTATTCTCTGTAGAATCGATCTTTTTCATCTATTAGAAACACATCGTCTATTTTACATTATATATATATATATATATATATATATATTTTACAGAACTTTCACTTAGTCCCTGAAATACATATAATTACACTTATGACCCAAATGAATACTTAGCTTTTACAACTCAATACGATGAAAGATAAAAAAAAATATTTATTTCATGGGATGGCGAGGTTCGATTTACAGTGGCCTGACAATCCGGGTGGCATCGAATTGGATAGCTTGGATTCGGTTTAATAATGTTAATGCCTTATTGATGACGGATGATTGTGCAATGTCCCAAAACAATGCGAATATCGTTAAAAAATAAATGTGTATAACTTCCTTAAAAAATGAGCAATCAATCTCAGAACGGTTGTCCCCAAGGCTTGGCTCTAGTGGCACGGGGCACGACACGGGTCGAATCCCACTTGGGTACCAATGTCTAGGTCACAGGGTTGATCACACATGGGTGGGATTCACCTTGTCTATCCTTGTCATATGAGTTTGTGGCGCATTTAAAGCCTCCGCCAGGTCTGTGTGGCGCAAGCCCGCCCTATTATTTAGGGGCTAGCCCATAACCAGGTTAGAAGGGAATACCTCGGGCCAGTAAAAAAAATCTTAGAACGACTGCGTATTTTAGTAAATCTAGACCAAACGGTCGCAGATCATTGAATTATCGCAAGATTCACGCTCGTTCCAAAATTGGTGGTTTCTTCATAAGCCGAGACTATTCGTGTACTCATATAATTCCAAATATCTTCACGGACCTTTATGTCGAATATGGATTATTGCCACTACTAGAAAAACATGATATATTTCAGCCGATATATCATTCATTTTTTATTACTTCCATGCAGTCTTTCGTCACCGTCGCTGATATAATTTGGCCGATATATGGCAGTTATAGCCGTGATACTGAAAAAAATGAAAGGAACTCTACGCGGAGGCCTCACTCCGGCATGATTTAGATTAGGAACAACGAAATTCTTTTTTTTTTTAGGTAAGGAACAACGAGATTCTGTTTTAAGTAATTCTTTCAACACGATTTACTACTTAAATTTAGCGAAAACAGAAAGTCGAAGGAAATTGCAGTAATCCTAGTTATTAATTATTATATTGCCCAAAAATCTGGACCGATATTTATGACGACCTCCACTCGACGCAATGAAAAGTTCAAACACAGGTTTCGTTTTGGGCTGAACGAAAAAAAAAAGCATGAAAATATTATGTATTATTTCTGGTGAAACGCACAAGCATGGTTCCCTAATATACCCGACAAAGAAATAAAAATAAAGAAATTAGGAATAAAAATATCTTTCATCTATTATAATAAAGGACTCCGATGAGGAGCCGCGGCGGAAAGAAAAAACCAAGACAAACTTAAAAAAAATGTACACCAACAGCCCTACGCAGTATATTCTGAAACTGCCCATTTCACTTCTTTGCCTTCCTCGCAGGGGTCTTCTTCGCCGGGGCCTTTGCCGGAGCCTTCTTCGCCGGAGACTTTATCACCGTCTTCTTGGTCGCGGCCTTCTTGGCCGGCTCCGGTTTCTTCGCCGCCGCGGCCTTCCTAGGGGTAGATCTGGTCGAAGTCTTGGCCGCCTTAGCTGCGGGTTTCTTCTCTGCCTTGGGCTTCTCCGGCGCCTTTCTCTTCGCCGGAGCTTTCGCCTTAGGCTTCGCCGGAGCAGCCGCGGGCTTCGGCTTGGCAGCGGGCTTAGCCTTCGAAGCAGCCGCCTTTGGCTTTGCCTTGGCAGATTTCGCCGCCGCCGTAGTGGCCTTGGGCTTCGGCTTTGCCTTGGCCTTAGCCACAACAGCCTTCTTCTCCTTAGTCGCCGTCTTGACCTTGGGCTTCGCCTTGGGCTTCTCCGGAGCAGCGGGCTTTGAAGCCCGAGGAGGTCGAGCCGGTGGCAGCTTGTAGGAGTTCTTCACCTTGTTGAGCTTCCCATTGGCGACGAGCTTCTTCAGCTGAATGAGGAGAAGCTTCTTGAAATTCGGGGGCAGATTCTTCTGCTTCTCCTCGATGAACTTCGTTATCGCGTACTGACTCGAACCGGTCCGGTCCTTCAACGCCGCAATGGCATCGGTAATCATCTGTGCAACAGAAATAAAAAAGAACAAAAATCGAATCAGCAACAAAAATCCCGTTTCAATTAATGTCGAAATTATCCTAATCGAATCAATTACCTCATAGTAAGGTGGGTGAGTGGGGGCGTTACGTTTCCTTGGAGCAGGGACCTTTTGGGTCTTTGTTTTAGGGGCAGCAGCTTTGGGTTTCTTCGCCTTGGTGGCTGGTTTTTTGGGAGATGGGTTTTCTTCCTTGGGCTGAGGCTCGGCGGCGGGAGGTGGCTTGGCGGCGGACTGTGCCGGAATCACTAGCACCACAGGGACAACGGGGTCGTCGGACATGGTCGCACTGTGGGGACAATTAGGGTTAGTTAGGATAGAGTTTGATGATGATAGCTTAGGATGTTTTATGAGCGTAGTACCACAACTAAAAAATGTCGGGTGATTAAATAGTGGACGACTCGTACGAAGGTGGGTCAGTTGTGATTGGTGGAGAGGACTTCGACGCGGATTGAGGATATTTTGAATTTGGATCGTTGGATGAGAATTTGATCGACGGTGGCTATCGCTGATGTGTGTGTTGGGGGGGGGGGGGGGGGGGGGGGGGGGGGGGGGGGGGCGATTGGAGAAAGTTGGCTGTTTTAGGATTAAATGTGTGTTTTCATGGTCGATTGATTTTCTAATAATTTCAGATTTGGTTGATGGATTCGGGTGAATTTTGATTTGTTTCGTAGGGAATTTCGTAAGCTTTCGAGGGACGGGTCGATCGTCGGATGAAATTACACGCTGATTAAGATATTGCATTTGGAAAGTGAAGTGGTCGTGACACTAGATTCTATAGAGCTTGTCAAGGTTTTCGAACAATATGTCAAAATGCTCGCGAAAAATTGGGGCTTTCAACGTTTCAAGTTAAAGTAGGTTACCTCACAGTCGTGTGAAGACGAGAATCATAAAAATTGAATGTCGTTTCGATAGGAAAATGATTGTCCGAAGTGAACTGAAGATGAACACTTAAGTTGGTTCTTTATGAGTTGACCATCATATTACATGCTTTCTATTGAAAACCTATCCAGTGCTATATTTTCTTGTTCCTCAAGCATGTAAATGATCTTTAAGCATAGAAAAAGGGGATATTTTTGTTTCAAGATTTTGACGTGCGGGTTTTTTTCGTCGTCATTAAGTTATTTTTTAACGGTAACGAACTTGTACATAACTATATGATCGTACGTCAATTACCGACATGGTTCGTTGATTTTGATATGTGTTATCGTTTTTTAACGGTCAAATTCGCCGGAGAAATTAAAATTCACGCGACTTGTTTGACAAAAAGAAAAGGATTGCCAACAATCTCATTAAATATCTATGCCCAAAAAAAAAAAGTTTCCAAGTGAGCCCAAAAATAAAAGTCATGTAAACTATACAACATGCCAGAAAACAGAATCAAAGATGGAATACAAATGAATGTACATCCGGGCTTATGTCAATCTGCTTCCTAAATCGTATTCATATCATATCATTAAAACTACTTAATTAATTTACTTAAGCAAGTTTAAATAACATTTCCGAAACTTAGTAAGGCGACACAAAAGTAGAAAGCTTATGAAAATTAAATTTTGATTTAGCCAATGTAGTCTCCAATGAATCTATTCACGATATTCCGGCTTACAAGATATTTCGTTTTGCCATCAAAGAGCATATCAAACGGTTGGATTTGGATTTTATTTCATAGAGATTGTGTATAGTAATTTCAAATGGTTATTACAATATAATCTCGATAAATTGATACTCGATTATTTAATAAACTCTTTAAGATAATACTTTTGTCCGGTCCCGACTCGGGATAACGTGCTAAATTAATAAACTCGTAAAATTTATAAGATAATAATTTTTTTATAATTACTATAGGTCTTATAAAATATAGTATTTCTTTATATACTACAAAATATTTTTATGAAAACTACAGATGTAACTTTGTGTGTAAGGATTTTACCGTTGGTGTCCAAACTATCTAGGTAGGTACTCATGTGTTTAAAGCTTTTTCAATTGGTGCCCAAACTATTTCACTTCCAGTAATTACTCATGTGTTTAAGATTTTTCCAGTTGATGTCCAAATAAAATGAGCACTCACTATGTGATGATCATGATTTATATAGCGATCAACTATGGCGGATGATGACTTTTGTACTATAATTATACTATATATAAAGCTTGGGCATCACATAGTAACTGCTAAATTTATTTGGACACTAAATTCAAAAGATTTAAACAACGGGGTAACTATCGAACTGAAAAATAGTGCGGCACCAGTTGGAAAAACTATAAACGCATGGGGTCCCTACTGAAACCGATAGTTTGAACACCAGTTGAAAAAACCTTAGATGCAGGGTTACCAACCGAATTTTTCATATCTTTTTAACATTTCCTGAAAAATAGTCAATTGTCTTTTGTTTTTGTTTAAACGAACTTACCTTCGAATCTCGTCTCTAATAAGGTAGGGAATTGAACGCTTTTGTCAAATCGAGCCATTCATTTGAGTTATGCACATGGTATGGTAATTAAGTAGAAGTTTGAAAGGTGTTTGAAAATTGAACATTTCATTATAAATTAATAAATATTAATTTATCGATTAATTAATAAATTTTGGCGGTCCCAAGCATATTATTTTATAGAGTTTTTAATGTATCTGAGAGTCTTAAGACATTATGGACTAACTCGGTTTGGCCTATTTCATCCACACCACACAATGTAATGGCTAGTTGAACCATTGTATTTCCAAGTAATCATGTCCAACCGCCGGTTTTGGTTAATCGGCGGTTGGAACCCGGCGGTTGACAGTTGCTCGGACCAATCGTTGCTAATCGATCGGGGGCGGTGGACGGTTGGTTGTTCCCCGATTACGATTTGGCAAACTGGTGGTTAGTCAACCGCCGAGTACGGGTGAATTGCAGGTTATTTATTTATAATTTTTTATTTAATTCGTTACTACTTTGCATAAATTTTCGGTTTAATTTTCGATCCTTTTTGATATACAATTTCAGCTTTGAAGCACAAAAATTCTAAGAAACATAAATTCCATTACAGAAGTTTTTGATAAGAAAATTGATGCGTCCGAAAAAATCGCCTCCCATTCCGGTGCGGGAATCAACCGTTTGCCCAAACCGCTGCGACCGTCGAATACCTGAAACACCACCAAAAGTACTCGAGAAAGGCGCCGTTTCGACGACGTCTCTCCGACGCTCAAGTCGGATTTCATCCTCTTCGTTTCGGCGTTTGTATCTATCGGTTATGTAAATAAGTAGTAAAATGGTTGCTTGGAGAATTGTATGTTCCGTATGAATAATAAGACTAAGTATTTATAAAGAAGTAATTGAATAATCCCACTATCTTGGAATAACCACCCATGTTTCCCATGTTTCATCATGGGATCATGTAGAGCCCCATAATGGGACTTGGTCAAATATTTAATCGCTCAACCTCCTGAGAGTCGGCCTTCATTTTCTCCATGTTATTTCCCGAGTGCTAACTCTTCATATTCCTCGGGCCAATGACTGAGAGGGGCAGAATCCGAATTATCGACAGCCCGAGCAGCTCGCTGCTGTCATTGTGTACCCGAGGGTGGTTCCCTTGATCGAGGGGTGAATAGTTTCCCTCGGCGTCTTCCTCTTATTGTGGACATGCCCGAGCGTCGGAGTTTGCTGTAAAGGGGGGAAGAGATCAAAGTTCCTCCCGCCTCTTTAACAGCTATTTGAATTCCGAGGGGTATTTTACCGTTGCCCGAAAACCCGGAGCGTAACACTAGTCTCCCCCTCAAATAGTCTGAAAGAGTAGAACAAGTTTTAGGCGTTTAGTATGAGGTAAAATATCCGAGCGACTTTCTGCGGCGCTCCTCCCCGAGGAAGTCTTTCCTGGTCTGCTTCTGGCGGGAACATTGTGGTCCGAAGGGCAGTCGTCTCTAATGCATCGTGATCATTCCCACCAACAACTGAGAAGAGATGACATTCAAATTACTTCATATATATGCTTCTTTTTTCTTTCTTTTTTTCAGCGTCAGAGTAACTCCGTTGGGAGTTTATCAAGGATAGGGTATGCCCTTTCCCGAGCGTGTTTTCTGTCAAGACCCTCCCCAGAAGATGTTCTTTCGCGGGAGGCAGAAATATCATTCATGCAATCTTAGTTTTCAACGAATATTTCACGATATAAAAACCTGATGGTACTGATATATGTCCTCTTGTTGGAGGACTTTAATTTCGTGCCTCAGTCTGAGGATTTTAGTTTTTCTGCCTACATCCGAGGACTTTAATTTTCGTGCCTCAATCCGAGGTCTTAAATTTTCATGGCTCAATCCGAGGACTTCAATTTTCGTACCTCAATATGAGGACTTTAGTTTTCCTGCCTCAATCCGAGGACTTAAATTTTCATGCCTACATCCGAGGACTTTAATTTTCGTGCTTCAATCCGAGGACTTAAATTTTCGTGCCTCAATCCGAGGACTTAAATTTTCGTGCCTCAATCCGAGGACTTAAATTTTCATGCCTCAATCCGGGACTTTAATTTTCGTGCCTCAATCCGAGGACTTTAATTCTCGTGCCTCCATCCGAGGATTTTAGTTTTCATGCCTACATCCGAGGACTTTAATTTTCGTGCCTCAATCCGATGTCTTAAATTTTCATGCCTCAATCCGAGGACTTCAATTTTCATACCTCAAGATGAGGAATTTAGTTTTCGTGCCTCTATTCGAGGACTTAAATTTTCGCGCGTCAATATGAGGACTTTAATTTTTGTCCCTCAATCTGAGGACTTTAATTTTCGTGCCTCACTCTGAGCACTTAATTTTTCGCGCCTCAATCCGAGGACTTTAATTTTCCTGCCTCAATCTGAGGACTTTAATTTTCGTGCCTCACTCTAAGCACTTAATTTTTCGCGCCTCAATCCGAGGACTTTAACTTTCATGCCTCAATCTGAGGACTTCAATATTCGTGCATCAATCCGAGGACTTTAATTTTCGTGCCTCAATCCGAGAGTTTTCCTTCCGATTCAATCGGGGTGCTCGTGCCTCAGTCCGAGGGCTTTCCTCCCGTTTCAATTGGGGTGCTCGTGCCTCAATCCGATGGTTCTCCCGATCCAATCGGGGTGCTCGTGCCTCAATCCGAGGGTTTTCTTCCCGATTTAATCGGGGTGTTCGTGCCTTAATCCGATGACTTTATATTATCCCTAATTTAATTAGGGTCTTCTCAATCATGCCTTACTCCGAGGACTTTCTTCGCGATTTAATCGGGGTGTTCGCGCCTCAATCCGAGGACTTTATATTCAATCAGGGTCTTCTCAATCGTGTCTCAATCTGAGGGCTTTCTTTCCGTTCAATCGGGTGTTCGAGCCTCAATCCGAGGACTTTATATTATCCTGAATTCAATCAGGGTCTTCTCAATCGTGCCTCAATCCGAGGGCTTTCTTCCCGATTCAATCGGGGTGTTCGAGCCTCAATCCGAGGACTTTATATTATCCCTAATTCAATCGGGGCCTTCTCAATCGTGCCTCAATCCGAGTTCTTTCTTTCTGATACAATCGGAGTGTTGATTTTCTCCCAAGGCGTGGGCTTACGATATGGCCACGTCGAGATTTCTATATCAATCCGAGGACTCGAGGTTCTCTGTTCGTGCAAAACAAGTATACTTGGAAATCCCGAGCGGGTCGGGTCCTCGGTGTAAATAAAATCTGTAAACAAATAAGTTACCTCCGAAAGTAACTCCGACACATTTAATATGGTTAGCTCATAGTATCATATAGATAATAAAATATGGGAAGATGACTGAATGATAATTCTTATCCGTTTCTTTTTTCGGAAGCGCCGGGGTTTTGAATCTCGAGCGGCCCGAGAGGGTTGGGGCTTTATGCGAGCTAGATCTTCGAGGTGTCCGGGGGTGCCGAGACTTTATCGTCGAGCGGCCCGAGCGTGTCGGGGCTTATGCAAAATAATGCCTTCAATCGGAGAGTCCCGGCACTTAGATAACTCTGAATGAAGCGGTGAATGGGGAGTTAACATCACCCCTCGAGAATTCCATAAGATATCTAATATGCGGATCTCCATGGATTTATTTCTAAAGTGCAGAAGGAAAATAGCTCATTAGTAATCACAATTTCAGATACAAGAATCTCAAACTCCGGGTTTCATATAATTCTAAGGTGACCACCCACTTTTTTAGAATGCATTCCCCAGCAAAATAACACAATCAATCACATAATTTTAGGAGATTAAATCAAAATCTCAAAACTTTCAAAAAACTTGCGCCCGACTCCCCGCAAATAGCAAACGGGCAAACGCTTTATCATTCAGACCCCCAAACTTGGGGGATTATCGCTTTTGCATTCCTCGTGTAAAAAACATGATAACCACGTATGAAGCAAGCATAGGGTCTCCGTTATAACTCCTCGATATGCAAATTTCAGTTGACGGTGGGCTAAAAAATGGAGATCGGGCACGGAGAAACATGGGTTGCAATCCATGTTTTGCTGCACTGAGCGATTTCAGCCGTCCGTGGTGGTGGCTGCAGCAGGTTCCGAGCCGCGGCAAAGTTATACGACCCTCTTTCAAGTTAAACGACTCCAAGCACTGTCGTCGGAGACAACGAAGTCGCCGGAGATCGAAAATGTGGTCATGTGGTCATACTCAAAGCCAGAGACATTGTGACGGTGGTTCTCCTCAAGGAAACCGAAATCGCCAACTTTATTTGATATTTCCTCTACCTCTCAATTCGCATCTTCTTCATGAAGTTCCGAGAAAGTGTAGCCTTGTTGATTTGAATCGTTTCCCTCTTATGCTGGCTGGTCCGAAGACCGTTTTCGCGATTAGTGGAGGTCGGGCTGCCGTGAACCGTACTACCCCCCTTAAGGCCCAAGGATATGTTGTTCGATCGGGTCTCCGCGAGCCTTCGAGCGTTGTCAATGAGAGTCCTTGCACTCAGATAACTCTCAAAGAAAATCATCATCGAGAATTCCCCAAAATATCTAATATGAAAATCTACCTCAATCTTCTTCAAAAAAAAAAAAAATTTGGTTAGTGTTAGACTCCTGACATAGTCAAGCACCAGATAGAGCCAGTCACTTCAGAAAAATATGTAGAACTCAAAGTCATAAAAAGGTCAAAGCGCAGCAAATACATTTTTTATCTTTTTATTTCTTTCGAATCCAAAGCGCAGCAAACCTAAATTTAAATCTTTAATATCGACCAACATATTGGCCCAATTTATTTCGAGAGTCCACTAATAAGCCTAGCCTCCCAGCAGTTAAAAATTTCACACGCATTCGGCCCCACATTTTCAGTAACTGTTACATTCAGCAGTAACGTAAATGACAGAAGTGATCCCGTATTTTTCTATAATTTCGGATTCACCCACGTAAATTAAAGAAACTTACAACCGGGCCCTAAGCCGCAAACAACGGTGGACCCGTCAGTGGTGATCGACGGGGCGGCCACCCATGGGGTCGCCATCATGGCCACGGGCGTTAACTTCATGGTAGCATGCCCTCGAGAAATTCGGAGATCGTGAAGGTATTTGATTTTTTCTTTTCCTCTTTCGAATGCGTCCTTGACGGTTTTGGCTCCAAAAATATGGGTCATGGATTAGAAAAAGTCAGAATATAAGAAATCTCTCGACGTTCCAAATCTCTCGATTTTTCGAGGTTGTGCCGTTAGGGATTTCAATTGGCTACTTGATTTTGCCCTTGACTACGGCTGTTGCGGTAGATTTTGGACGCAACAGGTAACTTATCGTATAGCTGGCTTCCGAACGAGAATGGCGATGTGCTGTATTGCTCGGAGGTGGCGGGAGACGAATAACGATGACGAGCAAGCGGTTGCCACGAACGTCCTCCGTAAACAGAGGACGTTCCGATGAGTCCGGGGTCGTCTAAGACCAATCGGAGGTTGTGCGAGTGCAGAGATCGAGGGCTGCAAAGTAAGGGGGCAAAGTCCTTATGTCCTCTGTTTGTCTGTTTCACGGCTGTTGGTTTCGGAGTTGTTTCGATGGTGATTGTGGTCGGTCTGCTTTCAACAGGTACGAGCGAGCCAAGCCCTGATGATGGGCGTCTGCCGTTCTGTTCACGATCGTCACAGAGTGCGGGAGATCATGGATGCAAATTCGGTGTACCACACTTGTTGACGTTCGGGTCGGTTTCTGTCTCGCGACCGATGGTGGTCTTTCAAGGCTACAGAGGCCAGCGGCTCCGGGGTTGAATGATTTGCTCGAAACGCATCGTATGTTCTTACTATACCTCGTCCCACAGACGGTGCCAATTTGATGCGTCCGAAAAAATCGCCTCCCATTCCGGTGCGGGAGTCAACCGTTTGCCCAAACCGCCGCGATCGCCGAATACATGAAACACCACTAAAAGCACGCTAGAAAGGCGCCGTTTCGGCGACGCCCCTCTGATGCTCAAGTCAGATTTCTATCCTCTTCGTTTTGGCGTTCGTATCTATCGATTATGTAAATAAATAGTAAAATGGTTGCATGGAGAATTCTACGTACCTTATAAATAATGAGACTAAGTATTTATAAAGAAGTAAAGGAATAATCCCACTATCTTGGAATAATCACCCATGTTTCATCATGAGATCATGTAGAGCCCCATAATGGAACTTGGTCAAATATTTAACCGCTCAACCTCCTGAGAGCCGGCCTTCATTTTCTCCACGTTATTTCCCGAGTGCTAACTCTTCATATTCCTCGGGCCAATAACCGAGGGGCGGAATCCGAATTATCGACAGCCCGAGCAGCTCGCTGCTGTCATTGTGTACCCGAGGGTGGTTCCCTCGATCGAGGGGTGAATAGTTTCCATCGGCGTCTTCCTCTTATTGGGGACATGCCCGAGCGTCGAAGTTTGCTGTAAAGGGGGGAAGGGATCGAAGTTCCTTCCGCCTCTTTAAAAGCTATTTGAATCCCGAGGAGTATTTTACCGTTGCCCTAAAACCCGAAGGGTAACAAAAATCAAAATAATTCTGTACCGGGCGGCCAGTCATCGCATCTGCTGTGTGTCAAATTTCCTATATGCAATTAAACGTTTTGTATTGTCCAAGAATCATCAATCCAATGACATGTAACGCCCATGTAATGATGATCTTGCTAGTGATCACTCCATTTATCGGAGACAATTGACACTTTACACTCTAATTTTGCTAATTAATCTATTAAGTCACGTTTATGCTAGAGTACAATCTTCCTAATGTCTCAAACAAGGGTGCTACGTGACACGTTCTTCCCTTGAGGGTTATCCGACTTTCTGATCCACTCTTCGAAGACTGGATTATCGGCAAATCGAAAGGGAAGACTTTTCGCGCACACAAATTTCGCAAGTTGTTTGCTCGCGACGTCTTCGTTGTACATAAACAATGATGTCGGACTCGAACTGGGTCCTTGTCCGATAGCGGACGAACCCGTAACTTCGTGCATTTGACTTTGACTATGACTTTGGCTAATTCCTATCTTAGTTGAATATTTCGACTTGATATGGTCAGTGTAATTGCTATATCCGTCGTCCTTCTTAAAGGGATATTCTTTACCGCAATAATTACATGTAACTCTAAATAAATCTTTAGTTGTGGTTGGTACATTCTTGAAGTGTACTGCAAAATGTCCGAACGCAGCGAAGCTGCAGCACGTGCCTGAGTCTCTCTCGTCCTCGAACCCTCCTACTCATGTTGCGTGTCACTAAGCGCTTTCTGCCTCTCAAATATCTCTCTTATTGTCCAAGCTTGGGCTCTCTTATGTTCACCATCCGAGCTTAAACGGAGATGTTGTTACTCGACGTCTCTTTAACCGATAGTTGTAGTTGTTTTCAGTTGGTACATAGTAAGGGTAGCTTGGTGATTTCAGTTCATTAGTAAGGGACGTTATAGTCTTTGCGGACCTTATTTTATATAACACGCAGACTTTGTACATTTTTTCATTTTAAGTGAATAATACAGAAACAGAGTGTTATCTTTGCACTCTTATCGGTCCTCTTCTCCAACAATCTCCATTGATTAGTCCAAAAAATCGAAACTCAAAATTAATTGATATATATAATAGGGATTTTATTTTCTTAATTTTCAAGGTAAACATAATGATCCATCAATTAAATAAAACACAATTGATACGATTGTTACCTCAAAAAAATGATACCATTGTTATATAGAAATAAATTTAAATAAAAATATAATTGACGACAAGTGATGGTTTAGGGATAAAACCACTTTTGGTACTCAATGTTCGTCCGGTGGACAATTTTGGTCCCCAATAGTTTCGCTGTCACATTTAGTCCTCAATGTTGTCTGATTCGGAACAATTTTGTTCCAATCGTTTAGATTTCCGTCAATTAGACGGAATATTCCAGGAATATACCAATTTTGGGGACCAAAACTGTCCAACGGGCAAACATTGGGGATCAAAAGTGGTTTTATCCACAAAAAAAAAAAGAATTCCACTCACTTGGAGACACTTGGCGCGTTCAGATCAATTCATCCAAATTAACGAAATATTAATCGAGGGACCAAAATTTTTCCAAATCAGACAACATCGGGGACTAAATGTGGCAAGTGGAAACATCGGAGATCGAAATTGCCCAACGGACAAACAACGGGGGCCAAAAGTGATGTTATCCCGATTGTTTATTTGGATTTAGGAACCATAATCTGTTAGATTCAATGAGATCCAATTCGTAATGTTGGCTCGAAATTTATTATCAATAAGGTTTTATAGTTATTTTATATTAAATAATTAATTACTTAATTGTGAATCTTGAATCTTGATAGACAACTAGTGATTTATATTTTAATTAGATCGATCTCACATCTTTGCTCTACCCATTAAAAGAAGGGTTTATGGCCGCACTATAAAACCAATTTAAGCTTCATTGTTACAAAAAAGGTAACAATTCCAAAACCTTAACTTAGTACATGGAATTCCAACTCCTCTGTGGAGTAAAATAAGTGGGGAGATGTCTTACAACTCACGGTAAAAAGAAATATTTGTGTAAAGTAAACTCAAGATTTGGTATCCTATTCATAGCATATCTCCGTTGCATTATGTGTATCAAGTCCCACGATCTCCTTATCCATCAAGATTTTGGCCTTTATCGGATCCCGATGAGCAAAGCTTTGCTTTTTACATGCTATTTGTCTTATAAAAGCTAAAGTGTTCGCCTAAAAAGCACAAATACTCGATATCCAACATCAAGAAAATTGTAACGTTGGTAATTAAAGCTTCAATATTTTGCTTTTGCAAAGAACGGGAAAAAGGCCTTACCTGTTGATAAGCTTCATAAAAATATTAAATCTGTATTTTTCTAGTAATTTAAAAGATCAAACATTGTATTTTTTAGGATGAATCAAGTGGTTCCTAATTTTTCATGAGGTAAAAAATTTGATTTACATCATCAACTGTCTATCAATGTTTGCCGCTTGTCAATGAGGTCTTTGTCTAGTGGTCAAAGAGAAGGCATTAAGGATACGAGGGTTAGGTCGTGGGATCGAATCCCTCATCCTACAATTTTCTTGAGTAGTCCCCATGAACTTTATGACCCATGACTATCGTTGTCATGTGAGTTTGTGACGTTTCATCTGGTTCCGAAGATTAGTCCTAGCACTTGAGTGTGCATTTAAGCCTCCGTCAGGTCTATGGGTGCAAAGCTCACGCCGATATCTAGGGGTTAGCTCATAGCCAGATCGAGTGGGGATATATCGGGAGAGAAAAAAATAAAATAACTGTTTGCCGCTTGGGACACTACACATAAGTTTAAAAAAAAGGGATATTTACACCAACACCCCATGTGGTATTACTCAATTACACATACACCCCCTTAAATATTCATTTATTATATATAAACCCACTTAAACATGTTTATTTTACGAAATATAGCCACTAACGTTAAATTTGGATGTTTGGATTATTAAATTGTTGTCCAAAATAGGATGAAGGGGTCTTAGTGTAAGGTTTGATTAAACTAAATTGGGTGTAAGTATAATTACTATAGTCAGAAGAGATGTATGTGTAATTGAGTGATAGCATAGGAGGTGTTGGTGTAATTATTCCAAAAAAAAAAAAACATTCAAGAAGTAGAGCTAGTCATGCCCAACCACCGGTTTCGGTTAACCGACGGTTGGGAACCAGCGGTTGACGGTTGGTCGGAAGGACCAACCGTCCCAAATCGATCGGGGCGGTTGCCGGTTGGCTATCCCCCGATTATGGTTCGGCTAACCTGCGGTTAGTCAACCGCCGGTTATGGTTGAACCGCCGGTTTATTTTTTTTTATCTTTGTACTGTATTGCACAAATTTTCATGTATTTTTCGATACTTTTCGATATAAAACTTCATATACTTAAATTTTCGAAACATAACGTTACAAAAATTTAAATATATCATTCAAAGTAAGAAAAAATAGTCAAAATAATTATTTTGGTATGAAATCGGTGTCGGACAGGTATCTGCTTGTGCGAAATTCGATCATAAATTTGTCATTTTCTATTTTTTACACCGACTAGATTTTATAATAATATTTTTTATTTGGATACATAATTTTTTTATATATTTTTTATAATAATATTTATAATTCAAATATATATTTATATAATATATATTAAATCATCGGTTGAACCGCCAAACCGGTGATTTGCAAATGGCGGTTTGCAGTTCCACGACGATTTGCCGGTTGGAACCGTCGGTTTCGGTTAAATTTGAGCATCACTAAGGAGAGCATTATTTAATAAAAGTAATTATAAAAGGAAATAATTAAAAAAGAAAACGTGAAGTTTCAAATTTCAATAATTACTTGGGCTTTTGATCTTTTTTACACCTCAGTTCTCTGCGTTTTGTCGTGTCACGTCGTTTCTCGGGCAAAAGTTGCCAAGTGAGGTCTTCTCTTTCACACGCCTTTCAATCCCAGTTTTTGGTTCGCCCTTAACCCAGAGATGTGTCGCCCAATGAAAATCAAAAGGATATGCGTTGTCGCAGCGTTATCCTGAAAAGAACTCCGATTAAAGATAGTATTTGGTGTATTTTATATGCGACTATCTCTCGTGATTTTTGTTTAAGGTGCTTCGCTCTAATTAATTTCTTACTCTGTTATCGTTGTAGCGACGCTGTCATTATTATTTATCGGATTTGGGGATTTCATTGGACTGGGTTTTGAGGTTTGATCATTCCTCTTCATAAAGACTATCCGCACTGATGTTTTAGAAGAAGGGAAAGCTAGTATTGTGGATTTGGGAATTAGGGTTTCTTTCTTTTTTTTGGGGGCTTTTTTAAATTGTAGCTTCAATTTGGAATGGAGGATGTTGAGAAAGCAAACATTGCAGCAGTTGAGAGTTGCCACAGAGTGATTAACCTATTTTCTCAACCAGAAGATCAAAATCAGTGCAGAAACTTAGCTGAGCTAACGGGTGATGTCGTTCGTAATTTCAAAAAAGTAGCTTCTCTCGTTAGTTCAAGCCACGGACGTGCTAGATTCCGTAAATCCCAGAAATTTCAAGCCCCTTTACCCAAAAACATCTACTTAGAAAATCCAATCTCTAACACAGATGATTATAGTTATCTCCACCAAAAGCCACTTAGCCTCCTTCAAGCTCAAGAATTCGGTTCTTCGAGCGTGAGGAACCCTTCTGTGGATATCCGCTCCCACGGGAAAAACCCTATTGCATTCTCACAACAACAGCAAAACCCGTTACCGAATTACTCCTTCCTCCACCATCAAAGGCTTCAGCTTCAGCAGCAGCAGCAGTTGAGGCAGCAAGCAGCAGAAACGATGTATCTTCGTGGAAACAGTGGCATTAGCTTGAACTTCGATGCCTCTGCTTGTACTCCAACGATTTCTTCCACAAGGTCTTTCATCTCTTCTCTGAGTATGGACGGGAGCGTTGCTGCTACTGTGGATCGGAGCTCTTTTCATATGATTGGGTCCACGAGATCTGCCGATCAAAGCTGTTATCACCATAAGAGGAAATGCCCTGTTAGGGGAGAGGGCGGCGGTAGATGTCATTGCTCAAAGAAGAGGTGCTGTTTTTTTTTTTCCTAAATTCGTGCACTGCTCTAGATTTGTTCAAAATGTATTATTTTTTCAATTGTCGTTATTTTGCTAATATAGCATGATCTTGATGTTAACAGGAAGCACAGGGTAAGGAGTTCTATCAAGGTGCCCGCTATAAGCAACAAGTTGGCTGATATTCCACCGGACGAGCACTCTTGGAGGAAGTACGGTCAAAAGCCAATCAAAGGGTCTCCTTATCCAAGGTAAATATAAATTCATACTATTAATTTCTTGGTCCCATTTGAGATTATTTGTAAATAGATTATTAAATTTTGTCATTTCCACATCCGTTTTTCTTTCTGCCTTTGATTGTGAGTATAGTTGACGTGAGTCAACGCTCTTGTATTACATGATTTATCCTTTATTTGCAATCTTTATGGTGGTTCACAAGTTTAGTGTTCAATCTTTAAGAAACGATGAATACAATCGCTAATTCTATTTATACTTTTGCGACAATCCCTCGAGTATTATTCTCGGTTTATCGAGTAAACGAAAGCCACTCCTCTTAAATTCTTGCAGGGGTTATTACAAGTGTAGCAGCATGCGAGGGTGTCCCGCGAGAAAACACGTGGAGAGATCCGTGGAAGAGCCCTCTATGCTGATTGTCACCTATGAAGGCGAACACAACCACCCGAGATTGGCATCACAATCGCTGGCCAACACATGAATCATCCCGTGTTAGTTTCTTTTAGTAGATTGGTGCCCTTGAATTGTATTTTGGTTTTCTTTTTTTGCAAAATTTTCTGAATTGGGTTTTTAAGAATGATTTTGTGTACATCATCATGGCTTTGTCCAAATCTGAACTTGGAGGGTTAGATTTGAAAACTTTGTTGGATTAGGCTCCACATGTGTATTTAAGTTTCCTTCTACATTTTATGGCAATTTGGGCGCGAATCCCCATTTTTCTTTATTATGGGGTGTGGATGGGAGGAATTTTCTCACGTTGGCGGATCGAGGATCATTTCGTGGAATTCGATAAATTGAATTACTAAATTACCCTCCCTTACTACTAGTATCTGATCTCCCAATCTTTTTACATCAGTTCTCTCTGTTTTCCTCCTTTACGTGGTAGTCTCTCACTCGATTTCCACGACGTTTTCTCTAAACTTTTGTTGTTTACGTCGCGTTCATTGGCACGAGAGTCCCATAAATTATACTCCTTTTTTAAAAAAAAATTTATGATAATTCTGTCGAATGCTATTTTATTTCTGTCATTGTTTACTTTATTGCAATAGAAAGATAAATGGGCTATTTAAAAAAATTGACCTTTACCAAAGAAACTTTAAAAAACTAGACTCTTTGACTATTTTTTTTTGTCAATAGACTCCACTTTAATTACCTTTTAATTATCTTTCCATAATCATTTTTAATAAAAAAAAAAAGAAAAGAACAAGGAAAGACCTTTACATAAAAGAAAAGAAGAAAGAAATGATATTTCGAAAAATAAAAAAAATGAAAAATTATGAAAATTACATAAACTGCATTAACGCCATGAACAACACAACATGCATCTACCATACGTACATCATATCTGAAAGCGCGGGAGGTCCCGATAAATTGATATGGAAATAGCTAAGTTAAAAGTAAATCAGAAATGTTGACCCTAATATTGAACCAACACTATGGATCAGAAAGTTTTAGCACAACCGAAATTTTAAAACTTAGCAGTAAAGACGATGGAGACATAGTTTAAATATGCAACAAGTTAAATAACTTCTACACGCCTTCAGGGCAAAATTCCACTATAAAGAATGGATTACAAAAAGAATAGCTATTAAAAGATAGTAAACCTAGCCTAGAAAAGAGTATTGAACTCAACAGATCTTCACACAAAGAATACGTATATAAACTAGGTTTTATACAAAAGTGTGAAGATAAATACTAGGTTAAAACAGATTGACGAAAATATGAAGAGAGCTCTCTCGTTTTCTTTCTACTCGTTCGCCACTCTAATGTGCGTTTTTCGTCGTTGTTCGTCGTAGTTCACCATCGTTCGTCGTTCTCGTCCGTCGTCCATCGTTATTGTATGAGATCGAAGTTCCTCTTTATATAGCTGCAATTCCATTCGGGATCATATCTATTCCGAATATAACTCATTCCTTTTAGCTCCATATCCATTCCCAAAATATCTCCTCCACTCTATTGGATCATACCCATTCCGGAAATAACTCATTCTTTTTAGCTCCATATCTATTCCGAAAATATTTCTTGCACACTCGTAAATAAAATAATATATGGTAAACGGTTTTTAGATTTAAAAGACAAAATCAAGGATGGAACAAGTCTGAGTCACACGATGCTGACTCAGATACTGTTTCCATATCGTCAATGTCATCTGAGTCAACATTAGCAATCTCTCCCTTTTTGTCTTTCCTCCCAAAAACTCGTGCAGTGATAAATTCAAAATTATGTAATAAGGTTTTCGGGTATGAAAGACAAAACCAAGGATAGTTCAATGTTGACTCAGGTGTTGACTCCACATTGTCAATGTAAACATTAACAATCTTCCCCCTTTTGTCTTTCTTCCCAAAACCTGTGCAGAGATAACTTCACAAAACTCCCCCTGAAATCATTAAGACAGTCAGAACAAAACATGGTTATCATAAGATTAGTACATAACCATATGGACTAGTCTGATTAAGTCTTAACTAAATCTGCAAGAAAGAAAAATTAGAGAAACCAAAAAATAGATTAGAAAATCTAAAAAATAAGAGAATCCGATGATTCTTCTTCACCGGTTTCCTTTCCAGCATTTTCTCCAGCATCTTCAGCTTCAACATCATCTCCATCGCCAATAGCAGTTGCATCAGTCGTCCCGGCTTCTTCTTCCGCACCATCTAAATCTCCCCCTTTATGGGTAGAAAGGAAACTCCTAAGAGTCTCTCTTTGTGCAACCAATGAAGTAATTGTATCATCCAGATATTTGATATGGCGTTCCAGGACGGATGTTGGAGCAGATGATGAACCAACATTTGGTTCAGCATTTGGAGCTCCTACCCAGGGCAAATCCACAACCTTGTGTAGTCCTGTCAAATGACTGCTATTTTAGATTGCTATAGCGCATTGTAAAGTGAGGTGAGTTCGAAAGAGGTGAGTTCGCCATTGATGGATAATGAAAGAAAGCTCGAGAAATTCGTTATTTGCAGAGATAGATTTAGAAAATATGAAATAGAGTAATGCGAATTAGGAGATATCAAGTGAGCATAAAAAGTAGGTAAATGCAAAAATGTAGTAACAGTCGAAAGTTTTTGCAGCAACGGTAACTAGTTTCAGCCTGGAAAATAGCACAAATAAAGAGTTTAAATGAAAACTAACCGTTAGGACTTGATGAACCGCGAGCTCCAAGTGGGGGTTTCTGATTTTCTCTTAAATTATCATGAGAGATATAAATACTAGACTCGACAGACAAATTATATATATAAATATGTATGTATATGTATAAATATAAAATATCGCATGATCAAAATGATTAGTCACACATGTCGCTCAACATTTGATACAACATTCTCAAACGATTTCATTCATTTTCTGTTTAACACTCTAGAACTCAATTTTCTGCCCTTTTATCACCTTTATTATAGATAGGAAATATTGTGCATTGCTCTGAAGGTTCAGCTTTTTATTGCACGCAAAGAATACATCGTTCGCGAATGTCGTTTATCTAAGGATTCTTAATATTCTGAACTTGTATCTTGAAAAAGGATCATGAGCAAACCTTGTGCTAGTGAGCGGGTCATTTCAGAAAATGGTCTAGGTGAGTCAAATCATTTCAGGAATTAACTGAGAGAAAATTAGACCAAAAATCGAAACAGTAACAACCATATTTGACATATGCAAATGTTGATCCAGATATTGGACCAACATTTACTGACACAGACCTATAGACTTCTTAAGGCTTGAACAGCTTTCAAAGTCTAACTCTTTTTTTACTATATCTCTCAAAAAATGATGTCTAATATCTATGTGCTTAGTCCTAGAGTGCTGAATAAGATTTTTCGAAATATTTATAGCACTCAAATTATCACAATACATCACAACAGTTTCGCTCTCTAACCCATAATTACTCAACATACTCTTAAGCCATATGAGTTGTGTACAACAGCTGCCTGCTGCCACATACTCAGATTCGGCCGTAGAGAGATAAACACAATTTTGCTTTTTACTAAACCAAGACACTAGATTATTACCTAAGAAGAAACACCCACCACTTGTGCTCTTGCGATCATCTTCGTCACTGGCCAAGTCAGCATCACTGAAACCAACTAAATTTGTGTTAGTGTCCTTGGAAAACCATAAACCGAGACTGCAAGAACCAGCAACATACTTTAAATTCGTTTAACATCATTTAAATGTGAAATTTTTGGCTCGGCCTGATATCTCGCACATACGCAAACACTATACATAAGATCTGATCTACTCGCAGTAAGATATAATAAGCTTCCAATCATAGAACGATATAATGTTTGATCAACATTTTCCCCAACATTATCTTTACTTACCTTCTGCGTAGATCCCATAGGAGTTCTCATTACATTGGCATTATCTAACCCGAATTTCTTCACCATATTCTTCGCGTACTTCTCCTGAGACATAAAGATGCCGTCCTTGCTTTGTTTTACCTGTAGACCTTGGAAGAATGTAAGTTCAACGATCATACTCATCTCAAATGAATAATTCATAGCTTGGACAAAATCATCCGACATAGATCGAGATTGTTAATCCGAAGACTATGTCATCAACATAAATTTGAGAGATTAACACATCATTACCAACTCTTTTTACGAAAAGAGTTCTATCGGCTTCGCCTCTAACAAAACCAAAGTCTAAGAGCAACGAAGTAAGTCTACCATACCAAGCTGGAAGAGCTTGCTTTAAACCATAAAGAGCTTTTTGCAATATAAACACATGATCAGTATGGTAAGGATCTTCGAAACATTTAGGTTGCTCAATATAAATTTCTTTATCGATAAACCCATTTACGAACGCACCCTTTACATCCATCTGGTGTAGGGTAATGTTGAGACAACATGCAATAGCAAGTAAGAGTCTTATAGATTCTAACATTGCTACGGGGGCAAAGGTTTCATCAAAGTCTATACCCTCAACTTGGGTATAGCCTTGGGCAACTAAATGAGCTTTATTCCTAATAACATTCTCATACTCATCAGATTTGTTTTTGAAAATCCACTTTTTACCCATTGACATTGCCGTCGCTTGGTCGTGGAACCAAAGTCCAAACCTGATTTTTATCGAATTGAACAAGCTCTTCTTGCATAGCATTGAACCAAAAACTATCTTTGAGGGCTTCAAGAACATTTTTCGGTTCAATTTCAGATACAAAACAATTAAACCTTACCTCGTTGTATACGGAAGTCATGCATACATTTTTTACCATATATCTGTAATCTCTTCGTGGTTTATCCCTGGCCTTCCGTCCTTCATCCAGTCTGCCTATGATCTGATCATAGGGGTGAGACTTCTGAATCCTAGCAGGGGGGTCTCTCTGAACATTTAAGGTTTCATCTTCAGTATCCTGTTCAGGAGCTAATGTTGAGTCGGATGTTGACTCAACATTAAACTTTGTAACCCCCTTAGTTGTTTCATTGACATAGACCCCAGTCATCTAATAAAATGAGGAGGGGATGCTAGATTGGGAATGGTCGGGATAGCTCAGTTGGTAGAGCAGAGGACTGAAAATCCTCGGGTCACCAGTTCAAGTCTGGTTCCTGACACATGGTTCATTTTTATGAAAACAAAGAGTAGGCTAGAACGGAATAGACAGAAACAATCCGTATACCGGTAGATATAACACCCGTATACAGATTTGAAATAGTAATCTATATATTCCTTTTCGGGAGCGATTCATCCTTCCCGAACGCAGCATACAACTCTCCGTTGTACTGCGCTCTCCAAGTGTGCTTGTTCCCCCCTTCTTCCTTACTCTGGCAAGTCTTTGTGAAATAACTCCGATATTCGAAGTTGCGATCGGATCGATTCATTAAAAAGAATCGATTCAATACATTTCTCATTGTTCGCTTCCAGATCCTCTATTGGACCAACCGTCGGAATGATATCTGCAATATCAACTTGAGGAGTATTCTGCTAATGTCAGCGAAATCATCAAAAACAATATTAATTGATTCCTGAATAGTTTTCAATCTAAGATTGTAAACACGATAAGCACGACTATTAGTAGAATATCCCAAGAAAATGCATTTGTCACTTTTCGAATCGAACTTTATCAAATATTCACGATCATTCAACATAGAGCAAGAACATCCAAACACGTGAAAATACTTGACCTTAGGTTTTGTACCCTTCAAAATCTCGTAAGAGGTTTTCTTTGTCCCTAGATGAAAGAAAACTCTATTAGAGATATGACAAGCTGTTTTCAAAGCTTCAGCCCAGAATCTTTTAGAAAGACTCTTGGATTGTAGCATTCCACGAGCCATTTCCTGAAGAGTTTTATTCTTCCTTTCGACTATCCCATTTTGTTGAGGTGTCTTAGGAGAAGAAAACTCATGGATAATACCATTTTTGTCACAAAAATCTTTAAAACTTTGATTTTCAAACTCTCTACCATGATCGCACCTAATACGAAAAATGGGAGCACAAAAATTATTTTTGATCATGGCACAAAAAATTTTGAAAAAATCAAAAGTTTCGGATTTCTCTCTAAGAAAAAATATCAATGAAAACCTAGAAAAGTCATCAACTAGGACATAAGCATATTTTCTACCGCCTATACTATCTACTTCCATAGGACCCAAAAGATCCTTGTGAAGTAGCTGAAAGCAGTGAGCAGTTCTAAAATGTTGACCAACATTTTGATCAACATTATGACTGACATGCTTCTGCTTGCCTTGCAGACATTGCTCACAAATAATTTTTCCACAATCCTTAAGGTTGGGAATTCCTCTGATTGCCTCATGCCGAATCAATTGTTCTAGGGTTCTGTAATTAACATGACCCAATTTATTGTGCCATAGAACAATATCATCTTCGGTTTTAGAGACTTTACATACCTCTTTTCTCTCATCCTTATCACCAACTTGATAGCAATTATCACTCGATCTTTTACCTGCCATCACAAACAAATTCTTGTCATTAAAAACTTCACAACATTCTCTATTAAACCTTACCTCAAGATCGTCGTCACATAATTGACTTATGCTAATTAAATTAGCAACAAGTCCATCAACATGGAGGACATTCCTTAGGGTAGGAAAGCCATCTACATTATAATACCTCGTCCGAGAATTTTACCTTTTGCTCCACCTCCAAAAGTAACCGTACCATTACTCAAGGGAGTATAGTCTATCAAGTAATCATTGGTACCTGTCATATGGCATGAACAACCACTGTCAAAGTACCAAGATCCTATAACATTAGCTTTCAAGGACGTGTAAACAACATTACATTGAATTGACGACTTTCTTACCCATACTTTCTTCTGAACTGATAGACTCTAAAAAGCTCTATTCATATGATTCACAGAATTTAAACTACGGTTGTCTGAAATATCTCCGGACATTCTCTTCAACGCTGATTTCTCAATGTTGAATCGAATGTTGGATGGTTGTTCAGTCAACATTCGCCTTTTGGAAATCGCATCTTTCAGTTTCCAACAATGAGGTTTGATATGTCCAGGTTTAAGACAGAAATGACATTTAAAACTTCGAGACATGGACTTTGATACAGAATGCTTAGATTTTTTAGGATGTGATTTGAATCCTAGACCATGATTAGAAGTATTGACGAAAGAAAGCACATCGTCAAGTGTTGACTTGCCTTTATTCATCTTTGAAAAGCTATATGAAGCCTTGTTGACTTGCGTTTGTAGCTTGTCAATTTATTTGTCCTTTCTGGTCAATAAGGCTTCCATCTTGCTCATCCCTTCAGGCAAGCCATTGATTATCTTGTCGTTGTGAAGATTTCCCTCAGTCAGCACTTGAACGAAATCCTTCAGTTTCGATATTTCCTTCCTTTGATTCGTCCACTATACGTACAGTTGTTTGTACGTTTCTTCCAGTGATTCAACATCCTCAGCATGTTCTAAAAGATCATATGTATCATCTAACAGCAAAGATTCATCAAAACTATTTGATTCATCATAATCAAAGAGAATATAATGTTCAGATGTTGAATCCAATGTTGGCTCAACATCCGTTACTGCATTAAATCAAGTATGATGTTCATCTTCTTCGTTGTCAGAGAAGGTTTGATTTGGGACTTTAGTCCATTGGACAACCTGATGTGTGTTTCTTGCCGGCGCGTCTTCTTCATCATCAGATAGGCTGACCCAATATCCTTTTCCAAACCTGCGAAGAGTGTTAGCACATTCATTTGCAAAATAACCCCAGCCTTTGCAAGCATGACATTGGACAGAGTCCCTGTCAAGTTTGTCGGCTTTTGCTTTATCAGCAGAACTTTTTCTGTTGATAGGGCGATTAGGAGCGGGATGAAGACTCTTGAGCGTTGAGAATATTCTTGAATGTTGGACCAACATTCAACTCTCTCTTATTTTTCAGTAACCTTTTCAACTTCCTAACAATCATAGCCATATCCTCATCATCATCTGGATCAACCTCAGATTCAACACTTGAAGGTTGCGAGACTAGAGCGAGATTCTTACCCCTTGACGCATTTTTTTTAACTTCGAGATTGGTCTCGTAGTTCTTCATAATGTTCATGAGGGTATTGAAGTCGAGTGTGGCTAGATTGTGGGCTTCCTCTACAGCTGCCACCTTCACGTTGAACTTCTCGGATAGTGACCTAATAGCCTTAGAATTTAAAACTTTGTTAGAAATACATTCACATAGACTATGACACTCGCTAGAAATATTCAAAAGCTTTCCAAAATAAGTAGTGATGTCTTCATCATTCCTCATACGAAGGTTTTCAAATTAGCTATTTAAAAGTCGCAACTTTGTGTCTCTTACGCTCACATCACCCTCACAGTACATCTGCAACATGTCTCATGCATGTTTCGCATTAGTACAATTTTGGATGATTTCGAACATAAAAATATCGACGGAGGAAAAAACGGCATGTAAAGCTTTTTCGTTAAAATTGGCTGCTGCTCTTTCAAGAACAGTCCATTCGGCAATGGGTTTGTCAAACACTTCCCCATCTGCATCAGGAGGTGTTTTAGGAGGGGTAAAACCATTGAGAACCGAATCCCAAGCACGCGAATCGACTTTATGCATTGTCGCATTCGGATTTTCCAATAGACATAGTTTGATCCGTCTAAAAGGGGACTTTGCCAAAATAGTTTGGGCTTAGGGCATCCATATCAATAGGATAAAAATGCTTAGTGTATCAAGCGGTTGCTCTGATACCAATTTGAAAGTGCGGGAGGTCCCGATAAATTGATATGGAAATAGCTAAGTTAAAAGTAAATCAGAAATGTTGACCCTAATGTTGAACCAACACTAGGGATCGGAAAGTTTTAGCACAGCGGAAAGTTTAAAACTTAGCAGTAATGACGATGGAGACACAGTTTAAATATGCAGCAAGTTAAATAACTTGCTACACGCCTTCAGGGCAAAATTCCACTATAAAGAATGGATTACAAAAAGAATAACTATCAAAAGATAGTAAACCTAGCCTAGAAAAGAGTATTAGAACTCAACCGATCTTCACACAAAGAATACGTATAGAAACTAGGTTTATACAAAAGTGTGAAGATAAATACTAGGCTAAAACATATTGACGAAAATATGAAGAGAGCTCTCTCGTTTTCTTTCTACTCGTTCGCCACTCTAATGTGCGTTTTTCGTCGTGGTCGTTCGTCGTAGTTCATCGTCGTTCGTCGTTCTCGTTTGTCGTCCATTGTTATTGTATGAGATCGAAGTTCCTCTTTATATAGCTGCAATTCCATTCGGGATCATATCTATTCCGAAAATAACTCCTTCCTTTTAGCTCCATATCCATTCCCAAAATATCTCCTCCACTCTATTGGATCATATCCATTCCGGAAATAACTCCTTTTTAGCTCCATATCTATTCCGAAAATATCTCCTGCACACTCGTAAATAAAGCCATAATATATGGTAAACGGTTTTTAGATTAACTGAGTCAACATTAACAATATCTTTAAATCTTGAAGAAGAAAACACTATGAAAACACCTATATTCGCATCCACTGAGCCAATCGACGATTTATCCTCGAGATATGTAGAGATAACCAAGAACTAAGCACATTAAAGCTGCATTTCGCACCAGGTTTTTTTTTGGGTTTTCTGATTTTTCACTTGAATGACATGGCTTTCCAGTCAATTAGCTGCGAAATGGAATGGGTTTCAGGGGACCCAAACACGAACACTCTCAGGGGACCCTCACACGAAAGCCCATGGGACCCAAACATGAATTCTCAGGGGACCCAAATATGAACGCCCAGGGACCCAAACATGAATGCTCAGGGGACCCAAACATGAACGCCCAGGGGACCCAAACACGGCCGCCAAGGGACCCAGATGTGAGATAGGGACCCATTCCCATTCCGCACCAAGCGCAGGGTACCCTGTGTGTGAGTCCCCTACAGTCCCACGACCGTGCATACAACCGCATAAAACGAAATGCTAACAGCGCTGCAAAAAATCAGAGAAATGAATTTTCCGAGGAGACAAAACCCACCTTCTCGGCCATCGCACTGCTTGCCATCGATATTTTTGTGCGATTTCGGGTCTGAGTCTCAGAGAAATTGAGTCGCGCTCCCATGAATTGCAGTAAAATCGACGATGAAAGTGACATGTGAATTTGGGGAAGAACAGTTAAGGTGGAATGAACAGTCACTCTGACACGTTTTACTGGTTTTCGATTAAAAAAAGGAAAAAAAATAGATATTTATTAATTGTAATAGGTTAATAGTTGGGACTGCACTAAATAAGTGCAATATTATCTTTTAGGTCACATTAGTAAGGGTATAATTGTACTTTTATTATGAGTATTTTTAAAATTTGTGTTTGAGGAGTATATACCCAATTAATCCAAATAAACTATGGCTTTGAGCCCACCTTATATGAGCATGGACGAACTTAAATCTAAATATCACCCGACAAATTTACCAGCCGATCATGACATTGCAATACTTTTGGGCATCATAATGTAATGATAGTCATGATTATATAAAATTGCTTTTGAATTCAGTAATCGTTAATGGGTTAAGATTGTGTCAAACACGTCTTTTTTTCAATTCAACTATTTTTTATTTATTTCAAGAAAAAGATCAAGTCCACTAAATATAACATTGCCCACATGAGCGTTTGATAATAACATGAATGTGATGTGAATAAAATATAGAGCAACCTACGATGCCATTAAATTCATAATCATGACGAATACACGCAAGCTCAACACAAACGCTAACATTGTCATGTCATGTGGGCTCGAGAGTTTTTGTGCATCTGACACTCTCTTACATATCTTTCTTTATTTTTGAGTAAATAGTTTGATAAGGCGAGACCGTCTTTGGCTAAAACAGCTAAAGCGGGGCTTTAGGCCATGAGTTTTTTAGGGCCTCAAATTATTTAATTTATTAAAAAAGTCAATTATCTTGAGACCCTCAATTTAGTAATACTAGCTTATAATAAAATTTAGTTAGTTAAAAAATCGCAATCTCTTGAAGCCCTCGATATAGTAATGCTATTATATAATAAAATTTAATTAGTTAAAAAGTCCAAAATCTTGAGGCTCCCAATTTAGTAATATTATTATATTAATAAAATATAATTAGTAAAAAAGGCCTAAAAATTATTAAAAAAAAATTATTTAAGATCCACAATATCTCGAGAAAGATTAAATGAATTAGCTATTTTATCAATAGAAAATGAATTGACAGAAAAGATTAATTATGAAAATTTTATAGAATTTTCATCAAAGAAGAAAATATTTCATGTAAAAAATGATTGATTTTTGTTTTGAAAAATTCCACTAAAACAAAAAAAATCTTTTTTTTTAATTTTTTTAAATTCCGCATAACTATTAGTTGCTGGCCCCAAACCAGAATAAAGGAGGCAGGTTGTGTTAAATCGACACGCAAAAAAGGCCCATTTTAATATTTGCTTTATGCCTCTCGTTATGATGAGCAGCCCCTGATGGCGACAACCCACTAATCAATAACCTTTTATATAAAATTATTACATTGCAATTGAAATAGACGAATTAGACTTGTTGAAATCCTCAGTTTTAATTATTTTTTTTCCGTAGCCTTACTATGAGATTCCACTACAACACAATCCTTTTAAGGTCATAATGCCATAATTCTAGAATTGAGGTTAGGTGTAAGATTCGACTCACCACCTAAATCATTATCTCATACTTTCATTTATTATTATTTTTTTTCATTTCCGTCCCCGTATTTTGTAGAGAATATGAACTTTAACGTCGACTATAGGACGATCCCGACTTCTATTAGAAGTCCACTACAATTCCTACGCTACGACTAAGTACATTGTGAAGTGAATTCAAACCGCAACGTCGGCTATGTGACCGACCTCGTCTTCTAGCGGAATTAAATTTTTCGGCATGTGTATATTGTCTCAAGTTCATACAGACAAAGAAAATCAAGGAGTGTAAGTGAGATCGCAACACCTATAACCTCTATGTGAAGATCATCATCACATCAACCACTTGGCTTTTCCATGGAATAGTTCAATCTCATAATAATAATAATAATAATAATAATAATAATAATAATAATAATAATAATAATAATAATAACCATTATTCTTATTAACAATAATAATAATATAATTATAATTTAATATAGAGAAATTTCGATTGACATCCCCGTGTTTAAGGCTTTTTCAATTAGTGCCTACAATATTTTCAACTCTCTGAGGTACCCATGTATTCAACACTTTTTCAGTTGGTGCACATCGTAATTTTCAACTCCGATAGATGCCCGTCGTTCGTTAGGACTAGATTTGCCCAACCGCCGGTTTCGGTTAACCGGCGGTTGGGATCCGGTGGTTGCCGGTTGGTCGAAATGACCAACCGGCCGGAGACGGATGCCGGCGGTTGGTCAACCGCCGGTCAAAGGGTATCCGGCGGTTACCATCCGCTGGTTTGTTTAATTTTTTTAATTTAACAAGGGTTTGTAGATAGTTTTCGGCACACAATTATGTTTTTTTCGGTATATAACAAGGGTTTCGGTTTGAAAATATTAATCATCATAAATTTCATTACAAAAATGATGTTACAGTTACAATTAAAATTTACAAATTAGAAAATACAAAGTAAGAAAAGAAAATTTATTCGTTGTTCGTTGAATCGTAATCGCCATTTGCCAATGCTAGTCGATACTCGGTTTCTAAAAAAAAATGTACAATAGAAGTTAGATAATTTTTTTTTCGAACATAAAAAATTTAATCAATAAATTAAAAAATGAAATTAGTATTAAGGACTTATCTTTTTCGGGCTTTGTCGTTGGCTTGGATGTCGTCACGCGAGCGGTTTCTTGGAGACGTTGGCTGAAAAATAAGATTGTATGAGTAAGTAATTATTTAAAAATATAAAATAAAAAAATTAATACAATGAGATTGAGTGGTATACTACTTATCTTTTTTCGGGCTTGAATCTTTCGCCGTTTTCGGAGATTCTCTATTCTCTACTCGTAGTCGCCGCCATTGCCGCCACCACTAGTCTCTGTGCCAGTGGTGTCGTAGAACACGTCGTCGTCCGAATCGGTATTCGGGAAATCTTGTGCTCGATGTTCGGCTCTCGTCCAATCATCGAGACATTGGTATTTGACGTTTTCTACCGTCAACCTCGAACGTCTTTCACTTAAAGTTAAGCCGCCCATGCTAAAAGCTTGTTCAACCGCAACGGTTGAAATTGGGACGACAAAGATTTTCCTAGCGATCTTCGCCAACGTTGGATACGTTGGCGACATCTTCGACCACAATCTGAGGACGTTGAACTAATCCTTGTCCTCGGCGAACTCAAAAGTGGTCGACAAGTAGTTATCTATCTCTATGAACGGGTTCGTCGACCTTTGGCGTTTGCTCGTGTTGAGGAGGTTGTAGTAGGAGGCTAAGCGATCACTACCGCTAGCACTACTACTACTAGTGGATTGACCCGAACTCGATCGAGTTGGGTCTTGACCAATATCGGTCTTATACGCTGTAAAGACTGCCTTTAGAGCGTCATACCCCATATTCCTAACTTGAATATTGTAGTTCACGGGGATAACACTAGAATCAGCCGCAATGGACTGGTAGTATAGTGCCAGAAAATTATCTGTCCCCTCTACGCTCATTCTGGGGTCTAATATCTTGGCAATGATGAAGATATCGGGTAGTTCCCAAAAGTATTTCAGCCATTTAGCCTTCATGGCTAAAACGGCCGGGCCAACAATATCGTCATCTACAAAATCATTTAGAATGCATGCGACTTTAATGCAATGATCTAAGGCTATGATTGATCTCGGGTAATATGTTTCCGACATCTCCTTCGTGGCATCGTGAAATACCTGAAGTATTTTACATATGCCGTTGCATCCGTCCCACATCGTAGGATGTACCGCTACGCCGAATTCGGAGTTTTCGTCGTAGAAATCGCTCAAGGCGTGGCGATATTCGTATGACATATCCAACATCTTGTAGGTGGAATTCCACCTGTTGGGTACATCTAAGGCAAACTTCTTGGGCGTGATTGCCAAACTTCTACAATGACGCTTCCACTTCTTCAGTACAGAAGAGTGGCGCATCATGTAACTAATCGTTGTTCGTATCGGCGTAAAGTGTGTCTTTAGATGCGTGAGTGCGTCCTGAACACATAGGAGTATGTGGCAGAAGCACCGGACATGGAAGAATCGACCGCCAAATGACGGTCGACAATACTTAATCAAATCTTCAATGCTTGCGTTATTAGCGATATCATTATCAAAGGATATCGAGAAAATCTTCTCGAGTATCCTATATTCCGATAAGATACTCATAATCTTCAGTGCGATATTTTGAGATGTGTGTGCTGTGTCAGATTCCCTATATGCAATTATGCATTTCTGTACTTGCCAAGAGTCATCAATCCAATTGAATGTAACGCCCATGTAATGATGATCTTACCAGTGATCGCTCCATATATCGGAGGCAATGGACATTTTACACTCTATCCTAATTGATCTATTAACTCGCGTTTATACGCGAGTATCGTCTTCCTAATGTCTTGCGTAAGGGTGCTACGTGAAACTTTCTTCGCTTGGGGGTTATATGACTTCTGATCCACTCTTCGTAGATCGGATCATCGGCAAACCGAAAAGGAAGATGTTTCGCGCAAATAAATTTTGCAAGTTGTTGGCGCGCGACGTCTTCGTTGTACATGAACAAAGACGTCGGACTCGCATTGGGTCCTTGTCCGGTAGCGGACGAACCCGTAGCCCCATGCATTTGACTTTGACTTTGACTAATTCCTATCTTAGTAGGATGTTTTGAGCGGATATGGCCGGTGAAATTGCCATATCCACCCCCCTTCTTAAAAGGGTACTCCTTACCACAATAATTACATATAACTTTAAAAAAAAAATTATTTTCGGACGGTACCTTCTTGAAGTGTACCGCGAAAATATCCGAGTGTAGGGCGGCGGCGGCGACGTCGGCCTCGGAGTTTCTTCCGGTTGGTCCAGTTGCGTGTTGCTCGCCGTTCCATCCATGTCCGAGCCGAGGACGTCACTCAGGTCTAGCATAATTTCGGGGGAGTCATCATATTGGTAGTAGTAATCTTGCGATGAACTACCAACAATCTGTTTCCCCCTCGATCTCGAACTCGATCCTCGACGACGGCTATCCATATCTAAAATAAAGATTAGAATAAACGTTAGATAAAAATATGTGTAAACTTACGAAAAATGAGGCGAGTAAAATTCGGAGCGCCGTGTAGTAGAGCCGGGCGGGGATTGATGAGTGTAGTGTAGTAAAGCCGGGCGGGGGTTCAGGGACTAGTATTTTAATTAGTTTATTTTTAATTCGTGGACTACAACGAGGCTGAGAATTAAGTGTTTTGAGAGTGAATAATTGAGAGAAAGAGATAGAATTGAGTTGTGATTTTTTGAAGAGGGGTGGGGGTATTTATAATTTTTTTGGGGTACCTAGCCGTTGCAACCGGACCGCCGGTTGCAACAGCTAATTCTTTTTTTTCCTAACGGCTATATTATTTAGATATTATATTATATTTTTATATATTTAAATTCCACTGACTGACTGACACGTGTCAGAATTTTTTTTTTAATTTTTTTTATTTGTTTCCATCTCTAACGGCTATATTATATATTATATATTATTATATTTTTTTTCGTATTATAATTATATATATATTATTATATTTTTTTCGTATTATAATTATTTATTATATATATATATATCCGCCGGTTGAACCGGCGGTTCGCGGTTTGGGATTTTCCCAAACCGCGTGGAACCGGCCACCGCGGCCGCCGGTTGCGGTTAGTGGCCGGTTCCCCGGCGGTTGGCCGGTCGGAACTACCGGTTCCGGTTAACTTTGAACAAGACTAGTTAGGGGTATCTATTAAAATTGAAAATATATTGAACCCCGATTGAAAGGCCTTAAACACGAGGATATTTATTCTAGTTGAAAAATACTCATAGCATGAAAAGTCTTAAATACAGCTATACTCGCGGAATAACTTTGGACGTTAATTGAAAAATCATTAAACAGATAAATGACAACCGAAATTTTCTCACGTATCAACTTAAAATACTAATAATGATAAAATGTCTATGTACATAGGATAGTAGGGACACTATTAATTTTCAGAATTAAAATATTATATTTAAAACGTTTTCACATTCCATCCGCACTGGCTGACACTTCATCTCTCCCCCGCCTTCCCCGCTTGCTCAATGTGCTTATTAATTAGTAAAAAACATAAAAACAAAAACAAAAACAAAATAAGAATAAACTCCAGCACACGCCAATTAAGTTTCGACGAGATCTCATTATCGTCGTTTCACATTAACAAAACCCTAGTGATTCACGATTAGTATTTCCACCTTTTGATATTTTTTTCTTGTTTTCAGTGTCGAGGTTTTGATTTTTTTGTTTCCTCGATGCGGATGATCCTCGTTGATTGAAGCCGATTGTGTGTTTTGGAGAAATTTGATGTGGTCATTTCGGAAATGCACGAGGATTTTGATCCTCTGTTTGTTGTGCGTTTCTATTTTTGTTCCTGTTTTTATACTGTCTTATTGGCTCAAACATATCAATTCAGACGGTGAGTGATTCTTCTCCCCCCTTTTTCTTCTTCGCGATTCGACTTGAGTCAACTTGTATCTGATTTTCTAATGCTATTTTTTTTTGGTGCAGGGTCGAAGCGATATGTGGAAGATTTATCAATCATTGTATGACATTTTCTTCTATAGAACTATTTTATTTTAGTGACTTGATCTGCTGGTGTCGAATCATCCGTGGCAGTGCTCTTTTCCACAATAGTACTCTAATTCTTGCTCTGGTAGTTGATGATTTCTGATTTGAGTTAGTGGGGTGTGGTTGCGCCTTTTTATGATTTTCTTTACGCTGCTGTTTATAGTTTCTTTGTCGAAAGCCTTTGATGGCTGTAAACGCATTAGAAATTCTTGAACTTCTGGCCTTTAAACGTTGATTTATGCCTTTTTTTTGGTTCGCATCGTTTAGCGCCCGTTGATCAACATTTTACGCGTCCATCATCAGGGGTTTTATATGATTTTAGATTGGGATACGGAGTGTGAATGCTGATAATAAAATGTGGCTAATTGAAGTTTCAACATCTTTCTTTTACAGAAACACAGGACTGAGGCTCAAACTATGCGTGCCATAGAAAAGGTAATCCTGTAGAGACATGTCAGTTATTTCAATCTGATTGGGTTGTTGCCAAGAAATTTTTACTTTTTGTTGTATAGGAAGATAGTGAAGATTTGAAGGAACCAACTCTGGTGGTGTACAAGGATGATAACCCTAGTTTTGCAGTTTCTAATGGGACGGCATCTAGCGAGGTTAAGGCTACAGCAGATGCTGCTGACTTGTTGGGAAGCAGTGGTTGGTATTATTCAAATCAAATACAATGTGATATGGATTTGTTTCATGATGCAATGATTGAAGTAGGTTTTTGTGTATGCTTTTGTTTCCCAGAAACCGCAGAAGACCATGAAGAAAAGCACGATAATAAGTTGCGTGCTTCTAGGGTGAAGGTGTGATGCACTGATTATTTTGAACTCCACGTTTTAGAGTTTTTTTTTTCCGCATTAATACTAATCTTTTGATTGATGCATCTTGTGATTTCAGAATTCATCATCTTCTTCGCAGTTGTGATCTTTTTGCTCTTTTCTTGTTCCAATTTTACACAAACTGACTTTTTGTTCCGTGAAGGAAGAGAACGTCATGGATGTGGTTCAGCGTGATCAGAATAATGCACGCATGATGGCAAGAAGGCTTGTCGATGAGAAGGTAAAAGAGATGAAAGACCAGGTAATTAGAGCCAAGGCATACATAAATTTCTCAGCAGCAAATACCACTTCTCATTTCGTGAAAGAGTTGAAACTAAGAATCAAAGAAGTCGAAAGAGCTATGAGCCAGACAAACAAAGATTCTCGTATGTCTAAGAGGTACATACATTCAACTTCTCTTGTGGTCTTTCTATTCTATTCTTTACCTCTCACTGAGTTGTTAGAGATAGTGTGATATGGTGTTGAAATGTGAATTCTTAACCTCAACAGTTAGTGAAGTAATGTGGACCAACTTTGAAATATTAAATTGTAACTTTTAGTTCTATTGCGACTCTAATTTATGACTGAAGTTGCAGTGAAACAGTACAGTAATCTTGTTCTGATTATTACATTCGCTATAGATGCAATTAAACAACCTCAACATCTCTTCATTATGAAAAAACGATAGACGCCGGGTTTTAAATGGTGTAGTGTTCAATTAAATTGCATACCATCATACATATTCTGTAACATCTTTTTTTTTTGTCAGTTCTATGCAAAAAATGAAAGCAATGGAGTTTACCTTACAAAAAGCAAGCCGTATATACCCTGATTGTTCTGCAATGGTGAAGAAGCTCCGTGCTATGACTTACAACGCTGAAGAGCAGGTACGGACACAAAGGGTTCAAGAAAGATACCTTAAAGAATTAGGCGGAAGGACCATTCCTAAAGGCTTTCACTGCCTCTCAATGAAATTGACCTCCGACTATTTCTCCTTGGAACCTGAGAAAAGGGCGTTTCATAACCAGCACAAGATACGAGATCGTCATCTCCATCACTTTGCTGTTTTCTCAGACAATATATTGGCTTGCTGCGCGGTCGTGAACTCAACCGTCTCAGCTGCTACGGTAAGTGCTGTTTTGCTTCTTTGCTTCTTTTCTTTTCCCGTGACTTTTGTTTCCTTTCTATGACCCCTTTTTTTGTGCATGACAAAACTTGGAACTGTGTCACGATCTGAACCCAGTTGGGCATCAACACACAACTAATGTCACTTTGTTTCCCCATTTATGCGGGCACTGTCTATTTTTTCTCATAATTTGTGCTCCTGGAGAATTTTTAATATAATTACCAAATTGGATGCCAACATACTAGTCAAAGGGTGAAAGAACTATTCATCATCAAACACACGAATTACAATTCATACGTATATAATTCACTCTTCTTTTGACAGGACCCAGAGAGGATCGTTCTACATATCGTGACAGATTCTCTGAACCTCCCCGCAATGTCAATGTGGTTCTTACTAAATCCCCCAAACAAAGCCACCATACACGTGGAGAGCATAGACAATTTCAGACAGTTAGCCACAAAGTACAACACCACATTCGAAAAGAAAGGCTCCGTGGATCCACGATACACCTCCGAGCTCAACCACCTCCGCTTCTATTTGCCCGATGTGTTCCCTCATCTGAACAAGATTATCCTCCTCGATCACGACGTGGTCGTTCAAAGGGATTTGGCCGGCCTTTTCAGCACTGACATGAGAGGCAAAGTCAACGGTGCGGTGCAAACTTGCGAAGAAGCGGAGCCTTCGTTTCGCCGTATGGATATGTACATCAATTTCACCGATCCCATCGTAAGAGATCGTTTCCAATCGAACTCGTGCACGTGGGCTTTCGGGATGAACGTTTTTGATCTTCGAGAGTGGAGAAGATGGGACTTGACCGGGGTTTATCATAAGTACCTCCGTTTGGTGAGTAAACGTTTTAATTTTTCAGCATTACATAATATGTATATAGGGTTAATTATTTCTTTAATCCTGGAATTTAGGGTGGTGGCGTTATAGGGACGGAGAATTTAGAGGTGACATTATACGGGCAATAACCTTCAAATTGAGCAATTTAGTGACATTATAATTTAGTGACTTTATAATTGAGCAATTTAGTGACATAAGGTCCATAGATTGCTCAATTTTGAAAGTTATTGTCTGTATAATTACACCCCTAAATTCGTTGTCCGTATTATAGGACTGGAAAAATAACTAACCCTATATATATAGGCTAAATTATCTTTTTGGTCGCGTTTATCAGGGTGGTGGCATTATAAAGAGACTAGGGTTGCAACTTTAGGGCAATATTTTTTAAAATTAAAGCAATTTGAGGATACATAAATTAAATGTTGTAACTTAGGACAGTAAGTTTCATAATTGAAGCAATTTGAGGACAACAAATTTCAAATTTGAAAATTATTGTCCTAAAATTGCAACCATAGATTTAGGTTTCCTCACATTGCTTCAATTTCGATATTATTGTCCAAAAATTGCAGCACTTTAATTTTGTGTCGTTATAACGCCATCAATCCTAATATATAACCATATAAATATTTATGTATATACGTATGTATACCTGATAATCCTAAAATAAGATTCGGGTATGTTTATTACAGGATAACGAAAGGCAATTATGTAAAGCGGGGAGCTTGCCGATGGGGTGGATCACATTTCACGAGCACACGTTCGCGTTGGATAAGCAATGGCACGTGCTCGGGCTGGGCCGTGACTCGAATTTGAAGCAGGAAGATATAGAAAAAGCTGCGGTTATACACTACGATGGAGTCTTGAAACCTTGGCTTGATATCGGAATCGACAGGTACAAGAGTTTGTGGAGTAAGTACGTTGACTACGAGCATCAGTACCTGCAGCAGTGTAACATCCACGGATAGAATATTGGAATATAACAGCAACAGAGGAATGAGTAACGAAGAAATGTTTGTAGCAATTCTTTCTGAAATTCTTTTTTTTTTTTTTCTCTCTTGCGGTTTTTTACATGTAAATCTTTAATCCTTTTAGGCGTGGATTTGTTAGAGAAGCTGAGTTCTTTTTAGAGCGGAGATAAAATGGCGAATGTTGGGAATGTTGTTTCCAGCTGCAATAATTCCTATATATAGACAATCTCAAGTATTTGAGAATTTGACATTCTCGTGTGTATGGTATCATTTCCTTCCGCCAATATTTTACTACTGTAAGCCAATCGAAACTCAATATATGTTGGAACCATAGTGTTTAAGACGCCTAAGAGGCGAGGCGTCGGCCCTTTGCCTTGCCGTACCTCGAGGCGCACAGTTTCAGTAGGCGCACCTGAGGCGTGCCTCATAGAAATATTTTTTTTTTAAAAAGTAGGCATAAAAATTATGTATGAAGTGGGCAAATATAAATTAGACATCCCAAAAAATAGTAATATATAAACCCTTATGAACTTTATACTGTGAGAACAACATCTTGGCTCATATTGGCTGTTGGTTCTCAATCTTCACGGTGGACCTTAGATGCATTAGTTATCTAGCATGCAACTGCGAACCGAAGTGTATGTGCGTGTGTGAACCGATATGTAAGTAGGTAATGTGTTTGTTTCTGGAAGTTCGAAGACTAACTCCTTCTACGTCTTCCTTCTTATTCGCAAGGAAGGATTCTCATTATAAGCTTTTCGTCTACATCTTGTTTGTACAACCCACTTAACTAGGTTCTTCTAACTAGACTCCAAGTATCTACCCAAATGCTATACACGATCAATTGCTTCAACAATTGTTTACAATTTGTTGGAACCAATATCTGCTACCTCTTTTTAAAGTCAACTGGTAGACTTTTACAAAGTGATTTAACACAATTTTACGTTCATCTCTTCAATAATCATTTGTCAACATTGAACTCTTTGCTCTCAAACTTTTTTCACTCAAAGACTTATCACCTGGCTCTTCGTGGATATGTTTGCAAAAAGTTAATCTTCATATATCGTTCCACATATACTTATACTTGATGATTTGGAAAGACAAATAATCTTCAGACCATCTCTTGAACTCACATTAAATGTGGTTACTTGAAATGACAAGTCTACACTTCGGCCTTTGTGTTGTCTATAACATGATAAATTCCTAGCCAAACGGCTATTAAATTGCAGCCCAAATCCTGATTGTATTTAGACTCCTTGATGTTTGTCTTGACTTGGATTCAAATCTCGATCTTGTGATATGACTTAAATCCTTGATCTGGTCTTCTTTGACCAACTTGATGACTGGTACTGCTGTCCTTAAAGACTGACATGTTGGAAACCGAAGTGCGTCAGGTTGATCGATTCAGTCCGATCCTCGTTCCGTATGCTAGTCTGTCCATTTTTTCGCCTTTGACTTCATACCAATTTCATTTGTTTTATAGCTTTGGTCAAGTTTTGTTAAACTAATCACTGAAACCATCCTTAATCAGAATTATTTAGTTTTAAATCATATAGTTCGAGTAAACTTAGAATAACTACATCATTCATTTTACTCTAGCTCGACTGTTATATTGTTTTTCCTATCCCGGGTATCCCCACTCTACTGGCTATGGGCAAGCCCCTAAATACCGGCGTGAACTTGCGAAGGTTTTAATTACGCCACACACTCTAGTGATGTGACTAATCCCCGGTGACATATGAATATGTCCCAAACTCATCTAACAACGATAGTTAAGATGAATCCCACCTAGGTGGGATTCCACCCCGTGACCTAGGGGTTGGCATACCAAACCCCATGCCACTAGAGCCACGTCTTGAGGACCTGGCTCGATTGTTATTCAATTCCCAAAAGTTGTCACTTTAATAATTTCGTTACTTGTACCGTTTTTTGGCATTTTCCCAAAATATTAGTGTTCTGCTAAATACATAATTGTCGCCCATTTTTTTCCCATATTAGGCTTAAATATTTTGTTGGTCTCGTAATTTAGGGTGGGTGATAATATAAGGACAACTAACTTAGGATTGGCATTATACGGATAGTAACTTTCGAAAATAAAACAATTTCAGGACATTATACGGCTTTACCCTGTTTTTGGCTCGGCCTGCTGACGTGACACAGTTCATCCAAGTTGAGTGTCATATCATCAAAAATTGCCAGCATGGTGCCACATCATATGCACCACGTCAACTTTTTCTAATGATATAGCAACCAAATTGGATGATAGATAATAAATATACAGTGACACGTTAGCGGGTCGAGTCAACAATTAGGGTTCAATCATATAATGTCCTGAAATCGTCATATTTTTTAAAGCTATTGTTCTGTATCGTGTCAATTCCAAGTTAATTGCCCCTATATTACAACCACCCTAAAATTCGGGAGTAAAAAATATATTTAAGCCTATATATTATTTAAAACCAAATTTATTATGTTATTTTAAAAAAAAAGCCTAGGGGCTTTTTTTAACTAAATAATTCATTTTCTAATTTTTATGTATAAAATAAGTCAAAAACAAAATCAATTAAAAAATAGGCATATTCATATCTATTAAATACGAGTTAGTAACTCCTATTTTATAGTTACGAGTTACTACTCTGAATCGGCAAAATAATCCAACGTGGCTTATTGACTTGACTGAGTAAATCGTACCTAATAGGTTCGAGTTATCTAGATCTGAAAATCATCGCGAGAACCAGTTTAAAAGACATTTGAAACTCCACACCTTGTTTCGCTTACAGACGGCGAAGCTGACACACGCGATGAACCGACTGCAAGGAGAAGCTTACACATAGCAAGGCGAGACCACCGCCCTTGTTGATTACTGAGCGCTCCGACTAGGGTTGAGAAAAAATATTCGGAATCCAGAATGCGATTAAAACCGGATCGGATACGGTTATACGTTTTAAATATCCAAAAATCCGGATATCCGGATTTGCTCACCCCTAGCCCCGACTACCACCGACCACCGTGACTCCGGTGACGCACCGTCGACAACTGCCAGATTTAGAAGAAGCAGTCATGACGGGGGTTTGATCTATCGGGTTTGATTTTTCGGAATATCGTTATTATTCGTTAATGGAAGATGCTAATTTGTACGGTTCGGTAGATGATTCATTGTTGACGATGCAATCGAATCACCGTTCTCGTAATTTATTGCTAGACGTTGATAGTTTGGATAAAACGTTGTAAGTTAGATTGTTAGAAAACGTAGTTTGGGGTACATCAGAAGAGCCTATTGTTTTACACGGTCGGGTGTTAGAGAAGTTAAATTTTATATCCTTTTATGGAGTATAGTAAGTCGCAGAAAGTAGATCGGCATTTGATTACATCGTTAGTCGAGCGTTCGAGAAAAGAGACACACATTTCACTTTTTCGTCGGGGAAGCCACAAAATTACGAGCGATTGCTTGGTTATTGGCCACCAAATGGAAAAATTAAGGGAACATCGTTATCGATGAGAGCACCGGCCGATTTTTTAATAGATAATCCTAGGGGTGAGCAAATTCGGATATCGGATTTTCGGATATCCGAAATCCGGATATCCGAATTTTCGGATATCTAAAACATAGAACCGTATCCGAACAGGTTTTAACCGGATATCCGAATTTTGGGTATCCGAAAATCCGGATATCTGGATTTCGGATATCCAAAATCCAATTTTTTATTTCGATTGTATTACTTTTTTAAAAAAAAAAATTGTTTGCAACGTATTTGATTTTGTTTTAAACTCTCTATTTATTTTCACGAATGACATAAATTAAATTCGATATATTCTATTTGGGTCAATATAGGATATTGAGCTATTTTTCTTTCTTTTTTTGGGCTACATTTGTCTTTTTTGGGCTATTATTTAATTTATTATTTTTTTAATATAAAAAACCAGATACCGGATATCCGAATTTTAGTACCGAGCGTATTGGTATCCGTCCGGTTTATGTTAAAATATTCGGATTCGAATATCCAGACCGGTTTTAAAAACCAGATATCCGGTTTTTCGGATTTTATAAACCGGATACCGGATTGGATTTCAGATTCTGGATATTTTTGCTCAGCCCTAGATAATCCTGTCACGGAGGAAAGTGACGAGTTGGTGGTCGAGCAAGTCACACATGGATATGCGATGTTGCTTTTTGGTGATGTGATGTTCCCTGATTGTAGGGCCAGTTCCGTTTCTCTTACATACCTTCAGTTGTTGGAGGACATTGATGACATCCGCAATTATAGTTGGGGCAGTGATGTGCTAACCTTCTTATACAGAGAGCTTTGTTCGGCTACCGAGCCAGAAAAGCTTAGGCGGCCCTCTACGGTTGCAGCATGTAACATCTTAATATACTGAGTTTAATTTAATTATTATACTTGCGTTTACGTATTATTCGTGTAGGTATGAGCATGGATGAGAATCCTACCATTATAGCCTATTCGTTTGGCGCAACGCATCAATATGTCGTCATACTTTACCGATGGAATTCCTTCGCCAATGCCAGCACACACTGCGAGGTATTTTTATAAATGCTCATGATGGAACACATTATTTAATATTTTAATTCTTCGTAGATGTAACGAATTTAAAACTTTAATGCTCCGTAGATGGAATACGCATATGGATCACACGTCTTTGACGCGTTCAAATGTGCGCACCATACGCGAAGTGATTGATCGGATGAGGATGTTCCAGTTCGTTTGGACTCCATACGACGAGTCGTACCCAGAGATTGCGTCGTTGCCTTAGGTCTGTCTACTCGAGGCTTGTCGATCGATGTGTTCTCTCATCTTTTTCAACATCGTCGAATTCCAGTATCCAGAACGAGTGTTTAGACAGTTTCGTATGATCCAAGGTATTCCCACTCTACCCGCCTATCGCGATATCAACCTACATTGTTTCGCCGCCAACGAGCAAGAATTGATTGGAGGGCATATCATGCAGCTGGGATACAGATGTGGGTGAATCGGAACCTCAACATTGTTCATCATCCGCCATCGACTACACTCGATCGGTCATTGACGATTATTACGACTGGTACATACGAGTGACACGTCGATACATATCTCCAACGACGAGACAAATGAGTTAAGGTTTTCAGATGGGTGATGACGCATGGTTGTCTATGATCGTAAGTCTATATCTAATTTTTTTTCGTAAAAAATATTTATAATTATTAATATGTGGATGACTATTTTTTGTAACGCTATTTGCAGAAAAATAAGATTTATGAATACGCGAATTTGTTCAGAAATAATGATGTTGAGCAGGGACAACATCTAGTTTATCAGATGGAGCATATGTTTATTGATAGACGCCAGCAGCCAAGACCATCACGTGAGATGATCATGTGCATGAATATTTGCCTGCTCATGAGCCTGATCTATCGTTCTTTGAAGATCTTTCTGCTACGTTTACGATATCTACCGGATATGAAGTAGGTGATACGTCTGCTCACCGAGAAGTTAATTATGAGGCTCAATTTCTGACGCATTCGACACGCCCAAGTCAATTACGTAGTCCCGATACTGAGGATGAAGATCAGCCTGGACCTCGTCGAGGAGATAGACGACGTAATCCAAGGCGTTGTGGCACTGGCGGTCATTTGTTATAGAGATAGAGTATTTTATTTTTTTATATTTTATGTTGACGACGTTTATGAAATTTTATGAGTTTTATATTTTAATAAGTCTTTATATTACTTTTTATAAAAATAAGTAGATTAAGCAAATAGTAACAATAAAAGGCTTAAAAAAGAAAAAAAACATTACATAAAAATATTTTGATTACATAACTGACAAGAAAAAACATTTCATATAAATATTTTTGGATTACAAACTAAAGGCTTAATTAATTAAAAAAAACATTACATAAAAATATTCGAATTACATAACAAAAGGCTTAATTAATTAAAAAAACATTACATAAAAATATTCGGATTACATAACAAAAAAGCTTCAGTAATTAAAAAGCCTATCATACATTCCGTTGTTTGGTACGAGTTTCACTCATATCCATCTCGTTTTGAATTCGAGTTCTTCGATATCTTCCTGGTTATGAATGAGATTAAAATCCTCTCGACGGCGCTCGTTAGAACGAGATTAAAATCTGCAGTAGTCCAGTAACATTCATCGTACAGTGGGTGGAACACACCTTGGTACGTTCTCGAATACGACACTTTACTATAGTATGGAGCAACAAACTGACCGCAATGAACTTGCCAGTGATGACGCGCGGCTTGTGTATGAGAACATGGAATGTTAAACATACTCCAATCACTGCAAGTACATGTTCTATCATTGATATTAACCACATATGTACATGACTGACTGCTAGTTGTAACGACTACGATTGTATGCTGCCGGACATCAAATCGATATATGTGAGCTCAAGATTCTGCGGTTCAGTTTTGAAACATTCTCGTGGCACAACGCAACCAATCAGTTTCGTTGTTGTCCATTGCTAACGAAACATCTTGAAATCGATCGCGAAAATATTGCACACATCTATGAAAAGTGAAATCGACAATTGCTTTATGAGGGAGTAATTGAGCCTCTTTCAATACTCCATTAAGCCCCTCTGAAATGTTAGTGGTCATTACACCACATCGGTGACCACCGTCGTGAACAAATGTCCACTTGCAACTGCATTTATTTCTTTTATATACTCCTTAATCCGATCGAATACGCCCAACGTGTGTGCATGCCCAACTCTGTGACACAAATCATTCAGTTGTTGGTTTTTAAATTTCTTGAAAAAATTTGATTTAATGTGACGAAGACTGAAACGATGCACTCCATATGGTGGCCGAAAAGCGGCGACTCTCTAACAACAGTCATAAGACCTACGCGTACAGTTCAATAGAATAAATAAGTAAAATCAACAAGCAATTTTATTTGAATAAAAATAACAAAACTAATAAACATAAGTCAATAAGTAAGGGAATACCTGTGTGACGGTCTGAAATAAGGCAAACAGACTGATGCTCAAGAGCATGAATGTTTAGTCGATTTAAAAACCAAGTCCAGAATGTGCAGTTTCTTCCGCGACAATGGAGAAGGCAAGCAGAAAACATGTTGATTGACATAAAGCGAAGTGGCAATCAACATTTTGTGTTGATATTTTGAGTATAAGTGTGTACCATCAACATAAACAACTTTACGACAATATTTGAAACCATCAATACTTGGTTTAAAGGCACAAAAAACATACTTAAAGTTATATTCTCCAGGCGCGCCGGTGCGAAGATGCCACCACTGGACGATTGTGCAAGGATTGTTATGTTACAGCGCTTTCATGAAAATAAACATTTTTTTGACTGAATCTTCCCACGTGCCATAAATATTTTCAAATGCTCTTTTCAGAGAGCATGTCAAGCTTGAGTGTATGATTGATGATATGTCATATTCAAGCTGAACTTTCACGAGTTGGTGCACATTTTTTGGTAAGAATTAAGGATCGGTCTTTACGGTTCGAACCAACAAACCGGCAATAAAATTTCGCGAAAGATTACGATGCGTGCTGGACAACTCTTGCATGTAGCATGTGTGTGGTCCAAAGAATTTGATGATCTTCCAATAGCCCCTTTTAGGCTTTAAGGATGCTCTCAGCCTCCATGGACAATCTTGACTGTGATTGCATTGAACACTCCACATCGTATTCTTACTCTCTTTAACGTAGAACTCGCGTCTAGCCACCCTAATAGAATAATCATGGACATCATGGTGTAAATGTTCTTTACTTTAAAAAACCATACCTTGACAAAACATAGGGTTTCCACCGTCATAAAAATCGCCACATCCGCCATAGTCATCAACTTCAGGTGGTGGCATCTGATAAGTATGATTAAAAGCACTAGCTGGTATAATCTCAGTGCGCAAGAACATGAACTTCAGTTGTAGCTGGTTCTGGCTCAGGTTCTGGCGTGTATCGACTACTCGATGGAACATCTAAAATATGAATGTTTATGGAAAGATTACACAGTCCAGTGGTAGTTGATATTATATCATGCATGCCTGCAGAAATATTAATCGATGAACTTAAAAAAACCTCGAATAGTTGACGGAATCAGGATGTAGGAAAAACAATAAATTGTCATTCAAAACTTGTAGAACCTGCACAAGACTGATTGAAGTATTCAGTCTTCGCATGAACAATCAACGAACAAAGTCTTCTATCAACACATGTGATTTCAAACAACGAATAAATAAATTCAGAAAAATAGATATCACGACGAATGCGTCTATAACCAATCGGATCAATAGTATGTATTTGATTGAATCGGATTAGTGAATGATTTCACCACCGTAAAAAACGACGACTTGTATAAGTTTTGATACCATTTTTTTGTGCTGGTGATCGATAGATGGTGATGAGGTTATATAGAGTCGTAAGTCGAGTTTATTACGTACTAAATATAGAACAAGTTGATCAAATGCACGCCGTAGAATCGTGATGGAAGAGCACGAACTACTAGCTCGAATCCAAAAAATAAGAAATAGTAATTCATAACTAATAAAGACGAGTTACGAGTTATAGCCACGCTGTAAAAAAACGAATGCCAACACAGCTTTGACAAAATGCCACATCACTTTAATTCGTATATATACTAAATACTAATTACTAACTCGTATTTAACATATACGAATAGTTCTATTTATAAATAAAAATTAAAAAACCAATTATTTAGTTAAAAAAAAGCCCCTAAACGGCGCTGCTCGTTTAGTAATTTCATATTGCTATTATTAATTAAAATTAATAAATTATTTGAAAGAGCGCGAATTTTTCTAATCCCGCGCCATTGGTTTTTTCATTCTATTTCTACATAGGCCCATTAGCAGCCTTATTCAGCCTGAAGACGGCAGTCACAAACGCTCCCAATGCGGCACCACCACCAACCCCACCCCACCACCAACCCTTCAGGCGCCGACGATCTCCTCCTCAAACGCGGTAAGAAGCGCGGCAGCTACAACTGCGGCCGATGTGGGCAGCCCAAGAAAGGGCATAAATGCCATCTCGACGACGGAAAGGCACCTGACAATCAGATCCATCAAGAGAATGAACCCGTCGTTAGAGACGACGAGTTTGCTAACAATGTATCCACCGACATATCGACGCCAGTTGTCACCAATCCAGTGGTTTTGTCTTCCGCCACGTCTCCGCCGGTGCTATCGGCGGCGGCGCGAGGCCATCCGTCTAGGAGGAGGGTTCTGTACTTCGACGACGATGACGAATTCGACGAAGTTGCGAAGTTACGTGTGAGCTGTTTGATGGAGATTGTGCGGAGACTGCCGCCTTCCCGATTGGTGGCGGCGGCGGGCGTTTGCAGAGAGTGGCGTGAGGCGGTGAGGAGGGTGTGGCTTGCGGCGGAGGAGATGAGGCTTAGGATCCCGGGAACTGCGCGGATCGGATTTGTTGGATTTTTGCTGCAGAAGTGTCCCGGGCTACTGAGATTGACGCTTCAAATCGAAAGGTCTGCAAATTTTAAAAAAAATTCTTATAATGACCTTAAAGAAATAGTTTTTCTTGAAGGGTTGTACTGATTTTGTAAATCTTTGCTCAGATCTAATAATGTGAATTGTGGGATCTATAGTTTTGTACAGATTTATGGTAAATTGCTGATAATTGATAGTTGCAAATGTGCTCAATTCCTAAAATGCGGTTTGGAATTTTCTTGTTATTGCAGTGACGTCGATGCGACGATGTTGGCTTGCATTGCATTTGGGTGCCCTAATTTACAGTCCCTGGAGATCTCAACCTCTGCTTCCTCGACAAATTGGATATCTGGGTAATGGTGTTAAGTGTGATTTTATCAATGTTTGGTGTATGTTTCTACAGATCTACATGATTGATGTATTCTTTCTTACTAGCTTGCATATTTTCATGTCTTATGTGTTCAATGCATATATCAAGTAATTCAAGCTCACATTTTTAATGATGTTTTTTGATAAGATTTCGTTGTCTGTTCCTATATACACATGTCGCAGCATCCTTCCCTCGCTGCATCTTCTAGATGGGAAGTAAAATCCTGATCATTTTTACCAAAAAAAAGTACCGCTTGAAACAACTGTTGTTTCTTATGATCTTAAAATCGACATTTTAGCATAATCATGGGTGAAATTCTAATGGAAACTTGCTTCCATGATCCATTACAATGCAGCTGCCTATTACGTTTGTCTTCATATGAACACCATTGGTTAATGTTTTACTTCCAATGCAGCTGCCTCTTATGCATAAATGCTTATTCCTTCGAAGATTTATGAAACCCCATAATTCTATGTAGTACAATTTTTGCTGTAAGAGTGATAAGGTAAGTGGAAAGGAAATTTGCTTAAGCTCTCACTGATGAACTCAGGGATGAGCTGAGTCGTTTCATCTCCGACAAGAAGTACTTAACCAGTCTCAAGATGGAGGGTTGTAATAACCTCGGTGGCTTGTCTCTTTCCTCGAATAGTCTCTCCATGCTGTGGCTTGCAGATCTTACTTCTCTTTCTAACACGGTAATAACTAGTAAGTGTGTCCCATGTTTTATGACGGTATTTGCTAGTCTCGAAGCTTGTTACTGACTTATTTACGAGGCCTCACACGCAGGTTTTCAACTGCCCCAATTTGAAGGAGATTTCTCTAGATTTTTCTCGCCAAGGAAACGACACGAACGATCTCGCAAGTGTTATGGATTCTCTCGGAAGAAGCTGCCCTAAGCTTCAGAACATTCACATTGCTTCGAATAAGCTTTCGCACGCAGCAGTGTTGGCTCTCTCAGCTGCTAATTTGAGGTGTATATTTCGTTTTGTGACTGTTGAATTCTTTTCTGTGAAAGGTTTTACGTTTATTCAACTTTTATGTACTCAGGGGACTGCGTATGCTTTCACTTGTTCTCAGCACGGAGATAACCGATGCATCCATTGCAGCAATCACTTCGAGCTTCACTAAGCTTGAATTGCTCGATCTAAGTGGGTACGTTGTACTTTTTTCGGTGCTACAACGCCAATTTTTGCCAAAATCTTTACTCGATTAGTGTTTGTTGCTTCATTTTTATTTTTTTCAGATCAAGCATCAGTGACAGCGGCATTGGAATGATATGCAATGCCTTTCAAGAAACACTGTCCAAATTACTACTAGCTCTCTGTCCTAACATCACTTCGAGTAATAAGCTTCGAATCTTGCTTTTGTTAGAGTTTTCGAAAATCCATAGTTTTTCGTTCGATTGAGAGCTCATTCAACTAAAGATTTTATGTAACCATCATTTTTAGGTGGGATTCAATTTGCTGCTGCACAGCTTCATCGCCTCGAGCTCCTCGACTGCGGGAAGAGCATTGGTGATCCAATTTCTGAAGAAGAAGAAGAAGGCTGTGAATCTGAAATCAAGAAAACACCCAACAGCAAGAAGAAGCTGCAACACCACCTTACGTACCAAAAGCTGATCATAAAGCACAACCGGCTGAGGAAATTGAGCTTGTGGGGTTGCTCGGGCTTGGACGTAAGCTTTTTTTTATTTTTTTTTAATTCGTGAAAAAATATCCATTCTTGAGTTCACTACACGGTGTGAAATCGATGAAATTATGCAGGCATTGTTCTTGAATTGCCCGAATCTCCATGATTTGAACCTCAACTCTTGTAGAAACTTGTATCCAGGTAACAATTTTTATTTTTTTTTTCTGCTGGAACTTTTAGAGCAAAGCATCTTCTTGGTCGGGTTTTGTTTCGTTTGTTTTTAATCCCGAATTTTTAACGTGTTATGCTTTGTTTGGCACCAGAGAGGGTGCTTCTTCAGTGCCCCGGTTTGGAAACTGTTCATGCATCGGAATGCCCAGAGATGCTGGTAAAGACTATTGAAACTCAGGTATGTACCACTTAAAGTTGTTGAATATTATTTATTATGTTGCTATTCAGCAAATAAGAGATGAGATAAAGTCTTACTGGGGGATGATCCCAAAAAATAACGGTGGTCGCCTCATCGGCCTCGTATCATCACTGTGTTTGTTTACCTTAGGTGATGAGTCATCACTAAATGACTGGATCACCTAAGTGATGAAACGATCACTTGGATGATGTTCGGATCATCTCAAAAACCCTAGGTGATTCTCCATCACACTGATGGATGATATTTTCATTTTTTATTGGACAAAGTTACTCTACATATTTTAATATTCTTTCCTTTATCACTACTTTTGATTATATAACTAGCCTATTTAATCTTGAAAAACATATATTTAATGGTTGCAAAAAATACAACATTTATATTCAAGAATTATATAATTGACTTATAATTAATGCTTAAAAAGAGAAACTTGATATTGAAACATTACTAGTTATTATGCAAGATACCACATCAAAATAAATATGAATAGGATCAACTATGACATTTACAAGATGTCTGTCACCCTATATATCACGGTAATAAACACAATATTTGGTAATCACTTTGTATATAAAATAAAATAGCACCCATAACGAATTCAATGATGGTATATCGCCTTGATCCAAACTCTGGTGATACTTACATTTATGGCGATGCGAGTATCACTGTAATTTTGGATTACTTCAAACAAGCACCCCCTTAGTGTAGAGAAGCTTAGATGCTCTTTAATAAGAAAGTTAGTTCAAAAGATTAGAGGCTTGCATTGGCTAACTAATACTAATATGGTAACATATGATGAACATTGTCCAGGTTTTCACAAATCCATCACCGGCGGCAGAATATCAGCAGTACCCTTTGAAGCTTTTGCCCGACGCCTCCAAAAGAGTTCGAGGCCCATTGCCTTGCACTCCTCAGGTGAAGTTTAATCTCTCAATCATCAACATCATTCACTATGCTTTAAAATTCCATACATAACAAATGGTATTCGAATTTGAATCTATTGTCTATAAAAGGCATCACTGAGTTAACTAATTCCTTGCCTTGCAGACATCTCGTGATGAGAAGCCAGAAAGGCCCGCAAAACGCCGATGTGTAGTCCTATCGTAAATTATAATTACGGGAGCTTTGTCGCTTGTTTAACTATAATTAGTCATGCTATTTATTACATGGAGACTGCTACTGACCTTAATTTTAAAAAATTTGTATACTACCATGAAATAACTAGTTTTGCCTTGAGAAATTGGTTCTTGATGTTTGTTATACTTATACACTGGTTTTCTTGTAGTTTTTTGGTTAATACATCCACTTATGAACTAACCACAACGCTCTTCTGCTTTATGACAATGTTGTAGTAACAAGTCCTCTTGCCTAGTTGAGGTTATTGAACTGAAATTCATAGGGGAGGGGCTAAAAAGCAAACATTATCATTCGATTATTCCGGATGGAGGAAACAGAAAAAAACACTGAGTGGCTTGTGGAATTCGGTTAGGAAAAGAAATGGAATTGAGGAGAGGTGCAACGATCGAAGCACAGAGTATTACTGTTTGATGTGCTAACTTAGTTTTTCGTTGTGTTTTCCATATACAAATGAACTTGGATTAGTGTGGTTGAAGTTGAACCAATTAGTGCGGTTTACAGGCTATTGCGCTGATCTCCCTGATCTCTCAGCCAGTGTTCCATGGATCACAAAAAGAACACTAAAATGGAAAAACTAGAAAAGAAAGCGAGACAAGTTCGAAGCAAAAGAAGTAAAGATACAGTTAAAAATACCGAGAGCGTTCATAAAATACTGATTTGAACATATCTTCAACTAGATATTAAATAACACGCTTACAAAAATAGTTTCAAGCATAAACATAAAAAGTAGAAGATGTGTACACAAGTGTAGTATAGCAGATATATTGACTGCTTAACACCGACTAACATAACAAAATTGCTTAGAACAATAAAAAAATGCAGAAGAGAGAACACTAAAAAATTAGGGTTTAATGTTGGTATTTAGGAGAAGAGCTGCGCGATGATGATAATCCCAACTGAAAAGGCTCAAAGCTTTGGAAGACTCTAGCGAATGGGCCTCATCTTGGTAATAACTCCTGGGCTTAGCTAATATTTAAGGACCCAATGAATTCAGCCCAAGAATGCTAAAAATGACTTCTATATCCGTTTAACATATACCTTAAATTCTATAATAGTGGAATGTTAAAGTTGAATTTACTATACTTTCTCCTTCCTTTTTTTAATTTCAAAGAGAGTCTTTTTTGAGAATGATGCTCCCAGACTCACTCACAAGGAGAGAAAAAACTCATACCGAGAGACTCAAAAACGAATAAAGAAAAAACAACAGAAAAGCACAATTAAACCAGAACTGAAAGTGACATCCTCCCAATCCCTAACAAAATGGTGGATAAGGTTGAGGATGAGGGATGATGAGGTTTTGTATTTAGCTGGGTTTGTGGATTTTAGAAAGAAGAATGATAAATATATTTTAGAGAGAAAATAATTTAATCAATTTATTTATATACTAATTTGGGTTGATTTAATTTCGGGACAAACAATATTAAATGTTATTTTTGGTCAAGCAAACATGCCTCTGATAAACAAGAACCAACAGCTTCTAACATAGTTCATTACTCGTTATTGAGACACAAAACATCAACAGGGCATCGTCAATTATTAAACATATATTAATTACTAGAACCACAACCATATAATATAAATTTACACAACATAATACTACAATCCCAGCTTTAGCTTCACTGCTCTTTTCCATGGCCCTTGTTGCCGCTGCAAGGACAAGTACAAATTCAATGTATGATGAACAGTCAACGTACTATTGCATTACACAGTCTTTTTATTAGCAGGACGGTAGTAGTAGTAAGTGGAAATATACATTGTACGTAAAAAAAAAAAAGGGGAAAACAACATGAGTTATTGCCGTGGCCTTGTCTGGTCTCTAGGGGGCATGATTCAATAGTCATTATTGCTCTTCCATTCCATTTTTTTTACTGTCCCGAATTATCCCCACTCGACCTGGCTACGAGCTTACGCCACACAGACCTGGCGGAGGCTTAATTGTGTCACACACTCCAGAGGTGAGACTAAATCCCCAGGGTTAGATAAATACGTCTCGAATCCACCTGACAACGATAGTCATGGGCCATAAGGACCATGTGGTCTACTCAATGAATTGTAGGAGGGGGGATTCGCTCCCACGACCTACCTTGACCACAAGACCTTAAAGTCTCCTCCTTAACCGCTAGACCAAGGCATCATTGGCTGTTCCACTAGCGTTTTCACTTGGTCGTCTTAGTTTTCTAATCAGAAAACTCTCATGGGACAATAAGAATCGGGTTTTCGGGTAAAGCAATGTTCAGATCCGATTCATATTGATAGCGGAGGCATCGAATGATGTTGTCGTTAATCTGAGTGGATGGGGTTCGGATTCACTATCTAAATACTAACCCGATCGATGTCGGATACACGTTATGTCGGTTATATGTTGGGTTTGGATACCCAACATCATGTACCCGATTTCCGATTTTTTGAATTTACAAGGAGATAACTTACAAATAAGAAAAAAATAAGAAAGATACATCTGTCAAAAATCAGTAAACAATAAGCAATTTTGTGTAGTAAGACAATGTGATTATCACGTAATGTCATTAAAGTAAGCCAATTTTAAGGAATAGTTGGCATTGGTTTGGCTTCTAATGCCATGATTCAGGCATAAAGGACCGTCGTACATTTATATATAGTATATAATTTCAAAATAGCACCTATAAAACTTATTAGACCAGCCAAATTAAGTGGATGCGATTTAATAAAAAAATTAGTACCTGATCGGATATCGTGTATTAATTTAACTATCCGACACCGATCCAACTTACTTAATCAGGTTATCAGACAAGCTGATATCGGGCTAAATATCTAATTTACCCGAACTTACTATTCGAACCTGATTGAATTGGCTGGTTATGAAAATGATTCCGACTTTCAGCGAGACTAATCTTACTGGCATAATTCACATATACTACGATAGTCAAATAGTGCAAGTGGGATCGAAACTGTTGAAAATATTTATCCCACATTGACAAGTTAACTTCACCTGACTCAATATATAAACTAGAGAGTCATATCCTCCTATTATAACTTGGTTTCAGGAAGGAACCTTTAATTTAACATGGTATCAGAGCGGGTTTGATCTGTGTGTTATCACGCTTGTTTAGCAACCGCCACCCGATTTGATATGTCCACGTGTTAGGCTTTGAATCGTGCCACACGTGAAGGAGCATGTTGAGATTATTTGTCCCACATCGGGAAGTTAACTTCACCCCGACTCACTATATAAATCAAAGAGATCTTATCTCATCTCAATTACAATTGGTTTTAGGAAGGAACTCTCAATTTAACATAAACATTTGCGGGCATCGTATCTATTGGCACTTCACTTAATCACTCACTCGTGAACGATTATTTCCATACAAATCTTTCTTAGATTTCCTCAAAAAGATCTAAACCGTTCATTACTGTACGAAGACAACACATTAGATGTGGCTCGTTTTCATAACTATTTTGGGCGTGAGTAAGGATTAAAATCAAAGACTAACCTTGCAAACCCTTTTGCATCTGTTCCTTTCATGATGCGGAGGCGATTGCATGATTCAACGAACATCCTGTAAGAAAAAAAAATTATGAACGAGACAGTATATATTATATATGTATACTATCTATATCATGCATTTAATTTTAATTTGTTTTCACAGAATATATATATATATATAATATATATATATATATAGTAGACTTACTCCCAAGGAACATCACCCACAAGCATCCAATCCCCATCTTTATCCTCATAAGTTGGGACATACTCGGAACCACTAAGAAGATCCATAACCTTGCTTTCAGTGAAGTCCATCATTCCTAATTCCACCAAATAATAATAATAATTACAACATGAATAAATATTGATATCAATACAAATAATAATAAAAATAATATATAGTTAATTTAATTAGCATAGCACTACCTGTGGTAGTGGAACCGAACATGTAAGCCAAGGCATGATAGAGTTGTTGATAAGATTTGTACAAATTCAAGTCAACTTTCCGAAGATAAGGCGCACCATCGACGCTCACCTTCACAAAGGATTCGGCCAATCGGCTCTTCTCGTGAACCGCCGCCATTGCACTCTTGCGGAAGAACCGAACCGGCGGCCAACCCACCACTTGTGCCCTAAGTATAATATATATATATATATGCAGGAAATAAAATATATATAAAAATCAGTGTGTGTATATATATATATAGTTGTAAGGAAAGATATAAAACTTACTTGGCAGGAGGCTTGAGCACTGCATCATTGCTGATGATGGTGTGATTTTTCTTCTCCTTCAGATCTGAATTATTATTAATATTATTATCAGTCTCCTTCATTGAAGAAAGGTTGAGCTTCAAATCAACAGTGTCATCGAACGCTCTTTTCCCGTTTGTTAAGTTACTCTTCTCTCCACCACCACCGCCGTAAGTCAATCCCAGCCTTAGCTCAGTCTCTTCAAAATCCAACTTATTACAACCTAACTCAACACTGTCCGCCATCTCCATATCTCTCTCTCTCTCTCTATATATATATTGTGTGTGGTTCTTACAAGGAAGTAAAAGAAAAGAAACGTTAGGTTTGTGATGGCACTTAGTCATATATAGAGCCTGCTATAGAAAGTGAAGGAAGGTCTATATTACGTTATATTAATGTTCGGAATTGCGAATGAGACCTTAGTCTAGTGGTCAAGGAGGAGACCTTAAGGTTTTGTGGTTAAAGGAGGTCGTGAGATAATATCCTTCCTCCCACAATTCTTTGAGTTGTCCTCATGGGCCTTATGGGCCCATGAGTATTGTTGTCAGTTGGGTTTGAGACGTGTTCATCTGACCCCGATGATTAATCTCACCTCTAGAGTGTGTCGCAATTAAGCCTCCACCAGGTCTGTGTGGCGTAAACCCACGCTGGTATTTAGGGGCTAGCAATGAGACGTATTCATCTGGCCCCGTGGATTAGTCTCACCTCTGGAGTGTGGCAATTAAGCATCCGTCAGGTCTGTGTGGCGCAAGCCCACGCCGATATTTAGGGGCTAGCTTGTTGCAAATCCGGGACTTAGAAATTTTTTTCGAATTAAAAAGCCCCGCGCGCTTCACAACCGGCACGCGTTTGACTCGTTCCTCGCTCGCCCGATTCCCGAGTCACTAGTGATAAGCCTCTCACCCGACCCTGCTTTGTATTGCGGAAACGTAAAAACAAAGACACGGTCAATTCGGGGACAACCGGGTTCGCCTACCCGGCTTGTCGTAATCTTTATTCACGCAGTTTACAACGAAGGAGAACACTCAAACCCGTGGCACCGAACACGTCTCGGCCTCACGCGCCTACTCTAAGACACGACACGGTTATCTCATAACGTTCCCTTTTTCGGGATCTTAATCGCTCGCTCGCGAAACCCTCCGCGGGATCCCTCCCAAGCTCGGCGCCCCAAGCTCGGGTGCGTTCGAAGTGCCGCGCCTTCGAACTCTCTCTCGGATGTGTGTGTGGAATTCTCGTATAAGGTGGCACTCTGGTTGGTTAATGACTCAATCTCGGCGGCCTCCTTTAAATAGGATTTGGATCGGAGAGATTTCCTCAACAACCTTATTCGAATTCGAATTAGGCTGTTGCGAGAATCTCTCCCCGAGATTTTCTCCCGTTTGACTTGGCTCCCCAAATCTTCTCAACAGCCCCGAGACTTGGTCATTCTTCACGTGGATCGAAGACTTGGTCATCCTCGTTTGACTTGGTCTTGATCCTGCCCAACCGTTCCCGAGATCCTCGCAGGACCCGGTCAGCCTGCACGCAATTCTCTCTCGCGCGCACACACCTTCGCTTGGCCGAGCCGCTGCTAGGCCTTGCTCCTCCCGGCACCGCCGTCGTCGCTGCCATTTTCCGCTATCCGCCGGAGCCACCGTCGGACCGCCGCCTGCGCCTCCTGCGCCGCCGCGCACCACCTTGCTTGGCTTGTTTTCCGTCGAGCCACCGCTCGTCGTTGCCTTGGACCTCAACATCCAAGTCGTCCCGCACGAGCTCGCCCACCGTTGCCCGCATGGCCTCGGCCTGCCTGGCCTGCGTCGTGCCGCTCGTGCGTGTCTCCAAGTGCTTTCCGAGCCATGTGCCTTGGTGACTTTGCACAACATTGCATTCCCGCCTGGCAATGTTTAAACTTGCTGACGTGGCACTCGCAAAGGTGTAACAATCCTCCCCCACTTGAAGAGTGTTGATGTCCTCGTCGACGACCCCCTTTGTTGCCACCGTCAATCCCGCATCTCAGCATGCGATTCGCCCCAATCGCCTTGCGCCCTTCCTCCTCGAAGTCCAAGTTGATCGCACACACGAATATTTCTAAGCCTCGTTCGCCCCGACCGTCTCGCGCCCTTCCTCAGCGAAGTCCGATTAGGCCGCACCCACGAGCTTGAAAAGACCTCCTCATCTTGATGGCTTAGCTCCTCTGTAACCTCAAGTCACCAACACGTATTTGGCCAACACCGCGTGTTTGGCCTCTTTTGATGCTCCGAACAAATCTTTACGTCAAGTACATCGCAACTCGCATGCGCGGGTGGTACCATCGTCCCGCGTCTCGCTTGCGCACGCCCAAACATGGGGGTCGCGCTCCCTCAGCATGCGTCGCCCGCACCGGCCAGCGCTGCATGCCTGGCTTTGAAGGTTTTGACGAGCCCCTTGTTACCTCGTACACGCCTCTTGACTCCATTCGTCCGCACCTGCATCAAAATTTTCTCGTGCTCCGCAACAGCTTGCTTGCTCGCGACTCTCACCCCGATCACTCGGCCAAGTCTCCCCCAACTTGCCTCGGTTTCTCCTCAACCCGCTTGCTTGCCTGCGCCCTTAGCACGTAGTCCCGCCATGCGCCGCGCGCAAAAGCCCCATGATGCCGCGTGTGTCAGCCTGCGCTCCCCCGCAACGGCTCGCTCCGCACGCGCGCACGATGCTCGCCTGCCTCCACCTCGTGAAATACACCCATTCGCCTAGGAGAAGTAGCTCTCACCGTGTTCAGCATTGTGTCTGGGAAGTCCTCATCGACTACCGCCGCCGCCGCCCGTGCGCGTTTAGGACACTGTCGAGCCATGTGCCCGTTTGCTCCACAAACGTAACACCCTTCGCTCGCTTGCTGTGGTTTCGCGGCCTCGTCCGCGCGCTTCTCCTGGTTGCCCTTCTTTCGGCCACCCCGCTTCTTGGCCTCCTTTTCACGATTCGCAGGTCTTCTGTTGGCCACCTCACTCGTAGCATCGGCTGTTATTGGCCTGATCTCCACAACCCGCTTGGCCGCCGCCTTCGCCGTGGCTAAGTCCTGCACGCCTAGCCCACCAATCCGTCGGTTGAAGCCCGCCATGGCTTCCTCCGTCGAATCCACGAAATCCACCATATTCGGCAGTGCCTCGAGTTGTGCTCGGAAAGCCTCGCACTCGCTTTCAAGCTCCGTCACTCTAGCACTCGTCGAAGTCATTACACTTCCGAACCTTCGCTTTGATACCAACTTTGTTGAAAATCCGGGACTTAGAAATTTTTTTCGAATTAAAAAGCCCCGCGCGCTTCACAACCGGCACGCGTTTGACTCGTTCCTCGCTCGCCCGATTCCTGAGTCACCCGCGATAAGCCTCTCACCCGACCCTGCTTTGTATATGCGGAAACGTAAAAACAAAGACACGGTCAATTCGGGGACAACCGGGTTCGCCTACCCGGCTTGTCGTAATCTTTATTCACGCAAAGTTTACAACGAAGGAGAACACTCAAACCCGTGGCACCGAACACGTCTCGGCCTCACGCGCCTGCTCTAAGACACGACACGGTTATCTCCTAACGTCCCCTTTTCGGGATCTTAATCGCTCGCTCTCTCTCGCTCGCGAAACCCTCTGCGGGATCCCTCCCAAGCTCGGGTGCGTTCGAAGTGCCGCGCCTTCGAACTCTCTCTCGGATGTGTGTGTGGAATTCTCGTATAAGGTGGCTCTCTGGTTGGTTAATGACTCAATCTCGGCGGCCTCCTTTCAATAGGATTTGGATCGGAGAGATCTCCTCAACAACCTTATTCGAATTCGAATTAGGCTGTTGCGAGAATCTCTCCCCGAGATTTTCTCCCGTTTGACTTGGCTCCCCAAATCTTCTCAACAGCCCCGAGACTTGGTCATTCTTCACGCGGATCGAAGACTTGGTCATCCTCGTTTGACTTGGTCTTGATCCTGCCCAACCGTTCCCGAGATCCTCGCAGGACCCGGTCAGCCTGCACGCAGTTCTCTCTCGCGCGCACACACCTTCTCTTGGCCGAGCCGCCGCTAGGCCTTGCTCCTCTCGGCACCGCCGCCGTCGCTGCCGTTTTCCGCTATCCGCCGGAGCCACCGTCGGACCGCCGCCTGCGCCGCCGCGCACCACCGTGCTTGGCTTGTTTTCCGTCGAGCCACCGCTCGTCGTTGCCTTGGACTTCAACATCCAAGTCGTCCCGCACGAGCTCGCCCACCGTCGCCCGCATGGCCTCGGCCTGCCTGGCCTACGTCGTGCCGCTCGTGCGTGTCTCCAAGTGCTTTCCGAGCCATGTGCCTTGGTGACTTTGCACAACATTGCATTCCCGCCTGGCAATGTTTAAACTTGCTGACGTGGCACTCGCAAAGGTGTAACATAGCTCATAACCAGGTCGAGTGGGAATACATCGGGACAGTAAAAAAAATATCCGGAATTAGTATTTTTATTTATTAATGTTAATTCCCTAGCTCTTTACGAGAGGGATGTCTGACACGTGGACGAATCGATGAACTGGATGTCCAATCTTGCCGGAACGAGTATCGACTACAACACAAGTGTGTGTATGTGTGGGTGTGTGGGTGTGTTTTTTTTTTTTTTCATTTTTTCTTTTCTAATTTAAAGTTCATATGGTGCACCCAAATGCAGCAGATAGTTTGGTATTCCCTGTAATGAGTGATGCCTCCAAAGCTTCACTTTTTCTTGAACATCGATCATTCAAAGATTTTCTTTGTTATCTTGGATCAACCAAAACAAGCTTCTCCTTTATTTTTTTTTGTAATTTTGTTGAAAGACATCAACATTGTCTCTCTCAGACAGCTCGATTTGTTGTATTTAAATGGATATGATAATACTTTTAAAGCCATGAAAGTCAACATGCATGTGGCTTACCTTTTTGTTTATTTTCTTTTATTTGCAACGACATAATTATAAATTTGAATCGCTAAATATACAACTTTCGATTCTGCTTAAGTCGCTAACTTTGTATATCGTTAAAAAAATTGAATTTTCGATCATTGTTTCGACAATAAGTTGGATATCATACTTGGTTGCTGCTGACGTGATATATTCTTTATTCATTTGGGTATTGATAAAAAATAATGTCAAGTAGGATTTCCATCTTATTTACTCAAAAAATGATAGGAGAATTAAATTTATTTCGATAAATGAATTCAGGATATATTGGCAATTCAAATAGAGTAATAGAAAATCGTAACCGTCATACTTAGTTGGTCGAAGATCATAAAGATAAAATCTTTGTGGCGCTAACAAATAGCATGTCAGATAAATGGGCCTATGACTGTGGAGACTTGTTATGGTTTGCAGGTTATTGCGCAACTCTTGCAAGAATTTACCTAATCTCATTTGCCAGGGTTCCTAGATAAGAAAAGAAAAAAGGCTCACCGCTAGTGATCAAAATCAAATAATGTGAAGAATAAATAGACCCTAACCGTTTTTTTTTAATTCCTAGTTTGACATTCCTTTTACCTAACATAATGAAATAATGAATAAGCATAATCAAAAGAAAAAAAGGTAGCAATATTGATCATGTGCTAAGATTCATTCAAGGGGCGTTGAGCGGGCCATGGCGTGTTTATAGAATTGGCATGTGAATATGTTGGCGATGGGTCAAACCCTATTCCATGTGCGCGGTCAGTGGCTAGATATCCCCGGTAGTTCTACATAGGCATGTAAATGAGTCGAGTTCGACCCGAGGTCGGCCTATTTTTTGGGCTCGGGTTGCGAGAGGTTTTGTTCTACGGGCTCGAGCTCGGTTATAGTTTGATTATGCTCGAGCTGGTTGAACAAAGTTTGGTTCTTGGAGCCATTAACTTTGTGTTTGGTTTGTGTAATTTAATTGTGTTGAATGCAACTTCATCTAATTTAATATATTTTATTTCCAATGCTCTATCTCTTTTAGGTTGATCTCTTTCGCATATGACCTTGGGCGTGAAATATTTCATTTGATAGGTGGTCATGAGGATTTGCACTCGTGACCTCTAGGCCTGAGCTCTGATATCAAGTTAAATTGGGGATCCTAAAATCAATTGATTATAATATGGAGACCTCGTTGATTTATGAATTTAGTTGGACAAAGTTTGTTCGATGTGAGACAATAATCTGGATAGACTGAAAAAAAATTTGCAAGAAAGGAAAAATTATAATAAAAGGAATAACTAGCTCTTTATTTTCGTTTGATAATTATGTAAAAGAAAAGAAAAATTTTGCGAGGATGAGTTGGGAGAGATAAATGGAATAAGAGAGAAATCTTAATTTTGTTATCGACCACTTTCCTCACCGGAAAAAATAAAATAGTTATCCTTAATTTTCTTTTTCACAACATTTTCTTTACAGCCAAACACCAAAAATGGTTTTTACCCGGTATTTTCTTTTCCTCTCAAATTCTACAAACCAAATACATTGTAAGAAAATCTTGTGAAAGGCAAAGAATCAAAAGAAGCCGTATGACATAGTCCGTCCATTTAAAATCAATCCTACTGAAATTTCATTGTCTGTGCAAATAGCGAGAATGAATGAATAAGCACAGTTACAGCTACTGACTATTATTGCGAAGGGTTTGATTTCTCGTAGGGCATACGTGTGTTTAATTCGGTAAAAAATACTACAGAGGAAAAAATTGGAAATCTGAATTTCAAGATTTATTTCTTTTATGAATTTACTTTTGAGTTTTGACGTTACAGTAAGATCGGGAAACAAAATTAATGACACAAGAAAAGCAGCAATACCCGGCCGAATAAATTTAATGGGCCCGGTCCAAAATCTATTGCACGTGTGATGGGTCCACTGCATTTAACATTTAACGAAACCAAATAGCATTGATATATTGCGTTTCCAATATAAAGTTTTCCTATCATTTAGGGAATCTAGGCTTAAATATCTTTTATATATAAAAAAGTTACAATTCAGTATCAGAAAAGAATTATTGTTAGGTATCTAATTGACTGTGTGTATCATTTTATCATCATTGACGTACATTTTTATATGTATATTACGTACCACGTCAAGCGTTTATATGGTATATATATACGTTTCTTTATGTTACCTAAATTTATTATATGATTTGTTATATATTATATTGTAATTGGGAATAAAGCGTACACGAGTTAGGAGGTGCGGAGTGCACGTTCGGAAAGCGTTTATTTCGGAACCCAAAATCAAGCGGGGGTCAAGGGGGTCGCGGCCCCTTGCGGGGTCCTAGGGGCAGCGCCCCTAGTGGCGGTCAGTGGGTGGGGTCAAGGGGCAACGCACTTGCGTGTGCGAGGCAGCGCCCCTGTCCGAAGAGGCACTCCCCTCCCCACATGCATCCAAAAGGGTGTGCATGCACCACCCGAAACTGCTTATCACATGAAAGTGTGTGCTGAAACCCGAAAGAGTATATATGTTCGAATAGGTGGAATCTATTGGTAAACAGACATCATCCTTAAAAGTGTTATGTCCACTCATGAATGGACACAACTGATCGAACTTGAGATTATAAATAAATGCATAGACAAGCAAAGTAAGGACATTTGAATTTAGAAACACTTCTAGCGAGAACTCTCTAGTCTTATCCCGGGACAAATTTGTGAAACTCGTATAGAGTACGAATATTGTCTTTGGAAAGTGATTATACAACACGATTCTAGAGAATGTCCGGACATACTAATCAGACATATTAACTAACATGATGTACTTTTTCTCACGGTAATGTACCATAATACGTTTTAACATGGCACCTAAATTACTTATATGATGTATATGCGGCGCAAACGAATACTTATGTGTAAAAACTATTATACTAGTTACTTACATGTAAAAAATTCTCACACTGAATTGACAATTTTTATACAAAAGTGTATATAAGTGTGTTTCCCTTATTATTTCCCTTTTTTCCATAAGAAAATTAAACCCCAAAACCGATCTTTAAAATCGAAATGTAACGGGATCTAGAAATAATAATAATAATAATAATAATAATAACAACAACAACAACAATCCTGTTATAAAACTATTATAATTGGACAAGAACAGAAATATAAAAACGGGATTGTAGAGAGATAATAATGTTTTCGATATGATTCAATACAAATACATCGGCCTATTTATAGTAGAAAAAATTCTACTATTTCATCTAACATTTACAACATTAAATACATCTTATCTCATCCCATCAACAATCAACTAATTTTTACAACATTTAATAAACCTAATCTTATCAACATTAAAAACATCCACATCTTAATATAATATTTCATAATACTCCCCATTGGATGTTTTTCAAAGAATTTGCCTCGTTAAAACCTTACTAGGAAGAACCCAGTGGGATAAAAACCTAGTGAAGGAAAAAGAGTACATAATTCCTTTTGATACGCTTTCATTTGTTGCCTCATTAAAAACCTTACTGGAAAAACCACATGGGAAATACCACAGTGAAGGGAAAAAGAGTGCAACGCGTATTTTCTCCCCTGATGATAACAACATTATAAATCTCGGAGTCTTCGAACTCCAATTGAATATACCAATTTCCTGAAACTAATTGGGGGAAGTGCTTTCGTAAATAAATCTGCAAGATTTTCACTTGATCGCACTTGTTGTACATCAATATCACCATTTTTCTCCAAATCATGGGTGAAGAAAACTTTCGGTGAAATATGCTTTGTTCTATCCCCTTTAATATATCCTTCCTTTAATTGGGCAATACATGCCGCATTATCTTCATATAAGATCGTTGGAAGTAATTTCTCAGAAAGCAACCCACAAGTCTGTTGGCTAGCTTCATGAATAGCGAGAATTTCCGCATGGTTTGATGAAGTAGCTGTTAAAGTTTGTTTCACTGACCGCCATGAAATAGCGGTTCCACCATATGTAAATAAATAACCTGTTTGCGATCGAGCATTATGTGGGTCAGACAAATATCCAACATCTGCATACCCAACTAAATTTGCTTTCGACTCATTAGAATAGAACAATCCCATATCAGATGTTCCTTTAAGGTATCGAAAAATTCGTTTAACTCCATTCCAGTGTCTACGAGTCGGCGAAGAACTATATCTTGCCAATAAGTTTACAGCGAACGTTATATCAGGTCGCGTATGACTCGTAAGATACATTAGTGCTCCAATAGCACTAAGATATGGTACTTCAGGAAAGTAGCTCTTCATCATTTTCGTGTGGTCTGAAGGGATCTTTATTTAACGTCTAAAGATCTAACAATCATTGGAGTATCCAGTGGATGAGATTCATCCATGTAAAATCTTTTCAACAACTTTTTCGTAAAAGTCTCTTGATGTACAAATATTCCACTTTTCAAATATTCAATTTGAAGTCCAAGACAAAATTTTGTTTTTCCGAGATCTTTCATTTCAAACTCCCTTTTCAAACAATCAACAGTTTTGGTCAACTCTTCAGGAGTTCCAATTATATTGATATCATCAACATAGACTGCTATAATGACAAACTCATTTTCACATCTTCTCAGAAATATGCAGGGACAAGTTTGATCATTCCGATACGCTTCTTTTACTAAAAATTCACTTAGGCGATTATACCACATTCGCCCAGATTGCTTTAATCCATAAAGCGATTTATTCAACTTAACTGAGTACTCGTTTTTGGGCCCTGAATTTTTAGGCAACTGAAATCCTCGGGAAGCTTCATATATATGTCACTGTCAAGTGTTCCATATAGATAAGCAGTGACAACATCCATAACGCATATCGAGACCTTCTCTTACTGCCAGACTCACTATGTAACGAAAAGTAGTTGCATCCACCACAGGAGAATATGTCTCCTCATAATCAATACCTGGTCGTTGCGAAAAACCTTGTGCAACAAGCCGTGCTTTGTATCTTACAATTTCTCCGTTTTCATTCCTCTTTCTAATGAAAACCCATTTATATCCAACCGGCTTTACATTTTCTGGTATACGGACTACAGGTCCGAAAACTTTTCGTTTCTCAAGTGATTTCAATTCGGCTTCGATTGCATCTTTCCATTTTGGCCAATCATTTCTTTGTCTGCCTGCATTCTTGTACAGACTTTGGTTCATGATCCTCATTCTCATTAATCTCATTCATTTCATGTAGCGCTACGTTAAATGAGAATTTATCGTCAAAGTTGACTTCATCTCGATTCCATCTAATTCCATTTTGGGCATAGTTTATCGAGATCTCTTCATTATCATTATTTTCTGAACGTTCAGGTACATGAGTTTCATTCTCATTGCCCATCGACTCTTCTCTAGTCGATAAATCATCGGTTGGACCATTCTTATTATTATTTGCTCCTTTTCTTTTCCGAGGATTTTTGTCTTTGGAACCCGAGGGCCTACGACGCTTTAGCTGTGGCTTAGGCTCGATAATATGTTCTGCAGGAATATTTATTTTTGCAGGAGCATTAACAGCTGGTATATGTGACTTTGTCACTCTTTTAAGGTCAGTAAAACTTTCTGGCAGTTGATTAGCTAAACTCTGTAAATGAATTATCTTTTGAACTTCTAGTTCACATTCTTTAGTTCGAGGATCATAATGATTTAGCGATAATTCATTCCAACTAACATTTCTCTCCAACTGTTTCTTTTCTCCCCCTAATGTCGGAAAATTCAATTCATCAAAATGACATTCGGCAAATCTGGCCGTAAATAAATCTCCAGTTAGAGGTTCCAAATACTTTATTATCGATGGAGATTCATATCCGAAATATATTCCCAACCTCCTTTGAGGTCCCATCTTTGTTCGTTGTGGTGGAGCAACTGGAACATATACTACACATCCAAAAATTCTTAGATGGGAAATATCTGGTTCCTGACCATGAACCATTTGTAATGGGGAGACATCATTATAACTTGTTGGTCTGATGCGAATTAGTGTTGCTGCATGCAATATAGCATGTCCCCAGCAAGACGAGGGAAGATTCGACTTCATCAATAATGGTCTTGCAATTAATTGCAAGCGCTTAATCAACGATTCTGCAAGACCGTTTTGCGTATGAACGTGTGGCACGAGATGCTCAACATCAATTCCGATAGACATACAATAATCATTAAATGCCTTGGAAGTAAATTCAGCAGCATTATCAAGGCGTATTTTCTTTATCGGATAATCTAGAAAATGTGCTTTTAGTCCGATCATTTGTGCAAGCAATCTCGCAAACGCCATGTTGCGTGTTGATAACAAACATACATGAGACCATCTAGTTGATGCATCAATTAATACCATGAAATACCTAAATGGTCCACATGATGGATGTATCGGTCCGCAAATATCACCATGTATACGCTCCAAAAATGTTATGGATTCATTCTTTATTTTCGCTGGTGATGGCCGAATAATTAACTTCCCTTTAGAGCAAGCGACACATGATAATTCATTACTTTGAAGAATCCTCTGGTTCTTCATTAAATGCCCACGTGAATGCTCAATTATTTTCCGCATCATAATTGCACCGGGATGGCCCAACCGGTCATGCCAAACATTAAATGTACTGTCATTAGTAAACTTCTGATTTACAGTAGCATACGATTCGATCGTTCTAAGATATGTGTAATACAACCCAGAGTCAAAGGAAGGTAATGTTTCCATAATTCTTTTATCATTAGAAACCCCATTTGTAATGTGCAAATATTCAACATCTCCCTTTTCTGCAGTCTCAACATGATATCCGTTATGTCGAATAGCTTTAAAGCTCAATAAATTTCTTTGAGACTTAGGAGAATATAAGGCGTTTTCAATTATCAGCCTTGTTCCTCTGGGTAGTAAAATGTTGGCTCTTCCGGAGCCTTCAATTATATTTGTGCTACCCGATATTGTAATAACAGTTGTTTCTTTCATTTCAAGAGGATCAAAATATTTCTTATTCTTCAGAATCGTATGAGTCGTTGCACAGTCTGCAAGACATAATTCTTCATTGCAAATGTCCGTTTCCATCAGAGAAATTCATTTATAAACAAACACATAATAATCATTATTAAAATAAACAGATATATCACAAGAAAATATATAACTTAATAAAACACTCCAAACGATACATAATAAATCACACAATAATAAACCATACAATACACATAACAATAAAGCACACAATAATAATACATAGTAGATTAGTTTTCTTCAGGAAAAACTAGAAATCCGCAGTTTCAAAATGTGTATTTTCATCCTTTGTCCCAGAAGCAGAGGCCAAATCACTTTGAACAAAATTCGTTTCAATCATCTTTTCTTTGCCCTTACTTTGTCGATATAATTCAACCAAATGTTTGGCCGTGCGACAGTTACGTGACCAATGGTCCGAACCACCGCAACGATAGCATTGCTCATCGTTGTTCTTTTGTTCAGTGTGCCTCTTCTCATCATTATTTTCGTAATTTTTCCTCTTCTGGGGAAAATTCTGATGACCGCCACGATTGCTATGATAACCACCATGGAAATGCTGATAACGACCACCGTAATTTCCTCGGCCACGTCCACGGCCTTGACCACGACCTTGACCACGGCCACGTCCACGATCATTGCTTCGACTATTATCATTATTACCTTTGACTGCATTCGCTTCAGGGATTGCAGTAGAACCAGTCGGTCGGGATTCGTGGTTTTTCATCAATAATTCATTGTTTTGTTCAGCCAATAACAAACAAGAGATTAACTCTGAATGCTTTTTAAATCTCCTCTCCCTACATTGCTGTTGCAATATCATATTTGATGGATGAAAAGTGCTGAATGTTTTCTCCAGCATACTGTCTTCGGTAACTGTTTCTCCACACAATTTCAGTGTGGCAGTCACCTTATGGACAGCCGAGTTATATTCAGTTACCGATTTAAAATCCTGTAATCTTAAATGCATCCATTCATACCCTGCCTTAGGGAGGATAACAGTTGTCAAGTGGTCAAATCGATCTTCAAATTTTTCCATAATTCAGCGGGATCTTGTTCATTCAAGTATTCATCCCTCAGATCCGCATGAATGTGGTGGCGAAGAACTATCAAAGCTCTTGCCTTATCCTGAGCGCTTGTGGTTTTTACCGTATCAGTGGCGTCACCTGCACCCGTTGTGGTTTTTGGGTCGACAATAGTGTCACCCAAACCTTTTGCTTTTAGATGAATATCTGCGTCTAGTTGCCAAGATAAATAATTCTTCCCTGAGATGTCAAGGGCAACAAACTCGAGGCTTTGCAAATTCGTCATACTATCATAAAATACAAAAGACGTTTTAATATTCAAATCATAAAGTAAACAAATATATGATGTGAATAACATTAATATTTACAATATAAATATCAATACAAGTTTATTGTAAAAAAAAATACTTAAAAGAAAAATTACAATTAATCTTCTTTTGTATCTTCTTTTGTAAAAATCCTTACGAAAAATAAAGTCCACATCCCGAGGAGTGCCATCGTAAAAATAATAGTAGTCAAAAGATCAATCATCAGGTAGAGCGACATCTTTCTATCACAAAATATATTTCATAATAAACATATATTAAAACATAAAAAAATATCGTAATTAATCACTCTCGTAAAATCTTGGTAAAAACATAATCCATATATAGATAATTATCGCCGTGAGTAGAGTAAGAATCAGGAGATCAATCATCGTATATAGCAATATCCTTCAAAATATAAAATATATTTCGGTAATCATAATAATGAAAAATATTACAATTAATAACTATATTTTGTAAACAACTGTAAAATATTATCCACCACCCGATAAGCATCACGGTAAATAAAGTAAGAAGCGCAAGATTCATCTTTGTATAAAACGACATGATTCTATAATAAGAAAATCATAATAATCAGATATGTATAAATTTAATTTCTCCCAGTGGTAATAAAATTTGTTCATCCGTATAGTCAAAAATTAATTCAAAATATATATGATATATACTTGAGATATCAATAAAATAAATAATATTATTTAAATCGCTCTTTTCAAAATCTCGTCAAAAATAAAATTCCACTCGCCACCACTGGGATTCGAAATCTGGACCTCACATCACTTGTAGTGACGATATTCCGCGAAACCACTCGGGCTAAGGCGTTTTAGTGGTATATATGTTATATTTATATAATTTAAACTGTCCGTAACATAAGTGTACGTGTGTTATAAATAAACTTACCGTACACAAAATAAAATTATCATACCTCGATTATAGTTGTATAAGATCTTGCCCGGATGTTGATCGTTGCCGGAGAGCGCTCGTGCTGATAACGTGTTATAAAACCATTATAATTGGACAAGAACAGAAATATAAAAACGGAATTGTAGAGAGATAATAATGTTTTCGATATGATTCAATACAAATACATCGGTCTATTTATAGTAGAAAAAATTCTACTATTTCATCTAACATTTACAACATTAAATACATCTTATCTCATCCCATCAACAATCAACTAATTTTTACAACATTTAATAAACCTAATCTTATCAACATTAAAAACATCCACATCTTAATATAATATTTCATAATAAATCCATGTTTATCCACCTATGGTATCCAAGCAAAATGTGGTGGACCCCATTTTTGTCTGCGGTCCTTCAAGAAATGAAGAATTCCAACACATCCCTCCCTTGAAATAATTTCATAAAGACATGTTTGGTTGTCCAGCTTTAATTAGTCTCACAAACTGTACGCTTGTACTTTCCAGCCACCATGTCTATCTTTGTTTCCTTCTTCTCTGTCTTCTCTCAATCAGAGTTTACACTGTACTACTAAGGTTGGCACACGGCCATATAGAAATAATATTTATTTCCTTCCAAGTGAACCACATATAAATAATAAATTAAAGGAATCAAGACAATTAATGGAAGTTACAATTTCGTTTCAGGCCCCAATAAAGTTTCAAAAAAGAGTTCAGGTCCTATCAGTGAAAAAAATATTGTTAAGGACCCAATTCGCTAGAAATATAGTTTTAAGGACCTAAAAGTCGATCTGACCAAAATACCCTTACAAAAAATATTTTAAATAGCGGTATTTGGTGCATGTTTTCCTTTACTAATTAACAGCATAATTGTATCTTTGATTACTAATATGTTACAGGTTGTCATTAATATGTTACGGATTGTCATTAATATTTTACCTTGATGATTATAAGTGGTATCAATAGAAGCAAATATAGTTCCCACGATCGAAATTTCTCGTCGTTCACACGGGCACCCCCTTCCTCCAACCCCACTTACCAAACAAAGTAGGATGTGTCCTCGAAGTTTGATTCTGATCTTACGTCGATGGTCGTAGTGCGAAGTATTTCGAAATCTCGACACAAATAAAAAAAATTAATTTTGCATCGAATAATGTTTTCGGTCGGCATTGCGGACAATATGTATAAATTGTGGACACCCATAGGCTGGAGATTACGTCGCCCCCACCGTGTTAGATCAATCATTCGTCGTTCGAGGTTAACAGAACTGAAACAAAAATCGCCGGAATAAATTTGACTAAAGCACTCTTACTTGAACCGATATTATTTTGATGCATTTTTCATCAATAAAGAATTAAAAGGTATTTAGAAGAACATGTGTTACTGTGTTTCATGGAGTAACGAAGAATTTGATAGGAGCCAAGAATTAAAAGGAATTTTAAAAAGATTAATGAAGTTTATAATGAATATGCATTAACTCCACCCTGAAAAAATGGGCTACTCAAAATTAATGGTTTAATAATGTTATCAACTCAATTTTATCATGAGCCATAAATATCAACGATAATTATTTACAACTATAATGGCTTTATACATTTTCGAACTGAGTAACACTTTTGACAATAAATATAACACATGAACATGCAAGAAAAACACTTCATTAAGAACATTCTAGAAGATTCTACATAGCCAGAGAATATTGTCACATTACCTACAAATAATACCACATGTCTGATACTGAATGACAATACGATCTCAATTTTTAATACATCTGTAGATACTAGTACCGCATAATAGGTTCTCAGTACCACAACAATAATTCAATTAATTGTTTTCATAAATGTGTTTTTCTTCGGAAATATAAGATTGTCAATCACGAAAATATAAGATTTTATGATGTTAAACCATCTATTTCGTGCCAAACATGTATTTTTTCTAATAAAGAGGCAGCATAAAGGATTAAAAAATCTCTTGAAATATATAAAATGGTAGGGATTAATTGTTACCAGTAAGTGTTTAAGTGTTATCCGAAATGGATGATTTGTTACATATTGCAGTTTATGTGCTAGGGTTTCTAGGTATAATTTTTGGGTTTAAGGTTTCAGGGTTAAGATTAAGGATTTACGACACAAAAAATTGGTAATATGATATACAACTTATGATTTATAGGATACAACAATAAAGTTTTTTAGGGTTTCGAGTTTCGAGTTTAGGGTTTAGGGTTTGGGGCCTAGGGTTTAGGGTTCGAAGCTTAGGGTTTAGGGTATGCAATCTATAAAATATTACTCGTGAGTTAATGTTGAAGTTTGAATAAGTTCGTGATGAGATTCATAATGTTATGTTCAATGAGATAGATATAGTCTATGTTTTGGAATGGAAGACTATATGTTCACATGACTAATAAACTTTAACATTCCACTTTTAACATCAACATTCGCATAACATGTCTTTTAAAGGAATTTGGTGGTTTAACTTCATCACATCATCTATTTCCACGAATGACAATCTTATGCATCCGAAAAAAATGCATTTACGAACAAAAATTAATCGAATTAGTAATGTGGTACTGCGAAACTATTATGTAGTACCAATATCTACAAATGTGTTATAAAATGAGTTTAAATTGTTATTAACACCCATGAGAAATTGTCGTCTATTTAACCTTATTCGGTCATAAACGTCGAGATTGAGCCGTTTTTAATGTAATTTTTGGTTTTGATTGAACATGATGTTTGGTTCGATCGTTGAGGGAGATGATGACAAATATTAGTAATTTTTGCAACAAGGAGGGGCAAATGGGTCTTTTCCTTGCAAATAGGTCCTTAACTCTAAGAGAAATATAAAATGGATCATTCTCTCTATTTTTAAACATTTTGGGGTCTGAAATATACTGAAAATATGCTAATGGGGCCTGAAACCTAATTAACCCTTAATGGAATTTATCTTTAATAGGCCATTCTTTTATTTTTTATCTATCTATTTATATATTGATAGTAATGTAGGAAGTGATGAACTGGCTTTCCATATTGGTCTCTTTCCTTCAACCTTGTCCAACAATTGGATCATTGATCGGCATCTACTCACTTACCCGCCCTTCGTCAAGATGGTGATGGAGAAATATCATTGTTTTGTCCCCTTTTTTTTACTAGTGGCTTCATTTTCTTTCTTCTATGGTCTCTCCGAAACCATTTGCATCTAGATGAATATCACCATCTAGAACCTATGACAAATAGTTTTTTCCCGTGGCCGTGATATCAAGAACAATGAAAAGTAGTAGAATAAAAACGCAAAGTAAAACGTAACGAACTTGAGATTACGAACTAAAGTTTGATATTGGCTAGAGTCTCATGCTGATAACGTGTTATGAAATTATCATAAGCAACATATAAACTAAAATGGACTATTGACAACATAATAGAGAATTCTTTCATTCACTACATCATTTTCACTATCACGAAAGACCACTATTTATAAGATTGAGTTAGAACATTACATCGATCACAAAAGATCACAGAGTGTAAATAATAAAGAGGTGATGTCATGGGGTGAACATGGAGGTTATGGGATAAATTAGAAGATCATGGGACATCCTGATTTATAACACGTTGATATATTAGGGCAAATAAAATATAACTCACATGTGGTTTAAGGGTGTGTTTGTTTGAGGTGATCAAACATCACGGTGATACTCACATTACTGCGATGTGGATCAATGTGATATATCATCACCATGTTTGTTTTGGGGTGATATTTCATTTTTCATATCAATGTGATATTTGAATATTACGTTTGTTTATCAAGGTGATGTGTAGGGTGATGTTGTATAAATATGATATTTACCCTTATGTATATTATGTATGTAAAGTGTGTTAATATGTTCATTTTGAGGTGATATTTTACGTGATATGATTAATGTTTCAATATTAAGTAGTAATTTTTTTAAGCATTATTTGTAAGTATTTTATATAATTCTTCAATATAATTCTTTTATTTTTTTTAAGGTTTAAACATATATTCTTAAATTAAGTATTAATTATAAGTTTATATATATAATCATCAATATAACTCTTTTATTTTTTAAACATAAATATATTTTTTAATATTTAAATATGTTAGTTGTGTAATTACAAATATGAATAAGGACATATGAGGAAAAAGTTAAAATATAAGGGTAATTTTGTCTAAAATATTTTTGAAGATATCACCTATCCGGTGTGATGGAGGATCACCCTGCTTTTTGGGGTGATCTAAAAGCTGAGATATCGCCCCGTTTTGATCACCTAAGCCCGCCTCGGTGATGACTCATCACCCCCGCTAAACAAACGCGGTGATGAAAAGGTGATGACGGGATCACCGTGATGTTTTGGAAGATCACCAAAAACAAACACCTCAAAGACAAGCATTAGAACCCATATGATTCGAAAATAACATAAAACACCATCTTGATTTATTTAATCATGCGCGCTTTGTCATTTTCATCCCTGATTGCGAGGTACATGCTAAGATTTAGACAACAGGAGTACAACACTAATTTTTAGAGAGCATATGAAAGTTTCGTGCAATTAAAAATAATAGGATAATTGCGTGCATTTAAGTATAATCACGTAAAAGTATAACATAATTTACGCCCCTCTCATAATTTAAATTATATTATATTAAGTTAGATCCGACACACAAGGCATTCATAAGTAGAAGTTAAAACTTCGATGTAAATCCATTGAACTTATGTACCGTATTTAATTCCCCCGGTTCATGCATCTTCTTGACGGCGATTGGATGTTGGTCGGCGATGTTCCGTGGGATATGTTTGTCGTTTCTTGCAGGAAGGAGGCTGAGGATCATGAAAGGGTCTGAAGCTAAAGGCTTGGCTTGAGATGATGATGTCTGTAAATAGATAGAAGAACCTACCATGAATATTCATAGCCACAATGTGTTTGTTTTATTATATGATGTAAAGATTTCACTCAAAATTGTAATCCTTGCGAATTTAGAAAGTCCCTTCGTCGCTCTGTTCTTTGATTATCTATGCTTTCTTTGTAACTGCGAGGTCGAAAATAAAGAGGAAAGAGCTTGTTAAACACTTGAGAAGAGATCAATGAAAGATTCTCCTATTTCTGGTGGATGTAAAACTCAATTCACTTTTGGAGTAAATTCCTGTGCCTTGCTTACGATTCTTCATTCTTGTCAATAGAAAATGGATCAAAGATTGATACTGAACACAGCAATTGTAAGTACACCTATGTAATCGCGGCCGAAGGACCAAATGGATTCAAAATCGACAACATTAAAAATTTAAATGCTAAATATCGGGGACTGAATTGATTAACATAATAAATTTTGGGACATTTTGAGTTACATCCCGGTATAAGAAGTATAAACCAATCTTTAGCCTAATAATAGAAAGCCCAATTTAAATTTGAATCGAATGGCCCATTAATGGTCGTGTAGTGTAAACCACAAGTCCGCGACCCAATACACGTTTAAATCAAGCGAGCTCAGTTGTAGAGAATGACATAACTAGTTGAGTTTTAAAACTTCAATTACAAAACTAGTTAACTTTTTAACACTCTTACAATACTAATCGATTTTTTTAATTTTAATTATTGTTATTTTCTTTTGTCACCGCAAAACTGTTTAAAATTCCATTTTTCACAATTATCATCTTACATTAGCATACAAATTATTAATAATTATATGTAATCCCAAATTCATTTTTAAAAATTTCAAGCTCTCAAAAACTGCAAGCATAGGTAGGCGTATTCAATCGTTTCAGTTCCCGATATGAAGCGCCGATTTTCGTTGAACCAAAACCTCGAATCATAACCGAACCGTGGTAACCATGGTTGTGATTATGGTTTGGATTCGGCCGAGCCTATTTTGGTGCTGGCAGAACCGCCGATTACGATTTCAAACAGTTTATTTTATTTTCTCTCGACTTTTATTTATTTATAATTGAAAATTAGTAAAGAAAATTGAATTATGTAAAAAACTTTTCTTTAAAACTCCAGAATATGTATTGGAGATATTAACAAAAAGCTTATTGCCTTGAAGAACGAACAAGGTGCCAGGGAACATTCCATTTTCTTCACAAAATATAGTACATGTCGAATAACATATATTATTGATCGAGGAATTCGGGTCGAAAAATATGAAGTGTAAACAAATCGGGTCTGAGCAAAGAATTTTTAAGGAGACAACAGTTGCAAGCAAACAATACACGGCATCCACGGGCTGTTGGTTCAATAACTCAACTCAAGCCCCACGCATTTGATTAATGAAGAACGCAAGAGTCGTGAAAAAAAAAATCATGCAATAAAGCTTATTGATGAGAATCGATCACCAGTTAGAGTTTAGCAGGCATCGAGATCCCGGCACGGAGGAGCCTTAGGTTCGCCTAGCAAAGTCTTGTTCCCACCCTCAGGACCTGAGTTGATGCGGTTAGGATTCTGCGTCCCTCGCTGAAATACCCAAAGTAATGTTACAATTTATATAATATGTCAAATTAATTCAACAAATTTAGTAGCAAATGCATCACCGGTGGCTTCTCCCCTCTTTTGAAGGCCTCAACGATCTCGATTACCCGCTTTGGGGTAAGATCCTCCTGGAAAAAAAAAACAATTTAAAAGATGCTCATCTGATAGATAACTCTGAATTACTATGTCACACATAAATACATCAGTGTAATAGAGCACAACAAAAAGGGCACAGTCTTACATAATAATTGTAATTGTACCCTTCAGACCCGTTGGAGTAATCGGCAACTGTAATCATCGGAGCATTCACACAGCATCCCTACACAGACCAAAGACTATCATCGTAAATGTGAAGAAAAATGATTCGTACATAATGTATCATAGACATATAGTTAATCACTGAATGCGACAAGAACAAATAAAAAAATATAAGTTACCATGCACTCCATTTCACCAACGGAGAACAAGCCATCCTTAGTTACCTCTGCAATATAGAATGGACGGCTATCACTATGATTCATAGAAAAAAGGATATAAAGAAGTTTATAATAAGATACTACTTTCGGGTCACAAATATCGTATAGGGGTTCACCATTTCGCTTAACTCCAAGGTGTTTCAGCAGTGCATCTTCAATTTCTCTAGAACCACGAATCATGCAAGGAGTAGTGCCACACACCAAAAGGTGGTATTTTCCAACCTTAAATTGCAATGAAGTAACTCTTTCAATGAGGTTAATAAATTGGCAGCATAAACCGTCCCATGAAGTAACAAGTCATCATCAATGATCGGAATAGAGACAATCGTACCTTTGTTCTGTTGAACATCGAATAGAAGGTTGCCACCTCATACACCCGAATTGGAGCAACTTCCATTATCTTAGCAACCTAAGGAGAGCAGAGAAAAAACAAACACACAAACCCGGTATGATATTACAGGCAACCAGTTTGAATCTACATCTAATGTTCACATCGATAATCTTATGCAAAGCAAGTCGGTGGTAGTATATCAACATACATGGTTCATGGCTGAAACAGGAAGCCAACCACCGTGTTGCTGTTGTGCAAGATCAAGCAACGGAATCGCAGCTGATTGCTTGTAGTTGGACGGATAGTTGGACAATATCTCCTTAACCTGTGTAAAATGTAAATGATTTAAGTACATATGTGATACACAACATTTCAACAATAAGAAGCTTAAATCATTAGAGAGCTCGTCTCTTGATTCAAAATATAACATGTAATATTGATACCACATGTTGGGATTAACCATTTTCACTCAACGCTTCCTTACATTTTGATGTAACTATAATCGCCGTTGAAGATCACTGAATTGCTACACGATCCGATTCACCTCAACAAAACCATTTAAATTAAGCGATAGCAATGTCAAAGCCTAGACATTGTAATAGATTTCGAACCACAAACTCACTAGCCCAAGCAAACGATGCTGCTAATACTTGAGCCACCACGCATAGAATGTAAATCCCACAGAAGGACGAGCATTACATTACGAGCGAATGCATAAAAATAATGAGAAAAGAATTTGATAAAACAAACTGGATCATATAAAAAACTATGAAATTACCTTTTGTTTGTTAGGTTCCGTGAATTCCCATGGCAGTCCGGGACTATTATCGGGACTATCAATGTGCTTCGTCGCCCCCCAAAAAAAAAAAAGAATCAAGTAAAACGAACTGAAATAGGCTACTAGAGAAACAAAAAGAAACTACAATCAGAAATAATGAAAAAGAGAAGGATCAAGAACAACTAACATAATTCAATGACGCCGAAAATGATCGCGATGTCTGCACCAAAAAACAGTTTCAGATTAGTTCGACAAATCCTCCCAAATTGGAAGGTACATAAATCGAAGATTCCTAAACAAATGGGAAAAGGGGAAGATAGATCACAAACGGAAAATTACATGAGGGAATCTACAGAAAACTTGGCGGATCTCACGGAGGCGTTGAGAGGCGAGGCGGCCGAGCATCTTCTCCGCTGAATCGTACGACTCTGAGCTGAAGAACTTGGGGACGGAGGTTGTGGAGAGTAAATGAAAGAAATCGAGCCAACACAGTTCGCCTGATTCAAGGTGTACTGGGTCGCGGACGCGTGGTTTACACAAGACCATTAATGGGCCTTCAAGATCAAATTAAAATTGGGCTTTCTGTTATTAGGCCGAAGATTGATTTATATTTTTTGCTGGGCGTTAACGTTTACACCGTGAATCAATTTACTTCTGGATGTTTACCCTTAATTTAGTGTTCGATTAGGTCATTATTATTTATATAAATTGGATATAATGTATATTATATAAATATTATAATGCTAACGGGGAACGGGATGAGGATCCCCGCGGGGCGAAATGTCGCCCCGTCCCTGCCTCGTTTGCGCAACATTGAAAAGCCTACATATGACTGTTTTATGTTTTTTTTGTCGGTAAATATGGGTAATTTATTTTGGTTTTCCCATACATTGCTTTGCGCCCAAATCTCTCTCGAATCTATATCCGATATCTCTCGAATCTCCGTCAAATTTCTAAGGTTTTTTTTTTTTTTCGAAGCGATAGCTTTATATAATCGGCAAAAACATTTACAAGTTGCCAAATAGCCAATGAGAGCACCTCAAACAGCTCAAAACAAAAGCGGAGAAACTGTGACTAATGAGGACAAAAAATCAGTAAGAAGCACCGGAAGGAAAATATTTTGCCTTAGGAGATTGGGTTGAGTGATGATCCTCCACAATTGTTTGGCGGGCGGGCGTCGTTAAAGAGGTGAATCCTTTGAAATCCTAGGCCTCTCAAATCTTTGGATTGGGTAAGTATGTCCCAAGCTCTCCAGTGGATGCTATGATTCTCGAGAATTCAGCAACAACTCTTGAAATGATTTTGCAGGAATTGACAGGCAATCTGAAGCACGACATGACATAAACGGGTAAGACATTGATAACTAATTTGATCAACGTCTCTTTACCTGATGGATGTACTTAAGAAAGAAGAGCTCCAGCTGGAAATCATCTTCTTTACAGCTTCAACAACAAAATGAAATGTCTCCTTCTCTGATTTGCCTATCACCCGTGGTAGGCCAAGATACATGGTTTTGGATTCTTCTATGATACCCTCGAAGACCTGCAAAATCTGATTTCGAGTATTCAGATGGGTGTAATGCCCTTGTACTTTCCTGCCAGCACGGCTTGTTTAATGAGATAAGGAACAAGAATGGTGAGATTGGATTTCCCTGTCTAATACCCCTAGAGGGAATGATATAGTCACTAGTTCCATTGATATTAAAAAAGAAAGATGAGGTACGCATACACTCAATGTTACACCTTTGCGAGTGCCACGTCAGCAAGTTTAAACATTGCCAGGCGGAAATGCAATGTTGTGCAAAGTCACCAAGGCACATGGCTCGGGAAGCACTTGGAGACACGCACGAGCGGCACGACGCAGGCCAGGCCAGGCGGGCCGAGGCCATGCGGACGACGGTGGGCGAGCTCGTGCGGGACACTTGGACGTTGAGGTCCAAGGCAACGACGAGCGGTGGCTCGACGAAAAACAAGCCAAGCACGGTGGTACGCGGCGGCACAAGAGGTGCAGGCGGCGGTCCGACGGTGGCTCCTGCGGACGGCGGCGAACGGCAGCGACGGCTGCGGCGGTCGGCGGTGGTGCCGGGAGGAGCAAGGCCGAGCGGCGGCTCGGCCAAGCGAAGGTGTGTGCGAGAGAGAATTGTGCGCAGGCTGACCGGGTCCGCGAGGATCTCGGAAACGATTGGGCAGGATCAAGACCAAGTCAAACGAGGATGACCAAGTCTTCGATCCGCGTGAAGAATGACCAAGTCTCGGGGCTGTTGAGAAGATATGGGGAGCCAAGTCAAACGGGAGAAAATCTCGGGGAGAGATTCTCGCAACAGCCTAATTCGAATTCGAATAAGGTTGTTGAGGAAATCTCTCCGAGCTAAATCCTATTGAAAGGAGGCCGCCGAGATCGAGTCATTAACCAATCAAAGAGCCACCTTATACAAATTCCACACACACATCCGAGAGAGAGTTCGAAGGCGCGGCACTTCGAACACACCCGAGCTCGGGGCGCCGAGCTTGGGAGGGATCCCGCGGAGGGTTTCGCGAGCGAGAGAGAGTGAACGATTAAGATCTCGAAAAAGGGGACGTTAGGAGATAACCGTGTCGTATCGTAGAGTAGACGCGTGAGGCCGAGACGTGTTCGGTGCCACGGGTTTGAGTGTTCTCTTTCGTTGTAAACTTTGCGTGAATAAAGATTACGACAAGCCGGGTAGGCGAATCCGGTTGTTATCGAATTGACCGTGTCTTTGTTTTTATGTTTCCGCATATACAAAGCAGGGTCGGGTGAGAGGCTTACCGCAGGTGACTCGGGAATCGGGCGATCGAGGAACGAGTCAAACGTGTGCCGGTTGTGAAGCGCGCGGGGCTTTTTAATTCGAAAAAAATTTCTAAGTCCCGGATTTGCAACACTCAAAGACCCAATTCCTGAATTTGGCTGCAAATCCCATCTTAGGCATAATTTGGGTAACAAAAGTCCATTCAACTCTATCATAAGCTTTCGCAAAATTCAATTTCAAGGCCACAAACCCCTTACTACCCTTTCTAATCGAGTTCAGATGGTGTAGGCATTCATGAGCAATTGCAGCATTGTCAAGAATGTGTCTCCCTTGCATGAAAACTGCCTGGTAGGGGCTGATGATCGAATTCATGCAAAGCTTAAGCCTCTCAGTAAGAATTTTAGAGATAATCTTATAGGACACATTGCAAAGACTGATAGGTCTAAAATTAGTGATGATGGAAGGATGTCTAATCTTAGGTATCAAAGTAATGCTGGTATGGTTCAATGCTTTCAAAAGCTTACAATGATTCATGAAATTGTGAATAACCACATGCCAAAACTTTTGAAAAAATAAGGGACTCATACCATCGGGGCCTGGAGCTTTATCAAGGTGCAAAGAAAAGAGAAAACGACCAGCTTGATCTCCTCCTCTGAAGCCGGGGAAGTGAGCTTTCGGTTCATGTCGGCAGTGATGGACAGAGGAATCCCTTCAGTAGCTTCAGGCAAGGGTGGTGGCTCTGATGATGTAAAAAGTTCTTTATAATACATAACAATTTCATTAACCGCATCCTTGTGATCCTAAAACATTTCACCTCTTTCGTTGACAAGATTGCAAAGGGAGTTAATCTTCCTCCTTTGGACAGTGCACGCATGGAAGAACTTTGCGTTACTATCACCTTCCTTAAGCCATTGATTGCGAGATTTGTTGAGGTCGCTTTTAAGAGATTTCCATAAATTCAAGTCTTTCAACACTGCATTATTTATGGTTGTCGGCCATCTTTTCCGTGCAAATTCATAGTAATCCGTATTGGGAATAAGAGATCGTACCATAGCTTCTAGTGAGTTCGTACCTCTTCACCAAAGGTTGTTGTGCCTCTTTGTGATATCGTTGCACCTCTTCGTGAAAGGGTCGTGTCTGTTCACGAGATCCTTTTACGTACGAAAGATCGGACATTCTCGTTCATTAACGGTCGAGGGTCAATGGACTCCCGAGCTCATACCGAGGACCGACCCCTTCGGTAAGAGGTCAACTATATATAGCTTGTCAATGACGGGAGAGAGAATACAGGATTTTTACGTGGTTCATTCACTATATACGAATGGATAAAGGACCTCGGGTTTAGGTTATTAAATACACTAGAGAAGTCATACTCCATGAAAACCAACAACTAATGTTTTCACAACGCCACTTTTGCCTTTGTACTGGAGGACGATCTCCGCCTCCGTGTCTTTTCGATACAATAACTTGAACAATCGAAAACCATAATGAATTCGACAAAATAACGTAATTAGGCCTCTATATAATAAGTTGTAACGAGAAATTTAATAATTCAATGCACACGGATAAATAAGCTTGAGATCGTCACGGAGCGAACGGATATAATTCTCCCCGACGTTGTCCTCCTCCATGAGCTTAGCCACTTGCCTTTCCGTGCAAGCTCCTTCACATCTTCCGCCGTTTTCATCCTCAACTGCACCACCGGCTGCTGCCGCCGCTCCCAATCGGCTCATGCTCAGCACCTCAAGAAGACACAAGGGCCACAACACCCGCGCCAAGGCAATCAATTTAAGGCTATGAAAGAACATTTACATTACATTGTATTTTATGTTTCATGTCTGTGTGTGTGTACCTTCACTTGGAGCCTCAAGAACTTCACATAGTCCACAACTTCATCGAGCATGGCTGCTCTATCAGTCTGCACAAAAGGTGGGACAATACTTTGTTATCCCTCATCTACAAATGTGGGAGAGGAGGAGATTAAATAAATAAAAAAAAAAAAAAGAAGAAAAAGAATCAAGCATATGAAGATAAAAACCTGACCTTGTTGACACTGGGAACCAACTCTTGCAGTGCTCTTATCCTCTCTGCGATCCTCTCTCTGCGCAGCTGTCCATTTTTTCATAAACAAAATAATTAGGCAGAAAAAACTAGGAACGATAAGACTTCCCATCCCAATACATAACTCTCTTTCGGGAAAAAGTGCTGCGGATGTATTTATTTTGGGTGCTCATATATATATATATACCCTCTCTGCTATGCTGTGAGGATCGGTGGCTTGGCCTCGTCTGGCTCGTATCCTCGGTCGCATAGCAGGCGGCTGTGGGCCCGCACGTGGTGTCGTGTTCGTCATTGGCTGTGCGTTAAAACCCTGTAATTTGGTAAATAAATAACCTAATTTTCTGTAACGTGGAACTAAATCAAAAATAAAAGAAAGCTGCAGCACCTGTTTAACATATGGCGACGCATCACTCGAAGCATACACACCGAACTCCGCCTGATCCAAGCTGAGACCCAGAGGATATCCGCCGCCACCACCGAACGGACCGATCTGAGCAGAGCCGAGCTGAAGCATCATCGGAGCAGCTGCAGCGTCAGCTCCATGTTAGGCCGACGACGCGTCCTAGCTCGGGAAGCTCAGTATTTGCTCGAGGAAGTCGTCCGACGGCGGCGGTGTATTGTTAGCCATAATCGCGCCGCATCGGTCCGAGTGCTGCTGCGTCTCCTTCTCCGTGTTGTTGCTGTTGTAAGAAAAAGAAAACAAAGGCCGTTGTGTTTGCAAGTACAAAAAAGACAAGGTATGATTTGCATGGATTTTACAAAGATACCCTACCGCTCGGCGCGTGAATATTCGGCTTTTATTATTATTATTATTATTATTATTATTATTATTATTATTACAATCTATAAATCATTAACTATTATGATGTCCCGAGTTATCCCCACTCGATCCGGCTATCGGCGTGTGCTTGCGTCACACAGACTTGACGGAGACTTAATTGCGGCGCACACTCTAATGGTGGGTCTAATCATCGGGGCCAGATGAATATGTCCCAAAACCCACCTGACAAAGATAGTCATGGGCTATAATCCCCATGGGGACTACTCAATGAATTATGGGAGGGAGAATTCGATCACACGACCTAACCCGCAAATTCTTAAGGCATCCTCCTTGACCACTATGTCAGTTCCTCATTTGCAAGTATTATGTTATCTAATGAATCTGAATTGCATTCCTAGAGGTCAAGTGAATTCTTGCTTGGCCTCCAGCATATAAACAAATGGTAGGCGTCGGGTAAATGAAACAACTACGATCTACATATAATATTGTGCGTTATTCTCTTATTGTCAATTGGAGAGTGGAAACCCCATGTGAACTTACATGTAAGGCATGAGAGCTTGGCCTGTAGGAGATCATAATCCTCATATTGGTGTCGTGACAATTGAATGAACACGTGATCAATAAATACGATGTAAATTATGTGTCTCGATCCTTGAAAGGATTGGTGTCTTGTCTTGAAAGTCTTTCTGACTTTGTTGATGACAATTCGATTGCGTGCCATGCGAAATGATTAAGCTTGAGGCTGGAATTGTCATTTAATAGAAAACATTTCATCACCTCTCGCCTCCGAAAAAAGTCATATATGACGGAAAATAGCGAACACTTTGATGTCATAAATTCAAACTAATGGGCCAATAAAAAGAAAAAAAAGAGCGATAATCAAATGCCAACATCTATTAAGACTTGCGACTTTACACATTCATTCTCTCAATATATAATTTTCCTAAATAGTGATATGGGCAACTCCATTGTCTACTTTCATTTGTAGATGAATGATAAGCAGAGCGTCACAAGGATCAAATTCTTATACTCCTTTTAAACTTGTTAACTGTAAAATAACATTGAATATACTATTAGTCCAGCCTTGCTACCGACACAGACATAGCCGTCAACCTCAATAAATGGATAAAATAAAATAATATTATTAATATAATAATATAATATTATTTTATATATTAAAAAAAAGAAAAATCTAAAGATAATGAATGAACGGCTCGTATTGATGCGACGCGACGAGATCCAAATGAGCTGAAGACATCTATAAATAGCCTGCAGTTCTTCAGTTATTATCATCACAGATTCATTCGAGAATTACATTTGAGAGTGAAGTAGTCCGAGTGAATAGTGAGGTTATCAGTTCAGATAGAAACTGATAAGAGTTCCACATCCACAGAGAGGTGTGAGGTAAAATACGAGTGGTAAAAATCGTGAGGTAGTAAAAATTGAGTGTTGTAATTTTTACTATAGTGAAGATTTTGCCGACTCGGCCGTGGTTTTTCCCTCTTCGTTAACAGAGGGTTTTCCACGTAAAAATTCTGGTGTCTTTCTTACTTTGCGGTAATTTTATTTTTACCGTGGTAGTTACTGTGCGGGTCCCACCAAAGTTACTTCGTGTGTGCCACTTTTTTCGACCGTTCTACCGAGCAAATCCGGTACCGATTTCTGCGAGGCCACCACCCTTCCCAACAAGTGGTATCAGAGCCTTGTTGGTATTCTGAGTATGCTATGTGGTTGCAGCTGAGACTGATCTTCAACATCAGAAAAGATACTAAATAGGTTGCTGGTAGACTGACTGCCATGGAGAACGACGGAGGAATGATCAAGTTGACAGTAACGAATTACTCCATATGGAAATCGAGGATGGAGGATTATCTTTATTGCAAAGACCTCCATGATCCTATCGACGGTGAATGCAAGAAGCCCGAAGGTACGAAGGACGATGCATGGAAGAAGTTGCAAAGAAAGACGCTAGGTGCGATCCGCCAATGGATGGACATTAGCCTCTACAACCATGTAAGAAACGAGACGGACCCTCTGATGCTCTGGAAGAAACCGGAGGGTATGTACGAGGTGTCAAATGCGCTGAGGAAGGTATTCATGATGCGGAAACTCATGAATATGAAGCTAAACGAGGGTCGATCAGTTGCTGAACATGTGAATGACATTGAAGGACCGGCGACTCAATTTACAAGTACCGATCTAGTCCTTGATGATGAGACACAAGCATGTCTACTACTGGGATTTCTACCTGAGAGTTGGGACACGTTGGTGGTATCGCTTACCAACTCAGCACCAAGCGGTAAAGTAACGATGGATATGGTGAAAAACAGACTGTACAATGAAGAGCTGCGACGGAAGGATGCTGCAAATATTAGTACAGGAAATCAGGCCCTTGTCACGGAGAATAGGGGTCGGAGCAAGAGTAGAGGTCCGAAAGGATACGACAAGTCAAAAGCTAGATCCAAGTCCAGAGAGATGAGGAAGTGCTCCATTGTGGACGAATCGGCTACATGCAAAGAAATTTTAGGCTTCTCAACGAAAAGGAGAAACAAGACGATGACAAGAACACGTCTGCGATCGCCTCCAACCATGATGGAGAGGTTACGCTGGTAAATGAAACAGACTGTTGTCATGTTGCAGATACAAACACCGAGTGGGTAGTGGACTCTGGTGCCTCCTACCACTGTGTTCCAAGGCGTGAATACTTCTCCACTTATAAGGCGTGAAACTTTGGCACTCCCAAGATGGGTAACCAAAGTATTTCTCAAATTGTGGGGATCGGTGATATCTGTATCCAAACGAACGTGGGCTGCACATTAAGGCTGAAGGATGTGCGGCATATTCCAGATCTTCGTCTCAACTTGATTTCTGTGAAGGTGCTGGACAACGAAGGATTCTACAACGAGATGGGTGATAGCAACTGGAAACTCACCAAATGATCATTGGTGGTAGCGAGAGGAAAGTTATGATGCTCGATGTACAAGATGCACGTGGTGATATGTGCTAACCAACTGAACGCAGTTGAAGATGATGCTTCTCCAAATTTGTGGCATAGACGGCTGGCGCACGTAGGCAAGAAGGGGTTGAATATCTTGGCTGGAAAGTCCCTCATACCGGTAGCCAAGGGGAAAGCGCTGAACCCCTGCGATTATTGTCTATTTGGGAAGCAACATAGAGTTTCATTCGCGAAGAATTCGACACGGCGAATGAAGAAGTTGGAGTTGGTACACTCTGACGTATGTGGACCCATGGAAGTCGAATCTCTGGGAGGCAGTAAATATTTTCTAATCTTCATTGATGATGCTTCTCGTAAGACCTGGGTATATCTGTTGCAGACGAAAGATCGGGTGTTCTACTATTTTCAGAAGTTCCATGTGATGGTGGAAAGAGAAACAGGAATGCCGCTGAAGTGTCTACGCACAGATAATGGTGGTGAGTATATCTCTCGAGAGTTCAGAGATTATTGCACCAAGTAGGACATAAGGCATGAGAAGACAGTTCCTGGTACTCCTCAGCAGAATGGTGTCGCAGAGAGGATGAATCGAACCATTATGGAGAGAGTTCGATCGATGCTCAAAATGGCTAATCTATCTAAGTCATTTTGGGGCGAAGCTGTCAACACTGCAGTCTATATTATCAACCGACTACCTTCATCGGTGTTGGATTTCGATATTCCAGAGAAGGTATGGATCGGTAGAGACATCTCATATTCGCATTTGAGAGTGTTCAGATGCAGCGCGTTCATGAATGTACCGAAGGAACAAAGATCGAAGCTCGATGATAAATCTAATCCTTCCATCTTTGTTGGGTACGGAAACGAGGAGTTCGGCTACAGACTTTGGGATCCAAAGAAGAAGAAGACTGTTCGGAGTCGCGACGTAGTATTCCATGAGCACGAGACCATGGGAGACTCATATGTGGATGTGTCGAAATCCACGGGTGGCGGTGTTGATGATTATACACCAGCCAGCATTCCACACGACGATGCCACGGAGGAAGGAATGCAACAATCAGAACCTGAACTGGTAGAGCCAGCTACCGGAGATGATGAGCCAGACGTAGATGAGCATACTGAAGGTGCTGCTGAGCAGGGGGAGCCTTCAGATTTGCAAGATGCGGTTGAACCTCAGCTGAGAAGGTCAACTAGAGAACGCCAACCATCTTCGAGGTATCCGAGTTCTGATTATATTTTGCTTATTGACGAGGGGGAGCCGGAGAGCTTCCAGGAGGTACAATCTTGCAGGGACAAAGATTGTTGGATGAAACCATGCAAGAGGAGATGGATTCTATGATGAAGAATGAGTCGTACGAGTTAGTTCGATTGCCGAAAGGAAAGAAGACACTCAAGAACAAATGGGTGTACAAATTGAAGAAGGATTATGACAAGCTAGTCAGATACAAGGCTCGATTGGTGGTCAAAGCTTTCACTCAGAAGAAGGGGATCGACTGTGGCGAGATTTTCTCACCGGTCGTGAAGATGAGTTCAATCAGAGTCATACTGGGACTAGCTACCACCATGGATGAGCAACTCGACGTGAAGACCGCATTTTTGCATGGTGATCTCGATGAAGAGATATACATGGAACAACCAGAAGGGTTCGAGCTTAGAGGTAAAGAGGACATGGTCTGCCGGCTGAAGAAAAGCTTGTACGGTCTGAAACAAGCTCCACGGCAATGGTACAAGAAGTTTGATTCGTTTATGGTGCACCACGGGTTTAAGAACTGATCCTTGTGTATATGTCCGGAGATACTCTAACGGTAAATTTATCGTTCTTCTCCTATATATTGATGATATGCTAATTATCGGACAAGATGCAGAGAGGATTAGCAGGTTGAAGAGAGATTTGTCAAAGACGTTTGACATGAAGGATTTGGGATCGGCAAAGCGAATTCTCGGAATGGATATTACCCGAGACAGGAAAGTTGGGAAGTTGTGGCTATCCCAGGAGCGTTATATTGAACGAGATCTAGAGAGGTTCAATATGAAGAGTGCTAAGCCAGTTAGCACGCCACTTGCCGCGCACTTCAAGTTGCGAAAGAAATCCAGTCCACCAACATATGAAGACGGAGAAGAAGTGACAGACGTTCCATATTCATCGGCGGTCGGAAGTTTGATGTATGCCATGGTGTGTACGAGGCTAGATATCGCTCATGCAGTTGGCGTTGTGAGTCGATTTCTATAGAATCCCGGAAAGTCGCATTGGGAAGCAGTGAAATAGATCTTGAGGCACCTGAGAGGAACTTCCAAATTATGTCTAATATTTGGAAGTGGTAAATATTTTCTTACAGGCTTTACGGATGCTGATATGGCAGGTGATCTCGACAACAGAAAGTCGACATCGGGATACATATTTACACTCTCAGGGGGGCTATCTCATGGCAGTCGAGGTTACAAAAATGTGTTTCTTTATCAACTACTGAAGCGGAGTACGTTGCAGCCACCGAAGCCGGAAAGGAGATGCTTTGGTTGAAGAGATTCCTTCAGGAGTTGGGCATTAAGCAGGAGGAATACATAATATTTTGCGACAGTCAAAGTGCGTTGGACTTGAGCAAGAATACTATGTATCACTCGAGGACGAAACACATCGACGTTCGCTATCATTGGCTCAGACTGGCCATTGAGGAGAAAGCGTTCAAGCTAGAGAAGATCCACACAGACAAGAATGTTGCGGACATTCTCACGAAGGCTATTCCCAAGGAGAAGACAGAGTTCTTTGCGGGACTCGCCGGGATGGGCTATCACTGAGGCAGTAGAAGATCTCTCCCGTAATTGGTGAATGCGGTTGGAGGGGGAGAATTGTTAGTCCAACCTTTACCGACACAGACATAGCCATCAGTCTCATTCAATGAGGATAAAATAAAATAATATTATTAATATAATAATATAATATTATTTTATATATTAAAAAAAAGAAAAATCTAAAGATAATGAATGAGCGGCTCGTATTGATTGGCGACGCGGCGAGATCCTGGACGTTGGATTTGGACGATCCAGATGAGCTGAAGACATCTATAAGTAGGCTGCAGTTCTTCAATTATTATCATCACATATTCATTCGAGAATTACATTTGAGAGTAAAGTAGTCCGAGTGAATAGTGAGGTTATCAGTTCAGGTAGAAACTGATAAGGGTTCCACATCCACAGAGAGGTGTGAGGTAAAATACGAGTGGTAAAAATTGTGAGGTAGTAAAAATTGAGTGTTGTAATTTTTACTATAGTGAAGATTTTGCCGGCTCGGCCGTGGTTTTTCTAATCTTCGTTAACATAGGGTTTTCCACGTAAAAATTCTGGTGTCTTTCTTACTTTGCGGTAATTTTATTTTTATCGTGGTAGTTACTGTGCGGGTCCCACCAAAGTTACTTCGTGGGTGCCACTTTTTTCGACCGTTCTACCGAGCAAATCCGGGACCGATTTCCGCTGCGGGGCCCACTGACCACCCTTCCCAACATATACTACAGTAAAATTAAATGGATTTATCATTTTCATAGAGGAAGCGTAAATTAATAACTTCCAACCAATTTGTCGATCGAATTTTAGAATCTAAAAGTCGAATTAGGTTTTCAACATTTTTCATAGTGTCTTCGTTCCTGTTACATTATAACTGTTTGTGTGTATTCTTACCATGGAGAATACTTGGTGGGATGGCAATGGTGGGTTCGGTCATGGGCGGATGGCCCCCAAAAATTTCTAATTTTTTTAATATTATGTATATATTATATAAAATTAGTACACATAAATTTGATTTCTATTTAATCTACTCATAAAACAACTTAACTGCATACACAAGGTTCAAATCCTTTTATAGTTCATGAGCTACCCAAAAATAAAATTAAAAGCTTGGAGTTGCTGGCATAATAAATGAGACCAACTTGGTCTCATATATTAAATGAGAATTGCGTGAAGATGATTCCTTCACGCGGTATGCTTCTTAATGTATTTGTTATATTATATTTATAATATTAATATTATTTAATCAGTATAACGCATTTGATTTTGCCTATAAACAGGCATCAAACGTCGAAGGAAAAATCATTCAAGAGTAGAGAAAGCAAAGCAATATATATTGTGTAATAAGTGAGATAGAGGTTTGTGAGGTATTTTCTCCGACTATAAAGAGACATACTGAGTATTTTTCTCCTTTATAGATTGAGATGTTGTAATCCCTATTTTACCCACAGTAAAATATTTCTACCTAGCCCGTGGTTTTTTACCCTAATTTATTTTGGGGTTTTCACGTAAATTTCGGTGTTCTTTTACCTTTACAGTCATTTCCAATATCGTTTTACTATCCCATTTCACAACAGTTGGTATCAGAGCTTTAATTGGGTGTCTATAATATCTACTTACCGTATGCTCTGTGGTGGCCAATAATATTGGATCCTCCACATCAGAAAGTTTGTTAGATTATTATTATTCACTCATTTAAAGTTTCTGGGGAGAGAGAGTTAAAAAAAAGGCAGCCAAACAAAATGATATTGAAAAATTCAACGGGAAAAATTTCTTGCTATGAAAGGTAAAGGTAAAGGGAATTTTACTAAAAGAAAATTGTCTGGAGGCGATCACCGGCAGGCCTGAAAGAATAATCAGCGATGCCAAATGGAGAAAGATAGACATGAAGGCCATCGCCAATATTCAACTGGCAGTAGCATATGTTATATTATCAAGTATCATAGAGAAAATTAATGCAAAAGAAGTTTGGGATCACATGAAGAAGATGTATCAAGTCAAGTCACTCCACAGAAGAATTTTCTTGAAGAAAAAATTATATTCCCTACGAATGGAAGAATCTTCTTCAGTGACGGAGCACATCAACAAATTGATCACTCTATTTAGCCAATTTAAGGACATGGACTGTAACATAGAGCCAAGTGAACGTGCTGAGATTCTACTCCAAAGTCAGCCAGATTCCTATGATCAACTTCGTCATCAGCCTAACCAACAACCAAACTGCGGGGGAACACATCTACGATGATATTGCAGCTGCGGTTCTGGAAGAAGAAAGTCGGCGCAATGATAAAAATGACAAAGTGATTCTGCCCCATCAAGCAGAGGTGCTGACAGTGACGAGGGCAAGGTCAGGAGAGCGTGGTTCAAGTGGGAGCCAAAAACGGGCCAGATCTGGAGAATATGGTCCAAGTGGGAGTCAAAGGCAAAATTCGAAGAATAAGAAGGCTATAAAGTGTTACCATTGTGGCAGAAAGATTGTTGGGCTCTAAACAAAAACTCCAATGCCCAAGGAAATGTTGTCAACGCTCCAGAAGATGGATTTGTGATGGTATGTGAAGCTGTAACCACCGTCGGAGAAAAGGGAAGATTTGACGATATATGGCTTATCGACTCGGCAACTACTTTTCACAAGACCTCTCGAAGGGAATGGTTTCATCAACACAAACCAACCTCTAGAGGATACGTGTACAACTTTAACGATCAACCTCTGAAGATAGTGGGAATTGGTACCATTAAACTGAAGATGTATGATGGGACTATGCGTACCATTCAAACTGTGCGACATGTGGAGGGCTTGAAGAAAAATTTGTTGTGGGTGGGGCAACTGGACGATCTTGACCTTAAGATTGAGCTGGAAAACAAGATCATGAAAATTTTTCACGGAGCGGTGGTTATGATGAAGGGAGAAAAGATCGCTGCAAACTTATACATACTGAAGGGAGAGACTCTACAAGAAGGGAAAGCTTATGTGGCCACGACAAGTTCAATCGAAAAGTCTTTAATGACTTGGCACAAGAAGCTTGGTCACATGTCTGAACAAGGCATGAAATTTTTTGTTCAGAATAATCTACTTCCTGGTCTCACAACGGTGTCTCTACCATTTTGTGAGAATTGCATCTTAAGCAAGCAACATCACCTGAAGTTCAACTCTTCGAATTCCACAAGTAAAGAGATTCTGGAGTTGGTTCACTCCTATGTTTGGCAATCACCGGAAACATCACTGGGAGGAGCCAATTATTTCGTGTCATTCATATACTACTATTCCATGAGGTGTTGGTGTATCCAATCAAGAAGATGAACGAAGTATTTCCCGTCTTCAAAACTTACAAAGCGCGAGTTGAACTTGAATCAGGCAGGAAGATCAAGTGTCTGCGGTCTGATAATGGAGGAGAGTATACTGGAAAAGAATTCATCGAATTCTGCAAAGATGCGGATATCAGAAGACAGTTCACCACATCTTACACTCCACAACAAAATGGGGTGGCAGAGCGGTTGAATATGACCATGTTGGAAAGAACAAGGGCTATGTTGAGAACTGCAGGCCTGAACAAGGAGTTCTGGGTAGAAGCGGTCTGTACTGCCAATTACGTGGTGAATCGGGCCCCATCTACTGCTATAGAGATGACGACACCGATGAAAATATGGACTGATAAACCTGCAGACTACTCAAACCTCCATATATTTGGCAGTCTTACATATGTGATGTACCGCAATCAAGAAACGAAGAAGTTAGATCCAAAGTCCAGAAGGTGTCTATTCCTGGGGTATGCCAAAGGAGTAAAGGGGTACCACTTGTGGGATCTCACTGACCACAAAGTGGTTATCAGCAGAGATGTTATTTTCATTGAGGATAACAGTCAGGAGCAAGTCAACGATGATGGAAATTCGACAAAGACTAAATCAACACCAATGAAGAGAAAATTGGAGCAAGATGATTTTTCTGAAGCTAAACTGGCGCACGAAGAGCTCGACCCAGTCGAAACTGAAGTACCAGACCTCTGGCGATCAAAGCGCATGCGAAAGCCGCCAAGTTGGTACTCAGATTATGAAAGTGAGAGCAATATAGCATATTGTTTTCTAACTAAGGATGGAGAGCCAACCACTTTCAAAGAAGCAATGGCGAGTTTAGATGCGAGTCAGTAGATTTCAGCAATGCAAGAAGAAATGGAAGCTCTCAGTAAAAATATGACATGAAAGTAGGTGCCATTGCCGCAAGGAAGGAAACCTATTGGAAACAAATGAGTGTTCAAAATCAAGCAGAATGGTGATGACCAGGTAGAGCGATACCGTGCAACGCTGGTTGTAAAGGGATATGCTCAGAGAGACGGGATCGACTTCAACGAAATATTCTCACTGGTGGTTCGACTTACAACAGTCAGGGTAGTCTTGTCATTGTGTGCTACATTTGACTTGCATCTTGAGCAACTGGATGTAAAGACGACCTTTCTCCATGGCGACCTGAAGGATGAAATCTATATGCTTCAACCAGAAGGCTTTCAAGAAAGAGAAAAGAAGATCTGGTTTGCAAGCTTCTCAAATCTCTTTACGGGCTCAAACAAGCACCACGGTGCTTGGTCAAAAGATTTGATTTTTTCATATCGAGTCTTGGCTACAGCAGGCTATATTCAAATCCTTGTGCATACATCAAGAGATTTTGTGAAGGCGATTACATCATGTTGTTGTTGTACGTGGACGACATGCTGGTAGCAGGACCCAACAAAGATCGTATTGACAATCTAAAGGCGCAACTGGCTGGTGAATTCGAGATGAAGGATTTGGGATCAACGAGCAAAATTATTGGCGTGCAAATTTCTCGAGATAGAAGCAATCGGAAGATTTGGCTCTCTCAAAAGAACTATTTGAAGAAAGTCCTGCGAAGGTTCAACATGAAAGACAGTAAGCCAATATCTATCCCTTTTGCTGCTAACTTTAAGTTATCCTCCGATATGTGTCCAACCAATGAAGACGAGAGGATCGAGATGTCTCGAATGTCATACGCATCTGCGTTGGAAGTTGTAAGCCGATATATGTCCAACCCTGGTCAGGAGCACTTGAAAGCTGTTAAGAGGATTCTCAGATATATCAAGGGAACCTCTGATCTTGCATTATGTTACGGAGGTAAAGATTTACTGTCCATGGTTATGTTGATTCTGATTATGCGGGTGAACTTGATAAAAGAACTTCCACAACCGGATATGTGTTTAATCTTGCTGGCGAAGCCGTATGCTGGATTTCAAAACTGCAGTCGATTGTCGTAACGTCAACGACAGAGGCAGAATATGTAGCAGCTACGCACGCCAATAAAGAGGCAATATGGTTGAAGATGTTGCTGGAAGAACTCGACCACAAACAAGAGAATATTGTTCTCTATTGTGATAGTCGGAGTACATTGCATCTTGCAATGAATCCATCATTTTATTCAAGGACCAAACACATCCGGGTCCAATACCACTTTTTTCGTGAACAAGTGGAAGAGGGAACTGTGGATATGCGAAAAGTTCACACTGCAGATAATCTGGCAGACTTCATGACGAACACAATCAACGTGGACAAGTTTATGTGGTGTCGTTCATCTTGTGGATTGACTTAACATGGCACGGTCGAAAGAAAGGTGTGAAGATCTGATTGGGCTTCAATCAAATCTTCAAGTGGGAGATTGCTGACATAATAAATGAGACCAACTTGGTCTCATATATTAAATGAAAACTGCGTGAAGATGTTTCTTTCACGCGGTATGCTTCTTAATGTATTATATAATATTTATATTAATATTATTTTATTAGTATAACATGTTTGATTTTGCCTATAAATAGGCATCAAATGTAGAAGGAAAGATCATCCCAGAGCAGTAGAAAGCAAAACAATATATATTTTGTAATAAGTGAGATAGAGGGTTTGTGATGTATTTTCTCCGACTATAAAGAGAGATACTGAGTGTTTTTCTCCTTTGTAGATTGAGAGGTTGTAACCCCTATTTTACCACAGTAAAATTCCTTATCTGTGGTTTTTTACCATAATTAATTTTGGGATTTTCCACGTAAATTCCGGTGTGCTTTTACATTTACAGTCATTTTCAATATCGTTTTACTGTCCCATTTCACAACAAGAGTGTCATAGCCCCAATCACATTATTGTAGTAGACGGTTTGGAATATATCAAGTAAACCGATTGTTGTGGCCTCTATAATGGTGTGGAACAATCGCGTTTGATAGAGGTCACGAGTTCTCATCTTTGTTGTCTTTTTCATATTATTCGTTTTTTGTTTGTACTAAATTTATTATTTTTTATGATCATAGATTTTGCATTTTTGAATGAGAAAATCTACTACAATTGAAGGAGAAGGTCTTCTCTGTTGATCGCATCGCCAACGCCAACACTTATATCAAATGAAAATGATCTTTCAGCTCAAATACCTCCTAAAAGATTCAAATTACAGAACTTAATGACGTTGATCTCAATTCTTCGGAGCGTAGTATATAAAAAAAATGGAGTAAGGTTGGGGGACGATGATAGAATATGAATACCATCTCCATCCCGTCTCCGAATTTTCATCGACGAAAATCACCGTTAACTTTTCATCCTCGTTTTTTTTACTGAGATTACCATCACAATAACTGCAAGGCCCAATGAACATTGTTCATTTTGCCATCATGCAACGAAGTCTGTCCCCAAGGCTTGACTCTAATGACACGGGAATGGCATGCCAACTCATAGGTTACGAGGTCGAATTCCTGGGTGGAATTCACCTTGACTATCGTTGTCAGGTGAATTTGAGACATATTCATCTGGCCCGAGGATTTGTCACAATTAAGCATCTCTCGGGTCTATGTGGCGCAAGTCCACGTCAGTATTTATGGTTAACGCATGGGCAGGTCAGAGAGGGATACGCGATAGGAAAAAAAAAAAACCGAAGGCTCACCTACAATTGGGTGTATTTTTCACACGATTGCATATTGTCGTCGTAATTTATTATTTTGGTTGTTCTTTTGTGGCAATAAAATAAGACTACAGATTCAGTAAACATAAGAAAGGAGAGCCCTTTTGCTTATCCGAGAGTACCCAGAAACCCCACATAAGAGTCGCTCGGTATCGAGTAATTTCGAAAATGGCTTGCGGCGGTGTTATAAAGACGCAATCTTGCTTCATCCAGCTGAAGCCCACGTGCGATAAACCTCAGTGCCCGTCGTTTCGCTGTTTCCCGGCGGCGAAATCACGGAGATTGAAGCCTCTGATGGCGGGCCTCGCCACCGTTCGGCCAGCCGTTGGACTCTCCGAGACTTTCTCCAGGCTAAAACAGCAGGGCAAGGTAAACCATTCGTTTATTTGTATGATCTGCTAATTCAATTTCGCTGATTTCATCCTTGCGTTATGATTCTTTTTTTATGTCACTTCTGGGTTGGGCTCGTGCTTCATTTGTATAATTTGCCTGATGATTTATTCAAAATTAGATTTACTTGAGTTACTGAGTTTCGAAAGTCGTTTGGTTTTTGGTGCACTTCGGCGTTTGAAGGGCAGTGGTTATTGCACTACTGGTGTTTTGATGTAAGAAGGAATCATCATCTCTTTCATTGAACAGCCACAGATGAAATTTGATTGGCTAATCAATCTAATACTGTACTATTTAACGGTGTACGAAAAAAAAACGAAGGGAATCCAGGCTTGTAATTAACCGTGTGTCCGTTTCTTGTTCGAAAAAGGTGGCATTGATTCCTTACATCACTGCTGGCGATCCCGATCTTTCGACCACCGCTGAAGCCTTAAAGATCCTCGACTCGTGTGGCTCAGACATCATCGAATTAGGAGTGCCTTATTCCGATCCTTTAGCTGATGGACCAGTTATACAGGTCGGTGATGTAATTAATTTTTAACGGAGTTTAGGTTCAATTTTTTTTTTGGTAATGCTTTCGTGCCCGATCCCAGTTTATTTTTTTTCTGCAGGCTGCTTCCACGCGTTCGTTAGCTAAGGGAACCGATTTCGATAAAATCGTTGCCATGTTGAAGGACGTAAGAGTTGATTGATTGTTTTCTTACATCTCATAAAATTGATTTAAAAAAAAAAAAAGTTGAGTATGTATGCTTATAGTTTGTTGGCTTGCTTCTTTAATAATGCATAGGTGGCGCCGCAATTATCTTGTCCTATTGCTCTCTTCTCCTATTACAACCCAATACTCAAGCGTGGAGTTGAGAGATTCATGGAGACTCTGAATGATACGGGAATACATGGTACTGATGTTTTTCCCCCCCTTCCTTAACTGTTGAATGACCAGTTCACCTAAAAACTTTAGCTTGAAGGGAGTGTTTATCATATTCTAATTTCGTATATTTTTTTATTTTCAACACGCCCGTCGCGTATAGGTTGATTTATTATATCTAGCCTTAGAGTTGTATTTTCTTTCGATTGGTGGTCACGGGTTTCGTACCGATGGCCTCTTTGGCATGGCTCTGATACCATGTTAAATGGCCACTTCACCTAAAGCTTTAGCTTGATTGAAGGGAGTGAGTGCATCGTAATTTTAATTTTATATATTATATTGTTCCAACATGCCCACTAACGTCTTGGCTGATCTCTTTCTTATCTCGAGCCTTCGACTTGTATCTTTTGTTGGTCGTGAGGATTCGTACCCATGACCCTCTTTGGCCTGAGCTCTGATATCATGTTGAATGACTACTTCACCTAAAAGCTTTAGCTTGAAGGAGTTTATCATATTTTCATTTTATATATTTTATTTCTACCATTAACCTTTAAGTTCCTACCTTACAGGACTTGTGGTTCCTGATGTGCCTTTAGAGGAGACCGAGATACTGAGAAAAGAAGCCACGGACAAAAATATCGAGCTGGTTCGTTCCTTCCATTAACAGCTATATATATCATATGTCACATATATAATTCCCAATTCACCTCTATTTGATTTCTCTGCAGAAAATGCATAGTTGTTCATACAACCTTAATCGAAATTCGTTATTACAGGTATTGCTGACGACGCCCACCACTCCAACCGAACGAATGAAGGCTATTGTGGAAGCATCAGAAGGATTCATCTACCTTGTGAGATTTTGCCTGCAAAAGCATTCACTAATTTATTTCTCTTTCTTTAAAACTGTTTCAGAGAAAGTATTCATAATCTTCCACGTTCACAGGTGAGCACCGTTGGAGTCACCGGTGCTCGAGCATCTGTTAGCGAGAAAGTTCAATCACTTCTACAAGAAATCAAGGAGGTATTTATATCTATATTTATAATATATCCATTTATTATCTTTCTTATTTATCTAGTTATTTAGTCTCCCATATATTTTTCTCGCAGGCTACGAGCAAGCCGGTGGCTGTCGGTTTCGGGATATCGAAACCCGAGCACGTTAAACAAGTGAACCCTTTTCTAACATAACAACATTTTATTAAAATTAGATAATTTAATCTTTTTTTTATATATATATTTAAGGTTGCTGGATGGGGAGCAGATGGGGTTATTGTTGGCAGTGCAATGGTGAAGATATTGGGAGAAGCTAAATCTCCTGAAGAAGGTTTAAAAGAGTTGGAGATTTTCACCAAAAGCTTAAAATCTGCACTGCTGTGATTTCGTCCAATTCCAATTGCGTTTTTCCTCTCATTAATTCAGAATTATTTCGAAACTTTTGCAGACAATTAGCTAAAATGTTAGTTTCAGAATGCAAAACATCGTTTTTACTTTCCAGACATCAATGTTTTCTCCCATCTGTAAGAAAGCCCATAATTAGACCTATCTCCACCCGATCTGCAAAATACACTGCAAAATCCAAAAGTATGAGGTAAAAATACTCTAATGGTACTTCAAATTCATCCCAAAATGGTTTTATCATTTCTCTCTCCACCTCAAAACTCATATTTGCGTTTGTTCTCCTTTCATGCGTTCCATGTTTAGAAATTGCATATAGGACCTTTTTCATTTGTTTAAGGGGCAATTTCTTTTCAGGCCCTACTATAGTTTTTAAATAGGATTCAGACCCTGTCAGAGAAAAAATGAATTTTAAAGACTCATTTTGCTGAAAATTTAGGATAAAGGACTCAAACTTCGAACTGATCAAAATACCCTTACAAAATATTTATAAGAAGATGTATCGAAAGCCACTTTTCTGTTATTATCTTACGCTATTTTGTCATCACACATAGATATATGAAGTGTTATTATATGTCAATATTGTGTTCATGTATGGTTAATAAGTGGTACCAATATTAAAATTGACTTCGACGATCGAAATTTTCCGAATATTTCATATTCATTCGCACAACATCGTCCCTGCAACAAATCAAATTCGACGTGCCCTCGGCAGTTTTTTCTGATCTTTACGTTATCGAATGTAATATTTGAGATGCGAATTTTTTGAAATTCTTAACGCGAATAAGGAAAAATAATTATGAATTGAATCATATATTCGGCCGAAATTACAGCTACTATGAATAAATTCGAGTGACCCATAGCATGAATATTACATTGCGCCACCGTATTGGCTTAATCGCTTGTCGTTCAGGGTTAAAAGAATTGAAAATGAAATCGACGGAAAATTTTTTGCATAAATCATTGTTCGTTAAAGTGGTATGAATTAAAAAGCATTTGTCATCACAAAATAAATAAGAGGTATCTATGTGAAACATGTAAACCTATATTTTTTAAAAGGTACCAGAAATGGTTTAAGTGGTATTCATTGTCATTCATCCGGTATAGTTTTGAGTTTGAGGATTTTGGCAGAATTCTTGAATTTGACTGCAGTTTGAGTGGGATTTTTTAAATTATTTGGAAAAGGTGAATTAACACGCTTGTTGGATAACACTTCTTGCATTCTGGGTAACAATTATTATAGTCTGTGTAACACTTCCTGGGTAAAAAGCATCCGAGCAAGAGGAATAGATCGAAAACCGCCGATAACACCAAAAAATGTTGAAACTATTGACATTTCTGACTTAAGTGACCGAATAAGGTTAAATCGACCTCAATTTGGGTCTTGATAATCAAGAAGATTAATGGAGTTTATAATGGAATATTGTATTAATCTCAATCATAAAATTCCGTTGAAAAAACGGGGGGAACTCGAAATTATTTGTTGGATAATGTTAAATCAACTCAAATTTATCACGAGTCTTAAATATCAACGAGAATTATTGACAAATACGATGAGTCTTGAATATTTTCGAACGGAGTAACACTTTCGGCATTTTAACACATGTACACGCAAGAAAAATATTTCATTAAGAACATTCTAGAAGGTTTGAATTGGCATGGAACATCACCACATTACCTACAAATAATACCACATGTCTTATTGTAAATAACAATACCAACACAGTTTTTAACGATTCTCTAAATTCTTATACCGCATAATAGGTTCCCAGTACCACAACAATAACTCGATTGATTCTGTTCATGTGCTTTTTTCATATGTATATGATTGTCATTCATGGAAAAATAAGATTTGATGATATTAAACCATCATATTTCTTTAAAAGACACAATCTTTGAATGTTAATGTTATTAGTCAAATTTTGAAGTTATTAGTCATGTAAACATATGGTCCTAGTTAGGGATTTGGGGATTGAGATTTATATGTGGTGTGGCGGAAATATTTGGGGTTTGAGATTTATATGAGGTGCGACGAAAATATTGATTTCGAGTTGATATTTGGCGGAATCTTAGAAATTCTCTTGAAATACATAAAATGGTACTAGTAAGGGATTAAGCGTTACCGATAGGTGTTTAAGTGTTATACTAAATGGATTATGTGTTACAAATTGCAGTTTACGTGCCAGAGTTTCTAGGTTTACTTTTTAGGTTTAGGGTTTAGGGTTTCGGGGTTAAGATTAAGGATTTACGACGCAAAATTTGGTAATTGTGATGTACAACTTGTTATTTATAGGATGCAACAATAAATTTTTTAGAGTTTCGGGTTTCGGATTTAGGATTTAGGGTTTAGGGTTCGGGCCTAGGATTTAGGGTTCGGAGCTTAAGATTTAGGGAATATGGCCTATAATATGTTATTCGTGATTTAATGTTGAACTTTGAACAAGTTTGTGATGAAATTCATAAAGTTATGTTCATTGAGATTGATATAGTCTATGTTTTGGAATGAAAGAGAATATGCTTACATGACTAATGACTTCAACATTTACTTTCTACATCAACATTCAAATAACGTGACTTGTAAATGAATTTGGTGGTTTAGCTTCATCATATCATCTATTTCCATGAATGTCAATCTTATAGATCCGAAAAAAGTGCATTTATGAACAAAATTAATCGAATTAGTAAGTGGTACTAAGAAGATATTATGTAGTAATAATATCTACAATTGTGTTATAAATTGAGCTCATTGTTATTTATTATCAGACATGTGGTATTATTTGAAGGCAAATGTGGTAATATCAGTTCATTATCCTGTTAATATTCTCTGACAATCTAGAACATTCTAGAACGTTCTTACTGAAGCGTTTCTTTTGATGTGTATGTGTTATAATCAGTGCATAAAGTGTTAACGCTCGAAAATATTTCAATTTTGGGGAAAACTAATTTACGCGTTATTCTATAATTTAACATCAATAATTTCCTTACATTATTAAGACTTGTAATCAAGTTGAGTTGATTTCACAATTTTCGACCATTAAAGTTGAGGTTTCACCTCGAGATTTTTGAATTGGTTTGAAGTATTATTTCATTCTCAAATTCAAAAATTTTCGTCGATAATGAAGATCCATGAGAAATTGAGGTCGATTTAACTTTATTCGTTCACTAAATTCGGAGATCCCAACGGTTTCATTGATTTTTGGGCGTCGTCGGTTGTTTTTATCTATTCCTCTTAGCCTCTTGCTTGTTATCCAGGAAAGGTTACTCAGAATGCATGAGCAGTTACGCAGAATAAATGAAGTGTTACCAACGAGCTTTATAATTAATAAACGTTTCAATCTTAGGTCTCATAAAAATTCTTCGCTATTCCATGATTATTATTAATAATCTCCTTCGATTACAGAGACTCATGATCAAATTGAGTTGAATCCATCTTATTTGGCCATTAAACTCGAGATTTCAGCAGTTTTTCAACGAGATTTTCGAATTGTATTTAACGCAATATTCCACGATAAACTTCATATTTTTTCGTTGATTACATGATAAATTGACGTCGATTTCACCTTACCATGTCATCACTTGTGTCAGAAATTCGAGCGGTTTCAGTGTTTTTTGGGTGTTGCCGGTTGTTTCCGATCTATCCCTCTTTGTCTTTACTTGTGTACAACATGTGTTATTCACTGGTGACGAGTCGTTATTTTTTTCTAATTATGTATTCGTTTTGCGGCAACATTTGTTATAAAATACAAAGCATGTGGTGTTTGTGTTGCATGAATTATTACCAGAAAGAATGAAGTGTTCCCGTTAAGCGTTTTAATTAGCAAACGACCCAATCTTATGTACCATCAAAATTCTTCGTTATATCATGATTAATATCAATAATCCCCTTAACTCACGATCAAATTGAATCGAATCCGACATATCCGGCCATTAAAATCGAGATTTCACCCGTTTCAATTTTCTACATGAGTTTTAGATGAAAATCCATTATAAAACATAGATCTTACGCCGTCGAATATTAATGTCGTGATTTTCCTCGATTACTAAGATCCATATGCAAACTGAGATCGAAGTCTCCTTATTTAATCATCAACGTGAAGATGAAATTCTTGGTTCGGTCGCTTGATAATGACGATTGCATACTCTCTTAATATTCGTGTATCTGAAGGGTAATTTACAATGGCATTTTAAGTAATTTTCTGAAATACTAAGGGTATATTAGACATTTCATCGCAAATGGGTCATTATCTCTAATGAAAGTTTAAACTGAGTCTTTCACTATATTTTAAAATATTGTGGGGTCTGATTTCTTAAGAAAATTTCTTAAATAGTCATGAATCCTAATTTAGCCTTTGTTTAATGTTAAAAAAAAAAAACCTATAAATGGAAAGAGGGCAGAGATAACGTTACTTTTCTTGTCATATTCTATTTTCCTTTCAGTGGACCCTCAAAAAGCTAGCAATGCCATCAAGTTTTAAAGCCCTAAAAAATAATAGTAAATGTAATTTTTAATTTAAAAATAAGACTATTAATACATATAATAGTTTAACTTAATTTTATATTATAATTAATTTAAAAGTAGGATTACTAATAAAATCTAATTCTTAAATTTATCTGTCGTATAATACTAAAATATTGTTTTGAAAATATGTTAAATATGTGGGTATTATTGAAAACTTGTAAAAGTTGATTTGAATTTTGAATTTGAGAATGAGTTTTTCGGTTGGAGGGGAATTACTCCATTTTGAGTTTGAGTTTGAGAATGCGATTTTCGGTTGGCGATGGTCTTATTAACTAAGACCATCTCCAACCGAAATACTCATTTTCGTACTCAAAATGCAGTAAATGTCATATCAAACAGTAATTCTTCTCCAACCACTAAACTCATTCTCGAACTCAAAAAAATATATGAATATTCTCTTCCACAACAACTTTTATAACTTTTCAATACTACATACATATTTTACAACTTTACAAATTAGATCACAATTTTATTTTATGATGTATGAATATTTTACATATGGGTATTGTTCTCTATGTTTCGTGATTTATTTTTCTTCGAAGAGCTTTTATGTTATCCATATATTTTCTTTTAATGGGATAGTTTTTAAATTTTATAGTTGTATTGTTCTAGCAAAGAAATAAATATATTATAAGTATAAAACCTAATTATTAGTTTCATTGGGGTCACCTTGAAACACTTAAAAAATATATGAGTTCGGCTACATTAAAGATTCAAATATGAATCGCAAGAAGAGAGAAAAGCATGTTCAACCCATTTAGGGTATGGGTTTCCGTTTTGATTGGAGGAGATTTTGTCTTTTGCGTTGAAAAATGAGGGTCGAGTGGAGGAGCTCTAAGCCACGGAAGATATTTTTCATTACATCCATTTAAAAGGTAAGAATACAGATTATTAGGGTGTTTAAAGGCTCAAGAGCAAACAAAGGGGAATCTGAATACATAAGGAAGCAAATTCGAGCGTGCAATAACTCACAAACACGCAAATTTTTGGATGAAAATTCAACGGCGATCGGATGCGACCGACTCCGTGTTGAAGAGGAACTTGACCCTCGAGAGGACGGAGTCGTGCGCGGGATCGTAGGGGTGGTCCTTGGAGGGAATCTCCAAGATTGCAGGAACTGGCTTGTTGTAGCTGTCTACCAAGAACCTTATCATATTAGCAACCTATAAAAGAGAGAGACTTAACACATTATTGATTCACCCGAAAAAGAAACGAAAAAGAATAAATGCCAATAACATTCTAACAATCTCTGGGATTATCACCGTGGAAAGAGAATTGAGGGTGGAAAAGCTGAGAGCTTACGTATTGACTGATCATCACGATCGCGATGTCTTCTCTGGAAGTGAATTCCTTGAAGCAATCTTCGATTTGTTTCACAGTTGTTTCTAAAGGGATTCTCGATTAGCCAACAGTAGGAAGGTTATCGAGAAAAAGAATTTGATAATAGCAGCTATAGGATTTAAAAGCATTTAGCTTACTCGAGTCCACGATGAGGTAGTTTGTTTTCCTCCTCAAATCAACATTACCAACCCCAGCCAGCAAAAACCCAGTGATCGTGTCCTGCATCGGAATTTCTATTAGTAATGTGCTTCACGCTTCAGCATCAGATGATAGAGATAAGTTAATTCAAAGGTCAGAGAGAACACGAGCTCAGCATATGCATACAAAATTTCGATAAACCCACATACATATATCAAGTTTCATTTATGATCAGCCAGATATTAGGGTTAGGCATATGAAGACAGTATCATTAAAACACATAAAAGCTACATTTTGATAACAACTTTCTTCACTGCCACCCATAATAGCTCATAAACTACTTTCATAAGCCACAACCAATGCTTGATGGGACATTCAGCTTAACGATTTCGTCAATTAAAAGATCGGATATATAATCAATTGGCAAAAGTGGCAAATTCTACAAAAGAAATGAAAACGAAAAGGATGTGCTTTATATGAGATGCCTTCAGTTTAAGTTTTAAACCGAATCACATATCAATGCCTGGTTTTCAATCGTTCAAATCAAATAACATCAATAAACTCCAAACCTCAAATTGTGACCAGATATAAACATACAGAATACGACATGATAAACGATAAACTGTTCATATGAATCCAAAATCGGATCAGGTTGCTACTAGAGGAAACCTAGAAACATGACTCAGTAATGGAAGAAATGTTTACCTCATCAGCAATCATTGCTATGAGCGCCGAGCTATTTGATCGGATCTGAGGCTTATTTGCCATCGATACGGTACAATTTCGGAATTACTGCTTTCCTGATAAGATGCGAAACAAAATAATGAAATAAATTAGCCACACAAAAAAATCAACCCGGCAGTATCTTTTTCAATCATCTAACACTCAGTTGGATTATAACGGAAAAAAATCAGAAATAAACTGAATTGCACTCAAAAAAGACAATGGACGAATCTCACGTTGCGTTGCGGAGACTGTAATTGAGTTCGGATCGTGAGAGGGCGTTCGAGAGAACCGAGTAGATCAATCAATACGTGATGGAAGAAGAATTTTAGATAATATAATCGAAAAAAAAGACAAGTTACAATTGCAATCTGGCCCTCGGATAAAAGGCTTATTATATTACTTATACATAAGATAAGCGTAACAAATTGCAAAATTTTCCTTTCTTTCTAAACGATAGCTTATCATGAAATTAAAAACAGTACAAATGAGCTGAATAGTCACGGAGCCATCCGATCACTTGCCAAAAGAAACATCCTAAAGAGGACAACTGGAGAAGACTAAGCTCTCACACGGGAAAACAAAAAAACAAAAGGAAAATTTTCAAATTTGAACGAGAACTAAAGAACCTACAATAAATCGAGCTTAAAGCTCCATATCATTGGCTATTAAAATCATTTGAAGTACACTTCAATTGCTTTCATCTTCATTTCAAAAAGCTCGTCTTTTTTGGAAAAACCTTCAACAAGGTGAGGATGACAACTCCTACAAGGGGAGACTAAACTCTCAGTCGGGGAGACTCACGACCCACAAAACAATCATCATGCAACAAAAAACTAGATAACATGCAAAGACGACCTAAAAAGAGAATCGGCAACACAATACAACCAACCAACACACAACAAACAAATTGACAAAAGCAAACACAACAAACGAAAATAAAACCAGAACACAAAAACATATCAAACAAATAAACCACCAAAATGTAATCAGAAAACGCAACGACCCAAAAACGAACAACAAAAAATCTATGGTAGCGTCGCTCCTCTTCCTCGAGCAGCAACGACGACGACTATGGTGTTGTTGGAGGTAGAAAGGATATAGTGGTAAACCCCGACGGTGGTAGTGAGTTAAACGACAATAATAGTGATAGTGGTTAGTTAGACAGAGTGGCGGCTAGTGACGAGCTAGAAGAGACGTTCAACGAACGGCAAACAACGACTATCAACAGTGATTGCAGGCGGCTAGTAGCGATTTAACAGGGAAAGGGAACGACAAGCAGCGGTTTAACAGGGAATGGGGGCGACGAACAGCGAGCTAGCAGGGGCGGCGTTTGACGAGCAGCGTGATTGCGGCGCACTGCAGCGACGGACGACGAGCTGTGAGCAACGAAAATTTCGAGCTTAAAAGGCGCGACGATTTTCGTAGAGAGGATTTTGAAGCGGCAACGACGATTCTTAGAATGTTAGGGTTTGTTAAGAGCAACCATGTATGATGAATAAACAATATATGTCAATACGACTTGTCCCACGAATTGAAGGCTCTCTTCATTTTTCAAAGGAAAGACTCATTGAAATAAAATGAATTTACAGGGGCTAAAGAGTCCAAAATCTCTGTGATAATATTTGACCATCCAGAGAAAAGAACATAATCTAGAGAGAACAATAGAAAATCCGAAAAACGAAAACAAAGCCAAATGAACAAAATTAAAAGTCAACAAAAGAACTAACGAACATACTATAGATCAATATGACACTACACAAACATAGCGATCAAGCCCAGATATATAATAAGCCTCAAAATCTTTCGTCTTCAATTGTTAAAGCTTTCCTTATTCGACATAAGTACTCCCACATAGGGAAAAACAATTTCTACGACGAGGAGACACAAACTTCCAACTCAGAAAGACTAAGAAAAAGGAAAAAGACAAAAAAGGCGAATGAAGCTAGGACAAAGAGAAGAAAAACAAAAAAAAAAAAGACCTCCCAACCTCCATTAATGGGAAAAGGGGAAGAAAGTTTAATTTATTTATTTTTTTATTATCTAGAGAGAAGGGGTGGAGCCAACAAGAGACGAAACGGGATGATCTATCTCATTGTACTCATTAAAATGTGTGTTTACATGAGACCCACAAATCTTTCTTTCTCTAGTTTAACATTCAATCATTGTTTAACATGTTATTGCCTACACACAATGAGACAAATGATGGGACAAATGATCCCATCCGAGCAAGAGAGGGGTATGAAGGCTAATCATCTTACTCGTACTAATCAATTTTCAGAATTATGATTCAGACTTTTCAATTTCTGTGTTATGATTAAACTCTATCATACAAAAGTAAATAGAGGTGGGCAAACGAGCCGTTCAACTCGGAACCGGGGTTACCGGTTCCTTGAACCGGAGTGGGCCGGTCCGGTTCACCATTTTTAGACCCAGAGTCGGCCGGTTCCGGCATAGCCAAAACGGAACCGGCCAAAAATTAAATAAAAAATAGCCATTTAACAACAGCTATATAAAATAGCCGTTGGCAACGACTATTTGGGCCTCTAGCTGTTATGTGTTTAACTTTTTTTTCCTGGACCAAAATGCAATTTTTTTTACCCATCTCCAATATTTATAAATACCTCCTCAAATCCACCATTTCAACTCACCATATTCTCTCATTCTCTCTCAAACACTCTCTGATTCTCTCATATTATCAATAATCATAATATTATGAAGCCTATCCCTCGGTCCTCTCGATTACATAAAATCAAATCAATTTTTTTTTTCACTCGACTCGACTACTAACATGGCGTCATCAAGAAACACGAACGACAAATTTTTTTTATTCGTGTAGGTGCGGAAGATACGTTTCCGGGAGCCAACAACATGGACGAAGCGGTGGCACCGACACCTCCGACGACGGGAGATGGACCGAGCCAAGCGACCACGGCGAAGACGAAGCAGAATCACCAACCATGAGGTCGGCGGTCTAAGGTATGGATTTTTTTCAAGGTAAATATAAATGACCCATCGGTTGGAATTGCATATTGCAAAATGTGTCACAACCTTACACACTTGGTACCGCTTCTAATCAAGGTACAAGGGGTCAATGAAGAAATATCTTGTTAGGTTTCATAAATATGACGAAGAGACGCTAGAACTGGTAGGCACTGAACCTAGGCAACAATAACAACAATGGGTAGAAATCTTGTTATGACTAGGGATATTTCAAATAAATCAATAGTCAGATTTGTAGTAATGTGCGAAGAACCTTTTTGCATCGTAAAAAGTGAAGGGTTCATCGAATTCACGAGCACAATACAACTGAAATTCACAACATATGTTGTAAGACACAGGAAATATGTGCTTGAGACTTTCTAAAAATATCAAGCAAACCTAATTTCTCACTTATCCAACACATCGTGTATGATTAGTTTGACTACCGATATTTGGACAAACGTCACATCCGAATCTCATCTAGTGGTGATCGGCCATTAGATAGATGAGACATGAACGATGCAAAAAAGAATTCTTATGCTAGATTCCCTTGATTCACGACACACATGACATACCATGACGTTGTATGTCTTGAACGCCGTGAATAAAAACGGGATTCAAGACCATATTATGTCCCTTACCTTACACAACGCTAGCTCTAACAACGCAATGATTGCGACTCTGAGGCCGCCTGAGGTTACCCTTAGATGGTCGACTACTTCATGTTAGGTGCATTTTTCACGTAAATATCTTATGCATCAAGAGCGCCTTCGATGATGTTCTGGGGCCTAGAAAAGTTTTAGGTGATAGGGAAATTATTATGTGAACGACGTCTCAGCCAATCGTTAAAGCAAACCGTCCAAGCCACCGGCCTTACATATAAAAAGTTCTCCCTAACGGTCCCGACTAAGTGGAACTCCATATATCATCTCCTTAGCACTTTTATGAGATATAAGAACTTGGTGACGAACAGAAACACAGTCGGTCCCGACACTGATCTCCTATTAGGAGATTGTGATTGAGAAGTTGTGAATTTATTGGTGTCATTACTTGAGGTATTCAAGGATGCAACCGAAAGATTCTCCGGTGTGTACTACCCAACATCGCCTTTTTTCTTATCCGAGCTTTCAGGCATGTGCTACAAGTTCGTTGAATATCGAATTGATCCACACTTGAGCGCATTCCTCAAAAGTATGGAGGAAAAGCTTAAGAAATATTGGGATGAAATCCCAATTGTTCACGGCTTGACGGCCTTACTAGCCCGAGACGTGGTAAGGACACGTTTGATATTTTTTTCGATTATTACGAGAAGTTTCTTGAAGAGGATGTTGAGTGTTGACGACCAAAAGGCGTCAATTGAGCATTCTCTCCAAGAACTTTTTTCTTTTTATGTATATGAGCAGGGATTGAGTGCTGATTCGGCAACCAAAAGAAAGACAAAGCGCTCGCAACTCAAACGAGATTCAACTCCATTTGAGCCACAACTTCCCAACACCGGATGACTTCAAAGTTTTGAGTGATGGAAGGCGAATGCAATTGTTTACCCGTCGCTATCAAAGATCGCACGAAATCTTCTAGCTTGTCCAAGCATCGAGTGTCGCTTCGGAGTCCACGTTCTCCATCTCAGGCCGTACTATTGGAGATCGACGAAGACGCCTTCAGCCGTAATCTCTTGCGATCTTATTAGAGGATTGATTTACGTCTGAATCGAGAACCAAAGGGAAAATGCTATCGACGAGTTTCGAGAGTTGAGAGAATCATCTGATGAAGAGGCAAATACGATTGCATTAGTTAATAAGGATATAATGTAATTTTAGAATTGTATAGGGTTTTTTTATGTAATGTTTTTTAATTTTTTTATTATTTTTCCTTTATATTTTTATGTAAGTTTTTTGAATTGTTTTGTATTTTTATTTCATAACTTTTTATTTTTTTTTATCTCGTTTATTATATTAATAAAGGATTAGGATTTTTTTTACATTTACATTTATTTAAGAAAAAAATAAAAAAAAAATCCACACGAACCGGAAGCTGAGCCCAGCCCCGGGGCCGGGACCGGTTGAAACCGCCGCGTTAAGGTACTTGTTCCGGTTCAGTTCATCCAAAATAAGGTCGGAACCGAACCCGAACCGGCCCGGGACCAGCCTGGAACAGGACCTGCAGAACCAGTTCCCACCTCTAGAAGTAAAATAGTCAAAATGTAAGAAAGTGAAAGAAGCAAACACGAAAGAGTCTTAACCAGGTTTAATGGTTTAATGTGAATAAAATTGAAATAAAACACACATGAAATAATAATTCATACATACTGAAATTTATACTGATTAATACATATCACCGAACCAAAGGCATGTTCGGGGAATTTCGGGCACCCTCTGAAACTCCCGCCCAAAATCTACCTCCACTGGTTGGAAAGGGTATAGGCCCCACATCGGTCCGTGGGGCCCGCAGCGGAATCACCTTCGAAAAAGCTTATAAATACGATCGGGATACGTGGGATGCACGAAGTCGGATGGGACTCATTCAGGAATTACCGCGGTAAAAATATAATTACCGTAATACAAGGACACCGGAATTTTTATGTGGAGAACATCTGTTAACGAAGAGGAAAAACCACGGTCGAGACGGCAAAACTTTCACTATAGTAAGAAATTACAACATTCAATTTCTTACTACCTCACGATTTTACCACTCGTATACCCCACACCTCTCTGTGGATGTTGAACCCTATTTTTACCTCACACCTCTCTGTGGATTTGGAACCCTATCAGTTTCTACCTGAACTAATAGCCTACAGGCTCACCCAGGCCGATAGCCTTACAACCTCACTCTCTCCTAGAATTACATCGCTCTGTAATTCTCTAATTGGTTGTTATACAAACGATGAAGATTTCGATGCTATTTACAGAAGTATCTAGCGATCCTAAGCCACTCTAATCTTGTGGATATGAACTCACCGCTTAGCATGCTCCAGGGCCATTCATTATTCTATTATAACAATAAAATAATATATCATATAACTAATGTGCCGACCCCGTCATTAATGCCCATTACTTAATAGGCTGGACCCAACAAGGCAAATCGAATTCTTACCCAGTAAGGGTTTAACGGTCTGAACAGGCCGATTCGATCTGATCTTCAAAACCCTGGTCTAAACGTATGAAGTTAAAAATAAATACTTCGTTATGAGCAGTTCCTCCAAACCCTATGATTATTCCAATGTCGATGATAGAATATTAAAAGCATCCTAAACATCATCTCTACAGCCAACCATATATTTCTCGAAGTCAATCCCGTTCTTACAGCATCAGATAACACAGGAACAGATCTCTTAACTCAGAGAATGAACAGTTGTATACATATAATAAAGAGATTAAATAATGCTGCGTGCCATTTGTGTGAGTGAAAAAAGACAATAAGCACGTCAGGATTCTTCCGATTGCTAGCTGTGTTGTAATAATCTTAACATCATTCGGATCTTCTTTCATCCTTCTGATTGCTGTAAAGAGGAAGCAACCAGCTTGTCCCGTGTTTTCTTCTTCCATAACAACGCCAATATAGGATCAAAATCACCACTACGACCCCTAAAGGAATCGCCCATCTGATCATAATAAATACACACCATTATCGCGTAATCAGCAAAGCCCCCAAAAAAAAAAAGTTCAATCTTTTTGTCCTTTTTTTATGTGCATGCAAGTTATTGTTGAGATTTCTAGCCCAAATCGGATAATTCAATTGACCCGACTCAGTTAATATATCAAATATGCATCTATCACCAATTGAGGATGAAGCCCTCAATTTCTAATATGGTATCAGAGCGGGTTCGATCTGCATTTTTTACTCACCATCACCGTATTCATGTCTACTTGTTAGGCCTTCAATCATGTCACACGTGAGAGGGCGTGCTGAGAGTTCTATCCCCAATCGGATCATTCAACTCGCCCGACTCAGTTAATATATCAAATAGACAACTTCACCTATCACCAATTGGTTTTAGGATGAAGCCCTCAATTTTTAATACGGTATCATAGCGGGTTCGATCTGCATGTTTCACTCACAGTCACTCGATTCATATGTCCACGTGTTAGGTCTTCAGTAATGCCACTTGTGAGGGGGCGAGTTGGGATTTCTATGCCCAATCGGATAATTCAACTCACCCGACCCAGTTTAATCTATCAAATACGCAACTACACCTACCACTAATTGGTTTTAGGATGAATCCCTCAATTTCTTAATAGTTATCATTTTAAGATACTGAATATAAGTATTAAGTATAGTTATTACCTGTCTAAATCGAGAACAGGGCTGTACACAACGGTTTCCCAAGTGGCCACGATGAAATGCCATACGGGGTTGTAATAAAGAGACTCCGAAGACCAAAACATTCGCGTGTAAGTCTCCAAGAATATGAAGAGAACCCACGCTCCGATTTCTATGAGGAAGAACTTTATGATGAACCGACCCACGACGACCATCACTAGCGAAAACGCCACCAACCAGTTGAATAGCCTCTGGTTGTAATCTTTGATGAACTGAGATTTTGATTTTCCCAACATCTGCAATTTTTTTCATGTTCAGGAAAATAATAAGAACAATGATTTGTTACAAAGGGTATGATTTCACAAAGAGAAGTGAGGGCAAGATTACCTTCATCATTCGCATTTCATAGTTATTTTTTGAGGGCCCCACGCATTCTTTTTCGAAGCTTTGGTTGCAATGGAGGAAGCCCGCATTAAATTTGGCCATCGAAGGAAGTCTCAGAACTTGAAGTTGGTCCATTTCGTCCTCACAACTCGTATATAATGCCTCACACAGCTTCGAAGATTGATATTCATTAGCAAGAACATAGTTCTTGTATACCTACACACAAATAATTAGAAGATAAAAATAATTTCATGAGAAAAATTTCCATATCCTCATTTTCAGCCGCACCTTCTCCATCTCTTCGATCAAATTATCAGCAGATCTCTTTGCATGGTGTCGACCAAAGTGTTGCTCATCGAAAGCTCTCATCGATGCTTCTTTGGAATCTTCGTGAGCTCGTTGGAGAGATTCTTCTGGCCTAGGCAATGCGAGCTTGCCCATGCGGTCCCCATAAATTTTCAGACAACGTTCGAGGATACCTTTGTTGAACACCTCCACGAGGGACCCGGTTGACGGGATTTCCCCTTTGTTTAAGGCCTCGAGAATCTGGGATACGAATTATTTAAAATTTGGTGCAATAAAGAGACACCTCATCAAGAAATCAGACAATATAATCCCACGTCTCATAAAGTCATTTTTGCATTCTGAAATTCGTCATTCTCTTGTTTACAATGTTCATTTCTGAAACTAATATGCATAAAGATTGGATTTTTAACGGGTCCAACCCGAATATGAAATCTGTAACTTGGGTCTAGCTAGGCTAACTACTGTTTTATAACAACCAACAAGAAGACAAATAATATTAAAATTCATTGAAGACGGGAAAATAAACAGATGATTAAAACGAAACATGCAACAGATTGAAAAAAAGCTTACCTGCTCCAAGAACGATACGAATTCCTTGCCGTTGAGGGATTTACCCTGCACAATCTTAGGACGAATGATCGAGGAAACAACTGATTTCAACTCCTCTCTCTTCTTGACATAAGTGGGATCGAGCTCATCATCTTTCATGTCACAAAGTTTCGTGCGTTGTAAATGGGGCTGCACTTCAACGGGTTGATCAATTATTTAATTTTTTTAGATCATATTACAAATATATATATATATATATATATATATATAATGAGATCGAGACTATATAATATAAAGAAGCACTGACCTGGGGTAAGCTAAAAGCTGTACTATTGTCACCCATGATAGCCAAAGAATCACGAATTTGGTTAACCTGCAAGAAATTTAGAAAAGCAAACACTATTGACTGAGATTTCTTTATTAAATTATTACATGAATAAGAAAAAATGGAGACTGCACACACCTGATCGATGTTCTTGTCACCTAGTCATCAAATGGTCCCATAAGTACTTTTATCGTCAATAGGATAATCTAGTGAAAGAGTCTAAGAAGGAGAAAAAGAAAAGCTTACTGTTTGCATTAGGGACATGTTGAAGAGCCGCATCAACCATTTCTTTCACCGTTTTCCCTTCTGAAGATGTTAATAATGATGAGTGACACATTTGAATAATTAATTTTGGAAAGAAAAAAAAGCTCTTGGATGAAATTTATAATGGCTATGTGCAATAGAGATCAGAGAGATGATAGACTTACGTAGAAAATCACGCTGTATTAGCCATAATAACTTAGCAGGTTCAAAAGCCACATCTTGCCCCTGGAAAAACCAATTCAAACTTGAAAAATGTATCACTAAATCTTCTTATTGCTCTATCTTATCTGAAAGACAAATAAGTAAAAAGACAGAGAAATCACAAAATTACCTTAACTCTGTTCGCCATGTGCGTGCCAGAAACAGAACCAACAAATAATCAGCAATAAAAGACGAAAACAGAGGCCAACATGGCCAATGAAAGAGCTAAGGGAGTAAAGACTGCAAATATCAAACCTTCCGTAAAATTCTTCAGCAATCTCAACAGCAAATGACAACCGAGATATGTCTGCTTCACGTATCTGAGAGAAACGCATTATCAACTATCATATCCAACACCAAAGTAAGTAATCGTTGCAAGCATCAAGGATATTAACTAACAAAGGGAAACAAAAAAAAAATTCAAGAAGTAACACACCGTTTCAGGTAGATTATATATGAGAACAGAGCTCATTACAGTTGCAAGTGCAAAAATCCTGCAAACAATCCAAACAATAAGCAAGGAAATAATTGTATTTCCATCACAAATTAAGTAAGACAACCCTTTTTTCTTTTTCTATTTTTTTTGCCAGAAGGTACCTATCATCGTATACATTTGACTTCCCAACACTTTCAAATCCCTCCGTGTCAAGAAAGAACACAGACGTTTTGACCCCATTGATATCCAGTTCAAGTGGAACCCCCCACACCCATATACCTTTCGTTTTAGTGTCACGCATGTGTCCAACGCCAAAACCTGCAAATTTTTAGAAATATAAAAAAACCGAGAATCGTTGTGCAGAGTAAATCAGAATGTAAGAACAAAGGTTCTGTCTATCACCCTCATAACAAGACAGTGATAGGAGCTGATTGAGAAGAAATGATTTTCCAGAACGATATGGACCAATAACCTGCAATAAGAAAGACATTACACGACATGATTAATACCATAATATCTTTTTATCCCTTGAAAAAACTGAAAGAAAGAATAGGAACAACCAAACGGGCCAAACAAGAACACCGTTCAAGAAATGAAGACTAATTCGACGGATAACAAAACATATCATATCCTGAAGTGATCATTCAATGAGAACTGTGCAGATTAAACAAGGCATTTGAAGTAGGTAAGAGGCTTACAGCAACAGCTGCAATAGGGGCTTTGATCCTCTCAATAGCCTCCAATCCTTCTCTCGATAGGCGAAGTTTGGTGTGGCCAGGATCTGGTTCTATAATTGGAAACCTGCATTGAGGAGAAGGCAAAAAAAACAAAGGAACATAACTATTTTATGTCATTCCTTGAATCTCCTCTTCAAGCAAGATTGGGAAACGAATACATTGCATTGCATGCAATCCCATATGAGTCCAAACTTTTTTAGACAGATTTTGATTTATTACAGAACCAGACAATAGCTTCTTTCACTGAATGCAATATCAACACTTATTCATAACACACAAAGCTTCATAGCAATTGTTACGACTTCTCTGAGCAATCCCACGAAAAATTAGTACATACCAATCTTGTGCTGAACTAACGCCAAAAGGCAATGATTTGTATCAGACCACAATAAATATAAAGTCCGCCAAATTATGAAAACGATGACAAAAAATCTAAAAGCGTCTAAGTCCAAAACCTTCTTCAACTCAACGAACCAATAGAAGACAATGGCGAGAAGATGCATTCCATCGATAAAATCAAGAATGTCCATCAAAATCAAGATAAAACAAAGGGCACAGCATCACAACATAAATGTAAAAAGAATCAAAAAGGTATTTTGGAAAACTCACGGCTGACGAAAATTATCGATAGCGCACGAACCAATTGCCGAAAGCAAGGCAAAGGCCAACAAAACTCCACCGCATTTAAAACCCCACATCTCTGATCTGAGGAAAAATTACAAAAAAACGCCCTCAATCTTCAAATAACGCAATATTGAAACCCAAACCGAAGAAAAGCAGAGGGATCAGAGAAACGAAGAACGATTGCGTAAATTTTAATTCCGGGGAGTAAATAATTTGCTAGTGTGACATTTTGGATCTTGTGAAATTCTAAGTTGACTCGTAAATTATTTCTAGGTTTACGTAATTTGTAATAATAAGAAATAAATGATTTAAACCAACAAATTAACCAACGTAAGATAAGAGGTACAAACATTAGGGGTCCTTCCTTTCCTTCTCCTGAAGTTTAAAACGCTGTAGTCGCGTGCAAAGAAACCAGCGACTTTTTAGTTTATCTCGAGAGGAATCAACGAATATATTGAAGTTTGCGGTTCATTTTTCTGTTGCCCCAACACCAGCAGCAATAGATTCTTAATGACCCGGGCAATCAAGAATCGGTCCAGATATTATACCTAGAAATAGGGCTGAGCAAAAATATCTGAAATTCAGAATCTGATTCGGAATTCGTTCCGGTATCCGGTTTATAAAATCCGAAAAACCGAATATCAGGTTTTTAAAACCGGATCGGATATTCGAATTCGAATATTTAACATAAACCAGATCGGATACTGATACGCTCGATACCAAAATTCGGATATCCGGTATCCAGTTTATTATTTAAAAAATAAATAAATAAAATAATAGCCTCAAAAAAGGAAAGAAGCCCAAAAAGTGAAAAAGACAGAAAAATAGCTCAATATCCCAATTTGATCCAAATAAAATATATCGTATTAAATTTATATCATTCGTGAAGATAAATAGAGAGTTGAAAACAAAATCGAATACGTTGCAATCAATTTTTTTCAAAAAATTAATTTAGTCGTAATAAAAAATCATATTTCGGACGATTAAAACCGGATACAGTTGTAGGTTTTAGATATCCGAAAATCCAGATATTCGGATTTGTTCAGCCCTACCTAGAGGTGTTTATACGGTTCAAAAAATAAGAATCGGACTACCGATCAATGATTTGATCAACTAAGGTTGTGTTGGGCTTCAGGCCGCTTTAACATGATTGGTTTAGAATTCAGATCCCATTAAACGGAAACGGGAACCATCGATTTGAAACCGCAATCGCCTATACCACATTTCGGTTATGGTTGCACCAAATTCTTCTACCACAGTTCCACGATTCCAAATGAGGAACCGAATACACAACCGATTTGTACACTTGTAATTAACCCGTGCCAAAATGGGTCAAGTCCTGACCCGTACTGAAATGGGTCAGGTCAACTCCGTGCCGCATGTCCATGTTGTCATATGCGCTTTATGTGTCGCAATTTTTTCTTCATTGCATTTGAACTAGGCTAGGACCAAAAATATATACATGTTTATATCAACGAATTGTCGGGGAAAAGGCGCCAATAAAATAATTTCGGGCCTAGCGGTGGTTGTATTTGGACCCCACGACAATTTATCGGAATATTATAAAAGCCGAAATGACACCGAGAGAGAACACGAGATTTTACGTGGTTCGGCCAATACCGCCTACCTCCACGGAGAGCATCAGTTTTACTATATTGAGAATATTACACCGTACAAAATAACGCTCGTGTTTAAACCCAAACCCGAGACCCCTTACCCACCCAGGTAATGTTTTTGTACCACCTCTCAAATTACCCTAGTAAAACTACACCCGCTCTCACCCTTATCCACCCGAAGGTGGATATGTATTTTTACCTCTCACTATTTCTCTCTCACTGGATATCTTCACTTGATTTGGGATAATAATAACTGAAGAATCATCAGCCTATTTATAGATGTCTTCAGCTCTTCTGGACCGCTCAAAACCGGTGGACGGGAATCCGCCGCGTCGCCCTTCAATACGAACCGTTCATTAAAATAATATTATAATATAATATTATTTTCATTTTTTTTTTCTTTAATTGTTGGGCGGCCGCATGTGGCTGGACCCAACAATTCTCCCCCTCCAGCCACACTCGACACCTTTCTGACCATCGTCTTCAGCATCGTCAAGCATCCATCCAGCGAGTCTGACTATAATGAGAGTTTCTCGCTCGTAAGTACCACGAACGTCCATTGGCCTTCCTTGTACCAGCTACACATAATCCGAATCAAGAATTCCGGTCCCACCTCACTTGATTCACTCAGCGGCCAATCCTATGTGCAACTGCCAGCCGACTATACCCGTCGACTCCCGAAGAGGGACTTCGATGCAACCCCTTCCCCAGCAGGATTTCCCTTCTCACCATCGTCTGCCCCACGCGCGCGCGATTTCTGTGAACCCATCGAAGTCTGAGTATTGTATACCATACTCACGTCCAGACGATACAAATTTCCTCGCTCTTATCCCTTTGGTAGGACCATTTCCGCCATTTGTGATTTTCCAGACTCCCCCTGCTATGAAACTCCATAGCCATTGAAATCTGTTCGGCTCAAGGATATTAAATTCCACGCAACTTTGGGACAACGTCACACCACCAAAAAATGCGCACCGCTCCTTCAACCATTTTGATCTTCACCGTTCCAACACCATGAACAACACAACGATATCCATCGGCCCATGGAGATCAAAAAACCTGTTCGAAATCCCGGAACGCATCAAAATATCATCTTGGAGCAAACCCAGATATAATATCCTTCTTTATGAGAACGAGCGCCATCATTAGAGACTGTGAGAACGTCTCCAAGATGAATCGTGTGCTACCTCTGTTGTGGAATTTTCCTAGCCGTCTGTCCTTCTTCCTCCAAGTCGGACCATTTCTCCTGATGTGTCCCGGCTCACCACCTTTGTAGCATCACATGCCATTCCCGCCACCTGGATTTGAACCTGCTGCAGTCCCCAAATCCCCTAGCGTATCACCTTCCTCTACGATTCGCTCCGTGTATAGCCAATACCCGACTATCACCATAAATTGGCCGCCTTCTCTTTTCACGCTTCAAAAGAGTTGACTCCACCATCTACCGCCTTCACCGGCTCTTTTCCGTACCAGATGGTTGTGACCAAATTATTACCCGAATCAGGAAGCGAGGTAAGAAGTAAAAGAGCCTTACTTCTTCCTCTCCGACACATCTTGACCCCAAATCCTCCCAGTCATTTTCCCGGCTTTCCCTCGTCTCCCTCCAAAGCTATTCGCCAAGCTTTGTTGAACGAGCACATCCTTCACTCTTCTCTGCCGCAGAGCGAAACCTCCCGTACCATCAAATTGTCGTCATTTAGTGCTGTTATCCGTCACCATTATCCTTGCAGAGATTCAACAGCCCCGGACCAAATAAAACTGATCAGATAATTCCCAGGAAAGGCTAGCGACCTGCCTCCTAGACAGAATTACCCTTCTAAGTAATTTCCCAGGAAGATCTGGTGGGGTCATATCGGTCCCACTTATGCACCAGTCACCTAGACAGAACTTGCTTACACAGTACTATTGCCACAACTTGCCAAAACTTCCACCGCCGCACAAGCTCCGCCCGACACTGAGCATCCCATCAACGATATCCCATCTTGTACCGCCGTTTCTCACGAACGGAACACGCCGCCGGCACAAGGCATCACCTCGTTGAACACTCGCTCTGATATTGGCTCCCCCGGACCGCTAAACCCTTTTGATATCTTTTCTGATGTGGAAGATCAGACACAGCTGCAACCACAGAGCATACTCAGAATACCAGCAGGGCAAGGCTCTGATACCACTTGTTGGGGAAAAGGCGCCAATAAAATAATTTCGGGCCTAGCGGTGGTTGTATTTGGACCCCACGACAATTTATCGGAATATTATAAAAGCCGAAATGACACCGAGAGAGAACACGAGATTTTACGTGGTTCGGCCAATACCGCCTACCTCCACGGAGAGCATCAGTTTTACTATATTGAGAATATTACACCGTACAAAATAACGCTCGTGTTTAAACCCAAACCCGAGACCCCTTACCCACCCAGGTAATGTTTTTGTACCACCTCTCAAATTACCCTAGTAAAACTACACCCGCTCTCACCCTTATCCACCCGAAGGTGGATAAGTATTTTTACCTCTCACTATTTCTCTCTCACTGGATATCTTCACTTGATTTGGGATAATAATAACTGAAGAATCCTCAGCCTATTTATAGATGTCTTCAGCTCTTCTGGACCGCTCAAAACCGGTGGACAGGAATCCGCCGCGTCGCCCTTCAATACGAACCGTTCATTAAAATAATATTATAATATAATATTATTTTCATTTTATTTTTTTTTCTTTAATTGTTGGGCGGCCGCATGTGGCTGGACCCAACACGAACGTCGTGTTGGTAAATAATTTAAATTAACATCGATAAATTCAAAAATAGTAATATTTAACGTTGAACACTGAAATGGGTAGTCATCCAAAATATATATATATATATATATATATCAATGATGGAATAAGTAAAGTAAGTTAGAAGATACTAAATAAAGAGATGAGTCTAGGTGGGATAGAAAGCGTCGAGGATTAATAGTACCACCCAACTATTAATTGTGAATGCGGCCACAGCCACACCTTATATTAAAATCATATTTAATTATATTTAATAGTTTCCTGACTTAGATGGACACTTCACTATTTATCTAAACCATCTAGTAAATAAAAGCCTTAAACTAATCTCCCTACAAACCGTCTTCAGATTCTTCCCTTTTGTCCATTTGTCTTCTACTCTTCTTTCTTGTCCAAAATAAAGAAATATAAATTGTACAAAACTTCGAATAAAGATTCCCTTTTTCATTCTTACATCAAACGACAAAGTGCATTTTTGCAATATACCCTCGAACAAGGTTTTGTTGCCTAGTAAACATCTTCAAATGCTATAAACTATTTCTTCATCTCCATCTTCTCTTCTCTTCTCTTCTACGCCGGCCATGGATAACACGTCAGCAGTTCTTCGATCCCAAAGATCGATAATTCTTTTCACAGCACCGTCACCGATCGCTCGAAAGCATAAAAGGGTCATATTTCCCTTTATTACATCAGTTGCCTCAACGAACAAGAACACCGTTACTACATCTCCCGATAGTATTCTTATTACAAAAGGATCATCGGATAAAGATAACTGGTTTGATCTTTTGGCCATCAACCATCTCTCTCGCTCCTTGCAATCTGCTACAGGTTTTCGTATAATTTACTTTGCTGATATATGTAATACGAAATTCGATATACTAATGCTGATATAGTGCGTGTTTGTGTGTGTGTTTTTGCAGGGCTGAGAAGTAGAAAGAAAGATTACGAGGGACTGATCGAAGCTGCAACAATGGCGTCGCAGTGTTTCGATCCGATGCAGCAAAGAGAGGCGGTGATTAAGACTCTGGAGACTGCGTTTCCCAAGCCAATACTTTCTTTGGAAAGTGTCTTCATTTTTTTATTTAGATTGTATTTATATATGTTAAATTTGAATATTTTTCCATATATTTTGTTGTTTGTAGCACAGATCAAGACGTTGCTACCACCATCCAAGTTTGCGAGAGAATACTTTGCCGCCTTCACAACGATTTTCTTCGCGTGGCTTGTTGGTCCTTGTGAGGTAAAGCGCAAGCCAATAAAATATATATATATATATATATATATATATTAAATTATATTATTATGGTGATAGTAATGGAGGTATTTTCTACATTGCATTGTGAGGTTCGAGAGTCGGAGATAAATGGGAAATTGGAGAAGAACGTCGTGCATATACCAAAATGCAGGTAAATAAATGTTTTCATATATTTGGAGGTGTGTATTAGTCATCAGGAGATTGATTTACGAGGCCTTGATCCAGTGGTAAAGGAGGAGGCCTTAAAGACTTGTGGTTCTGTAAGGTCGTGGGATCGAATCCTCTCTCCCACAATTCTTTGAGTAGCCCCATGGGCCTTGGCTCATGACTATCGTTATTAGGTGGGTTTAGGACGTATTCATATGGCCCCAGAGATTAGTCTCACCATTGGAGTGTGTGTGGCGCAATTAAAGCATTCGTCAGGTCTGTGTGGCGCAAGCCCAAGCCGGTATTTATGGGCTAACTCATAGTCAGGTCGAGATGGCATACCTCGGGATAGCAAAAAAATTATCTCCGTGAGTAGGCAACCCTAAAATTTGACATTGAGTTGGGTTTGCACTCAATAGATAATAACTACGATATAGTAAGTAAGGGCTTAGTGCTGGAAATATAAAGATATAAAATTGAAATTACAAGCTTGAACTTTTCCTTAAACTATATCCAACATGTTATCATAGCTCAAGTCAATAGGTTATGGATACAAATCCGCACGACCACTCTTAAAATTCATCGTTTGAAATTAGATAAGTAACAATCAAGGTAATCTTAGGGATCATATTGGAAATATAACATATAAAATTTGAAATATGATAGATTTGATACAAGCGTTAAAAGTTGTTAGATAAAATAATCATTTAAAACTTTCAGGTGAAGTGAACATGACTACTGTGAATTGCGACAACATCAAATATCATTATTATGGGATCAAATTACATCTATCGAAAAATAAATAAAATATCATGAAAGTAACGAAAAGAATACCAACAAAAATCGGCACCCCGCTGTACGGCGTTGATGTAGCCTGAAATTTGAATCTCATCGAAATCCAATCTTTAGTCCCAAGTAAACTTGTAACATTTGCAAATATTTTTTGGGGACAGATTTCTTTTTGGTATTTTCTTAACTAAAAAATGATTTTATCGCAGGTTCTTGGAGGGGACAAACTGTGTAGGAATGTGCACTAATCTGTGTAAGATGCCTTCGCAATCGTTTATTAAAGAATCTCTTGGAGTGCCGATCAACATGGTCCCTAGTAAGCACAATATTTTACCTACTTCTCATTGATTATAATCTTGTCATATATGAACCAATTGATTCTATAATGTCAGAGGCTAGGCCGCACCGTGAAGCATATCATTATTATTTTTTTATAATTATATTAGGTTACTAACTTGGTATTAAATCTGAATATGGTCATCTCACTTTGACTTTTTAAATTGAAACTGTCCATCAAATATTATGCAGATTTCGACAATATGAGCTGTGACATGATATTCGGAGAGGAGCCTCAACCCGAGTCTACCGATCCAGCATTTTCGCAGCCATGCTACAAGCAATGTGACTATATAGTATATATATATATATATATATATATATATATATATTATTGATTTTATTTTTATGATTTCATGACTCGCAATATTTCTTGCAGGCAAGGCAATAAAGAGGCACCAGCGAAATTGCACAAATTGAGATATTAGTGTCTCTATATTCGAATATCAATCGTTGATTTCTTTTATTGTATGGTTTTAGGGTAACGTGTGGACACTTTTATGGTGTCTTCCACTAGTTTTCATGCAGGGTTGAGTGGCAGAAATAATAATTTATTTTCAGCCCACCTTTGGTTTCTTGTCTGGGGAGAATTATACAGTGATAAACTATTTATTATTCTTGTGAATGTTCGAGTAACCAAGAGTCAAATCATGTATGATTTTACCTAAATCAAAATGAGAAAAAGGCATTCACCAGACAATACGGCAAGTTTTCGTTCTCAACGTCCCATATTTTTTATTATTTTAACTTTCCGAGCAATTTAACAATGTCCCAAAACCATGGTCCGAGTAGTAAGTGTCTCGATATCATTTAGGTAAAGTCTCGGGTTCAAACTATGTGTATGCAGCACCCCCGATAGATGTCGGGTGCGCGATCCGAGGCGAGTGAATTATTCGGGACAACCTAAATATCGGGCGGGCATAAAAAAACTTAATATGTAGTGGCTCAAAGAACGTACAATAGGGTATGCTAAACGTATAAAAACCTTACAAAAGTACAATCAATTTTCCATTAAAACAATTGCTACAATACTTTTACTCAACCCATAAACTTTATTTTCTACACAAATTTTTTTCCAACCCATTAATTCAATTCTACACTAAAAATATATTTCATCCATAATCCTTCTTATTATTAGGGATAATTACACCAACACCCATGTGTTATTACCCAATTACACATACACCCACTGACTATAGTAATTACACTCCATTTAGTTTAATCAAACTTCACATTAAGAGCCCTTCATCCTATTTTGGACAATAATTTAAAATTTGGGCATACAAATTTCCCTTAGTGACTATATTTCGTAAAATAAACATGTTTAAAGGGGTTTATATATAATACATGAATATTTAAGGGGTCTAAAAGATGATTTGTATAAACGAAAAATGAAAATTTACATGATATATCAGATAAATTGATTTAATAAAATATTCTAAAATATACATTTCGGCCATTTAAATATTAATGCATTCCATATAAACATGCTTAAACATGTTTATTTTACGAAATATAGCCACTAACGGTACATTGGAATGCCCGAATTATTAAATTGTTGTCCAAAATAGGATGAAGGGGTCAAAGGTTGATTAAACTAAAGGGGGTGTACGTGTAATTATTATAGTCAGAGAGGATGTATGTGTAATTGAGTGATACCACATGGAGTATTGGTGTAATATTACTTTAAATTTTGTAATTTATAATATTAATAGATGAAATAAGTTCTAAAAAGAAGACTCAAATAGCAATAAAATTTACGCACCAATTCACGCCTGACTCCGGGAAAATTTTGCAAAATGTATTCAAAAGAGACGCAATTGTAATTATCCCAAAGTAAATATAGCCGGATCACTGATTTCCTCAATCATCATCTTCCCCGGCCTCCAAAAAAATGCCACCTACTCAACCACCGCTGCCACAACCAACATCTTCCCCGGCCTACGACGAAGACTACTCAGCGGCGGTGACCCTCACGCACTTCCCCCGCCAATTGCCCCTCCTCCGGGGACCCATCAAAGACAGCGACCCTCCACTGAGCCCGTATATCCTCGCCTTCGACTCTCCCCTCAAATGGGCCCGGGCCAAACAATCCTGCGAGACCCAGCTCACGGAGCAGTGCCTCTCGGCAGCCCGAATCGGATGCTCGCTCGCCGCCTCGGAGAAATGCAAGCCCCCGTGGTGGAAGTTGCTGTTGGGAGGAGCGGCGTCGAAGGACGACTTCAGGGAGCGAGAGAAGTGCGAGGAGGTCGAAGCGAAGGCGTGCCTCGATCTGGCGGAGGCGAGGTGCGGGGAATTCGCCAAGAAAAGGTGCGGCGATGCGTTTGGGAAGGCAAAGGTGTGCGTGGTTGGTGGGAATAATGGGAGTTTGGAGGGAATTGTTAAGGTTGTTGAAGGTAATGATTTGTTGGAGAACTAAGATAGATTATGCAATAATAAGCGATGTTATGTAGAAATACGATACAAGAGAAAATATTACGCAATAATAATCTAAGATGGATTATTTTGGTTCCTCCGTGCCTATTTGGCGTTTCAATTCGGTGTTCCACGCATTAGATTGTGACACGTGTAAAAAAAAAAGTAAATGAGTTTAACACTTGTCACAATCTGGTGTACGGAACACCAGATTCGGACGGACAAGATAGATCGTGCACTCAGCTTCACTTGTTCTTTTTGGAGACCAGAATTTAATGCAAGGAATATCATTGGAGGCTATTCTTATGATGAGAGGTAAGATTTGTTAAAGCGGTGTAAGAAAGAAAAAACGATATACAACTGGCTATAAAGCTCTCATACAATACAGGTGTGATGGATAATACTCTGGAGGGATATTTGATTGTCGCAGGATCGAATCACCCCTCAGGGCAAGAAGAAAAAAAAGAGAGAGGAGATTGTATGAGAACCTAAAATATAATACAATCTCTTGATAATAGTAATAATTGAACTGAGCCAACAAAGATAACTCAACAGGAAGTAAATCGTAGCACTGTCTTGTGCCTTTGTTCCTTGTCCCCTATCGGTTGGAAAAAAAAAAAAAAGACATTGTAGGTTCATAAAGTTAATTTGCCTTGAAAGCTAACTCTAGAGAAAATTCCATCCGTACGAAAGGAACATTGTCAAAAATACTGAACTCTTTTAAATTACAAAGATTAAAACTTGTCTTATGGTTTAAACAAGTTAGTCAAGGTACTTCCCAATAATAGCAGAAATAACTACCAATTATCAGTTGAAGCTTGAAATAAAATTCCAAATCTGGCATTTTATATATCAACTCGTAAGTAATGTCTATTTCAAAGATTGCCGGATCCTGACACGCAACGGGAAGAACTACGAATGCTGGAAAAATGTCTACATAAGTATCCGCCGCGGTGGCACAACCAACGACACGTGCCCCTTGGGGCCGGAAGGCCCCTACTGTGGGTTGGCGATCGGACGGCAGACGTTTGCATCGCTTCTAGCCCGGATTCTGACTTAGAGGCGTGAATGTCAAAGTGAAGAAATTCAACCAAGCGCAGGTAAACGGCAGGAGTAACTATGATTCTTTTAAGGTAGCCAAATATTTATTAAAATAAATTAATTTTTTAATTTTTTGATTGATTTAAATATTTACGGGGTCATTTATATTATTTTTATAACTATTTACAATATTATGAGTTTTCCGGCAAAAAATAAATCAAAAATTAAATTAAAAAAAGGGTGAATAACATAATAGTTAAACCTCCAGATTCTTTTCTCAAAGTGAATTTCAGTATATCACTGTTTTTGAAGAGAATGATGCATACAGGAAGCACAATAGTATCAATTTGCTGTTGGCTTTGTAATTAAACACTTCAAAGCGGTTGGCTGGCGTAAGAGTCCAAGAAAACAACAGACTTTTCCTTTACAACCAACCAAAACCTCAGTGTTGTACACTGTTTGTAATGTAATCCCTTCCCTTATATACAGAACAAACACACACACAAACATCCTCCTCCCGATCCACGAAACCCCCCAAATCACCCCGAGCTCTCGTCCCACAGGTTCGGTTCAAATCGGGTCGGATCTTTTTACTACACAGAATCATTATCTACGCTTCCCATGTAAACATCACCATCATCGTGTTTTCAGCCACGTGTCAGAGAAGAAGAGGAAATAGCTTTAAGACACCGAGATGAATAATTTACCTCTCTATCTCCCTGATGTTGGATCTCAAGCTGCTCCCCTCGTCCTGCAACGTCCACGAAAGCAAGTGCCCACCCGAGTCCGCACTCAGCAGCTGCTTAAGGTCGTTTGATAGGTGAAGGGCCGTCACCGGGTTCTTGTGTGCCTTCAGCACCTTGTGCAGTATCAACCTGTACTCGGGTGGCGGTGCACCGCTACCGAGCCTGAGCCCGCCCGTCGGGCTCGACGACTGCTTGGCCTGGCTCGACTCCTCGCTCGACGAGTGCACCATCTTCCACACCTTGACCGCACCGCTCTGGTGGCCCGACACGTACCAGTTGGTCTCGAGCCAGTCGGAGAAGGTAGAGGAGCCCGCGAGCGAGAGGATGAAGTCCGAGGGCAGCTGCGACGCGTTCACAACCGCTAAACAGTCCCCGTTGATGCTCCACACAGCGAGCGTGACCCCGGCTGCAGTCACGGTCTCGCCCGTCAGATCGTTGACGTGAACGGCCGAGATTGGAGAAGGGAACTTTGGGAGCTGCCTGATGAAGGAGAGGGAGCTGAGGTCCCACATGATCGCGGTGCAGTCGTCGGACCCGCTCACGATCGTCATGTACGGTTGGCTCACGTAGAGGCACGTGATTTTCCCCGTGTGGCCGCAGAGGGACTTCTCAAGGAGGAGGAGCTGCCCCGCGGCGGCGGCTCGTTGAGGCCCGCCGTCTTTATTTTTCGTGGTTATCCTCCACACGCACACCACGCCGTCGTCGGCTCCGGTGGCCAGCACCTGACCGTCGTGGCTCGCGCCAACGCACTGTATCTGGTGGCCGCCGTGGAGGTTCTCGTGGGTCGAGAGGAGCTTGTCTTGGTCGTAGCTCACGAACCGGAGGCTCCGGTCGGGGAACCCCCAGGCCACGTACTTGGTGAATGATCTCGGCTTCAGCAGGCTGTTTGCCCCCGCGATGAAGACTTTGTCTCCGACGGCCACGATCTGAGATATTGAAGAGGAGGTCCTGCGGGTTTCTTGGGGGACGAGGAGGGCTGAGTTTCTCAGCGGGTGAGGAGGCAGTTTTCGGTCGGTGCGTCTCTTCACGTGTGGCTTCAAGAAGAGCTGCTTCGGTGTCTGCCCAAAGTGGTTGATCTGTGCGAGGATCGAGGCTTTCAGGGCGGGATCTGTCACCGAATCGATGTCCACGCTGCCTTCGTACGTGTAGTGATAGAAGACGTTGACGGCTTCTTCCGCTGTCTGATAAACAAAACAGACACGAATTTTCAGACAAGAACATGACAAAGTTAACAATGCCTTTGAATGTTTTAGAATACGCAGTAAGAACTCATTAAGAACTTACCTTCCCCCGCTGTTTGTATCCAAAAATAAGGTCGATCCAGTGATGCAGATTCTCCGAAACATAGTCAGATTCTAGTGCCTCCCTATGCTTCCTGACAAACTCCCTCACACTGCCCTTGGCCCATGGAGGCAAGACAACATCGCCGACCTGACAAAACCATTTGTTTGTCAGAAGAAAAACTTCACAAAATGGTAAGAGAAACCGAGTTGGAAATCATTTAGGGTGCGTTTGGTATGCGGAATTCATGCGTGGAAAAGACGAAGGAAAACTAAGCTAGTACATCGAAGAATGGTTCATTACGCTTTGAGTGTTGTACCATTACACTTTTCCTTTTCTTTTCTGCATCGAAATCCTTAAACCAAACACACCCTTAGGGAAACAGCAGAGACCGATATGCAAAAAACTATGACAATACCTTCTCTCCCGATTGTTTCTCGCCCAGGTCGAGATGGAACCTGTTCTCAAGGAATTCTGGCATGTAAAAGAACTCGGGAATCAACTCCTTGACGTCCGATGTGTTGCCTTTCCCAGCTGCGCTCAGCCAAGTATCTCGCACGCTGTTGAAGAGGCGATCCGCATGATCGAATTGCCCTCCCTGCAGCTTTTGATTCTCTCCGCTGAATGGAGGGAGACGTAAGAGGTAGAAGAGAACGATTCCAGCGCTTGAATAGTGAGAACCGTAGTGGAACTTTGGAACTTCGGGATCATCCCAACTCTCATATCTGTGTGCATACAGGTGAGAAAAAAAAAATCACGAAAAATTTATTGAATATAAAATTAAGACAAGGGAATCATCAAATTGGGGATTAAGAGAGCCAACCTTTTACGGAACTCCTCTTCTCCTTCAGGTGTTTGACAACCCATTGGCTTATTGAGCTTCCGGAAAGTTTTTGGACTCGACAGATCTAAATTCTCACTCTCATAGTCTGCAAGGATCCAGGGGAACACTGGATACTGCGTGAGATCGCTGTATCCGCGACCTGCCAGGGTGTTAAGGTGCATAATGTACTGAAAATTACTGATTTCTCCATTTTGCCACCTCTTTGAAAAAGACTTTGCCATGATCTTAAAAAGACGGCTGCCCTCATTGCTGTCTTGTTTAGTTGACCCAGATATGGTGGCATCTATACTGTCAAATGTATATAAATAATGGTGAGCCCAAAAAAAAGATGCATCAACCTGGAGAGAGAAGAAATATGCACACGCACAAGCATACACACACACACAACTAGCTTTTTTCATGTAACTGTTCAACTAATTGACTGGAATGTATACTAACTGAAATACGATGGCAATTCATTGGAGGAAAAAAGATATCGCAGTATTACAGTCAACCACAGTTTAAGATAACCAACAAAACGAGAGGAATATATCATCATCAAGTAAAGTGCAGAAAAAGGCATGGAGCCCAATAGGTACTTCAAACAACTTACATGCTATTCCTTGGAAGATTCATGGCCACCAAATTTCTGAACACTTCTTCCCTCTCCTTTTTGTGGAAAACCAGTAAGTCATTGCAACCATCCATGCTAAATATTTCGATAGCCACAGGACGAAGTTGATAATCACGCTTCAGGAGCTCATGAACACTGTCGAGCTTCCACATCCGCCAAAGGTGTGGCACAACACTGCTACTACCGACTTTTTCCTTACCCCAGGCTCCGCCGTTGTATGCCCATGCCCTACCACCTGCATATGCCTTCACAGCAGCACCCCACGATGAAGTTGACTTGGACTGAGAGTCCAAGCTACAGGAGAAGTCTTTCTTGACACCCAAAGCCTGATCGATGACAGAGAGTTCGTCTTCATTTTCTTTTTCACATACACACCCAGATTCGTCAATGTAGAAGTTTTCAATGACGTACAGCGATATTTCTCCTATTATAAATATGCCATCATGTTTGTCAAGTCCCCCAACTCTCTCACAATTATACTTATACTTGATCCTCTCAAAAGGCTCCAGATAAGGTCTGATCAAGTATTCACCATTATCATTCAATTCTTTATCAGATTTAGCATCTGCAGCTACCACTTCATCAATCCTTGAAGATTTCCTAGGCGACCCGAATTCAGATTTCCCGAAAATGCTTTCTGCTCTGTGAGTGGATGCAGCACTGGACTTGACACCAAAATCAGTAGCTGAATGCAGACTTTCGTCATTAATACTACTCTCTCGGTCATCATTCCATCCCACGCCAGAGAGAGATCTGTCTCGCGCATCATCTGCTTCTTTGAGAGATGATTCATCATACAGTTGGGCACTCAAGGATTCATCCTTTGGCAATTCTGTTAAAAGATCCAAAAATGAATATGCCTCATCGTTATGGTTTTCATTTGCAGGCTTCTCCTTTAGCTGATCTGATTCCTCGAAGTCAAATCGCACGTTTAGCACATTTTGGATAGTTTCAACCTTTAGTTTACACCTTTCAAGCTTCTTCCGCATCCTATACGGGCCTTCGATTGGGCAAAGCTGCCACTCGGGCTCCTCTTCATCCGTAGAGGACTTGATGATGGGGAATATTCCTCGATCATGCACGAGCTGTTGGAGATGTGTTTGCCACTCACTCTCAGCATGAAGCACCCATCCATACTTATCCTGGCGGATAACACGGAGTTCAGTTGCCATAGCATCGCGAACTACTTCCAATGCGATTCTCCGTTCGTTCACCTGATCCCAATGCCTTTGCTCGACCTTTGAAACGTCCCTGTGTTTTCTCCCCATTTCTCTTTTGCGGCGGCTATCCATGCCTTTTATCCTCACACCGGGGAATTTAGCCGACCCTGCAATGTACTGAACCCACATAATGGACGCTGATTGATCCAACACTTTACTGACAACTGACTCAGAACTGCGGAACCATTTGAAAAATTCAGGTAAATTTCCTGTTAACAGCCTATCAAAGCCACCATGTAGAACATTGATCGACGGCCCTTGGTTTGGTTTAGAGACAAAAAACTCTTCGAGAGCAGCCCTGCGATGCACTAGGAGATATTTGAGAATATCAACAGCCGCATTCTGAACATTCTTTCTGCTATCATGAAGAAGGGAGATCAAATTTACGCAGAGACAGCAATTCAAATCTGTTTCGAGATTGCTTGGACAAAATATTATTCTCCTGTGGGCTACCAGTAGCTGCAGAACTGAATAAATGTCGATCCCTCCCTCCTCAGATGATGGATTGAGATTTTTCTTCTTCTTATCAGGTTCATTAGCCTTAAGCAAGCCCAGGCGCTGAAGAAGGTTATCTTCCCCTATTGAAAACAAGAACGAAGGCAAGAAACAGAACATTATCACACGGTTTGTGTTCTTGAAAAGAGCATGAACATAGGTATCGAGTTGTCTGCTTGCTCTCCCAATAGAAAGGAGCCCCTTTCCAGATGGAACAGCCTCTTCAATACGGCCATCTTTATTCGCCAACTGTAGCATGGATAAGAGGAACTCCAGGGTTTTCAACACAACACCCGGCTGTGGAAAGGCTCCCATGTACACTCGGTCCACTATCATCCACGACAGCGAGTCCAAGTTTAAGGACCATCTGATCTTATCTAACTTCTTCTCGTTTTCCTCGTCATCACGGAGGAGGCGCCTTTCAAGGAAGTTCATTAATCTAGCAAGGCATAAACCCTGAAACACTAGAACGGATTTATCATCAGCATACAGAGGAACACTTTCAAGAACTGCTTCTAAAACCGACACAGCTTTCGTCTGCTCTGCCACGAAATCAGAAAGAACTTCTGCCATGAAATCCAAAACAGCAGTAGCACCAGCAGAGCATGGGCCCCCACCATAGCCAGCATCATCCACGTCAAGAAGTAGCTTAGGGCTGATATCAAAAGAAGTGTTTGTAAAAATTTGACCTTGTTCCACAGATTTCACATCGGATGAGGGTTCGGTTTCATTCACAGAGATATAAGACTCCATAGACGGAGAAGAAGCTGACTGTGAGTTTGACGTGCCACCACCTAGCCAAGAAGTCAATGCCAAAACAGGAGATGAAGATGGTGACGGCAATGCATTCCTAGAGTTAGATTTTTCAGGCAAAATAGGAGATTCAGCTGCAGAAGAAAAAAGAGAACTCCGTGCATCATTTTGTATAAGATCCGGTGCACTTTTTATCTTGTGGACGTCAATAACAGAAGGGGCATTGGAGACCCGTGCAATTGCTTCGCCCTCAAGACCATCCACAACCTGCATTGGAGCTTTCCTCAGTTCCGGCTCTGCTTTCACAATTTCTAGTTTCTCGTCAGCCGTGTTACTCGTGAATATTGGCAAATCTTCAGAACTTACACTTGCGTTTCCCTGGGGAAAGCTCTCCATACTGATCGAGGTTTTGGTTGATTGCTCCTGTTCTTGAGGCAAGCTAGCAAAAGTGTTCTCAGAGCTACTGCTATCTTCACCATAGTTCAAATTTTTGTCTTCAGCCTTTACACTGAGATCTTTTGCCATTCTCACAGCGCAGGCAGCCCTGGGATAACCACAGATAGAAGTTAACGTATGTAAGTTTAGTCAAAGTTCATGGGACTTCATAAAGCACTTGGCTCATATCAATAATCGAAAAAAGAAGAAAAATATTTATATTAGTTTACGGAAGCTACGAAGAATTCTTTATATAACCTGACACAGGAAAAATAGAGGGCAATGCAGCTTTCAAGGAACTCAACCCGTTTACAGACAGCTGAAAAGGGTGGGCACATTTTTGCAAGATCGACCATGAATCTCAGAACCGAAGTGGCTGCCGCAGGAGCTGCTGCCTCTCCACCCATAAGGCGAGCGGCATATGTTTTATGCATCAGAGCTTCGCCTTGGAGATCCCCAGCAATGTCAGTGCTTCCCCCCACAAGCTCTGCCACAAGGCTACCACCAAACTGAGAAAGATTTCCAGTCTGATGTGCTACCATTGACTGCACATATAATGTGTCAAATGTCGACTTAGCCATGCTGATTATAGTTTCCAACAGCTCAGTGAATTTCAACTCTAAGAAGCTGCTGCCATTGGTAGGCATGAGAGCATGGAAATCGAGCATGCGGACTTCTGGCAATCTTGGATACACGGGCTTCCCGAATATCAGACAGAATAGGATGTAATATATATCGGGAGAATCGTAGAAACTTGAAAGCACTTTTGTCAAACCTTGGTAACCACCACTAGAGCGAAATTTAAGAGCAAACGTAGGAGATGAAGCAAGGCACACGCCAAGGAGAGTCATGATCCACCTCATACTGGTGGGGTGAACTGCCTCATCAAGAAAACAGGTAATCAATTTTGAAGATACAATTTTGTGCCACTGCTCGAGTTGTTCTTCTGATTGAATAGTCACTTGAAGATCGATTACCATCTCGAGTAGCATGTTTCTCACGATAACATGCTTTCCCATGGATTCTCTCGCTATGTAGTCACGTGATGAGAGTTCAGGTGGATGAAATGTCATGATCACAAACCTCACAACAAGTTCCAATTCAGAGGGAAGAAATCCATCTTCCAAAATAACACCTAGTAGTACAACCAATTTTTCCAACACAGGCACTTCAACATCACCCCTCTGCAAGGTCACTAGTAAGTATTGAACGAGGTTGATTTTACGGAGAATTGAAAGGTTGTGATTTCTGTACCAATGCATAGAGACAAGATGCTCAAGAAATCCCAGTAAAGATACTTGAATAGGGATTGGAGCGGCCACCCAAAGTGTCCAATCCAATAAAACATGTTCAACCATGTCAGAATTTGACAGAACAATGCAATTAGATGTCTCCGTCTGGATATCAGGGTTTTCCAACTCTGAAATATGACTGAATGAATCTTTTGGTGCAGAAAAGTCGTCCATATCCACTTGAGAACCAACCGAAGAGATCTCATCCCGTAACTTTGACAGGTTAAGATCTTCAAAGGTAGCTTCATGAGCCATGGCAGGAGGGGAAGGTGTGGTTTTAGCTGCCCCAATTTTTTTCGGTTCAGAAAAGGAAGCCTCACATGCAGCAATTTGGAAAAAGATCTCAAGTGACTTCATGTCAAAAGAAGACATTTTCCGATGAAGGAAAAGACCGAGCAAGTGATATCCTCGGTATTTCTGCATGTCTCTCAAATTCTGAGGATTCTGATGAAGAGCACATGCCAACAACGTTAATGACATGTGGAGCATTTCCCGGGTCTCAGCCGCTTCGATGAGTGCAAGAACAATAGCCATGCCTCCAATGGGCCGAATTGTATCTCCGATAACGCATTGCTTACAAACGTATATGTCTCCAAGGAGCCGACCATACCGCGGTATCCCTAAATACATCAACAAAAAGCATAGTGAAGTCAGCTATAATTAATGGATCACGATGTCAAAAAGTCAATAATTAAGTATAAAACTATGTTGATCAAGAGAAGGACATGGCTTCATTCACTCACCCCCAATAGGTGAAGCAGCAGCAGAGAGAGGGTCAACTAGATTGAGCATGGAATAAGTTCCAGCTGATCTGAAAATTTCGGTACACGTTCCATCGAATGCAAATATCAATTTCTTCCCCATCAACTGGAGTGATAAATTTCCTAGTTTATCATAGTCCCAAACAAATCCACTAAGATCAACTTTAGAGTTCCCTTGCCTAACAGCACCATCTGTCTTCTGTGTATTAGTCGTGAGAGGCAAGTCAGTATCTAACGAATCCAAAATAGCCATACTGCCTCCACCACAAGCCTGATTTGGAACAAATTGCAACATATCCGTGTCCTGGAAAATTCCCCTGTATCCTCTACCAAGAATGTACATGAAGCATATGGAACCCGGAGACAGCACCTCTTCAAAAAGGTAACAAGATCGAAGCTTCCATGACAAATCGCAGACCCTAGAAAACATGACAGGTGTCCCAATAGTCACCTGCAGAGACTTACCCGCAGGTGATGGAGAATATCCAAGTTTACCAGTGTGTCTTAACTTTCCATTAAGGTAGACATAAGCAACACTAGCTTGAAATAGTCCAGCCAAAGCATTTGGTTTGCTGTGAACAACTGCAAGGTGATGCCACCTGTCTTCCTCCATTTCTAGCCCAGAAAAGGTCAAGGAGGATGAACTGCTAGTTGCAAGAGTCAGAACCCCGTCATCCCGCAGATGAAGTTCTGCATAAAAGGATCCTGCATTATCTGCGGCCCCTACAGAGAATATACGGAGAACCTGAGGTCCACTTGCTGTGTTGTGCCTCTTCGAAGGTACTCCTCCTTTAGGAACTTCACTATCCTTCGCAGGTGATTTTAAGAGATTTCGGAACTGAAACCAACAAATAAATGAATAACCAGCAGCTGGTGGCCATGACCTTTCACCTAACGGCACTTGAATACAAGCATGACCCATCTTACTCATGTCTAACTCCACAAAGGGGGCAAGAGAAACATAGTCTGAGCCCATGTCTTCGGAAAGGATTAATCTTTCCATCATCTCAACAAGAGAACGGCCAGCATTTGCAAGTCTCAATTGTAATATATATCTAACAAGAAGCCTAAGTTCTGCTGTTGACAGCCTGTTTGTTGATGAAACAATTTACATAAAATAAAGCATGAATAAACAGGGAATAAGGGGGTTAAGTGCAGCAGTCAAATGATACAACTGAACACAGGCTCAGCAAATATTTGTAATTACCTGTACGAACCAAGAACTTCCACAGTCTTTAGAGTATAAGAGACCAGTGATGATGAGCTCGACATGAAAGGGTATATTATCTCCAGAAGAAGTTGCACACAACCTACAACAGTAAATATCAGTACCGCCGAATCTTGGTGAAGACAACAAACTCGAAAAAAAAGAAAAAAGAAAAAAAAAAAAAAGAAAGGGTAACGACTTCGCACCAACAGACGTGAGGTTTTCCTTGTTGAAGGAACTTGCACACGCAAGTTTCTCAATGAAGGATAGCAATTCTAGTTGCACCTTCGGAGTGAACAGCAGCAAAGAACGTATGAGCACTCTGATAGAAGCAGCATTATACACCCGTTGCTTGTCAGGAAGAGGTGAATTGGGCGGTGTGACTAAAAGAACGCTCGATGGCCCATTTTCTGCATTGTGAGAGATGGGGCCCGCTTCTGGCGTCAGAAATGGGGGAATGACCATCTCCAAGGCAAGTTCCAGCAGCAATTGTATGACTTGACGCTCGCATTCAACACATATCAGCCCAGACTCAGAAAGAAGATCAGAAAAGGTATGTGAGGACAAGACTGTGTGCAACTTTGTCCGGTTAATGGCATTATCAGAGGCCGCCGCAGTCATTACACGCAACATATAAGTAAAGACCTTGATAAACACGTCTGACACAGATGGCCTGCCCTCATCTTCCCCATCATTCTGAAAAGAATGAAGAGTGGTGAACAACAGAGAGAAGCCAGTTGATTCACCAAAAACACGCTGAGCAGCAACATTAGCCACCAATATGCGCCACAGGGCTCCAAGAGCATCACATTTTGCATCGTCTTGAAGTTTATACTGAGATCCCGATAAACTTGTAACCATCCCACTTTTTAAAATTTCAACAAGAGTACCCAATTCTTCTGGATGACTCTGTCAAAGAAAAAATATGTCAACTATTTAAGAAATATTATGTTCAGCCTATATGACAAGAAGATAACTTCATTGATGATATGTCAAACCCATGAGATAATTTCATATTTCAGATCCCAACAAATAACTGAATATCTGAAATATGCGGCTAACAACCAAACAGACACTGGAACCACTACAGAAATTCCAGATTCTGTTATAGTAAACCACCAGTAGAAACCCCACCCAAAGTCAATGAATGGAAAGGCAAAAATACACATCTGAAAGTTATGGAGTTTAGTAAGACACAGTTAGGTAAAGAACTCAAAACAATAATTGAACCAAAAGGAATACTAGTATTCAAAACATTTGTATCATCATCTACTTCAGTCAAGCCAATAAGAGAGGACCACCATTGAGAATCCAGGTTAATCAAGCCTATAAACATTATGCAAATTCCGTATGTTATTCAAAAGAACTTAACAAGGGGAAAAACAAATATTTATCAAACCTCCTCATGCACAGAAAATTCGTACGTACCGGTTTGACGTCCTCAATAATCAAACACGACAACAATCTTAGGACACCAGAACGATGCACATCAGATGCAAGAAAAGGAAGCACTATAGACACCCCATTAACTGAACGGAAAGACGCTTGATTTGTTTCTGATTTCTTTATTAACGAAATCAAACAATCCCAAGCAACAGCTATTGTCTCTTGTAGTTCAAAAAGTGGATATTTTCCAGACCCAGATTCCAAAAGTCTTGGAGAAGAGAGAATAGCATCCTTGCTGTCTAAGTGCTTCTTGAAGCTGCTAGGGCTAGTTTTTCTTTCCAATTCCTCAGGGTCATGGCTGAGCTGCTCAGGACCAAGCAGAAGTTTATGCTGTTTCAAATCATCTAAGAGAACTTCCAGCACACCGACTTCTCTTAATATCTTCTTGTACTGTTGATCAAATGATAACAGCTTGACGAAGAAAGACAAAATTGTATGCTTCAGTTCAGATGTTATTGGTTGCTGAAGTAAGCAGCAAAGCGAAAGCAACTCCTGCTCGGGTATAAGATTCAAAACGGTCACCGCATATTCAAGAATTTTCAGTATGATATCTTGCAAAGTCGACGGGAAACCAGCCATGTTGAGAATCAACAGAGGAACGGTTCTCAGCTCCTGGCATAACTTGTAATTGTCAAAATGACTCGAGAACATCTTAAACATTCTATTTAGCACTTCAGCCTGAAGCTCTGTACTTTCTGCTTTGATTAAAATGTCCTGCAATATTTGGACAGCCTCTAAATCTTTGATCTTATCTTTATCCTTCTCCCAGAGATCATCGACTATTTGGTCAAAAGAGGATGTGCGGCTTCTGCTATGGCTCTTTGTTCTTGATGTTTTCACTTCCAGCCCAGGACCACTGGAGGGGCCCGTCTGGCCAAAGCTGATAATAACATCAAGAAGCCGAGAAAGAGTAGGTGAAAGACCGTCCGATGATATTTTCCCTTCTCTTTCTCGTGAGTCGGTTTTCAATATTTTTGGACTGCCCAAATCAGAATCACCAGGAAGTGGAGTCTGGCCACGTCCGTTTCTAGACAAAGTCAAAGCAAATTGAACAAGGAAATGATATCCATGCGCGTTATGAATATCCTCCCTTAGTCTGATGCCACCAGCCTCTACAAACCAAAAGTCATGGAAGTTGTAATCCACGATCAAATAAAAAAAACAAAAAAGAGATAATCCATACATGTCGGAGAAGTAAGGGTATCAATTTAGGTAAGATGAACTAATGTCTAGCTGGAAAAAAAGGTAACTGTGAAATAGATATCATATGCAGAATCAGAACACCAACTAGAATGTGCAAATGCGTACAGACATAATATATACAAATCTATACACACACAAATATATATAGATAGAGAGAGAGAGAGAGATAATAAGAAGAAAAATGTGGATTTACCAGGTCTGTAAGACACTTCAACACATGCAAGAAGTAAGTCCACAATGCCCATTGTATATGCAGGATCCCCGGAGACAGGATTAAAATCCTTGATAGCCATCAGAAGAACCTTTATCTGACACAGGGAAGTAATAATCAATGTCATAAGAAGTGAGATGTCAAACTATAGAAATATATAAAAGGGACTGAGCTGGTATTCAAAGTTGGAATTCAGTTTCAGAGAGCTCGAAAGCTCATTCAAAGAAATATTGCGAACAATACAAATTAAAACAAGTGTACCTAATAATAGGGGATAACATTATAAAAAAAAAATACAGAAGAACGATCTAAGTGGCGCTCTTAAGAAACTATAACAACAATAATAGGCATGCATGTCTATAAATCGAAGCAGGAGGAAATACCAGATGGTGTTTCCTTATATATTTGGCTGTGCTGCCATTGTCATTTGCCAAAAGAAGCCCAAGAATCTGGGACAATAGTATCGAGAATAGTCAGTTACCAAACCCAAAAAAGCAATAGTTTTTTCAGTACCCTAACTTCAAGTGTAATTTGAATTTACACATGTACCTGCATGGCATGTCTATGGAGCTGAATGGAGTGCAGAGGAGTAAGGCCCTCTCCGTATTGCGAGAACACCGTCACCGAACCATTGGCAACCATTTGGAACAACATTTGAAGCGAATCGTCCTCTATCAAACTTTGAGCAGCTGTTGGATGACTGGCCAATGCTTTCATTATATGTACAACACTTGCCTCAACCTGATAATGGAAAAAAAAAGTTAAGATATTACAATAGTAATCATGTTATAACCACACTTCTGTGTGGGTAAATACTCTCAATACACCACGAGAAGCATCAAACATCTACAATAACGTGCTGAATGTTTGATCAAAGTACATCAAAATAAAACTTCAGATGTTAAATCAAGCACATAAAAAGCACCTCCAGCCGACGAGCAGGTCTGGTTTCCAAATCATCAACTTTATCAGCTAGCAGAAGGGCCTCACTTGAATTCAGATTTTTGGTCTGGGCACTTCCATCGGGAGCAAGGAGAGCATTTAAGACATGAACAAGACAGCATAATATCCCAGAGTCGAGGAATGATTGTCTATCAACAGGCTGTAATTGCATAGTCTAGAATAAGCACGAATAATTGCAATTTTGATAAAACAACAAATAAGAGTTTTATAGTCACCAAGAAAACGAGACAATTTACACTTGAATGCAACCAATAAATTTATATCAAATATATGTTTCAAGCCGGTTAGAAATATCAGTAAATCATAGCATTATAAAACTACAAATCAGACAGTTCGATTAAGAATAACATAAAAAATTTAGCTGCTCTGCTTTACAAGAATCAGAACGCCCGCATTCGTTCATCTTACAGGTGACCAAGTACAAGTGGCATTTTGAGTTGTCAGAGCAATTTGTATTCTTCCTTAAAAAAGCAAACAATTCAAAATTTCAAGAAAAAAATAGCATGAACAATTCGCATACCCCATATACAAGAACTTCTACAGCATGTAACAGATTGGCACCAGGTTTAATGCCATCCTGCAGAGAATCATAATTGTTAGTTGTCACGAAACAAGAAGCTTCATAATTTTAGACGAAATTAAGCTCATTTATGAATATCTGAGAGCACCTTAGTGGTTTCTGAGAAAAATATCAGAACTTTGTCAACCTCCAACACTCTTGTCTTACTGCTTAGCTTCAGCTTTTCTATATCACTAACAAAAGCCCTCCCAACAACAAAAGAAAAAATGTGTGTCTCCACTAACCTGCAACATTACAACCATAAATAGTTTACAAAATTACTCGACATTACGTCAAAAATTCAAACAATAATAGGAAAAAGAAATAGGTGATTATGAACTTTCCAAACATAGTATGCTTTCTAGTTCTAAATGCGCCTGTGGATGAATATTACTGCAAATCCAAGCAGCAACGCAAATTACATATGGAGCGACAAAACAAAAAAATACCATAACGGCATATAGAGATCTATTTGGCCTCAATTTTTGGGTATTTCTCATGATAGAAAAATTTGCAATACACTAAAAGGATCCTTGGTAACTTAGCAACCGAGCCATTGGCAGCAAACATTGTGTTGCAAATCATTGGAGACAAAACGTCAATCAAGTAACAGGTGTGGAAGCACAGAAAAAAGATAAAAATTCTTACATGGTAATCAATTGTGCAGCATTTGTGTGCTCTCTCACTAATCTACAAAAATATTCTACAGTCCAATTCAAGGCGTTTTCTTTCTCCTGCACACAAGAACATAATAATGAGAAACAAAAGAATATGAACGACAATTTTAGCATGAGATAGACAGCAGGAAGATCTGTACCTTTTCCAAATTAGATGAACGAAACTCTTCCCAATATCTTTTGAAATCCAATTCCAGCTCATGATTATCTCTGCTTCAATGATGATGGAAATATAAATTACTTAACTTATATCTTAACAGACAGAAAATATGAAGCAGCAAATGTAATCTTCAGAATTAAGATAATGAGGACTTATGGAGAACCGTACTTTTTTTCAAAAGCTACGACATTAGTGAAATTTACCATTTCTATCTAACGGAACTAGTTCGGTTTAACAATTAACTCACTATACGAGCAAAAGCTCTAGCGGAATTAATGCTGGTTAATTCAGCATTTACTTTTCTAATCAAAACCCATATTCATTCCTTTTTCACCCTTTTACTTTATCACCGTATTCCATTTCAAATACCAAGTGCCCGCCAATTTTCACTATTCTAGATTGTACTGAATATGATGAACAAATTATCAACTTCAATAAGTATCCTCAAAAAATAAGCATCCCGAGACTGTAAGCAATATTGAAGATTTTGAATAGATTTCCAAGCACCAATTTCATGTCCAACCTTGAAAGCAAAGTTAAGGATAATAATATAATGAATAATGCATCAGCATTACGTACATGTTCATTAATAATTTACGCATTGTCATTGACGTCATCAATAAGAATCGGGACATTCGGCCTAGAACCAGGTTTTATTTGCACGATAGACCAAGAAGAGTATGTTTTGCATTCTATATTACTTTTGAAATAGTAATATGGTAAGTACAATATTTAATACAGAAAGCATAACAAGCTCGAATTGTATTTAGCATGTGCGTAATATATGTGACGTATAGACAGCGTATTAAAACAAAATAGTGTCATACAGAACTGTAATATCAAAGCAGAAAGTAACTTTAGCACGTCAAATTGCAAAAGAGACAACATTTCAGACATGTGCAAACTGCAACTTCAATTGGACACTACTGATGTCAACAATGACATATAGCGATTATATCCATCAGACGAAGCCAATGATTAGTTTTCAAAATTGCCATCCCCTTCTATACAGAGTATGGGGCTGAAATTCCAGACCTCTTAGATACAAATATCCAACTAAAATTGGTCTAACGGTATACTTAGCCCTCTACAACTAAACCAGCCTCAATATTCATAACAAAAAGAATCGCCGGGTAAAGTGGCATAACAATCCGAGATTTTATTTATCCCACTCTCAGCTATAACTGAAGACACTGAAACTATTTTCACTGTCACTAACACACTTCACCATCTTCATCCAAAGCTTTCCACTAATTGAGCAATTCGAGAGAAAATATAATGAAGAACAGCTGGGTATCAGCTACTAAGCACATCTCTATCATTAAAACTACCAAATACCACATAGCCCCAAATGTACTGGCCACTAATTTACCAATCAATTGACCAATCAAACGTTACGAAAGACCAACACGAAACGGAAAACAAACCTTGACTGAGGCGACGTAAAATCTTGTCCTAACGCTGGCCAATTGTTGAGATTTCCGCTCTCTCTTGACTGCGGCGAAGATGGAGATGACGAGGAAGCCGATAAGGACGGTGTCGCCGGCGAAAGTCCGACCTTTTCCTTTATGTCTTTGAGCAATGTTGACCATTTCATCGTTTTGCTCGACTTCCCAAACATGTATTACAACAACAGCAGCAGCAATAAATATCTACGAACAAAGCACCAACCAAGAAACCTCACGTCGTTCTTTCTTCTCTAATCAGATCGGAATGTGCAACCCTTCTAGAAAAGAATCTAGAAGGATCTCTCAGCTCATTTCTCAGAAAATCTCCGAAGAAAAAACGCGTATACGAACAAATGTGGAGTCAACAAGATTTACGAACATCAAGATCTGCACACGCATATACCTAATACGTGTATCCAACCTAATCCTGCTAATTACGGAAAACCTATCCGATCTGAAAAATTATCGTGCGTAATCCGATGATTAAAACGGAACAATTATCAGTTCCGGAGTGGTGATTCGATATGGATTACGGATGGGGATTCGACTGCCCTATGAACTGGTTGAAATGTGAAGACGAAGAAAAAAAATTGGAAAGAAAAAAGAAAAACAATAAAATAAAATCTCTATCCCTCTCGGTCTCGGACGGCCTCTCCGCGCCTTGTCGCTCTCTTTCTCTCTCTAAAATCTGTAAACGCCGTTTCTTCTTTTTTTTTTTCCTCCATAAAAACGTTCTAGATGTATGAAGCGTAGATTATATCAACCTTATTTCTTCTCTTTTTCCCTTTTTTTCTTTTCCTTTTCTTTTTGTTTGGTTATTTTCTTGTTTCCTTTTGACTTAAACCCTTCTCTGGGTTCTTGCGATACATGCCACGTCAGAGTGGGATCCACGTCGGCTTAATCGCCACGTGGCACGTGACCCATGATCGCTTGGCCACAACGTGAAGGCCTGTCCTTACTTTTTTTTTTTTTTGAAAGTAATGTGCTTATTCTTTTTTCATCAATTCTGTTATTAATATTTATGATTTTGATCTGTTATTACAGAAGAGATTTTAATATTTTTTGACTTACGTACATCCATCTCTTGATTTAAAAGAAAAAAGAAAAAAAAGGGTAAATTCCCTTTCAGTATCTTTGAGGTTTCAACTTCCTGATCAGTACCCCTTCAAGTATTTCTTCCTGTTCAGTACTCATTTGCGAAAAATTATGTGTTTAATACCACCAAACATTGAAAAGACGAAAATAATCCTGTTTTACAGATTCAGTTATACCAACTGGTCTATGTATTATACCAATATATTCAATTATTATACCAACTGTTATCACTGCTATACCAAGTCAAATTTAAGAGTATTATCTCACTATTATACCAAGTGTTCCCATTATTATACCAATATATTCAATTATTATACCAATTGTTATCACTGTTGTACCAAGTCAAATTTAAGAGTATTATATCAGTATTATACCAAGTGTTCCCATTATAATATCAATATATTCAATTATTATACCAAATGTTATCACTGTAATACCAAAAGTAATGTTATTATAATATCCGAATTGTTTGGTGTACATTCGAATTTATTGGTAGAATAATCAATTTTATTGGTAAAATAAGCGATTTTGTTGGTATAATAATCGTGTTTTGTGATATAATACGCAAAAATCACTTTCATATAATACACAAAAAAACATTTTTTTTGGTATAACAGTGATAACGATTAATATAATAATTGAGGTATAATAATGAGAATAATTGCTATAATAGTGATAACAGTTGGTATAAAAGTGATAACAGTTGGTATAAAAGTGATAATAGTTGGTATAATATTCTTAAATTTGACTTGGTATAAAAATGGAGAGAATTGAAATAATATTTATGTGTGAAGAAATGTTATTTTTGTCTTTTTAACGCTTTTTAGGTACCTAACACACAATTGTTTTCAAATGGGTACCTGACAGGAAGAAATAATTCGAAAGATATTTAAGAGAAAGTTAAAACTTCAAAGGGTACTAGAAAGAGAATTTACCGAAAAAGAAGAATGCTCTCTTTTCCATAAGAAATAGAAAACAGCACAGAACTTTCAATCAAGCATCGCTAATGGTGGATTTGAATTGATTAGCTAAATAAAGAAAATGCCCATTCTTTTTCTATCCAGTATATAGATCTAATCTAATCCATGCCCTTTTAACGAATAATAATAATAATAATAATAATAGTACGTTATTGCTTGAAGTGGATCGGGTCAATTTTTAACACCTAAAAGAGGAGTTTCTTTATTATCAAGTGATATTGAGATTGGCTATTTGGTGAGAACTAGTCTTGTCGCATATACAAATCTAGAAATATTAATGTCAACTAATGCCAATTCGTTGGTTTCACATTTTTGGTCTGAGAATTGTTAATATTGATTTAAGCCAAAGTCGATTTTAACTTTAAGGTTATGACATTAAAGCTAAAAGCTAGTACAATTAAATATGTGAGGAGTGGGGGCCGACGTTTCTCATCATGTAAAATCATTTTTCAACAAAATTACTAAATTAAAGAAAAACTCTACAAGAGTAGAGGTGGGTGGGTATTGGATCTGCATTTTATGAAGGTAGGTGATAGAAATTTACAATTAAAAATCAATAATTTAAAGGGGAAATGGGCATAAATAATCACAAATTAGTCTGCAATTGTTAGTTGTAATATAACATTATTATAAAAATTTCAAACATTGGGGGTGTCTTTTCCTATTGGTCACGTGACCTAATTCGGCACACTATTGCCGGTTGGATTGATGTCTTGACAAAAAATTAAGTATTTAGCGGTGATAAAAACAATTAATTAATATTTGGAACTTATTGCAAATAATGCTTTTTTATCACAATTAATTAGTCTTCGATTGAATTAAACTAATTTTGTTAATTTATCGCAATATTGTCATAATGGAAATCACGCCGTAATTGAAGATGGTGAATATAACATAAAAATCTCCTACAAAGGCATTAAGTATGATTAATAGGGGTCCACGCGCTTTCTTTCAAACATGGGATGGCGCGAACTTCACGCTGCGAATAAAATCGTGACTAACTCGTGATGATCAATTATTAAAACGTAGTCTTTTAAACACATTTGATTCACCGTGTAGGTGTAATGTAAAGATCTATAATATTATTTAATATTGTAAGATTTATCTTAATTCAAATATTTATTATAAGACTTTATAATTTAATTTTGTATTATTTTTATTTGAAGCGACAAATTTTTCTTTGAGGATATATGGAAATTTGAAATAAATGAAAATTGAAGGTGAAGCTGGTAATTTTGTGCATGACACACCAAATTGATGGAAATTATTTTTATTAGAATGCTTACCGTTTTTTTAAGAAAATGTTAATCTTAATACGCAGGAGGAATTATTCGTGAACAAAATATGCGGTACGTGGGATGCTCCTTCTCCGTGGCAGCCCAAAAATTTAGCCAAATAATATAATTAATTTGACCCTTGGCGCTGCCGTCGATTTCCCGAGAAAAGTCCCACGAAGGTGGTGATGAGACCAATGGAAGAGTGTTATCCTCGCTTGTCGAGGTCGTTCAAGAAACTCATCGAACAGCCGAGCCGAGGATGATATCAGCCACATGATGCCGAAAGCACATCACCCTCTGGGAAATAGTGGGCCTTAAAAATCCGTGCGAGGAGGCTATTGGGAGAGCTTTATTAAAATGCGCAATGTCTCGAGAGCCAAGCCCTCCTCTTTACAAGGGGGAGACACATTTCGTCTCATCTCATCCAATGCATTTTTTTTCCTTGCCGAGCCACTTCACCAAATACTCGCAATCATCCGTTGAATATCGTTTACAAGCCCCTTAGGGAGGGTAAAGCAAATCATCGCTCGGGATCTCTTGAAGTACCGCTATTATCAATACCCCTCCCCTCGTCCGGTTGGGAAAGCATTTTCTCAGACTATCCACTCATATTTCTCCGACCAGCCACTCACCATTTTATACTAATAAATCCTCACAATCGGGTGACTGTGCACTTAAAAAAATAATTTTATTATTAAGCATTATTATTGTAATTTTAATTTTTTTTATTAATAATAATAATAGTAATGATAATCATAATAAAAAATATTAATAATAGTAATAATAAATTTAAATTGTGGGTGATTTCGTTTTTTTGAAACTTGGGTGGTTTTTTTTTATTAGTACATAATGACATACCAAGAGCAATCAATCAATTAATTACAATCGTCCGGTTTTTTCTTTTCTTTTTGACAAACACAACCGTACAATATAAAAGTAATTAGTGGTGCAAATTTCAATAGAATGTCATACTACTGGGTTATTTGAGCTCCCAAGCATGTTTCGAAAAATCCCAACACTTTTATTATTTTTTTAGCACATCTAGCCCACATATGAAAGTACATCGACAACTTAAAATATTTCTATGGAGGGGCAGCATCCAGCGATGGATGCAACTCGGTTTTAGGCAAAAATTCCAGAAACTCTTTCTCACTGCAGCAATTTCGAATTTCTCACAGATCGAGGGACAAACATTGCCGGATCAACCAGAAATTTTAGCTGGAGACGGAGCACATTGATCTTCATTCGAACTAGTGGGGTTTGCATTTCGAGGTTCGGGCTGTGAGTTCTAGTTTTTCGAGGTCACTGTTGTTTTCTGTGACGAATTTGTTCGTTTGATCTTTGTTTTGAGTTGTAGTGCTCTTGGAGATTTGATTGGTGTCATAGCTCGCTTGTGGTTGTGCTGGATGTAGTTTTGTTGTAATTCGTTGTTGATGAATGGATTTTAGACCGTTTGGTCTCGTGGTTTTTACCTCTTCGAATTGAAGGGGATTTTCACAGTATATCGTCGTGTTTTCGGTTTTCGTTGCGTTTCTACTTTGATCAGCATTTGTGTTGCGTTGTTGCTGTTTAATATTCTAGTTGTGTTGTCCGATCCTATCAGAGTGGTATCAGAGCTTCGGTTGTTGATTGATGAATAATTGAGGCAAATTTGAACAAAATGTTTGTTTGAACGACACGAATTATCACAAGTCGAAGGACAAGATGACGAACCTTTTATTTGTGAAGAATTTGCATCTTGCGGTCTTTGTTGTAGTAAAGCCCGATTCAAAAACTGATGAACAATGGGAATTCGAACATCTTCAAGTATGTGATTTTATTCGGCAATGAGTTGAAGACATTGTATTGAACCATTTTGTGAATGAGACACATGCTTCCAAAACAGGTAACAATAAACTGTTTCTTTTGAAGCAAGCGATACAACGTATCAAGAAAACAAGTTCATTTCTGACCACATCAACGAGTTTCAAGGGTGATGTTCGACATGTGCATGAAGTTTGAAGCGGAGATTCTCGGTTTATGGCTGTTAAATACTCTCCCTGATTCATGAGAAAGTTTCAGAGTCTTATTGACCAATTCGACTCCCGGTGGTTCGGTCCAATTCGGCTCCCGATGGGAAAGTTTCAGATTTTTTCAGGTTTAGCATTACCAAATATCTTCGTTTTGCTGATTCGCTATCTTCATCATTCAGCAGCCACAGTACAAATCACTTTGTTTTCGCGTAGAAATGTTAATAAGCTCTTGGTGGAAATGAATTTCTCGCCGATAAATTTGTTAGTTAATTGTTATGCACTGACAATTTTGTCTTATCAGGAATGGATTGAAGATCGGTGGAAGAAAGACCATTAATTACATCACTGCAATTGCATGCATGAGCTGCTAATGGTAGAAACAGTAGGGAGGTTGAAACATATTGGTACAGTGAAATTTTATTTCTCTCAAAATTTGCAATTGACAACATCTTTTAGTCCTTATACATGACAGGTATACAGTTGCAAGGTCATCAGATCGTTTCTATTTAGTAGAATATGAGGATGCTAGAGAATCAAGAAAACATCTTCTGATATAGTTTTTGAACGACTATTAGATGTATGCTACTGCTTTTAACTTGCAAGCTATGTTGATACCGATATGTGTAGAGGTGGGCATCGGGTCGGGTAGTTGGGGTATCAGACAGTTTGGATTCAGATTAAAATTTTTACTACCCAAACCCGACCCGATCTATGGCGGGTACTCGCCATGTCGGGTATGTTTCGGGTTCGGATATCCGACGTTGGGTATCGGATTATGATTTCAAAAATAATTAAAAATACTATATGCGAGTCGCATGTCAAAATAATGAAGCTATATTTCAAATATTGCTTATAAAAAATAATATTTATCAAAATCACAAAACAAGACGTTTAAAAAAGTCATGAGAGAAGCGCATAACATAATGATAGCAATGATCATATAATATTGATTGTCAATTATACGATTAAACTAATAACTTAATCACTCAAATTGAATCTAAATATTAAAATATCTTATTATTTTCAAATTTTTATATGTATAAAATTGCTAAAATAGTAATTTGAGTGATATGTTTAAAACTTAAACATCATTCGAATTAAATCTAAATATTCAAATATATTATTATTTTTAAATATTTATACGTATAAAATTACTAAAATAGTAATTTAAAAATATTATTTTTCAAAAACAAAAATTATGTCGGGTACCCGAATAACCCGATCGGGTAGCAAATTACTGCCCGATATCCGACCCGACCAACAACGAATTACCCGATACCACCCGATAGTCGAAAAATAACCCGAACTACTCGAACCCAATCGGATCGTGTAAAACTCGAAAACCCGAACGCCCATCCCTAGATATGTGAGTTGAAATGTAGCCGAAATCTTTTGGTTCTCGGATTCATTCATTGCCTGTAATAGGTTTTCGGCCAGCCCCCAAAGCTGTAAACATTGCTATTCTCCCGAGCGGTTCCTTGTACTAAAATCGAAGCCCAAGTTTTTTCCTTGTAATAGAAAGCAATATGAGGGACATTGTACATCCTGAACCGGTTTTCTTGCGACATGTAAAGTCGATGATGTAAAGATGAGATCTTTGGCAGTGATTGGGAAATAGGGAGGAAGTGTGTTATATGCTCGGTGGGCTCAAAACCCATTATGTCTTAGGCCCATTTTTATCAATTATGTACATAATTAGTATCAATATTTATCAGTTACTCTTTCTAATCTCAACCTCCACATCTACTTTATATTTTAACTTCCATCAGCCATACTAAAAACAAATTTTAAATTTAAAAAAGCTACATTCTGAAAAACTGATTTACCAGATGTACTTATAAATAAAAAAAATAGAACCAAACTAGCCTTATATATAATTGAAGAGCACCTATAATAATTCTTAATCAAAGACAATGCAATATTAATTACCACTTTACTTTTGATTTCAAAGCTAGTCAACTTATATCCCTTCAATCAATTTACTATATACTTAAAAATAGCATCAAACTAATATTAATACTATAATTTTATCTATTAAAAATAATTTAAAATAGTAACTAATTTATAGAATTAAAAATAATGTTAGATTATTTATTAGAAATAACTTTAGAATAGCAGACACCTCGGGTATGCGCAAAATACTAGTATATTATATAATTGGATATGGCAGGATTAAAACTGTTATTCAGTTGCTACGTTAATTCTATTCTGGTAATGCGCACCATATATAACATGGGATCACAAACGGTTACGTTTGATCAGTTACTCTTTATTAAACGTGGATTCATTATTATTTATCTTTTTCTCAACATTAGTTGTAGATATAATATAATTGGTTAATAATCTAATTGAAATTGAAATTGGAATTGGAATCTAATTAAACTGACGGTTTGTAGAGATGCTCGCACTTTATATAATAGAATAGATAATTATAATTATGTCTTCAATTTTTTGATTAATTCTAATTATATCCACATGAATAAATTTTTTCTTTATATACTTTAAAACAATCCTTAACTAAAATTGAATTGCAATATCATATATAAATTAAAGATAACTCTTAAAATATAAAAAGTACATTTTTATATACTAGAGCACACACATCGAATATGCTTAAAATATCAGTATTTTATAATTTGAGAGATGCGTATAAAAACGATTAATCAGTCTGTAATTTGTTATACCTTTACTTTGTTTGCAATTTTATACTCAACTCACTTTTTCCACACACACGCATATATATAGCTATATTTATAAACAAATTGGGACTATTTTGGATTATAAGAATTAATTGTATTATTTAGATTGTTTGTCATATGGTCCATTGCGCCAGAATTTATTATCCAGAAAATTTTAAAATAATTATCACTGCTGCCCCAATATAATTTTTAAAAATGAGAAATATGATTCATGCTTCAGCTGTGTTTACATGCCCCAAAAAGTTTGGTAATTGATTCATGAGATGCCTAGGTTGAGAGCGAGAAGGCCAAGTCCAATTAGCACTCGGCCCATCAGGTTCCAAACAAGGTCCAACCATGTTATTCTGGTTGGACTCATTGTTGATTATCTTGGCCCAATTTGAATTTTTTCTTTCTTCAGCCCACATCATTGCCCCATTTAGCCCAAACTTTAACGGCCATTGTTGGTCATTGCTTCGTTTGTTCGAGTCTTTTTCTGCGTCTGCGACCCTCACACGCACATGTTAGTAAACTCTTTGCTCTTCCGATGCCATGTTTGATTTTTGAAGAATATGAAATGACTTGTATTATTCTTGTCTATTACATAGAGAAGCAATTTCTAGCCTCACAATAGCTATCTAGCCGTTGCATGATTACATGAATTGCATGCTTTTTTTCTACTTATATTACATATGATAATTGTTCTATCCTTCGTTTGATATTTGCGTTGGTAGAAGCACATCTCTACTTTATTCGTCAATCTTCAACGTTGATCACTACGTGACAATGCATATTTTTTGAACTGCATTATTTTAGAGACGAGAGACTTTATTTATTGCTCAACATCTGCAAGTAGTAGGCGATGCATGGTATCGGTCGGAGCCAACTATCCTCCTACAGAAAACTGCAATGAAAATCTTATTATTTTGCTTGTGGTATTCAATATCAACGGCCTTGTTTGTTCGTAGGTTTAGACATTTAGGCCTTGTGGTATTCAAAATCAAAGGGGGCGTGACACTTTTTATTTCAACATATATAGCATGACGACGACGCATCACACACAACCAGTTAACTCTACATCATCCATGATCTGCAATAATAATAGTAAGTAATAATAAACAAAAACCCCAATAAGACTTTTAGCTTCACACATCTTTAATTATTTCACACGTTAATAAGCGGGCCGCCTTTCATGAACTCCGTTAGAGCGAGACCCACCAGACCAATCATGGCGAACCTCCCATTCCATATCTCAGCATCAGAGGTCATCACGCCGTCGTTCTTTGCCTCGGGCGACACTCCTCTGTATATCGGGATTAGGGACGCGAGCGCGAGGAGCCAGCTCGTGAGCAGGAACCACTGAACCCCTCCGTTCATCACCTGAGACAAAAGTCCCCTTCCGGTGGCCAACTCCACTCCTACGGCCGACACGAACCCGATCATGGCCGCGCGTCCGTTGATCCTCTCCGGCGCCAGACCGTCGAAGGCGAACAGGTCCTCGGTGTCCTTCGAGGTCACCTTGTTGCGGTTAGGAGTTAGCTCGAACGGATCGAGCTGCTCCTTCTCGTTGTTGTCCTGTATGCACCATTGTATTCGTTGTGAGGACACCAAATTTCAAAAAATCACTTTCGCAATTTTGTTTTTGATCCCCCGATGTTTACACGTGCCACGTTTAGTCCTTATAGTTACCCGATTTTGGTCCCTCGTTTAGGTTAAACGACGATTTGGACGGATTCCGTCATGCGAATCGCACGTGATGTACTGCAATATCCCGAAATAGTGTTTATACGTATGTTCTTCTCAAAATCTCCTTAATTCGTTTCATTCATCGCATTGAAACCATAAAAACCTCGATTTTGGGATGAATGAGATAAATTCAGGTGATTTTGAGACGAACAGACGTATAAACTGTATATTGGCGGGCTATAAAATATTGCGTGCGACTCACATGAAAAAATTTCGCCCCCTATTGACGTTTAATATAACCGTGGGATTATAGGTCAAATTGAGCAACTATAGGGACTAAATGTGGTAAATGAAAATATTATGGACCAAAATTTACTATATGGTAAACAATCTAATGTTCCCATTTGGTGTTTCAATCTGATGTTACACCAGATTGTGAAAAGTGTTAATCATAGTTGATTTTTTTTAGACGTGTCACAATCTGCGTAGTGGAACAACAGAATAAAATACCAAATGTGCACGGACGATCCAAACTATATATATATATATAATATATTGTGCAGTAAACGCGTTACCTCTTTCATGCTTCGGACCATAAACTTAACATTCCTCTTCAGCGGCAATAATCCAAAGTTTGACTGTCCGAGAGAGAGGTTGTTAGGTCCAATCCTCGTAGTGCGTTGGCCTCCGCAAGACATTGACGGCATCACTGACGCGTAGCAAGTAGCAGAACCCATGATTGATCCTAATATATTCAACGTGTCGTAGATGTGCTTCTTTTTATTTGTTGGTCTTGGACGAATTATTTGTTTTGATGATTTCTGCGATAGGTATGCCAATATATATAGAACTCCTTTGAATGATGAGATGGTGGGAAATGAATTCGAGGGAGATATTAATAGTTGAGAGGTGAAAACAAGCGTGTGGATGCTCCTATATCCACGTAACTAAATGTGGATGCATCTCGAATTTAAATTATGATATATTGTAGGACAATATTGCTAAATTTCAAGGTATTTTGTGGAACTATACATGTGTACTGTAGCGTCACCATTGGGTTCGTTGGCGCTTTTCTTGATTTTTATTTTTGACCCTATATAGTTCCGTGTTTATTGTAATAAAGACTTGGGGGTTCGTGAAGCACCTACATATGTTGATCATCTTGTTTGTTTGTGAAGGACTTGGGGTGTAAGAATCTTGATGTGGTCTTTGGTTTACATTTTGCTTAACTGGTAACGGTAGTGTTTGGTTATAAAAGCAGTACTAAGGCCTATGATAAAAATTGACTAAAAAGGCCCGAGATAAATAATATGATCACTCCAACCTAGTTTACTTGTATCGGGCCTAGACATCAAATAGCGGACTCATCTATAATAACGGGCTGGAATAACCAAACAAACACAATATTATTCATAAATAACTGTATCTATTCGGCTTAGAGATGTCGGTTCAAAGGTAAAATATTGTCACCAATCATTAAAGTCATAACTCAAGTGCAAATTCCAGCCCCATCTATAAATAGAGATGCTAATTCCATTGTCCGAGACACATCGAATTATCTCCTCCTCTCTCAGAAAACCTTAGGGAATCGTAGAGCATCTTCTTCTATCGTCGTGAAATATATTCTGTATATTTCATATTCCTAACTCATATGGGAGTTCGAAAAGCATCGATTAACTTCGTTGATATCGTAATTTGGAGTGCTCCTATTGCGAGACGTTTTTCGTTGTATCTTGAAAAATGATTGTCGTATTCCGTTAGCACCGTGAGCGAATATCGTTTTAAGGACATAGCGCCGAACGTTATAGCCTCGACAAAATCAATTTTGCGTCTCCGTGTGCGTTCGATATTATATATTATTTTATATATAAATATATATAGACGTAATTGTACCCAACAGTCTTAAAACGATATTGTAGCAAACTGATTTCATTTGTCTAACATCGACAATCTTAAATGATACTCTTGAAAAAGAAAACGACTCCGAGTTTTGAGAGTCAATATTCCGACAAATGTTCTCTCGGGAGAAAAATCGAAGAAATCGAGCCATGGTGATGCCGAGGATGACCTAAAGTACCTAAAGTATCTGATCTATGGTAAGATTCTAAAGACAAAATTATATATACTAGTAACCGTGCACACTCGATGCGTGTGCAGACATTGTATCTAAATAAAAATAAAATTAAAATAACATTAATTTCAATGAAAATAAAATTTTAAAAAATCAAAAGTATTTTGTTAATGAACCGTATTCACCTACCATGTTTATTATTTTAAGTCAAATATTGTGCAAGTGTAAGTAGTGTAATGTGATGGCATAAGAGAAATTAAATAAAAGATAATTAATATCGATGATCGAGTGATGTAGTATACGGTGTAAACTGCTTCACATGGCTAATAAACACAAACGATATTTCACAAATACAAAGCGTAATTCTGGCCTATTCATACAACATTATAATATCCATGACTCAAAGTGATTCTGAAATAATGCTCAATGACAGAATCGATGTAGGCATGATGAGGTCAATAGTACCTTTGTTTGCCAACCCTCGTTCGATAGGCAACATATAGAGGAACCTTCTTCATGTCTTCAAGCTAAATACAGAAAGAATTGAATTAAAGATTCTGGGATGAAGAAAGGTTAATTGTTGAATATCTATCACCCCACAGAATTCAATTATCTATCGACGAAATCCATAATCTGGGCATTGCGATTTGCTTCGGCGATCTATCAATGAAAAAGGATTGGTTAGTACTTGAAATCATAATATGTTTCGGCTTAGGCTTACGGGTATACACCTTCTGTAGCCTGTTAGATTCTCCATAAACAACAGACAACCGTGGATGATAATCATGCGATTTTATTCATCATGTAGAGTTAAAGATGTAAGAACAAAGCAAGCTTATCATTTCATTACCGTATACTACATCTCCTTTCTCGGCGTGGTCGAACTCCATAGGAGGCATCTCAATGATGTGTGTCCATTGCAAAAAAATGAATACAAATGCAATTAGTTCATACTTCAAAACACATTAGAAAACAACCATGAATCAAATTCAGGTATGAAGACGACATGTCAAAGCTTTACATAAAAAAATAAGAAAAGAAAAGATGCAGCGAGACTCAGAGATAAAACCAAAGGAAACGATAAAGAACTTTGACCAAACTTTAAGTATAGGCACTAATTATGTTGTTGCTGGGAATGAAGATTAAATTAACAAAAAACCCAACGAACATCATCACCACTCCGATCGCAGTTCATGTAGCAACCTTCGTGAATTCTGCAACCACTACATGATTTTCAATCATCATAACCCCGATTTGAGAAGAAAAAAAATGGAAAAAGAAAAAAATCACAAATCCTGGACAGCGTTTGCGATCGGGTTTGTGAACAGCGGTTCAGGAGGAGAACCCTGTCATTCGCCAAGTCTACCAGCGGATGAAAAATCGAATGCAAAGTGTCCCGAAGGGGGGTTCCGTTACAAATGGATGAAAACACACTAAGTTGTAGACTGATGTTGGACGTGATGTTGGGCTAACACTCACATTCACTTAGAAACATACAGCGGAAATGATAATTATCTAGTGACGAAATGAAACAACCACAAGAAGTGATTCTATGCAGCAAGTCAAATAACTTGCTGCGTGCCTCAAGGCGCAAAACTCCACTATAAAGATGGATTACAAACTATCAAAAAGGATAGTTAAAAACTAAGCCTAGCAAAACCTACGAACCAAACGATTCTGCAAACTACAAAGTCTTTCGACCTTTGAAAAGCTAGGCTAAAAAGAAAACTCTCTTAAGAGATGATACTCGCTCGAACTCTCTCTTAAAATCACTTTCTCGCTCGTTCTCTAAAAGGTGAAGTGAAGTTTCCTTTTTATAGTTTTCGACTTCGTGACTTCTTCACCACAGACTTGGTCACACCACTACGTCCACTAAGATAGTTGTGACCGTTGAGGGTTGATTTGAATCAGCTCCAAATGACTTGGTCTTGACTTGAGCTCCAATCTTCCTATTTTTAGCATGTTTCACTCCCATTTTTGCTCCAGCTTGTCCACACTCTTTCCACACGGTTTGATCCATTCCAGCACTTATCCATATCCTGTACAACACTAGAAAAATGCCACGTCTTCACTAAAATAAGTTTTGGGCATGCAAGATAAAACTGAGATAGGGAACATTCTCGGCCAACAAATGTTGACTAGAATGTTACCCCAACATTGCCAATGTTGAAAGCTCAACATTAACAATCTCCCCCTTTTTATCTTTCTTCCCAAAACCAAAGCAGAAGTTAGTCGTAATGAAACTCCCTCTGAAGGCCACATCTACTCAACCACAAAACATTAACAAAATGGTTAGAGTAAACACACAACCAGAATAGAACGAAAACTATTCAAAGTACTACTTAGATAGTACATGCCATTAAGGGTCTGAAAGTGAAACATCTGCAAAACAAAAAGAAATGGTCCATAGACATAACAGAAACATACGCTAGACAGCAGGCAAGCATGCAAAAACAAAATGCAATAAAGGCACACAACCGCATGCAAAGAATATTCAGACCCCAGCCTAAATATTCAGACTCTCTATCGAGTCCTCTGCCTCTTCCTCACAATCTCCCCCTGTCTGTACTGCTTCAGCTCCTTGACCATCCCCACCTTGCTGCTCAGTCTGAACCCCACCGTGTCCACTCGTCCCAGCCTCTTCTTGCTCTTCAACTTCTGCCTCATCTCCCCCTTTTTGGAAAGAACGCAAATCCTTCAGAATTGATAGCTGAGACGTCAGAAAGGTGATGGTGTCCTTGAGGCACTTAATTTGTTGATCTAAGCTTGACTGAGGAGCAGATGTTGAGGCAACATGTTGCTCAACATCTTCGGTAGGAGCTCGCCACGGCAGATCCACAACTTTGTTTGGCCCTGCCAAGTGCAGATGGGAGACAGCGTACGACACTTTGATAGTCACCACCTGGTCTCTGCGTGATGGCTTGAATCCTCCACGAACTAACATCCCATAGATCAAGCAAGGGAAAGGCAGAATTCCGGGTGACTTCTTTTCGGCCTCTTTGGCAAGCTGGTTCAACACTAATTCACCCAGATTTAAAGGCAGATTCTTCCCAAGGGCGTACAGAATATGCGCCATATTCTCAGCCACACGGGTCTCATTTGCCGTTGGCCACCAATTACAGATGCCAATTTTAAAGAGCACAGAATAAAGCGAAGTTAAAAAGCTCACTGAAAAATTTCCATCTCACTCCCTCACTCTACCCCCGTTCAGAAAACGCACCACCTCATTATTATCAAAAGTCTCATCCATGTCAACATTTGGAGTGCCCAAAAACTCATTAATAGCCCCCGCTGAAAACTCATATAACCTCCCCCTCAAGAAACGTTTCCCATACTTCCTAGAACTAGGATCATTTAAGCTAGGGGAAAGGTTAGAAAATACCTCACGGACCACTGTATCACAGTAGGTCCCAAACAAAGTCACGGTCTTGTCAAATTGTCTGGACTCCAAGAACTGCATAACTCCATAGCGGCGAAAGCTCACCATATCTGTAGTTCTCTCAACCCGCAACACCCTTTGGCTGAAGTGCGGCCACAGCTCCTCATTAAATGAGGCATAGAACCTCCCCCTTGGCAACGGAGTCTCCCAGTCTGACTCGGATGTTAGGTCAACATCCTCCTCAACATCGTCAATGTGACTGCTGGCTGCTGGCTGTGAGGACTCAGCTGGTCGAGGTCTCTTGGAAGGTCTGTCCTCTGAACCCATTGGCCTCTTTCCCGCTTTCTTTAGCAATTTGTTCCTCCACGCGGCCAGGGTTTCAGCTGCACCAAAGTCATCACTGCCTTCGCTCTCAGAGGCAGGGGAGTTGGACTCAGTAGATGGTGTGTCTCCCCCTGGACCCACTGCCTCATCATCCAGCTGGTCATAGGTGGTGGTGTCAATAACCTCATCTGTTGAAGCCTTTGACGAAGATGATGATGGGGCTGGGTTTGACTCTGGAACATGTGAGGTGGCAGCAGCTGTCTCCCCCTGAACTAGGGCTTCAACCACAATCTGAGTGGGCTCGTCCTCCAAGGTTTTCGTCGTGGTCTCTGATGAGGAACTCGAGAGGTGAATGGGCTTATCTGCAGTCGATTTTGGCCCTTTTGTAGCCTGGGACTGCCGCATTCTGTTGCTTCGGCGTTGCTTTGGAACAGGGGCGCTAACTTCAATAGCAGGTTGGGATCGAGATTTCTTGGAGGTGCTCTTCCTTTTCGTTGGCTTCTTGGGGGTTTTCTCTGTGGATTTGAGGATTGGAGTTGGGTTTGTAGGTGGAACTTCCGGCTCGATCATGTCAGAAACAGGGGTTTCTCCCATTCTCGTAGGGTTTTCCACTGGGTTCGTCGTGTTTATCGATCCGCCCACCACTCTGTTCTGAACCGGTCGTCGTCTTTCAGGGATCTGAAGCAGAGAGCTGAGTGGAACATCATCGTCATCCATCGGAGCCGAAATCGACCGTAGAGGTTGAATGTCGTACACAGTATCATAGAATGTTGGGTCAACATTCTGGATTTCTACACGATCAGGTGAGTTCGACATTTCGAGAGATAAAATCAAAGAAATTTGGATGAAGATCAGAGTGATTATGCACTGAGAAGCAGAGAGAGTTCGAGAGAAATGAAATAGACTTAAGTGCTAGGGTTTATGTGAATAGTGAAACTTGATCAAACATTCTTTAAAATAACCGTTGGGAGCTTAAAGTAATTTAGGCATAAAGTCGAAGTAAATTCAAAAATTGCCTAAATAAACATGGAGCTAAATATAGTAAATTGAATAAGTAATCAAGAGCGAATTTAGGAGCACGTCAGATCATGATTCGACCAAAAACTACCAAGTCAAAAATCAAGATAGAATCGAGTGATACTAACCGTTTGAGCGACGTTGATGACCACTTGAGACAAATGTAACAAGCTGTCCTTCGAGAGTTCTAATGTAATTCTGAGAGATATCTATTCTAGACACAATATACTAACAAATGCAGACTAAAAAGCAAATGCAAATAAACGAAAGCACAAAAAATGTAGCATTATCAAACTGAAAGTTACACATGTTGCCCCAACATTTGACTCAACATTCTAATTCCGTAATCCTAGACTTTTCTGCTCAATCCTTCTTAAAATCAGTTCCCTTTATTTCTTCCCTTTCACCTAACCGAATTTCTGCACTGCCCTTATACCCTCAGCCTCAAGGTTCGGCTTTTTGTCGCATAGAATACATCGTCACCGCGAATGCCGTGTATCTTAGGAAACTTATTACCAATTACCTATATCTAGCAAAGAGTTTATGAGCAGGCAGATATGCATCAAATGATTGGCTTTTTGTCGCAAAGAGTACATCGTCACAGCGAATGCCGTGTACCTAGGGACTTATTACCAAGAGTCTATAACAAAGAGATCGGGTTCATTCATGGACCAGTCAAGAAGAATCAAGTCATTTCACAGGGAAACAGAACATAATATTTAACTAAACATTAAAGCAGTAACCATCAAATTTGACATATGCTATGTTGATCCAAATGTTGGACCAACATTCAGACTGACATGTGTAAACCTATGGATTTCTTCAGATCCGAGAACCTTTCAGAATCCAATGCTTTCGTGAATATGTCCGCTAACTGATGTTTAGTGTCTATATGCTCAATGCGCACTAACTCTTTTTCTACCATATCTCTCAGAAAATGATGCCTAATATCTATATGCTTCGTACGTGAATATTGGATGGGATTCCTAGAGATGTTGATGGCACTAAGGTTATCACAATACATAAGAACAGATTCGCACTCTAACCCATAGTCACACAACATGCTATTCAACCACAATAATTGCGTACAGCAACTACCCGCCGCAACATACTCAGACTCAGCAGTAGATAAAGACACACAGTTCTGTTTCTTACTATACCACTTAACCAAATTATTACCAAGGAAGAAACAGCCGCCACTTGTGCTCTTGCGATCATCCTCGTCACCTGCCCAATCAGCATCGCTGTAGCCTACAAGAATCAAATTAGTATCTTTGGAGAACCATAATCCTAGGCTACACGATCCACTCACGTAACGAAGAATACGCTTAACAGCATTAAGATGAGTGACTTTAGGTTCATACTGATATCTAGCACATACACATACACTATACATTATGTCTGGTCTACTAGCAGATAGATACAATAAACTGTCAATCATAGATCGATACAATGTTGGGTCAACATTCTGCCCAACATCGTCTTTACTTACCTTTTGCGTAGACCCCATGGGAGTTTTCATTACCTTAGCCGTGTCCAGCCCGAACTTTTTGACAGTGTTCTTTGCGTACTTCTCCTGGGACATAAAGATCCCGTCGCTGCTCTGCTTAATCTGCAAACCTAAAAAATAAGTTAGCTCTCCAATCATGCTCATTTCGAAAGTGGTGTTCATCGCATGCACAAACAGAGCTAACATAGACTGTGAGCTTGAGCCAAAAACAATATCATCTACGTAAACTTGAGCAATTAAAATATCAGAACCGACTCTTTTCACAACAAGCGTACGGTCTGCCTCACCTCGAGTGAATCCAAATTCAAGTAAAAACGTAGCTAACCGTGCGTACCAAGCTCGAGGAGCTTGCTTCAACCCATACAGCGTTTTATGCAACTTAAAGACATGATTGGGATAATGAGGGTCTTCGAACCCCTTAGGCTGTTCGACATAGATTTCCTTATCAATGTACCCATTTAAAAAAGCACCCTTAACATCCATTTGATGTAAAGTGATGTTAAGCCAACATGCTATAGCTAACAAAAGCCGAATCGATTCTAACCTAGCAACATGAGCAAACGTCTCATCAAAGTCTATGCCTTCTACTTGCGTATAACCCTGAGCTACTAAACGTGCTTTGTTTCTAACAACTCTACCAAGTTCATCAGATTTGTTCTTAAAGATCCACTTGGTGCCTATGACATTTATGTCTTTCGGCCGAGGAACCAAGGTCCACACTTGGTTTTTCTCGAATTGCAAGATTTCCTCTTGCATCGCGTTTATCCAAAAACTGTCCTTGAGAGCTTCAAGAACATTTTAGGTTCTATCTCAGAGACAAAGCAATTGAAACGTACCTCAGCGTATATCGTGTTCATGCATACGTTTCTTACCATAGACTTATAATCTTTGCGTGGTTTGTCTCTGGTCTTCCTCCCTTCGTTCACGTCTCCAATGATGAGATCAGTGGGATGATCTTTCTGAATCTTCGCTGGGGGATCCCTTCGTTCTTCACTTGGTCCTTCGTCATTGTTCTGTTCAGGTGCTGATGTTGAGTCAGATGTTGGCTCAACATTTTCCTCAGCTTCAGCCTCTGTTTCCACAACTGGTGAGACAAAATCTGAAACATCAACTTGAGAAGTATTTCTGTTTGGGTCAGTAGCATCATCAAACACGATATTAATAGACTCCTGAACAGACTTCAAACGCAAGTTATACACACGATATGAGCGGCTATTAGACGAGTATCCAAGAAAAATACATTTGTCACTTTTCGAATCAAACTTGGTCAAGTACTCACGATCAATTAACATGTAACAATAGCACCCAAAAACATGAAAGTACTTCACAATAGGCTTTTTCCCATTCAACAACTCATAAGACGTTTTCTTAGTACCATGTCTAAAGAACACACGATTCGATATGTGACAAGCTGTATGCAAAGCTTCCGCCCAAAAACGCTTAGAAATATTCCTAGATTGCAACATCACTCGAGCCATTTCTTGAGGTGTCCTATTCTTCCTTTCGGCCACCCCATTTTGTTGGGGCGTCTTAGGAGATGAATACTCATGTACAATACCTTTCTTATCACAAAATTCATCAAAGTATTGATTCTCAAATTCTCTACCATGATCAGACCTAATGCGAAAGATAGATGCACTGTGATTGTTCTTAATCATGGCTTAAAAATTCTTAAAGAAATCAAACGATTCAGATTTTTCCCTAAGAAAGAATATCCATGCATACCTAGAATAATCATCCACGAGCACATAAGCATATTTCCTACCACCTATGCTATTTACTTCCATCGGACCCATCAAATCCATATGAATTAACTGAAAACAGTGAGCAGTTTTAAAATGTTGGGCAGCTTGTTGATCAACATTATGGCTAACACGCTTTTGCTTACCCTTCAAGCATGACTCACAAACAATCTTACCAAACTCCTTAAGCTTAGGGATGCCTCTAATTGCATCATGTTTGATAAGTTGCTCCAAGGTCCGGTAGTTGACATGGCCCAGCTTGTAGTGCCATAGGATTACATCATCTTCGGCCTTAGAAAGTTGGCACACGTCCTTCACACTGGATTTTTCGCCGACTAGGTAGCAGTTGTCTCTCGATCTTTTTTCTGCCATCACTCGCACAGAATTGCTGTTAAAAACTTCACAACAATCCTTATTAAATCTTACCTCAAGGTCGTCATCACAGAGTTGGCTTATGCTGATCAGATTTGCTACGAGCCCGTCAACATGAAGCACGTTGCTTAGCTTGGGAAAGTCGAGCACGTTCAATCTGCCTTGACCAAGAATCCGCCCTTTAGCACCTCCTCCGAACGTCACAGATCCACTCCTTAAAGGCATATAATCACTGAGATACTCCTTGGTACCTGTCATATGTCGGGAACACCCGCTATCGAAGTACCATGAACCTGTCACGTTAGCTCGCAAAGAGGTATATACAACAAGGCATTTATGAACAGATTTCTCGACCCAAACTTTCTTAGACGACAAAACAGCATCCTGTTTACTAGAACTTGAAGATGAGCCAGCTGAGCTTTCTCTAGTCATTCCTTTCAACACTGATTTCTCAATGTTGAGCGGAATGTTGGATGACATTTCAGCCCACATCAATTTCTTTGCAGAAATCTCCTTCTTCAATTTCCAGCAAAATGGTTTTAAGTGACCTGTTTGCTTACAATGATGGCAACTATATGAGCTATCCTTACTCTTAGTGGCAGCATGCTCGGAACTATTCTTAAGTTTAACAGTTTCACTCTCATCACTCGTGACTTGAGCTTTAACAAACACTATCTTAGGTTGAACATGGGTCACGGGTTTTGGGACATCACAAGCAGGCTGGGAATTAAATCCTAGACCTTGCTTATCTAAAATACCTAGAGACAATACCTCATCAAGAGTAGATTTACCCTTGTTCAACTTCGTGAAGGTCTCATCGGCTTCGTCGACTCATTTTTGGAGCTTGTCGATCTCCTTGTCCTTTCGTGTCAGTACGGCTTCCATCTTGTTCATTCCTTTCACCAAGCTTTTAATCAACTTTTCATTCTTCTATTTCTCCTCGGACAACACTTTCACTGCGGCTTTTAGTTGCAAATTTTTCGCCTTCTCAATTTCATATTGTGAGGACAGTAGCTTGAAGGCTTCATTCATCTGAACTTTTTCGCTACAATCTGTTTCTGTATCATCAGAACTCAAAAAAACATCAAAATAGTTTGAATCATCATAATAAAAAATGATATGTTTTTCAGATGTTGAGTCAGATGTTGGCTCAACATCAGTTACCGCCGTGAAGCCAATTTGATGATCTTCATCGTCTTCGCCGTCTGAGAAGGACTGAATAGTCACTGATGATTGCTTGGTCTCCATTTGGCACGATTCTTCATCTTCATCGTCAGACAGATCGATCCACATAGCCTTTCCGTGCTTGCAAAGAGTGTTCGCACACTCGTTGGCAAAATGGCCCCAACCTTGACACTCATAACATCTCACAGACTCATAATTGACGTTCTTCTTTTCCCCGTCCGGCTTCCCATCTGGCTTGCGTTTAAAGAACGGTGGAGCAGAGGAGGGTTCAGCTTTGGCATTCTGTCCTTTTCTGAATGTTGGGCCAACATTTTGCACAACATTCTTTTTCCTAATGAACTTTGCAAATTTCTTCACGAGCATGGCCATGTCATCCTCGTTGCTGGGGTCAATCTCAGTTGGCTCCTTGGTTGGCTGGCTGACTAGAGCAAGGCTTTTACCGCGCGAAGCCCTCTTTTGTACTTCGAGATTAGTCTCGTAGTTCTTCATAATGTTCATCAATGTGTTGAACTCCATACTAGCCAAGTTGTGTGCTTCTTCGACCGCCGCTACCTTCACATTGAATTTTTCAGTTAGTGTACGAATAGCTTTAGAATTTAATACCTTATTGGCGATCGGATCTCCTAAGCTGGCGCACTCGCTAGAGATTGTCAAGAGCTTCCCGAAATACATGGTGATGTCGTCATCTTCCTTCATCCTTATATTCTCGAACTGATTGTGAAGTAGCCGTAATTTGGTTTCCTTCACACTCGTATCACCTTCACAGTACCTCTGAATGATCTTGAACATGAAGATGTCCACGGATGAGAAGATGGTGTTGAGTGCCTTGTCGTTGAACTCAGCAGCGCTTCGTTCAGGGACTGTCCACTCTTCAACCGGCTTGTCAATAACTTCTCCATCAGCGTCAGGGGCTGTTCGAGGTGGAGTATAGCCGTGGAGTACTGCTTCCCACACTCGCACATCGATGGACTTGATACACTGTCGAACACGAACCTTCCAATACGCATAGTTGGTGCCGTCTAACACAGGAACTTTACCGATGTAATTTGAACTCGTAACATCCATTGTAGAGGATTTTCAGCGCAGTAACGTCAAGCGTAGGCTCTGATACCACTTTGAAGGGGGGTCCCGTTACAAATGGATGAAAACACACTAAGTTGTAGACTGATTGTGGCGACCCTACTTCCTAATTAAGTTAATTGGCGGATTTCCCCCGCAACAGAACACGCGGAAGACCCGATAAATTTTTTTTTTTTTTTTTTTTTTAATTTAAATAACCTACATAGTATTATATCGGGTTTACAAAAATATCTACTATTAATACTTTGGGCCGAAGCCCCAAAATTTCAAACCCAATATCAAACACTATGCCACTCCACAGGTCGCGTCCCATGTACTGCGCCACCCTCAAAAGTCCGTGGAGTCACCGCCGCCAGCTCGCCATGAATCTCAACCCTGACACTAGTCGGTGTCGGGTTCATTCTTACCTACAAACAAAAATAGGATAGAACCCTGAGCTATTGCCCAGTAGGTGATTACATAACATGCAATACGTGCGTGCACTCCACCCAATCCCGGTTCCTCACAATATAATATAATGCACACTCGACAAATCTCATCTATCAATTCTCAATTCTCAACAGGGCCCTAGGTCAGACTCGGCACCCACGCGCGCAATGGCAAAGTACACCATCAACCATGCGGTAGCCCACACCGGCCGCGCCGGGTCGCTCCTTCCGCACACAATCTCAACCCGACGGCTTTTTCCCCGAATGTTATACCACAAGTTCGGGTAGACAGGAATCTCACATCTGTCTGCCGTCCCTGAGCCAAATAATATCCGGTGGTTTACACCTCGGGTGGCTCAATCCCGAGTAGATGGGTGTCGCAAACCCCCTCTCCCACCAAGTGCATAATCGAGTCTGAACCTGACTGCCAAAATCGGCAACTCTACCCTTCTCACATTGATAATATCATCGATCACATCATCTCTCACCCTATCGTGAATATGCACATGGCATGATTATGTAAAACATCAAATCACATATAGCACATATTATTTCCTTCAAATAATATCCCCAAAATATTCTCGTATCTTAAAATAAGGGTTGACCCGAAAGTTCTAGTCAAAGTATGAATATACTTTGATTTAAAGATAAAATGAACTTAAAATAATTTTATTCAAAGATGAGGGCTATTACCCGAATTTAACCTTTTAAATTCGGCGAAATTTAAATATTTCGCTTAGATATCGAAATTCTACCCGAATTTGAAATATTAAATTCGGCGAAATAAAATGCCCGAATTTAACCTTTTAAATTCGGCGAAAATTTTAAATATTTCGCTTAGATATCGAAATTCTGCCCGAATTTGAAATATTAAATTCGGCGAAATAAAATGCCCGAATTTAACCTTTTAAATTCGGCGAAAATTTTAAATATTTCGCTTAGATATCGAAAGTCTACCCGAATTTGAAATATTAAATTCGGCGAAATATAATGCCCGAATTTAACCTTTTAAATTCGGCGAAATTTAAATCAAACATGTAATAACTTTACAGAACTCATATTGAGTTCGAACTTCACATAATTCATCAAAAACGTCAAATAACATATCAAAATACCCGAAATTCATAAATTCGGGTGACCTTTCATCCAAATTCGTTTAACTATAAAAATCAACATAAGAAATGTTTGTAGGGGTTAAAAAAAAACACCTACCTCACTTCCAAGTTAGCCGAAATTGCTTAGTTCTTCTCTGCTTTTCTTCGTTTGTTTTCTTCTCTTTCTCTTTCTCTTTTTCTTTCGTTTGATATTTTCGTTTGTCCTTATCACCTTTTGAGATAAACCTTTAAAAGAAAGTTACGTTTCCTTTCTCTTAAGGAAATCTCTTATTGGGCCTACTTTAAATTAATTTGGGCCCATATCTATTTATTTTACTCAAAGAGTATTTTTCTTATTTTCGGTTCAATTTCCCGAAAATTCGCTTTGTCCGAAAATTAACTTCATAATTTTCCGAAAATTACAGAATAATTTTCACGCTAATTGCGCATTATTCCCGTATTAATTTTACGGGTATTACATCCTCCCCCCCTAAAAGAAATTTCGTCCCCGAAATTTAAGTTGTCTGAAACAACTCAGGGTATTTCTCTCTCATTTCGTCTTCTCGCTCCCAAGTGGCTTCTTCCAATATCTGGTTTCGCCATAAGACCTTCACGAGGGGAATATTCTTATTTCGTAATTGCTTCACCTCATACATTAGAATCTCTACCGGCTTTTCTTCGTAACTCAAGTCCGGCTTCAATTGTTGGTGAAGTCTTTTGTCTCTTAGCACATGATACGGGTCCAACACATACTTTCGCAGTGTAGACACGTGGAATACGTCATGGACTTGTGCTAACGGCGTCGGTAATTCTAGCTGATATGCTACTTCACCGACTCTTTTCAAAATTTTGAAAGGTCCTATATATCTCGGACTCAACTTTCCTTTTTGTCCGAACCGTTTGACACCCTTCATAGGTGATACTTTCAAAAATACTTTATCACCTTCTTCAAATTCTAACGACCTTCGCCTCTTGTCTGCATAACTCTTCTGGCGACTTTGGGCCGTTTGCATTTTCTCCCGAATTTTCTTAACAACTTCAGTCATTTCGCGTACCATCTCGGGACCTAATAGCGCCTTCTCGCCGATTTCATCCCAATGAACTGGGGATCGACATTTACGTCCGTATAAGGCTTCGTAAGGCGCCATTCCGATCGTTGCTTGATAGCTGTTGTTATATGAAAATTCTATTAACGGGAGATATTTACTCCAACTCCCTTGAAAATCCAAGACACATGCTCTCAACATGTCTTCGAGTGTCTGGATCGTCCTTTCCGATTGTCCGTCAGTCTGGGGATGATAAGCTGAACTAAATGATAATTTAGTTCCCAGAGCTTTCTGTAAGCTTTTCCAGAACTGGGACAGAAATCTTGAATCTCGATCTGATACGATCGATATCGGAATTCCATGGAGTCTCACTATCTCTTGAATGTAGAGTTCAGCGAACTTCTCCATGGGATAGGTCTGGTGAATAGGCAAGAAATGGGCGGACTTAGTCAGTCTGTCAACAATCACCCAAATTGCATCATAACCTTTCACCGTTCTTGGCAACCCGACGACAAAATCCATTGTTATATGGTCCCACTTCCACTCGGGAATCGTCAAAGGTTGTAACATTCCTGCCGGTCTTTGATGTTCTGCTTTGATCTGCTGACAAGTCAGGCATCTATGTACAAATGCAGCAACATCCTTTTTCATTCCCGGCCACCAATAATTTAGTCGCAAATCACGATACATTTTCGTTGCACCGGGATGCACCGAATATATTGTCGTATGTGCCTCCGTCATTAAAGTTCGACGAATCTCTTCATCTTCCGGCACATATAAGCGACTTTTAAATCGTAAACTCCCGTCTTCTCGGAATTCAAATTCCGATGAGACTTCTTTATCTTGTTCTCTTTGTTTCTTCAAGTACAACTCATCTTTCTTTTGTACTTCAATGATTCGGTCTAATAGTGTTGGCTTAAGTGTCAACACTGCCAACTTTTCTTCAATCTCTCCGAAATTGATTACTTCAACTCCGAATTGGCGTAATTCAGTGTTTACAGTTTTGCGGCTCAATGCATCTGCGACTACGTTCGCTTTTCCTGGATGATAATTTATCACACAGTCGTAGTCTTTGACTAACTCGAGCCATCTTCTTTGCCTCATATTTAACTCCTTCTGGGTGAAGAAGTACTTCAAACTCTTGTGATCCGTGAAGATCTCGCATCTTTCTCCGTAAAGATAGTGTCGCCATGTTTTAAGAGCAAACACTACGGCTGCGAGTTCGAGATCATGAGTGGGGTAATTTTTCTCATATGGCTTTAATTGTCGGGAGGCATAAGCGATCACCTTCCCGTTTTGCATTAAAACACACCCCAACCCATATTTAGAGGCATCACTATAAACAGAAAAATTTCCAGTACCCGAAGGTATTGCTAACACTGGAGCAGTTGTTAGCCTTTTCTTTAATTCCTGGAAACTTTGCTCACATTCATCCGTCCATTTGAACGGAACATTTTTCTTTGTCAAATTGGTGAGCGTCGAGGCGATGCTGGAAAAGTCCTTAATGAACTTTCGATAATACCCAGCTAGCCCTAGAAAACTTCTTATCTCCGTGGGAGTGGTTGGTCTTGGCCAATTTTCTATAGCTTCTATCTTGCTGGGATCTACTGAAATTCCGCTTCCCGAAATAACATGCCCCAGAAAGATTACTCGATCCAACCAAAATTCGCACTTTTTAAATTTGGCGAATAATTGTTTCTCCCGAAGAATTCCTAGGACCGCTCTCAAATGTTCCTCATGTTCTTCTTTTGTCTTGGAATAAATGAGAATATCGTCGATAAAGACGATAACACATCGGTCCAGCAATTTTTTGAATACTCGGTTCATCAAATCCATGAAGGCTGCCGGAGCATTCGTCAATCCGAAAGGCATGACCAAAAATTCATAGTGGCCGTACCTCGTACTGAATGCGGTTTTTGGAATGTCCGCTTCCCGGATCTTCAGCTGATGATAACCGGAGCGCAGGTCGATCTTAGAAAATACTGTTGCTCCTTGGAGTTGATCGAATAAATCGTCAATCCTTGGCAATGGGTATTTATTCTTAATCGTGATCTTGTTGAGTTCACGATAATCGATACACATTCTCATCGACCCGTCCTTTTTCTTCACAAATAAAACCGGGGCTCCCCATGGTGAGAAACTGGGTTGAATAAAACCCTTCTGCAACAAATCTTCCAATTGCTCCTTCAATTCTCGTAATTCGTTCGGTGCTAACCGATACGGGGATTTAGAGATCGGGGCAGCTCCAGGTACAAGATCGATTGCAAATTTAATCTCCCGATCTGGGGGTAATCCCGGAAGATCCTCGGGAAATACATCGGAATATTCGTTCACTATCGGAACCTCCTCAAGTTTAAGCTGGGAAGATTCCTCAGCATTCACCGCAAAAACTAGGAACGATTCGCAACCCGTATTTACGAGTCGCTGAGCTTTTAAAGCAGAAATCCGAGGGATTGAGTTTCTATTCTTTCTTCCCGAAAATTCAAACTCCTCTCCCTCTGGCGATCGAAACCTAACTACCCTTTTTGAACAATCAATAATGGCTCCGTATTTCGAAAGCCAATCCATCCCGAATATAATATCGTAATCATTCATCGGGATTACTATTAGGTTCACATCTAACTCTCTACCCTCAATTCTTACGGGACATTTCTCAACCACCAAATTTGATCGAGTTGGATCCCCATGTGGTAAAGATACCACGAAATCACATAATGAACGGGAGGGATAGATTCCTGCCCTGGCCACAAAGTTAGCCGATACAAACGAATGTGTGGCTCCCGAGTCAATCAAGATCGAAGAGGGCACGTGAAATATACTCAACGTACCCGTAACTACATTCGGGTTTGCCTCCGCCTCCTCATTAGTCAGAGTAAAAACTCTTGCAGGCACAGGTGGAGGTCGAATGAGGTTACGCGGTTGAGTCTGCACTGGAGGCTGACCTCTCGGGCAATTCCGTGCGATGTGTCCGGCCTCACCGCACCGGAAACATTGCAGAGTCTGCACCGGTCGTGGTCCGTAGCATATGCCAAAGTGATTTCGTCCACACTGTTGGCATTGGGGCGCTGGTACCGGGGGTCGGTTGGGAACATTGGCCGGTCTCTGATAAGCATTCGGGCGCCACATCTGTTGACTCGGTCGATTTCCTTTATTCTTCGGGTCCTTGCCGAAGAATTGTCGCTTTTGGCCGCTTCCTCCTTGCTGTTGCTGACTCTCTCTTTTCCTACTTGCCTCTTGGGCTTCCCTTACTACTCCTTCCGCTTGTTCTGCGATCAACGCTCGCTCCGTCGCCTGACGGAACTCTAATTGGCGTACTCCCGCCACACTTAAATCTCGATAAAATTCGGGCTTCAGCCCTCGAAGAAATCTCGTCACCTTTAGAGTATTGGTTGCCACGAGATGAGGTGCAAAACGAGATAATTCTTCAAATTTGCGGATGTATTCCGCAACTGGCATTCGCCCTTGTTTCAGGTTCATGAATTCATACATTCGCTGCTCCTGATCGTGAGCAGTGAAGTACTTATCATAAAACAGTTCCCTGAAGCGTTCCCATGTCATCGTCGCCGGATCTTCTAACACCTTTATGGTGTTCCACCAAAAACGCGCGCTTCCCCGAAATAGGGAAACGCACACAACACCTTCTCATTGTTCGGCACACGACTGTATATAAATAAGTCTTCTATTGTGTCGATCCAGTCCTCAGCTGCCGCAGGATTAGTAGCTTCGGCGAAAACTGGTGGATTTAACTTACGAAATCGCTCCCCTATGATCTCTACGCGATCAGGCTGTGGGGATGGACGGTGCTCAGATGAGCTCTGGTGATTTATCAAATCATGAATTTGGTCTGACTGTCTTTGGATAAGTTCAGTCAGCCTATTTATCGTGTCATGCTCACGAGTCGGGGGTGGGGATTCAGATTCGCCCCTCCGACTGGACTCTCCAACGAACACGTTCCTCGGTCTTCCTCTTGGCATTTTCCAAATACTAGATAATTCATGTAACAAATATACATGAGATCACATAATCATATCAAAGTATTACACTTAACTTACAGGCGAGGCTGGTTCTCCCGGCTTTTGAGTGGCAGTACATGGACAGTCTTCAGAATCTAAAGCCTAAGCTCTGATACCACCTGTGGCGACCCTACTTCCTAATTAAGTTAATTGGCGGATTTCCCCGCAACAGAACACGCGGAAGACCCGATAAATTTTTTTTTTTTTTTTTTTAATTTAAATAACCTACATAGTATTATATCGGGTTTACAAAAATATCTACTATTAATACTTTGGGCCGAAGCCCCAAAATTTCAAACCCAATATCAAACACTATGCCACTCCACAGGTCGCGTCCCATGTACTGCGCCACCCTCAAAAGTCCGTGGAGTCACCGCCGCCAGCTCGCCATGAATCTCAACCCTGACACTAGTCGGTGTCGGGTTCATTCTTACCTACAAACAAAAATAGGATAGAACCCTGAGCTATTGCCCAGTAGGTGATTACATAACATGCAATACGTGCGTGCACTCCACCCAATCCCGGTTCCTCACAATATAATATAATGCACACTCGACAAATCTCATCTATCAATTCTCAATTCTCAACAGGGCCCTAGGTCAGACTCGGCACCCACGCGCGCAATGGCAAAGTACACCATCAACCATGCGGTAGCCCACACCGGCCGCGCCGGGTCGCTCCTTCCGCACACAATCTCAACCCGACGGCTTTTTCCCCGAATGTTATACCACAAGTTCGGGTAGACAGGAATCTCACATCTGTCTGCCGTCCCTGAGCCAAATAATATCCGGTGGTTTACACCTCGGGTGGCTCAATCCCGAGTAGATGGGTGTCGCAAACCCCCTCTCCCACCAAGTGCATAATCGAGTCTGAACCTGACTGCCAAAATCGGCAACTCTACCCTTCTCACATTGATAATATCATCGATCACATCATCTCTCACCCTATCGTGAATATGCACATGGCATGATTATGTAAAACATCAAATCACATATAGCACATATTATTTCCTTCAAATAATATCCCCAAAATACTCTCGTATCTTAAAATAAGGGTTGACCCGAAAGTTCTAGTCAAAGTATGAATATACTTTGATTTAAAGATAAAATGAACTTAAAATAATTTTATTCAAAGATGTGGGCTATTACCCGAATTTAACCTTTTAAATTCGGCGAAATTTAAATATTTCGCTTAGATATCGAAATTCTACCCGAATTTGAAATATTAAATTCGGCGAAATAAAATGCCCGAATTTAACCTTTTAAATTCGGCGAAATTTAAATATTTCGCTTAGATATCGAAATTCTGCCCGAATTTGAAATATTAAATTCGGCGAAATAAAATGCCCGAATTTAACCTTTTAAATTCGGCGAAAATTTTAAATATTTCGCTTAGATATCGAAATTCTGCCCGAATTTGAAATATTAAATTCGGCGAAATATAATGCCCGAATTTAACCTTTTAAATTCGGCGAAATTTAAATCAAACATGTAATAACTTTACAGAACTCATATTGAGTTCGAACTTCACATAATTCATCAAAAACGTCAAATAACATATCAAAATACCCGAAATTCATAAATTCGGATGACCTTTCATCCAAATTCGTTTAACTATAAAAATCAACATAAGAAATGTTTGTAGGGGTTAAAAAAAAACACCTACCTCACTTCCAAGTTAGCCGAAATTGCTTAGTTCTTCTCTGCTTTTCTTCGTTTGTTTTCTCCTCTTTCTCTTTCTCTTTTTCTTTCGTTTGATATTTTCGTTTGTCCTTATCACCTTTTGAGATAAACCTTTAAAAGGAAAGTTACGTTTCCTTTCTCTTAAGGAAATCTCTTATTGGGCCTACTTTAAATTAATTTGGGCCCATATCTATTTATTTTACTCAAAGAGTATTTTTCTTATTTTCGGTTCAATTTCCCGAAAATTCGCTTTGTCCGAAAATTAACTTCATAATTTTCCGAAAATTACAGAATAATTTTCACGCTAATTGCGCATTATTCCCGTATTAATTTTACGGGTATTACATCCTCCCCCCCTAAAAGAAATTTCGTCCCCGAAATTTAAGTTGTCTGAAACAACTCAGGGTATTTCTCTCTCATTTCGTCTTCTCGCTCCCAAGTGGCTTCTTCCAATATCTGGTTTCGCCATAAGACCTTCACGAGGGGAATATTCTTATTTCGTAATTGCTTCACCTCATACATTAGAATCTCTACCGGCTTTTCTTCGTAACTCAAGTCCGGCTTCAATTGTTGGTGAAGTCTTTTGTCTCTTAGCACATGATACGGGTCCAACACATACTTTCGCAGTGTAGACACGTGGAATACGTCATGGACTTGTGCTAACGCGTCGGTAATTCTAGCTGATATGCTACTTCACCGACTCTTTTCAAAATTTTGAAAGGTCCTATATATCTCGGACTCAACTTTCCTTTTTGTCCGAACCGTTTGACACCCTTCATAGGTGATACTTTCAAAAATACTTTATCACCTTCTTCAAATTCTAACGACCTTCGCCTCTTGTCTGCATAACTCTTCTGGCGACTTTGGGCCGTTTGCATTTTCTCCCGAATTTTCTTAACAACTTCAGTCATTTCGCGTACCATCTCGGGACCTAATAGCGCCTTCTCGCCGATTTCATCCCAATGAACTGGGGATCGACATTTACGTCCGTATAAGGCTTCGTAAGGCGCCATTCCGATCGTTGCTTGATAGCTGTTGTTATATGAAAATTCTATTAACGGGAGATATTTACTCCAACTCCCTTGAAAATCCAAGACACATGCTCTCAACATGTCTTCGAGTGTCTGGATCGTCCTTTCCGATTGTCCGTCAGTCTGGGGATGATAAGCTGAACTAAATGATAATTTAGTTCCCAGAGCTTTCTGTAAGCTTTTCCAGAACTGGGACAGAAATCTTGAATCTCGATCTGATACGATCGATATCGGAATTCCATGGAGTCTCACTATCTCTTGAATGTAGAGTTCAGCGAACTTCTCCATGGGATAGGTCTGGTGAATAGGCAAGAAATGGGCGGACTTAGTCAGTCTGTCAACAATCACCCAAATTGCATCATAACCTTTCACCGTTCTTGGCAACCCGACGACAAAATCCATTGTTATATGGTCCCACTTCCACTCGGGAATCGTCAAAGGTTGTAACATTCCTGCCGGTCTTTGATGTTCTGCTTTGATCTGCTGACAAGTCAGGCATCTATGTACAAATGCAGCAACATCCTTTTTCATTCCCGGCCACCAATAATTTAGTCGCAAATCACGATACATTTTCGTTGCACCGGGATGCACCGAATATATTGTCGTATGTGCCTCCGTCATTAAAGTTCGACGAATCTCTTCATCTTCCGGCACATATAAGCGACTTTTAAATCGTAAACTCCCGTCTTCTCGGAATTCAAATTCCGATGAGACTTCTTTATCTTGTTCTCTTTGTTTCTTCAAGTACAACTCATCTTTCTTTTGTACTTCAATGATTCGGTCTAATAGTGTTGGCTTAAGTGTCAACACTGCCAACTTTTCTTCAATCTCTCCGAAATTGATTACTTCAACTCCGAATTGGCGTAATTCAGTGTTTACAGTTTTGCGGCTCAATGCATCTGCGACTACGTTCGCTTTTCCTGGATGATAATTTATCACACAGTCGTAGTCTTTGACTAACTCGAGCCATCTTCTTTGCCTCATATTTAACTCCTTCTGGGTGAAGAAGTACTTCAAACTCTTGTGATCCGTGAAGATCTCGCATCTTTCTCCGTAAAGATAGTGTCGCCATGTTTTAAGAGCAAACACTACGGCTGCGAGTTCGAGATCATGAGTGGGGTAATTTTTCTCATATGGCTTTAATTGTCGGGAGGCATAAGCGATCACCTTCCCGTTTTGCATTAAAACACACCCCAACCCATATTTAGAGGCATCACTATAAACAGAAAAATTTCCAGTACCCGAAGGTATTGCTAACACTGGAGCAGTTGTTAGCCTTTTCTTTAATTCCTGGAAACTTTGCTCACATTCATCCGTCCATTTGAACGGAACATTTTTCTTTGTCAAATTGGTGAGCGTCGAGGCGATGCTGGAAAAGTCCTTAATGAACTTTCGATAATACCCAGCTAGCCCGAGAAAACTTCTTATCTCCGTGGGAGTGGTTGGTCTTGGCCAATTTTCTATAGCTTCTATCTTGCTGGGATCTACTGAAATTCCGCTTCCCGAAATAACATGCCCCAGAAAGATTACTCGATCCAACCAAAATTCGCACTTTTTAAATTTGGCGAATAATTGTTTCTCCCGAAGAATTCCTAGGACCGCTCTCAAATGTTCCTCATGTTCTTCTTTTGTCTTGGAATAAATGAGAATATCGTCGATAAAGACGATAACACATCGGTCCAGCAATTTTTTGAATACTCGGTTCATCAAATCCATGAAGGCTGCCGGAGCATTCGTCAATCCGAAAGGCATGACCAAAAATTCATAGTGGCCGTACCTCGTACTGAATGCGGTTTTTGGAATGTCCGCTTCCCGGATCTTCAGCTGATGATAACCGGAGCGCAGGTCGATCTTAGAAAATACTGTTGCTCCTTGGAGTTGATCGAATAAATCGTCAATCCTTGGCAATGGGTATTTATTCTTAATCGTGATCTTGTTGAGTTCACGATAATCGATACACATTCTCATCGACCCGTCCTTTTTCTTCACAAATAAAACCGGGGCTCCCCATGGTGAGAAACTGGGTTGAATAAAACCCTTCTGCAACAAATCTTCCAATTGCTCCTTCAATTCTCGTAATTCGTTCGGTGCTAACCGATACGGGGATTTAGAGATCGGGGCAGCTCCAGGTACAAGATCGATTGCAAATTTAATCTCCCGATCTGGGGGTAATCCCGGAAGATCCTCGGGAAATACATCGGAATATTCGTTCACTATCGGAACCTCCTCAAGTTTAAGCTGGGAAGATTCCTCAGCATTCACCGCAAAAACTAGGAACGATTCGCAACCCGTATTTACGAGTCGCTGAGCTTTTAAAGCAGAAATCCGAGGGATTGAGTTTCTATTCTTTCTTCCCGAAAATTCAAACTCCTCTCCCTCTGGCGATCGAAACCTAACTACCCTTTTTGAACAATCAATAATGGCTCCGTATTTCGAAAGCCAATCCATCCCGAATATAATATCGTAATCATTCATCGGGATTACTATTAGGTTCACATCTAACTCTCTACCCTCAATTCTTACGGGACATTTCTCAACCACCAAATTTGATCGAGTTGGATCCCCATGTGGTAAAGATACCACGAAATCACATAATGAACGGGAGGGATAGATTCCTGCCCTGGCCACAAAGTTAGCCGATACAAACGAATGTGTGGCTCCCGAGTCAATCAAGATCGAAGAGGGCACGTGAAATATACTCAACGTACCCGTAACTACATTCGGGTTTGCCTCCGCCTCCTCATTAGTCAGAGTAAAAACTCTTGCAGGCACAGGTGGAGGTCGAATGAGGTTACGCGGTTGAGTCTGCACTGGAGGCTGACCTCTCGGGCAATTCCGTGCGATGTGTCCGGCCTCACCGCACCGGAAACATTGCAGAGTCTGCACCGGTCGTGGTCCGTAGCATATGCCAAAGTGATTTCGTCCACACTGTTGGCATTGGGGCGCTGGTACCGGGGGTCGGTTGGGAACATTGGCCGGTCTCTGATAAGCATTCGGGCGCCACATCTGTTGACTCGGTCGATTTCCTTTATTCTTCGGGTCCTTGCCGAAGAATTGTCGCTTTTGGCCGCTTCCTCCTTGCTGTTGCTGACTCTCTCTTTTCCTACTTGCCTCTTGGGCTTCCCTTACTACTCCTTCCGCTTGTTCTGCGATCAACGCTCGCTCCGTCGCCTGACGGAACTCTAATTGGCGTACTCCCGCCACACTTAAATCTCGATAAAATTCGGGCTTCAGCCCTCGAAGAAATCTCGTCACCTTTAGAGTATTGGTTGCCACGAGATGAGGTGCAAAACGAGATAATTCTTCAAATTTGCGGATGTATTCCGCAACTGGCATTCGCCCTTGTTTCAGGTTCATGAATTCATACATTCGCTGCTCCTGATCGTGAGCAGTGAAGTACTTATCATAAAACAGTTCCCTGAAGCGTTCCCATGTCATCGTCGCCGGATCTTCTAACACCTTTATGGTGTTCCACCAAAAACGCGCGCTTCCCCGAAATAGGGAAACGGCACACAACACCTTCTCATTGTTCGGCACACGACTGTATATAAATAAGTCTTCTATTGTGTCGATCCAGTCCTCAGCTGCCGCAGGATTAGTAGCTTCGGCGAAAACTGGTGGATTTAACTTACGAAATCGCTCCCCTATGATCTCTACGCGATCAGGCTGTGGGGATGGACGGTGCTCAGATGAGCTCTGGTGATTTATCAAATCATGAATTTGGTCTGACTGTCTTTGGATAAGTTCAGTCAGCCTATTTATCGTGTCATGCTCACGAGTCGGGGGTGGGGATTCAGATTCGCCCCTCCGACTGGACTCTCCAACGAACACGTTCCTCGGTCTTCCTCTTGGCATTTTCCAAATACTAGATAATTCATGTAACAAATATACATGAGATCACATAATCATATCAAAGTATTACACTTAACTTACAGGCGAGGCTGGTTCTCCCGGCTTTTGAGTGGCAGTACATGGACAGTCTTCAGAATCTAAAGCCTAAGCTCTGATACCACCTGTGGCGACCCTACTTCCTAATTAAGTTAATTGGCGGATTTCCCCGCAACAGAACACGCGGAAGACCCGATAAAATTTTTTTTTTTTTTTTTTAATTTAAATAACCTACATAGTATTATATCGGGTTTACAAAAATATCTACTATTAATACTTTGGGCCGAAGCCCCAAAATTTCAAACCCAATATCAAACACTATGCCACTCCACAGGTCGCGTCCCATGTACTGCGCCACCCTCAAAAGTCCGTGGAGTCACCGCCGCCAGCTCGCCATGAATCTCAACCCTGACACTAGTCGGTGTCGGGTTCATTCTTACCTACAAACAAAAATAGGATAGAACCCTGAGCTATTGCCCAGTAGGTGATTACATAACATGCAATACGTGCGTGCACTCCACCCAATCCCGGTTCCTCACAATATAATATAATGCACACTCGACAAATCTCATCTATCAATTCTCAATTCTCAACAGGGCCCTAGGTCAGACTCGGCACCCACGCGCGCAATGGCAAAGTACACCATCAACCATGCGGTAGCCCACACCGGCCGCGCCGGGTCGCTCCTTCCGCACACAATCTCAACCCGACGGCTTTTTCCCCGAATGTTATACCACAAGTTCGGGTAGACAGGAATCTCACATCTGTCTGCCGTCCCTGAGCCAAATAATATCCGGTGGTTTACACCTCGGGTGGCTCAATCCCGAGTAGATGGGTGTCGCAAACCCCCTCTCCCACCAAGTGCATAATCGAGTCTGAACCTGACTGCCAAAATCGGCAACTCTACCCTTCTCACATTGATAATATCATCGATCACATCATCTCTCACCCTATCGTGAATATGCACATGGCATGATTATGTAAAACATCAAATCACATATAGCACATATTATTTCCTTCAAATAATATCCCCAAAATACTCTCGTATCTTAAAATAAGGGTTGACCCGAAAGTTCTAGTCAAAGTATGAATATACTTTGATTTAAAGATAAAATGAACTTAAAATAATTTTATTCAAAGATGAGGGCTATTACCCGAATTTAACCTTTTAAATTCGGCGAAATTTAAATATTTCGCTTAGATATCGAAATTCTACCCGAATTTGAAATATTAAATTCGGCGAAATAAAATGCCCGAATTTAACCTTTTAAATTCGGCGAAATTTAAATATTTCGCTTAGATATCGAAATTCTGCCCGAATTTGAAATATTAAATTCGGCGAAATAAAATGCCCGAATTTAACCTTTTAAATTCGGCGAAAATTTAAATATTTCGCTTAGATATCGAAAGTCTACCCGAATTTGAAATATTAAATTCGGCGAAATATAATGCCCGAATTTAACCTTTTAAATTCGGCGAAATTTAAATCAAACATGTAATAACTTTACAGAACTCATATTGAGTTCGAACTTCACATAATTCATCAAAAACGTCAAATAACATATCAAAATACCCGAAATTCATAAATTCGGTGACCTTTCATCCAAATTCGTTTAACTATAAAAATCAACATAAGAAATGTTTGTAGGGGTTAAAAAAAAAACACCTACCTCACTTCCAAGTTAGCCGAAATTGCTTAGTTCTTCTCTGCTTTTCTTCGTTTTGTTTTCTTCTCTTTCTCTTTCTCTTTTTCTTTCGTTTGATATTTTCGTTTGTCCTTATCACCTTTTGAGATAAACCTTTAAAAAGAAAGTTACGTTTCCTTTCTCTTAAGGAAATCTCTTATTGGGCCTACTTTAAATTAATTTGGGCCCATATCTATTTATTTTACTCAAAGAGTATTTTTCTTATTTTTCGGTTCAATTTCCCGAAAATTCGCTTCGTCCGAAAATTAACTTCATAATTTTCCGAAAATTACAGAATAATTTTCACGCTAATTGCGCATTATTCCCGTATTAATTTTACGGGTATTACACTGATGTTGGACGTGATGTTGGGCTAACACTCACATTCTCTTAGAAACACACAGCGAAAATGATAATTATCTAGTGACGAAATGAAACAACCACAAGAAGTGATTCTATGCAGCAAGTCAAATAACTTGCTGCGTGCCTCAAGGCGCAAAACTCCACTATAAAGATGGATTATCAAAAAGGATAGTTAAAAACTAAGCCTAGCAAAACTTACGAACCAAACGATTCTGCAAACTACAAAGTCTTTCGACCTTTGAAAAGCTAGGCTAAAAAGAAAACTCTCTTAAGAGATGATACTCGCTCGAGCTCTCTCTTAAAATCACTTTCTCGTTCGTTCTCTAAAAGGTGAAGTGAAGTCCCCTTTTTATAGTCTTCGACTTCGTGACTTCTTCACCACAGACTTGGTCACACCACTACGTCCACTAAGATAGCAGTGACCGTTGAGGGTTGATTTGAATCAGCTTCAAATGACTTGGTCTTGACTTGAGCTCCAATCTTCCTATTTTTAGCATGTTTCACTCCCATTTTTGCTCCAGCTTATCCACACTCTTTCCACACGGTTTGATCCATTCCAGCACTTATCCATATCATGTACAACACTAGAAAAATGACACGTCTTCACTAAAATAAGTTTTGGGCATGAAAGATAAAACTGAGATAGGGAACATTCTCGGCCAACAAATGTTGACTAGAATATTACCCCAACATTGCCAATGTTGAAAGCTTAACAGTAACAAGTCCATCTTCAATTGATTGGCTCGCTTTTGAATGTGCCTCATTTCTTTGTAGATTTTAGTCGAATTTGGGAGTTCGTACGGTTTTCGTAACCGATAGTACTATAATGTGGACATTTGATCATTTTTCAACTAAATAAAATAATTAGATGAACGTGGATTGTTTAATTTTCTTTTTTAATAGTCAATAATTTGTCAGTAGCCAGACCAAATTCAATTGGTTGATGACGATTTTTAAAAGGCCCTCACCCTTAATATAGTAAATAATAATAATATATAAGAATATATATATATATCTTATATACGCGGAAGAGGGTGTGAACATTAACTATCATATTTTTTGTCGTAATCTACTTATCGCAATGATTACCCTATTAATATCCTATTTATCGTAGAATTTTATTTTATCACGAAAACTTTTTCTTCCACCAACAAACGATGTCGTTTTATAGTTCAAAGTCATCTCAGCTCTCAGGGACAAAACCAAGCGTCACAAAGACGAGGGACATATAAGAAATTTGTTGCTGAGGAAATCTCATCAATGGTTTTATTAAGATGAGGGAAATCGTTTGGCGTGTTCTATTAAGATGAGGGTGAAATATCTGGTCCTCTGCATTCTTCGGCGTCGGGCTCCTTCTTGGCCTCATTTAGAGATTGTTCTTCGATTTCTAGCAGGGTTGCCTATCGAGCGATAATTTTGCCCGGGAAACCTGTTCCTTCCTCTGCTCTGCTATATCTGTCGTCACCAACATCGGACCTATCTCTCGCGCTATTCCATCGATTCAGCCTATCACTTTCAAACGAGCTGTTGGGGGCTGTATAATCTTTTTTCGCTTCTAATTTCTAATATCGTGATCGTGAGGGTTTTTTTTGCTGGATCTGATGCATTTTGCTCCATTTTTTCAGGATCGGAGGAAATCTTTTCTCTCCAACGGCTGGTCCTTTACGTTGACGATTGGGATTGGCTTCCAATTCAAAATTGCCATCATGCCACTACGATTGTCCTCTTTCTTTTCTCTGGTTCAATGCAGTCTTGAACTCTTCACACTCACTTTGGTGCTTCCCCGGGTCTCTCCACTAACTGCCCTTCAAGCATTTAAAATTCCCTGCTGGAACTCTATTTTGGTTTTGGTGGTGAGCTCTGCTGATAAAAAAGAAATCTTTGGCTTCAGGATTCTTTCTGAGCTGTAAGTTTAATTTCAGCAAATTCGTTTATTCATATGACCTTTTGTGGTTTGTCTCAAGATGTTCTATTCGTTAGGTTGGGGAAACATAGAACGTCAATTTTGATTTTTGGGTTTTCAGATTATTTGCTTGATCTGATATTGTATGCAACTTTGATTTAATCTTGTGTGCAATTGTGTCTTGTATGAAGTTTGAAGATATAAATTCCAAAGTACTCATTCCATGTATTTTTCATTCCTTACAGGCAAGTGTTACGAAAAAAGGACTTAGGCTTATCTATCCCGGCAGAAGAAGGCATGCAGTGTTGGGTCTCTCCGTTGACGTTTTCCTCAAAGTTATCTCTTTGAAACTTGTACTGCCACAACATCCGATAACTAAGGCTGATTTGCAATTATCTTCATCCTTTTAAAAGTTATTTGCAGAAGTATGCATTATGTGTAAATTGTTATAAAAATAGGCATTATTTTTTTATATTTAATTTTCATAATTTTTCTGGCAGTATATTTGTAATTTATTTTTTATTGCAATTTATTATAAAATGATAGTTGTTCATAGGATTATTTAAGTAAATGGCCTTTGACTGGGTCAATTTTAAAAAAATGGCCTCCATAATGTTTGAAGTATATTCTACCCTTACTAACTCAGGGAAAAAGACGTCTTTAACCTTATTTAACTCATTCAACTACCCAAAGTAAAATTAATTAGGTTTAATCGATTCCACCCACTGTAGCGTCACGGGTCGTCTTCTTCTTCAAAACCGAGTACAGTACAATAATTGACAGTTAAAAGTGAAGAAAGACACATAACGGAAACGTAGCAGTAAATTTCCAGATCGACGAAACAACCTCTACCCGAAGCAGAAAAATCTCCAAACCGACTACAATGGCAATGAGCGCGCGTCCTAAAAGAGTGCCGGTAAATTTCACTGTGACTTCGTCTTCCTCAGGAGCAGGTCTCGTGCGTCGAATTGGTTGGGTCCGGCGCATGGTTTCCCAATTGTGCAATTCGGGACCTTGTTCGCAAGGGAACCGTGCGTCGAACCAATTGGGACCCAAACAGTCGCGCAAATCAGGGGACACGTGATTGCAGGCTTGGGACTCGAGCACAGTCGCACGGTACCCATACGGGCGGCCCCTTGCGATTGCGTGCGGGTACCATGCGATTGCGCGCGGGTACCATGCGCACATGCGCGGGTACCATGCTCGCAAGCGCGGGTACCATGCTTTCCTGTGCGGGTACCATGCTTGCAAGCGCGGGTACCATGCTTTCCTGTGCGGGTACCATGCATGTACTAACTGGTTATTTACTCTTATGATTCACAGGTTGTGCTGAAGAAGCAATTGTCATCCCGAGACGACGACTTGGAGTTCCGATTGTCAATGACCGGGATGTACACGGAGGCAAGCGCGAAGATCAGGAATAATCTTAATGAAAATGAGTGGGAGAGTTACAGGGCGGGGAGTCCATTTGGTAGACTCGTCGAGGCTGCCGCCGATTTCAATTTATCCGCCCAACTCATTACGTTTTTTACGAGGAGGCAGACTACTCTTCACGAGCGCGAGGAGTTGTGGATGGTCATAAACAACCGACCTCTCCGATTTTCTAAAGCGGAGTATTGCTTGATTACCGGGCTAAGGTTCTCCGACGATATCCCGGAAGTAAACCCCAATGGTGATTTCGCTCAGAGAAACTTTCCGGGAAGATCCACCATCCGTTTGTCGTACGTCGAGGATCGGCTGCGAGAGTTGGGAGCCAACGATGACGGAAACGTCAACTTCGATAAGTTGAAGTTGGCGGACATTCTCTTTGCCGCATCTGTGGTGCTGCCTCGACCGTCGAAGAAGGACACGGTTCTTCGGTCGTGGCTGCTTTCGTTGGTCGAAGACGAAGTCGCCTTCGCCAACTATCCTTGGGGCAGCGTAGCGTTCAAAGAGGTGATACGCTCGCTGAAGATAAACCGTGCGGGAACGAGCCCGCAACGGGGGCAGCGAACACTGCGGGCTACTGATTAGTGGCTTCGTTCATCCGCTTCAGATTTTTTCATTATTTAAAATCCTTTTAAATATATATTTAATTGTGATTATATATTTGCTAATTTGGTTTCTTTGCATTCTAGGTTTTGGCGTACGAGTGCATACCAGACATTCGGTACGCGTTCGCCTATCGTAGAAACGAGACCGATGTGGTGACCCCGCGGATATGCCGGTACGTCACCAATGATTGGTCGACGAAGGGTTCTCCGAAGTTGGAGACGATCCTCCAAGCTGTAAAGGGGTCACCCGTCTCGGGGATGCTGAGCCCAACTGTATCGGAGATGAACGAGCCGTATTTCCGATATAGTCGGTTCGAAGTGGAGGAGCGACATGAAGTCCTCGACCGTATAACGAGTCTCCTCGAGGATGGTGTCGAGCTTAAGTGCGTACGGCAGCTGTCGGCCGCGGAGGAAGCCGCACCAACGGAGCCAATCATGCCGCAACTATCGTAGCGGTCATTCTACGAGGAAGAGGCGGAATAATTTCGTCACCCCTCACCTCCACGGTACCCGAGCCCTCCTCCACATCAATACTCGGGCCCTTCACACCCACGGTAACCGTCCTCTCCTCCACAGCATTACTCGGGCCCTAGCTGGGAGCAATTCGATGAGTTCACAATACACGTGGACCAAAATTTCGAGACGGTGAATCATCGGTTCGACGACATGTCTACGAGCATCTCGCAGTTACGGGACTCGTATGACGAACGATGGTCCACGGCTCAAGAGTGGGGCGCGAGTATATTCGGGTTGCAGCAGTCGATGACTGAATTGCTGCAAACTTGCAACAGGAGTGGTACAGGCCCAACCGAGACTTTTCGACGCACACGTCGCACGGTACGCCCCTTTAAATAATTTGCTGCAATATCGATAGTTTTCTGACATTTGAGTTTTATCTTGTTAGATTATGAGGCCGGGGGCTCCAACCAGGCGTTCTATCCTTCGGAACCCAAGCCAGCCCGAGAGGCTGAGGTCCCGGTGGAAGCCGAGGCCGCGGAGGAAGCCGAGGCTGCGAAGGAACCCGAGCCCGCGGAGGAAGCCGAGGCTGCGGAGTAGTCGACGCCGCCTCGGGAAACCAGGCCTTCCAAGTATCAGGTGACCCCATTCACCGACCCGAACCAGAACCGTGTGCGGAACAGCATAAACCCAATGCTGGAACGGCACATGAAGAGAAAGCTGAAGTTATGGGGTCGTCAACAGAGGATCGATACGATGGAAGATGGCGACCGGCTCCTTTGCTTGTCCGAATCGTATCGAATCAAGACGTGGTTTCAGCAGTTGTACACCACTTCGTTTTGGCTCGACGACGCGGTAAGAAGGATTGATAACTTCAATACGTATAAATGCATTAATACGTTTTATTAATTTACTTGTTTCCTTTTATTTTATAGCACATTGACGAATGCATTAGAGGGTTCCTCGAGATGCAGAGGATTCATACCTACTGCTCTGGTGCCATCTCCTTCATGAGTGTTGCGATGAAGGAGAGCATCGATCGGGACTGCATAGAGGACGGGAAATTTGTCAAGGGCATGCTGTCCTTTTTGGTCCACTTCGCAGAGGGACGGGATCAAGACTGATCGTCCGTGTCGTGGCAAGTTGCGGACTATATCGTGGTCCCGGTGCAGACCATCGCCCATTGGGTTCTTGCAGTCCTCGACTGGAAGAACAAGACGATCCGAGTATTCGACTCGGATCCGTCTTGCGATGTCGACATGCGCAACATGCACGCATCACTCGCGGGTCTCCAAGTAGCTGTCCCGATCGTCCTAAAAAAGCTTGGTCTGATTGCAAACGCGTTTAGGAAGTGGAAGGTCCAGCGGATCCCCAACTTCAAGAAGCAAGAAAATTTGTAAGTGTATCATATTATACATATTAAGTTGCTTTTATTACATCATATCTCATTATTAAATATTTGATTGTTTTCTGCGGCGATTGTGGGGTTCACGTATTGCGGGCCGCATTTTTTATGCTATTCCGGGGCGATAACGTCGCGGAGCTTACCGGAAGGCAAGTGACCCAATTTCGTGAATTTCTATGTATTTCCATTCGCATGAACGATTGGGCTGCTTGGTATCAATAATAATTTATATGTATTTCAATAATTTTGTATTCGAGAATTTTGTAAATCTGGATAAATTTTATGTCATAATGGAATTTCAAGTTGTATATTCGGGAAGTTGTATTATGTTAGAATTTGGATTTCGAGTTGTATAGGCATGGTACCCACACACAAGTCACGGTACCCGCACACATGGCGCAAGGTACCCGCACACAAGGCGCACGGTACCCGCACACATGGCGCACGGTACCCGCACACATGGTGCATGGTATCCGCACACAAGCGCACGGTACCCGCACATAAACGCACGGTACTCGCACAGGAAAACATGGTACCCGCACACATGGCACGGTACCAGCACACTTGGCGCACGGTACCCGCACACAAGGCGCACGGTACCCGCACTCATGGCGCCGTTATTTTGAAAAGATAAATTGGTAATTTATTATTATCATAATAATTGGTTAATGATTATCTCGATCATGATAAAATTATTTTATGATTTAACGTACAGACAGACAGACGTAAAGCGCTGACTTGATTGATAGGACATATTTAATATAAAAATAAATAAATTTTTATTTTATGATTATCAGAATAATTGATTAATGATTACTTGGATCCTGATAAAATTATTTTATGATTCAACGTTAACGTACAAACAAGACCTCCCTACTGCGCTGACTTGATTGATGTAACATATTTACTATTGAAAGCATTTGACCAATGTACTGTACCCGCACACAAGCGCACGATACCCGCACACTTGCCGCTCGGTACCGCACACTACCGCACGGTACCCGCACAATGCCGCACGGTACCCGCACACATTTGACAACATACCGAATATACATATTGTCTAATACATTACATTATACTTACGAAACATTACAACATAACTAATATCCATATCGATTATACATAACCACATAAAAAAATCAAACTCATAGGATTTACCCCCTCCTATCGAATTCTCCGACGGATGGCATTCTATTTTTTTGTGCTTTTCCGCGTTTTGGGTCAACGAGTGGTGGTAACATATTCACAATTCCTTCAACGCGCTCGGTTACAGGCAATATGGTACCCTCGTACGCTGATTTTCATGTCTCCAAGCTGTAATACGCATGGACTAGCGAATATACCCCTACATTAGCGTGTCCACAAGCCGCAATGGCGTGCGCACATGGGATACGATCGATATCAAACATCTTACAACTACATGACTTCGCCTCGATATCGACCACCTCGTTGACTCCATGCCCGTATACATTATACCGTTGAATGTCAATTTCCGAGACGTGTAGATTTTCAGAATTTATGTAGTGAGACCGTAGGATTGACTCGACCTTCGGCGTAAATGACGTGACATTTGCTGTCATCGAATCTTCGCAAGTTCTTCGATGCTTACTAAACCAACTAGTCGTCAAACGTTGTATCGAATCCAACAATCCTATGAGTGGAAGCTCTCTATCTGCACGTAGAGCGGCATTTATCGATTCCGAGCCGTTTGTGGTCATGATGTTGTACCTCGTTCTCGGGCAATACGATCTCGTCCATTTTGCCTTCGTACCCTCCTCAAGATACGTATGCACGTTTTCGTACCGTTCCTTTAGCGTTTCCAACAATCGATCGCAAGCTCGTCTTGTAGGCGTACGCAATATTAAGGAATAACGCACACGCACCTTTCTCCTTCATACGGGTCTTTATATTTTGTTGAATATGCCACGCACAGAACCCGTGAAACGCATTTGGGAAAACTGCCGGGACGACTGTCTTTATCCCGCCATGTCTGTCAGAAATTATGACGAGGTCATTTGAATCGGCCACGATCCTTTTCAATCTCGTTAAGAACCATGACCAAGATTCGGTAGATTCGGTGCTCGCAATACCCCATGCGATAGGATATTGGTGGTAATCGCTGTCTTGCGCCGTAGCAACAAGCATCACCCCTTATATTTTCCCTTTAAAAAGGTGGCGTCGATAGAAATTACCTTACACATTAAAGCAAATCCCGCTATGCATGCACCGTATGCCAATAACAGATATTTAAATCTGTTTTCCTCGTCCATCTCCCAATCCGTGACACTTTCGGCGTTCATTTGCTTCACGGCCTCCAAGTACGCCGGGATCAACGCGGAACAATCGTCCCCGTTACCGACCAACTCCTCCGTAGCGATATTCTTCCCCTTCCAAGCCTTGTAATAAGTAACATTCACCCCCTATTTTGCATCATAGATATGATAGCCTTTGGCGCGGGAATGTCTTTAGGCCCGCTAAAATTGTCAAGAAGCATCCTAGACACAACCGATGAAGTTCCTTGACGATGACTTCCACGTCGATGAGACACGCCGCATGTGTGTGTGCCGCAATATGTCCGTATCGAGAAAAAAGGGGAATCTCTATCTTTGCTGCTCGAAAGCGCCACGAACATTGCTCCATCGCACATCTTACTACATACAAAGTCTTGTTCGACTTTACTAATTTGCACTCGAACGACGCAGCTAAGGCAATTTTCGATATTTCCTTGATAACTTCCGCCTTGTCACGAAACTGCTGCCCAACGTGTAGGCTTGAACCGTCCGGAAATGCAAAAGTACCATCAGCAGCCTCTTCTACCGGGTTACGATCTACATCGTCATTGTGATCACGTGCTACAAATTCCTCCTCCGACTCGCCTAGGTTTTCAATTGGCTCATCTTCATTTTCATTCGAATGCCAACCCGAGTAATCCCTACCCCCAGACGGTCCAGCGATATCTTCAAGACCCTCATCTTCATTTTGGTTAGAAGGGCTGCAACCGTACCCCTCAAACGGTTCGATTTGCACATTTTCATCGCAATCAGCTATGAGCCCGGTATTATTACTAGAAGATCCAGCAAATGCGTCCGACGGAGCCACAAGCGCACATTCCACCACCTCGACTTGAATCACGGGTCTCGATTGAGGGCCACCAAAACCCAAGTACGCACGTAGAGCATAGTCGTTATCGATGTATATGGGTCTCGGATAACTATAGGGTACATTTGGCATATAGCTTAGTGTTAGCCTCGCATTGTCGTTGCGAAACGCTAACACCGATACAATTTGCTCCTTTACGTCTTGTAACGTGCATGCGTCCTCATCCACCAAAATTGAATACCAGCTACAATTACGCAGGAGATCAAGTCGAGGTATTGTCCTCGCCGATTAACCACCGACCATCGAATTGAAATACAATGTTGGTAATTGTCATTTTGAGCACCTGCAATATTATGCAATGTTATTGGTTAGAAAACGATTCTCGTCATATATCGTGCTTATGTATGATCTTCAGCGCATGGATCCCGAACATGGAATCACGGTACCCGCACACAACGCAGGGTACCCGCACAAAACGCAGGGGACCCGCGCGTAAACGCCTGGGACCCGCGCATAAACGCAGGGGTCCATGCGCATGGTACCCGCACCTATATCTCACGGTACCCGCACCTATATCGCATGGTACCCGCACGCAGGGGTCCCATACATTTTAGGGAGTAATGGACTGGAAATTCACCATTTTCGACGTTAAAATTGCAGTTTTCATGTAAAGAATGCTTACTGGTAAATATGCTGAAATGCTTGCTGTTTTCTTGGTTTGAGAAGTTATTTTCCGGCACTAAACGAAGAGAACAGCTCGCGTCGCTTTAGGTTTGTGAGAGAGGTGTGTGTGGTTACCCTTTGTTCTTTAAAATGGAGAAGATAATGCATTCATATGGATTGTAAGATTATGGTTAAAGAGAGAGATGGACCCATGTTCTGTTCAGTCAGTTATTGCATCTGTACGGCGGCCATATTTTCGTTTTTCTTTTTTATTTTTTATTTTAATGAGTTAAGTATGAGAATTAGTTAATATGGTTAACGTTTAAACAAAGTGAGGGTTATTGACAAAAAAAAATCGTCAACGAGGCCATTTTTTTAAAATTGACCCGGTCAATTAAAAGAACCGTTTTTCATACTTTGATTAAATCGACTGAACCGAGCTGAAAATTCGAATCGTACTGCATATCGAACTGTACTTTTCATTTTGGTATTCGGTTTCTCTTCAGGTTCTCTATTCTTGCCCCCTTCCTTCCTTTTGTCTTTTTTTTGTGTGTATATAACATCGTGTTATTGAAAAATATAGGTCATACGGTGTAGTTATCTTTAGCTCTTCTTGTTCTTTTTCTTTTTTCTATAAAAAAAATTACCTGTTGCATAATGGATCTTTCGGAGTCCTTGATCTGGTCAGTCAAGATCGAATCTTTTTAAATACAGTCGGATGGAGATTTAAAAGAATTAGGTTTCCTGACAATTTCAAGTAGATTCTTGCTATAATTTGTGGTTTTATTAATGGGATTTTTGAAGCTCTATGTGCCATCGTCATTGTATGTTCATCCCTATTAGATCTATGCTCGCACATTATTGTTAGTTCGAAAAGTTTATTCCTTTACCATATTTATTTGTCTTTTGCATGTCTGATTGAAAACATCCCATTATGAATGTTGTGGCGGGTTCCTCTTAGGTTCTTTTGTTTCTTTGGCCGTAAAATTTATAAAAAGAAATTACTAATTTCGCAATTTTAGGGCTTTTTGAATCTTTCTTACCTTCAGGGTTCTAGGATTTTATGTTTTGATAAGGGCAAATGGGCAATATTTTGCAGTGATTGGTTACATAGCTTATTTACACTATGTCCCGTCACAAACTACTAGCCAGTTGATAATGCTATGCGGTGATGGGCTCAGGTGATTTCTTGCAACAAATCAATTTCTTTTCTGATGGTATGCTTGAAATAATCTTGGGTCCAAATATTTGGTTAATTGTGTGGAATGAAAAGTTAATCTATTTTATGTGCCGTGATATTCGATCCCCCTCCCCCTCTCTCCCTCTCTCTCTCTCTCTCCCCCCCCCCCCTCCCTCTCTCCCTCTCTCCCTCTCTCTCTCTCTCTCTCTCTCTCTCTCTCTCTCCCCCTCCCTCCCTCTCCTCTCCCTCCCCCTCTCTCTCTCCCCTCCCTCCCTCTCTCTCTCCCTCTCTCTCTCTCTCCCCCCTCTCCCTCCCTCTCTCCCCCTCCCTCCCTCTCCCCTCTCTCTCCCTCCCTCTCCCTCTCTCTCGCTCCCTCACCCTCTCTCTCCCTCTCTCTCTCCCTTTCCCTCACTATCTCTCTCTCCCTTCTCCCCCGTCCCTCTCCCTCTCTCTCTCCCTCTCCCTCTCTCTCCAAATTCATTTTCACAACTTGCCTATTTATTTTATTTCTTCAGCCGATATCGTCACACAGACTCGGAGTTTCTTAAAGATGAGAATAATCAAAATAGGGACCCGTTCTCGACAGTGGGCAGGGCAAAGGCGATCAGACCTAGCATGGCGGCGAGGCGAGGCCGCCGAAGAGGTACGTCGCTGATACGGGGCGAGGTCGGTGTTGTCAAAAAATTTAACATTTGAAGGTTTCAATAATGGTTTCATATGTCATTATTACTTCTTAGACTATTTTGTTGAAATTATGAATTGATGAGTTGCATTATTTAATAATAAATTTATAAAAAAAAATAATGTTATTTGAAGAAAGATATGGGCATTTATCGCCGACGCTGCTTCAAATTTCTTAGTATATACTATATATATATATATATATATATATATATATTTGTGAAAGCATGCAGGTCCAAGCAAGCAGCAAGACGAATCCAAACTTTAAAACCGTACCAACATTCAAATATACGTTAGTCACAATAAGAAGGCTGCCTACGGTTTAAAGACAAAAACAGTTCCGCGAACAAACAATTTGGAAGACAAAACCATTCTAAAAGATGTTGAAGAAGAACCTTTGACGAAAAGGTACGATTTGACGTGTAAAGGTATGATCTCACGAAGTGATCGACTTTTCGTGAATAGGTACGATCTCACAAAGAGATATAATCGCACAAAGAGGTAATGTGTTTTTAGAAGTGACACGATCTCACTAAAAGGCACGATATTTTTGCAAAATACGATAAAATTTTCATAAGTCGAGGAGCGTACTGTTGCCCTTAAGACGAAATTGCCCGTATTTTTAGAGCTCTCGGATTTATGCAATCGTCTCCAAGATTCAAGGACTTCCTATCTTGTTTTCGCACTTTTACAGAAAACAAAATCTCGACGAATAATCGAAACTCACAATTTTTATTGCTTCTAATAAATTTGGGGAGTGAGAGTCTTTTATGCTGTAAATACATGGATTCCACTTGATGAATTTTCCAATTCGTTGGTTGCATTTATAGCTATTGAAAAGTTACGGGGCGAATCGGCGAATAGCCACACCCTTTGGCTATTTTGCCTTCTTTGACCGGGGGTTATTGTGTGAATAATCACAACTCTTGGGTAAAAGTGCGCAAAGAGTACATTGCGCACGTGGCACATCACAGCTAGATCCCGAGCCCGAGCCACACGTGGCGCTAGCTCCGTCTTGAAGGTGTGTTGCACTTACTCGTCGCAATTCTTTTTTGAATAATCACGAAGAATTTCTATATATAAGCTTGAAATTGTCATATTGTTAACAATGTGGGACAATACCCCCCTCATTGTTCATCGAACAATAATTACAATTTAATTGGACCGACTTTGATCATTAATTTTTCACCCACTTGATATATCGATTTAAGCAAACTAAAAGTCTCCGAACTTTCCTCGAAACGTAGATATCGATCCTAAAATCGTTTTCGAGACGTCTGTCTCTAATTTTTATAAAAATGTAATCTACATTTAAATATCTATTTGTATAAAAAAAGTCGCAATTCAGTACCCTGTCAGAATTTTTTTTTATGTAGGCACCCAATTGGGCGTGTGTACCATTTTATCATCCTATCTTTTGATATGTGTATTACGTAGCACGTCACGCGTTTATATGGTATATATATATTTCTTTATGTTACGTAAATTTATTATATGATGTACATTTTCTCACGATATCATGTACCATAATACGCTGTACCTAAATTACTTATATGATGTACATGCGCGCAAACGGGTACGTATGTGTAAAAAATTTATTCTATTAGGTACTTACATGTAAAATATTCAGACAAGAGACTGAATTGACAATTTTTATACACAGAAGTATTTAAATGTTTAAATTTTCCTTTATAAAATAGATTAAATGAATAGCAACGACTTTATTAACCCAATTAGGGCCCAAGGACCAAATCCATTAAATATCCAACAGTTTAAACAAAGAACATGAAGGGGGTGCCGATTTTAACATCGAGAGGATATGCTGCACCCGTAAAATGTGAACCTGTTCTATGTTTTGATACGATCGTTAATCGTCAGCTAATTACTTGCATCTTTTGTTTTTATGAATCAAAACATTCGATAATTTATCTGATACTTGCTGAATATGTATTGCATTCGTAGGGTTAGCTTTGGTTTTCCCTATTGTTTCTTTTCTGTTCACTGATATATTTTTTTTTTTGGTGACTTTGAATGTTTCATCAGGTAACTATGATGGATTCTGAGGATGGAGACAATGTTCAGCATCAGCTTGAGTTGAGTGCCTAATTTCTCTGCTCCCTTTCTTCAACAAATGCTAGGCTTGTTTTGAGTGCAAAGGGATATGGCTTCAGTGAATCTGTGGATGGACAATGCTGGAACCAGATCTAAGATGCAATAAGATCCCTAGCACAATCTTATATGCATCAAGAAATATACATATTATCGAAATCGAATCACATGTATTTATATTATCAGATATGTCAGGCTTTTGATGCTTAACTTCCAAGATATGATGAACATCCTACCATGTAACAAACAATGCAAGGCTCCTGAAGAGTTGAGCTTCATGGAATATTACTCGGACAGCTTTAGAAGGGGGTGAAGGTGGCAAATGAATATTTTGTACTTTGTTTTGTAAATAAATACATGGCATGGATCTAAATTTTGTTTTCAAGAATGGCCTCTGAATCTAAATACGGTGTTATGTTTCTTCATTGTAACACAAAAAAGACTTTGGCAAAATGATATATGTAGGCTCAATCACCCAATCAGGTGAAGCTCGAAGCCTTCTGCATGTAATTATAAGTTTAGTTAGGAGAGACTTGTATACCTTTGTCTTCAACTCTAACATTCCTAGTTCCTACATGTGTTATGTGGTTCATTGCACAAAACAATCTGTTATCAGTTGTTTTATGGCCCCTGAATGTAGATTGTTATTCTATTCACTTGTATCATGAAGCCATGAGCCATGGATGCTATTATTCATTCATTTGTCTAAATTTTCCTCATTTCTCAGGCTGCTGCTGTGTTCGGGCGTTTATTCTCGGCTTTTGTTGTAGTGATTTGTATAGTTGTATTTTCTCAGTGCTATGCCCCAATATCAGTCACTACCCATGAGCAAAAATCAATGTGCAAGCAGTCGCCGGAAATCATCATGCAGATGAAGTTTTGATTCCTGAAGAATGGTAAAAGTTGCTCTGCATCTTCATGGCTAAGTTTAGCTTTTATGAAATTATTGTCCTCTTCTTTGTCTTCCTTACTTCAATAATGGTTATAATTTGAGATAAGAAAGATATCAAGTCCTAATTTCATACTAGTTTATTTTATGTCATACTAGCTAGATGATTTTTATGGACTTCCCCAGTCATTGTGCACAGTTCTGAAATATATCTCTTCTGTTGATTTCTTAAATTTTTGCTCTAATTCTTGCTTGTAGTTCAAGTAGAAGTTTTCTCCTTGATTGACATAATTTTGCTCACAGTTCATCTATTAGTTCCAGTTAGGATAATCTGAATCTGATTCCGCTGCTCGTATTGTTTTTGACTCTTAGGCCGTGTACCTTCGAACACCCTCTAATTCAATTGGCAGTGAGTTCATATGAGATTTCAAAACTTTCAATTTTTCCTCTTATGAACATATGAGTATACAAAGAAGGGACAAACAAATTGGAGATGTGCTTTATTATGCTGTTTGAATGTAATTTTGTTTCTCAAAATCTTCGTTCCGATCAATTTGGTTTTTGGACCACTTGTTTATTTTGTGTGGCATTATAAAATGCACTAGTAAATTAAAGCTATGTTGCTTGATTATGAATACAAAGAAAACGGAAATTTTTAACTGGATAATAGCTGAAGTTAAACCCCATATCAATCATCTGGTGAAGAACATTTATATCCTGAAACACATATTATGTTAGGATTTAAACATTTTTTTCTAATGAGTCAGGTGTAGAGCACAACCCATCATTAATAATATTTGAGACAAGAATGATATATATATATTATATATATATATATATTAGTGTGATCTGAATAAATCAAATCCATCAGCTTCTGGAATGTTGGAGTGGAACAATATGACAAAACTGGTAGAGTTTTCTCTTTTGTTTTCTTCTGCTCTGTATTTTATTCTGAACACTTTATGGCCCAGAATTATTTTGTTTTCTTGTTCAACTCTCTTTGCAATATGTATCAGAGTTTGTGTAAATTATTTCCTTCTCTGGCCCCAGTTTCTGTGAAGTGTTGACTAAAAATCTTAGAGATCATAACTAGTTTCATTTTTTTTCCTTCTTACTTTGTCCCTGTCTCTTTTTTGCAATTTTCAAATCTATTAAAATAGTTTCTCAAGAACCGTAATTTGCATGGAATTTCTTCATTGTGTGTAAGAGCACACGGATCAGGTAACCTTATTGTTTATCCTCTTCTTCCAAGTGCTTGTGAATATTAGTTCAATCATTTTGCTAAGAAATAGCATTTATGATGGATTCAAGTGAGTTATCAAAATAGGGACAATCACCTGCAGATGTACATTTCATTTAAATGTTTTGAATTAATTGTTCTTTCCAGGAATTGAGATTTAAGCCTCATAATGACAGAGCTACTTTCATATTCATTGTGCTTCATAGATTACCATGACATCAATTTCTGATTCTGTAAATTTCATATACCTAATGTATACCAAAATGTAACCTTATTTTCATGTAATTTTTTCTCATGCAGTATATATATGTTTTATTTTTGTATGTACAAGGATTATTTTCTAGTAGAGCATTTTCGTCTTTCTTCTTCGTAGCACGCGTTGGTGAAATGGAGCGACGATGGTCTTGTGATCACTTCAATTTTTATATCGAGAAAGCCTCTTTTCATTAATATCAGATTATACTTCTGACTTGCGAGTCTCACGCTGCAATTTGGGTAAAGAATCAAATGTCCCGGGAATGAAAGTTGCATTTTTTTTGGTTCAAATGTAGTGTTTCTACAAATATTTGAGTGAACTCGAATAACTATATTGCTTTCTTTATAGCAGCAGCAAGGTTTACTAGTTAATTTAGGATGATGTAGATTTGGAAAAGTTATACGAGATAGAAAAGTTTTATCAATAATTATGCCAATGATTTCTCCAATCATTCTTAGCATGTTTTGCCCTTGCGTTTCTCCAAATGACCATGAGCGCATGCTTAAATAAACCATGATGAGTTTCTATGCGATTTACAAACTATAGGAGTTTTGATGCATTTTGGCTGAAGCACTGAGGGTTTAATGCATTTTAGCCTATGATTTATTACTAATTAGTGTCTTAGTTTTTTTACTGTCCCGAGGTATCCCCACTCGACCTGGCAATGGGCTAGCCTCTAAATACCGACGTGAGCTTTTTTTTGTCCCACACAGACCTGGCGGAGGCTTAATTGCGCCACACATTCCAGATGTGAGACTAATCTCCGGGGCCAGATGAATGCGTCCCAAACCCATCTGACAACGATAATCATGTGTCATAAAGCCCATGAGGACTACTCAAGGAATTGTGGGAAGGGAAATTCGATCTCACGACCTCCTTTAACCACAAGACCTTAAGGTCTCATCCTTGACCACTAGATGTCTTATTGGCAATTAGTGTCTTAGGTTGATTTACATGATATATAGACAGCCATACATGATTTTCCCTCCATGCTTTAAGTTTAATTTTTTTTACATCTCTTGTGTTCGAATCTCGAAAGCAACGAGGATTATATAGATGTTTTTGTTTTGAAGATAGAGCCTTTGTCTCCAGCTTAGTGGTGGAGCCAACATTAATATGATAGCGTAACGTTTTAAATTCTATCTCCTCGTAGATTTTTTACCAGCTTCCTCTTTATTCGTTACCTTGTTGACACTCAAAGGTTTCGTGGACAAGAGGGTTGTGTAGTACAACTTCTTGCATGGCATAGGGATTTGCAATGCAAAGGAGAGAGAAAAAAAAAAGAATTTAAAAGCACAAGAAAGAAGGTTTGGTGGTTATGGTGTGCTTTAGAACAAAGAAAGAAAAGGAATAAAAGGTAGGGGATGAGATTGAATAATAAAATATAAGCTTTTGTTTTGTCTCATTGTGCTTACACAGTATAACATAAAGGAACGTGCGATACTATGAAGAAGGGAGCATTGATCTTCTTTCTACGAGGCAAAATGGTACGTATCTATTGTGCCTTAAACCTTTCAACTTGCATATACAATCAACTTTTTAAAAGCTTGGCTTGAGTATATACCAAAGCAGCAGCGTCTGTAATTTCTCTTTGGGTCCACATTTTGGTTCTCATATTTTTCTTTTATGATATATTCCTGATTTGAATAATTGCCTAATTATTCATTCTCTCTTCTTTTGAGCATGGGAAGCTGGATAAACTGAATATACTCTAATGCCTTTACTTTTTTAATATCTATCTTATCTTATATTATGATATCCCATTTCTGTGCATGGATCTTTCGCTAATTTCAGTTGATATATGCATGCGCATGCAAATTTTTTTTTTAAGCTACGTGTTTCTTACAATTTTGTGTGGTGGTTGTTTGAATGGGCCTAACCATATTGCACAGAAATCGAGACGAAAGAAGTCAGCCAAATATTTGTGATGATATACTAACTTCTTTATTTGATTAATCAATCCATCTTTTTTTTATAACCGTTGACATTTTATGCCCTTTTATTTTTTTTCTTTAATTTTTGGTGGTGGGGTTCTTCTTTGTTGTACCTCGGACCACCACTAAGCATGGTAGAGAAAGTACATTGAGCAGCGGCTTAGTCACCTTTTAGTCTCACGCTTATAGCAGGTTTTTTTTAAGCATCTATTCCTTTTCTCTGCTACTAAAAAAGGTTGTTCAGCTTTGAAATCATATGTTCCTTTCCCTACTCCTTCGTATTTTATTTTTTTAAGATGAAACCTTAAATAAATTTAATAGTTTTCGCATACTTATTCATTGTCACGTAATTAGACATGTCCACTATAGTTAGTTGTGTCCTAGTTAGAAAAACATCCACGTACTCGGCTTTAAATCATGTTACGCCACGCGTGATAGCAAATAGTGTAGCCCGTGGCCTAATCATAGTAGTGACAATTGATTTAAGTGTAAACCTATCAATTTTTTTATAATTTTGAATAAATGGCCGATAGGAGGCGAGGTTTTGAAGCTCGTAGATTTGTGATGTCTCCCGTGTAAAGCTGTTGAACTTGAAACTCATCAGTTGTAAAAAAAAAGCTGAGTAACATGAATTTCGAAGGTAGCTACAAATCTTAGCATGGGCGAAATGTCTGATAGTCGTTTAATCATATGCTCAACTGATCAACAAACAAATTGTTCTAATTTATTACTCATGAGAAAAGAAGCCATAATATGATAATACTTGCTGCTTTGCCCGATAAATCTTTTGGTCACTTTTCTTCTCAAGGATAGGAGCTTTCTTTGTCTAAGTGAATTCGAACCCCTCATTACTCTTCAACCTCGAATGGCCATCGCGATCGTAATCACTGAACGGGGAGAAAATATTCCTCACACTCTCATCACCACCGCTCCCGCCGCCGCCGCCGTGATACCCGTTGAGTCCCAAGAAATCCCTTGTGAAGCGATGGTCCCTCGTTTGCCAGTTATGGCCGGTCGAATCATCAAAGCCCGCCATAGTAGTATTGAAGCTCTGATCATGGCCGCTCACCGCGCCGACGGTGGCCGCTTTCTGGAGGAGGGCGGTGGCGGAGAGAGGCGGCGGCGGCGGCGTCGGGGCGGCATATGGTGGTGGAATCATCATCATGGGTCCTCTTTCTTGAAATAGCTGTATTGGGAGGCTTTGATAGTAGGGCTCGGGTTTGATGACGTGGGCCGATTGGCTGGGGTTAATCGGGTCCATGTGGGCCCGGAAGTGGTGGCTGCGGAGCAGCGGTGGTGGTGGTGGTGGTGATGGTGGGTTGTAATAAAGTAATGGCTGCACGGCGGTGGCGGTGGCGGTGGCGGTGTGATTTGGTGAGAAGAAGATCGAGTTTGAGGAGGCGGCGGCCGCTGCGGAGAGCCTCGCGCTTTCTTCGGCTAAAGCGTCGCAAAACGCCCTATGCGTGATGAAGCTATCTTTTCTGCGGGAAAAAAAAAAAGAAAAAAGAAAAATCATTCCATGTGGGATTGGGATTTAAAATGATCATGCTCTTAAAGCTAATCAAAGTTTTTTTCTGAATTTCTAGTGTGAGCCCCAAAGTGTACAATGTGGTGGTGATAAGAGCTTTTTTTTTGCATGCAAAAATGTGCCTAGTATACGAAACAATATCCTCTCATGATTGTCTCCTTAAAAAGCCTTGCAATAATTTTCTTTATGCGATGACGAAAACAAATATAGAAAATAGAAAATACATCTACAGTGTGTGCGTGCATTGCATGTGCTTCTCATCCGGTAAACTTTTTTCGACATTCATACATTTGCAATTATTCATACGAAGAAAGCAACTTGACGATGAGCAAAATGTACTGTTTTGACTGAGCAGTTTTTGATGATTATAACTTCAGGAGCGTCAGCAAGTGTCAGAAAGAAAGAAAAAGAAGAATGATAAAACCCTCCACGAAAAATTACCTAGGCACATTTATATCCTTAAGAAAAAACAATGGGACCCTTTTCATGCAAGCTAATTTGAGATGCAAATTATCAATTTAATATATACATAATATTTATTAGTTTATGTTTTATCTTCTGGTGGTCACATTTTCCTTCTTTTTCTGATCAGAAAAACTTGAATTTTGCAGGCAGTTTCAGAGTTCGGATATATCTATAGCAAGTTTTCAAGAATTCATTCTTTGACCAAATTATTACAAGGGACCAATGGTATAATTAATTATCTGTGTCTAAAATAATATTTCCCATAATAAATTGAAGCAACATTATTTACCTATGTTTTTTAGCTAGCGAATTCGAAGTGTAGCAAAGCTTTATTTGATTTAAATGATTGTAATTTTTATATACCTGGAGAATAGTGTCCCACAGTCGCACCTATACTCCCTCGTACCACACGTCTTAGTGTGTGCTTTCCAATCCGATTGAACGGCGTAGACCTTGGAGCACTTGTCGCACTTCCACTTCTTCTCGCCGTGTTTTCTGCAGTAGTGCTTCTTAATCCCGGTGAGGTCGCCGAGAGCCCTCGAAGGGTGGTGGTGGAGGCACGTGGGCTCGGGGCACACGTAAGCCCTCTTCCTGCAGCTGTCTTTGCTGCTCCGCTGCTTGAGCTTCCATGGAAGGTTGTGCCCTCTCCTGTGGAGCTGAAGATTCTGATCCCTCTGAAACCCTTTGTTGCAGATCTCGCACACGAATCTGTTCGTGGCCAAGAGGGTCTTTGGAGACAGTGCGATCACCTCAGCTTCAGGATCTGTAATAAAAAGATCAAGAATCTTATATAAGTAAGCAAGATCAGTTTTTTTATTTTTTCCATTTTTTAGTGTATATATACCTGGATTTCCGGGTTGGTTTCTCTTCTTCTTGGATTTCTGAGAGTACTGATGATGATCATGAGTTGAAAGGATGGGATTATTGTTCAACATCATTGAGCTTAAGCCGCCGAAATCTTGTTGATTAACCCTAATTATTCCTGAAGAGATGGGGCTGGCTTCTTCGGACACGGTGGTTGAGCTTGACATCACTGAATGAAACATATATGTCTTGATGAGGATAATGAGATCTAAGCAAGAGACAAGATTATTATAGTTTGTGCAAGAAAAAAAAACATATATATGAAACTAAGAAACCCTTCTCTACAGAAACCGACACGTGTAAGAAGTACAATATCCTGGCTAATATCGTTGAAGAGCTAAATCACATGACCTATAAGCTGCAGCTGGTCTGATTTAGTCAGTAATTGGCTAATCTTTGAAGATAAAAACTATGAAGAGGAAAAAGAGGATGTATATATATATACACAGAAACATATATATATATATATATATATATATATGCATATATATACATATGTAATAATTGAATATGATATGATGATTTTGAAAGTGAAACCCATGGCATAAAACTAACCATGGATTGCTTCTCTGAACATTTCTTCAGACATCTCTTTGGAAATCTATCTCAGATACACCATGCAAGGAAAGAAGGAGACACGGTCGGAGTATTCTTTTTCTTGTTCCTTCTCTATTTTTTTCCTGAATTCACAGCTTTGTAGCTTTCAAGCAAGTACCGATGCAAGTGAATAAAGTGTGAGCCAATGGAAACTCAGTAGGTAAATATGGATATAAGATTGTGATGATGAAAAAATCGTACATAAGAAAAGTGATGATTACAATTGCAGACTTTGAAGAAGAGGGTGGGCAATGATGTATATAGGGTTGGAAAAATAGAATAAATATATAAAGAATAAAATGAAATAGTTAACATAACATAATCTTTAATGCACAATTTGTTATTTGATTTCCTTTTTCTAAAGTTGAAGAATTTAGATGGGGCGCATGGGTGTTTTTTGTGGGGTTGAAGTTTAATTGTTGACAAACAAAGCTTGAGCAAGTCGTTTTGAAATAATTTCTAATGATCATAACATTCTGATCCATCAAGCTAGCGATGGATTAAGGTGAAAAAATGAAGAAAAAAATATAAATTTAGGTCACTTAAATATATTGGTTTCGATAATCATTCGATTTGGATCACTATATTTGGCAGTTGCAAAAATATGCCATAATTTCATATGCCGGAACAAATTTGGATTTTCGACATTCTTTGGACAAGAAAAGTCGGAATCTTATTCCAATTCAGCAACCAGTCGGTGAAAATATTTCATCTCACCAACTAAATTGAATTTTTCGACTTATTTTGCCGAAAAATTATCCAAAGATCAAAATGTCTCTAAAATATGAAGTTAGTGACCTATTTCATTTTTACAATTACCAAATAAAATTAACATCATTTATGCGTTGTGACCCAACCCAAGTTTATAACTTTGATCATGAAAAATTATGTAACAATTAATATCATTATCCACATTCGGTGATCGTCTATCCCTAAACCTTCAGCGTAAGTAATTTCTTTGTTTTTCATCTTCCAAACTTCAAATGGCCTGAAATTTGCATGTCGAATCTCAATTTTGCATGCTTTTTCTTTTGCGCAATATTCCCTTTATCCCTAATGTGCTAGAATCTATATGCTTGCTTAAAAGGCATATATGATAATTCATGAAATATTCTATTAATTGTTCCCTTAATACTCTCATCTTTAAACTTTGAATCTGACACAAAGAGTTTCTGGCTTTTCTTTTCTTTTTTTATTTACTGCAACAAAACACCCAAATCCTAGAAAGGGCCTTGAAGCAAATGCATGGAATTTTTTTTCTTAAAAGGAGGAATAACTGTTACCCGAAAAAAATGATAATTATTGTAATTAAAAATCGTATGAGAGGATTGATAAAAGCATAAAGATTAAAGTAGAGGGTGATGACTACTTTTCTGTAGCCCCACGGCTTATCATTATTGAATTATCGTGTTTGACTTACCATCTAACGCCTAAAAGTTCGTGCAATAGTTCTTAGTTTAAGATTTGATATGTAATAATTATTAAGCTCAAAGGTGTAATTATTATGTCTGCTACTAATCACTAATCGCCAACCCTTGCATGCAAGTTAAATGTTATAATACAGTTTTGGTCGAATAAATGCAATATTGGGATAAAAAAATGGAATTATAAATTTGGATAACTAGTTATACTTTATATTAAATCACTATGATAACATCGAAACTAGGCCAGTAACTTTATATATATAAATTTAGGCTATGATCATGGTGAAATAACTCTGAAATCTTATTCAAGAGTATTTTACATGTCAACAGTGGTTTGGAAATATTTTACCTTTAGCACCTAAGTAGGATTAATGATCGAAGACCTATAATTGTTCCAAACTATGAGTTAGCGGTTTATTTTTTTATTATCGAATAAAGGGACGGAAATTTTTGAGTGATAAGAAGTTGCAGGATAAAATAGAGTTTAGATGATCTCCGATCGAAATGCCTTCAAACCATTAAACTCAAAAGAATATCATTAATATTATCTTTCACACTAGCTTCTAACGCGACCCACATATTTCACATTTTTCAAATTGTACAACGGTATTATTTTTATTTCGATTAGGGAAATATTTAATAAAATTCATAATACAATATTATTTTTACATATAAAAAATATTTGTTAAATCACGGAAATCACGTTATAAGAGAAAAAAATTATTTTTATTAAAAATATTTACTCATTTTTGTAAAAAGATAAATTTGCAAGGCTCATATCGGTGCATTCCTCCAATAAACGATCAATTAGCACATTCCAAAGAGTAATCTGATCATATTTATTTCTAGTTATTTCGAAGTCTGCAGTAGTAAAAACATTATTAATATTACATATAAATAAAATAGGAGAACTGGAGCTCGTGGCTGAATAAGTCGAAGCATTATCTCAGACGTGAAGTCATGGAGATCATGGAGAACGTGGGGAGGACTGGAGTCAAAGCTATGAAGAGTATAAATAGAAGACTCCGATGCCGATCACGAAAAAGTAACAAGCGACAAAAGAGAAGAAAACGAAAACGAGAGAGCTCTCACCATATATTCGTCTAACAGTTCTTTACCTAGTGTTTTACCTTTGCATAGATCGTAAGTATCTTTGTTAAGATTAGAAGTGTCGTTAGATTTTTTACTAGGTTGTTTTTACTATTTTTCGATAGTTCTACTTTTTGTAATCCATTCTTTGTATTGAATTTTGTCCCGAAGGCGTGTAGCAAGTTATTTAACTTGCTGCATATTTTAAACCGTGTCTCCATCGTTTTTAACTGCTAAGTTTTGAAACTTTTCGCTGTGCTAAAACTTTTTGATCCTAATGTTGGTTCAACATTAGGGACAACATTTCTGGTTTATTTTTAACTTAGCTATTTCCATATCTTTTACGGGACCGCACTCCTATCAGATTGGTATCAGAGCGACCGCTTGATACACTAAGCGTTTTTATCCTTGATATGGATGTCTTGAGCTCAAACTATTTTGGCAAAGTCCCCGTCTTAGACGGATCAAACTATGCATATTGGAAAATCTGAATGCGACAATGCATAAAGTCGATTGACTTGCGTGCTTGAGATTCGGTTCTTAACGGTTATACCCCTCCTAAAACACCTCCAGATGCTGATGGAGAAGTGTTTGACAAATCCATTGCCGAATGGACTGTTCTTGAAAGAGCAGCAGCCGAGTTTAGCGAAAAAGCTTTACATGCCGTTTTTTCCTCCGTCGATATCTTTATGTTCAAAATCATCCAAAACTGTACTAATGCGAAACATGCATGAGACATGTTGCAAAGGTACTGTGAGGGTGATGCGAGCGTAAGAGACACAAAGTTGCATCTTTTAAATAGCCAATTTGAAAACCTTCGTATGAGGGATGATGAAGACATCACTACTTATTTTGGGAAACTTTTGAATATTTCTAGCGAGTGTCATAGTCTAGGTGAACCTATTTCTAACAAAGTTTTAAATTCTAAGGCTATTATATCACTATCCGAGAAGATCAACGTGAAGGTGGCAGCTGTAGAGGAAGCCCACAATCTAGTCACACTCGACTTCAATACCCTCATGAAAATTATGAAGAACTACTACACTAATCTCGAAGTTCAGAAAAATGCGTCTAGGGGTAAAAGTCTCGCTCTAGTCTCGCAACCATCAGGTGTTGAATCTGATGTTGATCCAGGCGATGATGAGGATATTGTTAGGAAATTCAAAAGGTTACTGATAAATAAAAGAGAGTTGAATGTTCGTCCAACATTCAAGAATGTTCTCAATGCTCAAGAGTCTTCATCTGCTCCGAATCGCTCTATCAACAAAAGAAACTCTCTTGATAAAGCGAAAGTCGACAAACTTGATAGGGACTCCGTACAATGTCATGCTTATAAAGGTTGTGGTCATTTTGAAAATGAATGTGCTAACACTCTTCGCAGGTATGGAAAAGGATATTGGGTCAGTCTATCTGATGACGAAGATGACGTGCCAGCAAGGAATACGCATCAGGTCGCCCAAAGGACTAAAGTTCCAATTCCAACATTCTCTGACAACGAGGATGAGGAACGGGTGTTGATCCAACACTGGATTCAACATCTAAACATTATATTCTCTTTGGTTATGATGAATCAAATAATTGTGATGAATCTTTGTTGTTAGATGATTCAGGAGATTGTTTAGAACATGCTGAGGATGGTGAATTACTGGAAGAAACGCACAAACAATTGTACGTAGAGTGAACGAATCAAAGGCAGGAGATCTCGAAATGGAAGGACTCCATTCAAGTACTGACTGAAGAAAATGTGAACAATGAAAATGTAATCAATGGCTTGCTTGAAGGGATGAGCAAGATGGAAGTCTTACTGACCAGAAAGGACGAAGAAATTGACAAGCTTCAAACGCAAGTCAAAAAGGCTTCAGATACCTTCTCAAAGATGAATAAAGACAAGTCCACACCTGATGATGTAGTTTCTTTCGTTAATACTTCTAATCATGGTCTAGAATTCAAATCACATCCTAAAAAATCTAAGCATTCTGCATCGAAGTCCAGGTCTAGAAATTTTAAGTGCCATTTTTGTCTTAAACCTGGACATATTAAACCTTATTGCTGGAAACTGAAAGATGTGATATCCAAAAAGCAAATGTTGACGAAAAGTCATCCAACATTCGCTCCAACATTGAGAAATCAGTGTTGAAGAAAATGTCTGGAGGTAGTTCAGACAACATTAGTTCTGGTTCTGTGAATCACATGAATATAACGTTTTGGAGTCCATCAGTTCAGAAGAAAGCTTGGGTACGAAAATCACCAATTCTATGTAATGTTGTTTACACGTCCTTGAAAGCTAACGTTTCAGGATATTGGTACTTCGATAGTTGTTGTTCACGACACATGACAGGTACCAAAGACTACTTGATAGACTACACTGATACAGTTACTTTTGGAGGTGGGGCGAAAGGTAAAATTCTCAGACGAGGTAAACTTAATGTGGTTGGTTTTCCTGCTCTAAGGAATGTCCTCCATGTTGACGGACTGGTTGCCAATCTTATTAGCATTAGTCAACTATGTGACAACGATCTTGAGGTAGGTTTAATAGAGAATGCTGTGAAGTTTTTAATGACAAAACCTTGTGTGTGATGGCAGGTAGAAGGTCTAGTGATAATTGCTATCAAGTTGGTGATAAGGATGAAAGAAAAGAGGTATGTAAGCTGTCCAAAATCGAAGATGATATTGTTCTTTGGTATCATAAATTGGGTCATGTCAATTATCGAACCTTAGAACAATTGATTCGGCATGAGGCAATCAGAGGTATTCCAAATCTTAAGGATTGTGGAAAGATTATTTGTGAGCAATGTCTGAAAGGCAAGCAGAAGCATGTCAGTCATAATGTTGACCAACATATTGTTCAACATTTTAGAACTGCCCACTGCTTTCAGCTACTTCACATGGATCTAATGGGTCCTATGGAAGTAGATAGCATATGTGGTAGAAAATATGCGTATGTCTTAGTTGATGACTTTTCTAGGTTTTCATGGATATTTTTTTCTTAGAGAGAAATCTGAAACTTTTGATTTTTTCAAAACCTTTTGTGCCATGATCAAAAATAACTTTTGTGCTCCCATTTTTCGAATTAGGTCCGATCATGGTAGAGAGTTTGAAAATAAAATTTTCAAAGATTTTTGTGACAAAAAGGGTATTATCCATGAGTTTTCTTCTCCTAAGACACCTCAACAAAATGGGGTAGTCGAAAGAAAAAATAGAACTCTTCATGAAAATGGCCCGTGTAATGCTACAATCCAAGAGTCTTTCTAAAAGATTTTGGGCGGAAGCATGAACACGGCTTGTCATATCTCCAATATAGTTTTCTTTCGTCTAGGGACAAAGAAAACCTCTTACGAGATATTGAAGGGTACGAAGCATACGGTCAAGTATTTTCACGTGTTTGGATGTACTTGCTATATGTTGAATGATCGTGAGTATTTGACGAAGTTTGATTCGAAAAGTGACAAATGCATATTCTTTGGATATTCTACTAATAGTCGTGCTTATCGTGTTTACAATCTTAGATTGAAAACTATTCAGGAATCAGTTAATATTGTGTTTGATGATTCCGCTGATATTAGCAGAAATACTCCTCAAGTTGAAATTGCAGATGCTGTTCCGAGGGGTGGACCAGCAGAGGATCTGAAAGCTAACAATGTTGAGTCAACATCCGACTCAACATTAGCTCCTGAAGATGATACTGAAGATGAAACCTTAAATGTTCAGAGAGATTCCCCTGCTAGGATTCAGAAATCTCACCCCTCTGATCAGATCATTGGCAGACTGGATGAAGGATGGAAGACCAGAGATAAACCACGAAGAGATTATAGATCTATGGTAAAAGATGTATGCATGACTTCCGTATACAACGAGGTAAGGTTTAATTGTTTTGTATATGAAATTGAACCAAAAAAGGTTCTTGAAGCCCTCAAGGACAGTTTTTGGATCAATGCTATGCAAGAAGAGCTTGTTCAATTTGATAAAAATCAGGTTTGGGCTTTGGTTCCACGACCAAGCGACGGTAATGTCATTGGTACAAAGTGGATTTTCAAAAACAAATCTGATGAGTACGGAAATGTTATTAGGAATAAAGCTCGGTTAGTTGCCCAAGGCTATACCCAAGTTAAGGGTATAGACTTTGATGAAACCTTTGCCCTCGTAGCAAGGTAAGAATCTATAAGACTCTTATTTGCTATTGCTTGTTGGCTCAACATTACCCTCCACCAGATGGATGTTAAGGGTGCGTTCTTAAATGACTTCATTGATAAAGAAATTTATGTTGAGCAACCGAAAGGTTTCGAAGATCCTTACCATACTGATCATGTGTATAAGTTACAAAAAGCTCTTTATGGTTTAAAGCAAGCTCCTCGAGCTTGTTATGGTAGGCTAACTTCGTTTCTCTTAGATTTTGGATTTGTTAGAGGCGAAGCCGATATACCTCGTTTCGTAAAAAGAGTTGGTAATGAAGTGTTAATCTCTCAAATCTTCGTGGATAATATAGTCTTCAGATCAACATCTCGATCTATGTCGGATGAGTTTATCCAAGCTATGAATTCCACATTTGAGATGAGTATGATCGGCGAACATTCTTCCTAGGTCTACAGGTGAAACAAAGCAATGATGACATATTTATGTCTCAAGAAAAATACGCGAAGAATACTGTGAAGAAGTTCGGCTTAGATAATGCCAAGGTAATGTGACTCCTATGGGATCAACGTAGAAGGTAAGTAAAGATAATGTTGGGGAGAATGTTGACCCAACATTATATCATTCTATGATAGGTAGCTTATTATATCTTTCTGCGAGTAGACCAGACATTATGTATAGTGTTTGTGTGTGTGCGAGATATCAGGCTGAACCAAAGGTTTCTCACCTTAACGTTGTCAAAAGAATTTTGAAGTACGTTAGTGGTACATGTAACATTGGTTTATGGTTTTCAAAAGATACTAACACTAATTTGGTTGGTTTCAGTGACGCCGAATGGGCAGGTGATGAAGATGATCGTAAGAGCACAAGTGGAGGTTGCTTCTTCTTAGGTAATAATCTAGTGTCTTGGTTTAGTAAGAAGCAAAATTGTGTTTCTCTCTCTACGGCCGAATCTGAGTATGTGGCAGCAGGTAGCTGCAACTCATATGGCTTAAGAGTATGTTTAGTGATTATGGGTTAGAGAGCGAAACCGTGCTGATGTATTGTGATAATCTTAGTGCCATAAATATTTCGAAAAATCTGATATAGCATTCTAGGACTAAGCATATAGACATTAGACATCATTTTTTGAGAGATATAGTTGAGAAGAGTTAGTGAAAATAGAGCATATAGATACTAAGAATCAACTAGCTGATATTTTCTCTAAAGCGTTAGACTTCGAAATGTTCTAAAGCCTAAAGAAGTCTATAGGTCTCCGTCAGAGTTAGTAAATGTTGGTCCAATATTTGGATCAACATTGGCATATGTCAAATATGACTGTTACTGTTTTGATATTTGGTCTAACGTTATCTTTGTTAAATTCCTAAAATGATTTGACTCACCTAGACCATTTTCTGAAATGACCCACTCCCTAACACTAGTATGCTCATGATCATTTTTAAGATACATGTTCAGAATATTAAGATCCTTAGATACACGACATTCGCGGTGACGATGTATTCTATGCGTGCAAAAATGGATGAACCTTGATGAAATGGAAATCATTATAGAGCAGTGCACAATATTCTCTATCAATAATAAAGGTGAGATAAGGGCAACAAATGAAAGAAAATTGTGATCTAGGGTGTTGAACAGAAATGAAGGAAATCGTTTTGAGAATGTTGAGTCAAATGTTGAGCAACATTTGTGACTAGTCATTTTGATCATACTATATTTCTTCTTATGTTCTTTCTTATAGACTTTAGGTATATATATAAATAATATGTCGTGTCTCATTTTGCATTAAAAGAAGAACGACTATCCTCACCTGGTTCATGCGTTCATCGGAACACCTAAACGGTTAGTGCACTCGATTACTTAATTTTTGTTATGATTATTTTTTGCACGATATTTTTAAATGTCACACGTTATCCACTCTCCACATTTTTCTCAACCATCAACGGTTAGTGCACGTGCTTTACTCGTTTTAATAAAAAAAAATTTATGTTTTTTATTATTTTAAATCAAGCACTCTAACGGTTACTTTTTACTCTCTCTCATCATCACACGATTTTTTTACCATTACAATCTTCACCTCTATTTACTCGGCCTGCATCATCTCTCACATCATACGTAACCTTTTTGCTTTCTCTCTGTTATTTTCTCTCTGTTTTTCTCTCTGCAATTTTCGTATTTCCAGTTCTCAATTCGCGTTCATCTATTTTCTCTCTACTTCAATTTCTTCTATGTCAAATTCACCTAACCATGAGTCGCATGTTGATTCAACATCTAGCGCGAGTTTAATCGAGACAAATCCTTTGGCTATGGTGATTTATGGTGCGCCGATGCCTCTCAGAGCCGAGTCGCCTCTGCGAGACGATGCTAACACAACTGAAGCCCAACCGCAGGAAGCTACACCTCCTGTGAGTCAATCATCTTACTCGCTTGTAGATGAGCACATGTTTTCCAGCGATGATTCAGAAAGCGCGGACGAAGATTTCGTCCCAATCACGGTGGAGTCTTCAACCAGTTCAGAGACGAAGAAGAAGAAGTAGTAGAAGAAGAAGTAGTAGAAGAAGAAAAGGCAGAAGAAGAAGAAGAAGAAGAAGAAGAAGAAGAAGGAGGAGGAGATCAAGACAATTTCCCTGATTCAGTTCCGTTGAGTAACATATTCAACAAATTGAAGAAGAAGGTGGGAAAGAGGCCGCAGAGTTCTGGCCCTCGACCCATGAAGAAGGCTAGAATTGCAGATCCTACACCACAAGAGGATGCAACTGATGTTGAGGTCGATGCTGAGACGATTCCAACTTCAACATTTCCGGCAGACGACGAACTGCCCGAATGTTCAGACTAGGAGATCACTCAAACTCCCAGGAAATTCTACTCCAAGAAACACGAAGACCTCTGGTCCTCCTTCAACTCGAGAACTCTTCAAGTTGAAAGGATCGTTGATGTCAACAGCTTCAGGAAGCACGGGGTGCTTTAATTCCTTGAATCCCGACATTTGGGGAAGACGGTTAGGAGTGTGGGGACCTATTCCGACATAGTTGTCCGTGAGGTATACGCTAATCTCTCCCCTTCCTTGAATGAGCCCAATTCTAGGAAATTTGGTAAGATTTACTTGAGCAATTCACTTTACGAATGTTCTTCCCGGCTTATTAATGAACTCTTAGAAACCCCAGAAGTAGACAAATTTAGTGAGAGTGACATAGATGAGGTCGTTACTTTCATTACCGGGGGTAGGATTACTAAGTGGGAGAAAATTTTTTCCGCCACTTACTTGACCTCACTCTACTCCATGCTTTTTCAAATTGCGATATTTAATTCGTTGCCTACGACAAACGATGGTAGAGTGACGGAATCAATGGCGCAACTCTTGTATGCTTTGGGTCATAACCTCCCCATCAATTGGGGAGAGTATATTATCAATCAGATATCCTATCAAGCAGAAAGAGTTGGAAGAGGCATTCTTCCTTTCCCTCCGTCATCTAGTCGGTGCTGATTCATGGAGGGTTCAAGCCACTGAGAAGAGACTACGTGGAGCACAAGAAAATGCCTTTTACCATCTCAGTCAACCATGTTACGGGACACAACAAAGTGATCGATCTGCCCTGGATTGGAGCTCAAAATGTTGAACCTAATATTGGTTCAACATCATCCTCAACATCCAACCTGGAGAAGGAGATCAAGTGTCTGGACGACACTATTTCCTTTCTGATCGCTCAGAGAGAAGTTCTTCGGGGTTTGTTCTCTTCCCAAAAAGGGGGAGATGGAGCTGGTGCAGAGGAAGGAGCTGACCATGGAGCTGACATGGATGCTGGAGCTGGTGGATCGAATTTAGGGGGAGCTGGAGCTGCTGAAGACGATGCTGGTGCTGGTGCTGGTGCTGGTGCTGGTGAAGAGGAAACTGCTGCAACAGAAAACGGAGATGGAACGGACATGGAAGCTGAAGCTGATAAGGATGCAACTTCAGATGACTCTATAATGAGTCTTCAGTTTTAGTTTTTTTATTTGCCTGATTGATTTCCTGTTTTTGCAGACTTTTATGTTTTGTGTGTGATTTTTTTGCAGATGTGACCAAGAACCTCTAAAATGGCTATGAATTAATGTTTCCTATTTTAATCCATTTTTTTGCTCTAAGTTACTTGATGCTTTCAGGGGGAGTTATATGGATTTGCAGTTCTACTGATCGAAACTTTTTTGGATTTAGCTCTGCACTAGTTTTAGGAAGAAAGACAAAAAGGGGAAGATTGCTAATGTTGACATTGACAATGTGGACTCAACATTTGAGTCAACAGTTGAGATGTTGACATTGACAATGTGGACTCAACATTTGGTCAACAATTGAGATGTTGACATTGACAATGTGGACTCAACATTTGGTCAACATCGATTGACTCGGACTTGGTCCAACCTTAATATTGTCTTTGAAACCCAAAAATTGTTTTTCCTATTATTGCGGAATTATTTAAATGTGTGCAGAAGTTACTTACGAGATGGACTTGTTCAAACAAGAGTGGAGATGAGTGAATACTAAAAATAGGATGGTTATTCAACCGCTAGAATGTCCTTACTAAAAATAGTAGAAGTCGAGCTCGTGGCTGAATAAGTCGAAGCATTATCTCAGACGTGAAGTCATGGAGATCATGGAGAACGTGGGGAGGACTGGAGTCGAAGCTATGAAGAGTATAAATAGAATACTCCGATGCCGACCACGAAAAAGTAATGGCGAGCGACAAAAGAGAAGAAAACGAAAACGAGAGAGCTCTCACCATATATTCGTCTAACATTTCTTTTCCTAGTGTTTTACCTTTGCATAGATCGTAGGTATTTGTGTTAAGATTAGAAGAGTCGTTAGATTCTTTACTAGGTTGTTTTTACTATCTTTCGATAGTTCTACTTTTTGTAATCCATTCTTTGTAGTGGAATTTTGCCCTGAAGGCGTGTATCAAGTTATTTAACTTGCTGCATATTTTAAACTGTGTCTCCGTCATTTTTAACTGCTAAGTTTTGAAACATTCCGCTATGCTAAAACTTTCTGATCCTAATGTTGGTTCAACGTTATGGACAACATTTCTGGTTTATTTTTAACTTAGCTATTTCCATATCTTTTACGGGACCGCACTCTTATCAGATATAATATATAATGATAACATTCTAATTACATCAAGTTAAGGGTGTAAACAACTCATTATCTGGATTCGAGCTCGAATATGTTATCTTGGCTCAAGCTCGAAGATAAATAGTTGAGCTCGAGCTTCACTCATAAGATCATTTACTCGATGACACGAGCTCGAGATTAAAACTTAAATTTTGATTAAAAATAAAAAATTAATTAGAAGCTCAAGAGCTGGTTTCATGCGCAAAGCCGCCTCAACGAGTTCGTGAGCTGGTTCAGTCCGTGAACTGGTTCAGAGGCAGGAAATTATGAGGGCAGGCAACAAAAAAATCAAAAAATGGAGTAATAATATAAAACATAGCAGAAGTTACCTTACAAATGAAAGTTTTTCCTTTCGAGTATATATTTTAAATAAGGCCAAATTACTAAAATTAGGTCACTAAATATATCAGTTATCGTTTCTAGGTCATTATGTTTGATAATTGCAAATTTTGGTCACTAAGTAACGTTGATTTCTTTTGGGTCACCGGTGAATTTTCCGATGAAAACTCGCTGGAAATCCGACGTGGCCGATGACATGTCAGCAGCCACATCAGATTTCCGGCAATTTTTGCTGGAAAATTCACCAGTGACCCAAAAGAAATTAGATATGTTACTTAGGGGCTTTGGATGTGTTTGGTTTGTGGATTTTCATTGGAAAAAGAAAAGAAAATGGTGGGAAAAATAGTTACCAAATAGTTAGAAAAAACCACGGAAAACCGCATAATCGATGTGGTCTTCAACATCGGTTTTTAAACAAAGATGAAAGCTAAGCTCGAATCGAAAAAAATACTCGTCAAAATCCGATACGCTAATACATCGGATTTAACAAGACACATGAGTTGACTCAATGAAATATTTTGTAAATAGTCATGTTCATATGATAGTACCAACTAGTTTCCGAGAAAATAAAATTCCTTTCCTAAACCAAACACCAACAAGGAATTAATCTTTGTCAGATTTTAATTTTCTTTTCTTACATTTTCTTTCCCTATCAAAATCCACAAACCAAACACACTATTAAGTTCCAATTATGAAACTTAGTAACCAAAAAATACGAGAGTCATAGTTAATGACATAATTAAGTAAATTAGTCTTTAAATAGTAACACTACCATTCATTAATTATCACCCATTTGATAGGAAAAGTTATCATTTAAAATTCTCATGATAAAAAAGCAGCTCTCAACATTGCAACTAGAAGAACTAGTGTCGAACTTAAAAACTTATAAACCAACGGGGTAGACAACATTTTTGTTTGACATAAGTAACTTCTTTGTAAGATTGGAGTCCTTCACTGACTTTGTTATAGCACGCCTAACGAATATTTAAGTTTCAAGTTTATCATCTAGTAGCAGCAGAAGATTCGATCTTGAGAAATCTAGGGGATAAAGCTCTGCTACATCAATTTTTTCTTCTCAAAACCAAAACATGAGTTTGTGATACCAAGCAACGCAAATAAGTAACTCCGATAGTTGTTTCTGGAAAACGATTATTTAATTCTTAAAGCTCCATAAGAAAGATATCATGACTCCTATGGGATAATGATCAATAGATAGCTTAAAGATATGTACTTTAGTTGGATCAAGCTAGTGATTGATGAAGCAACAGCGAAGAACAGTGACGGACGCATGATCTTATGATTGGGGGTGCTCGAAAATACTTCTTCACGTACATGATAAAGAAAAGTTAGCATCATAAATTTATAAAACAATATATCCATATTGCTTCCTATACAACGAATAAAAGTCCTGATAATTTTATGTTAAAAAAAACTGCGCTCGGAATTTTGAATTAAAAATATTTAATAAAAGATATATGCTTGTGTCTAGTGTCTTTGATTCCTGCCTGTGGTGACTCGTGGTTAAAGGAAGAAGAAGTAACAATAATAAAAAATTAACGAGTGTTTTAATCACTTTCAATTGCAAAATAAAAGACTATTTAAAAAAACGTGTGTGTGATGGTTGGCTTTGGCATGAAATTTCATTTATTTATCTTTTTAATTTAATATTGTTTATTGGTTAATTTAATTTATGTCAAATGGGCTCACTTAACTTCATTTCTTATCTTACTTTTGGGCTGTAAGTCTTTTAGGGAAAAAAAAATGCCCACTTAGGTCATCGTCGTCTTCCTCTCCACTTAGGTCATCATCTTCCTCCACTCCATTAGACGAATTGTAGAAAAAAATGAACCCTATCAAGCCAAATCTAGAATCTCGGGGGGTCAAATCGAGCCCTTCCATGGCAAAACCCGGAAGCTCGGGGGGTCAGTTGACGCCCCGAGTCCCCCCTTGCGTCCGTCGCTGGCGAAGAACAATGAAAGTAATAATTAATAGAATAATTTATATTCGTGATCGTACGTGTATACAATTAATAGAACTATCTTGCTCGAGCTCGATCAAACATTAAAAGTTGTTGCTCGAGCGAGAGGCTCGAATTCCATCGAACATTGTAGTTCGACATGTTTGAGCTCGGCTTGAGAAGCTCGAATCAATCAAACTCTATTGTTATGTATAATATTGACCTTTTAATCATGATATTAAAATAATATAAAAAAAAAGTAAATATGGGCTCGATAAACTCGACGTGCTATCGAGCCCACATAAATCTAGCTCGAGCTCACCTCGAACTAGCTCCAAATCAAATTCAAATCAAGTTTTTACCGAGCTACTTGCGAACAACTTGGCGAGTTTTCATGCCTAGTGCTGTGACATGCTTGTATTTATTATTATTATTATTATTATTATTATTATTATTATTATTATTATTATTATTATTATGTTCGTCGTCGTTGTCATATTACTATATCGTTGCATATTACTACTATTAATACCGTTGTAAATCCGGGGCTTAGAATTTTTTTTTCGAAAGTCGTAGCCCCGCGCGCTTCACAACTATCTCGCGTTTAACTCGTTCCTCGCTCGCCCGATTCCCGGGTCACCCGTGATAAACCTCTCACACCCTAACCCTGCTTTGTAACGCGAAAACGTAAAAGGAACAAAACACGGTTAATCGAAGTGACAAGCGGAGTCGCCTCTCCGGCTTGCCGTAATCTTTATTAAGCACAAAGTTTACAGTGTAGGGAGAAAACTCAAACCCGTGGCACCGAACAAATCTCAGCCTCACACGCTTAATCTATCCAACTCACGGTTATCTCCTACGTCCCTTTGTTCGGGATCATAATCGCTCGCACTAACCCGCTCGCGAAACCCTCCCGGGATCCCTTCCAAGCTCGGCGCCCCGAACTCGAATGTGTGGCTCGCTCGAAGTGCCGCGCGCTCTGAACTCCCTCGTGTGTGTGTGGAATTCTCGTCTAAGGTGGTCTCCTTCAACTCTCGAACTCGGCCTCCTTTAAATAAGGCTCGGGCGAATTTGGGTTGGAGAAAAAGTCTCAACAAACTTATTCGAATATCAAAGGGAAAACTAGAGTTAAATCTCAATCTACATAAAACTTATAGATGAGTACCCTTGTCAAGCATTTTTTTCTCCTAGGTACCTAGTTGAAACTTTTCATACACTCAAGTACCTAATGGACAAAAATAACCTTGAAACAACTCACATTTACATCATTTTGCCCAAATATGACATTTAAAAGAAAAAAAAATAAAAAAAAATAAAAAGGGGACTGCAAACTCACGATCGACTCAAATAAAATTACTCGATCTTCAATCCAAATGCTGCAAATGCACTCTTGTCGCTTCAGACCCACATTCCTCATCTCTTAAACTCGTTGATCTTTATATGATATGTTTTTTCGTATGCATTCTGCCAATTTTAGCCTATCAATTTCACGAGGAATTTTTTCGCTGCTTAATTTTGTCGATTAAGGTTCTTTACTAGTCTATTACGGCTTCCCAACAATTAGTTACAATTTCTTTTTTGCTGATTTGTTTGATTTAGGGGATTTGATGCGTGAATTTTTATCTATTTCGTCGATTGGGGCGTTTCAACACTTAATTAGGGTTTGTTAGGCCCCTTAAAATAACCTGCTATAGTCTTTGTTGATTGTTTCAATTTGTATGTTGGTATTTTGGTACAACCTGGTAATACAAATTGGTACTATGTCGATAGAATTATGGTACGGTAAATACTTGTTATTTGGTACATCATGTCTGAATGTAACTACACTACATATACATGTAATGCATTTTAAATATCTCATGTTTACTTTAATTGTTTAACTTAATGGTTTGAAGTTATTTATTTTCACTCTCATATGTTTCATTTGATAGTCATTCTATTATTTCTTTAATTCTACTCATTCCGAGGTGTAATTCAAATAACCCAACATTTGTTATGTTTACATGGATGACATCAAGATGATTGTGGAGCATAGGAGAGATTATCCATTAATTTATTGTTGACGACTTGAACTAGGGTCTCCAGACTGATAATGTTGGTGTTTAAAAATGGATCCTTAATATTGTTGAGGAGCGGCGTTAAGGGTTGCAAACTTTTCTCATGGTGCTTGAGGAACGATGAGTTGAACATTTGTTAGAGCGCATCAAATGAGTCCAGTTGAAATTACGAATGAATGTATTTGCATATAGGTTGAGCCATTAGATATCGATTACGAACTGACTTTTCATTACGAACAGACGTTGGTTGCAAATGGTGTTGGTAAATGTATATTAATTAGAGAATTACTCTGAATGGCTATGCCTTATTTCTTTTTCTGATATGACCTGTATTTTGCTATGATTATAACATGGTACGACAACATTGTTGTATTTTATTCCCCAATATATCAACATTCGGTACAACAATAAAATGAAAATAGTACTACAACAACATAAAAATAGTATTGCATAATTCAATAAAAAAGTAAAGCCATTATAAACATATGATAAAAAGACAATATTTGACACGTCGGAGATTTCCTGACATGTCGGAGGATAATTGATGGCGAGCACAATGTAAATATTAGGTACTACAGAGGACATAAGAGTGACACCCCCTAATAAAGTAATAAAGTACAGTATTCTAGTTATATATACTACAATATTATTCACAAATTTAGTACGCCATATTTCAGTAGTTTTTTTATTATGATTAAAATTAGTTTTTGTATGAGAAACTATTGTACTATACTTATATATATTATATGTTTCACTAAGTATCAAATTTGGTGGTTTAACCTTGATACATATATTATTGTATTCCAAGACAAAATATTAAACGCTTACCCCAACAAAAGATGAAGTCCATCAATACACTCTGAGGCAATACCATAATAAAGTCTGAAGTAACACCTTAACATGGTAAAATATAGTATCAAGAATGCAAAGAACGGGCTTGGATCGCCATGGTTGCCGCTTCTAATGGGTGCTTGTTGTGTGAGATTGGGACCACCGAGACAGTCCATCATCTCTTTTTCGAGTGATCTTTCTCGGCAGACTGCTTGAGATGTGTTCGGTCTGCCACGAGATTTGTCTGGCCTTTTCGAGACTGCCATGGTGATAGTACGGATGGGGACCTTGAAGGATCGTTGGCATTTGCAGCTGAGTGGGCTTCGTCGGATTTGATGCATTGCTTGGCCGTAGTTTTTATTTTATTTTTATTTTTATGCATTGAGTTGAGTTATTTATTGGGCTTCACTGGCATAGACCACCAAGATTAACATAGAAAATAGTTTTTTGTCTGATATCTTACTGTAAAAGACACATCAATTATAACTTTAACTCGAACACATGTGAAGTGTGATATGAGATCTAAACGATCTTTGAGTTTGTATGATATAAAATTAATACAATAATAACACGTTGTGCATGATAAATTAATCAATGAATGCTGTGAGACTTGAGAATCTTTCCAGTTTTTTTTTTTTTAAATAAAAAATCTTTTTAGAATTAAAAGTAGAAAAAATACAAATAAATAAAATATTTGATGTTGGGCTGCATCATACCCACGCCTCTAGATTACAAAGGCAGGTCACCAACCGCTGAGCAAACTCAATCTTCAATGTTTTCTATAAAACAAGTTAAAATATATATTCAAAACAAAATACTATATTTTAGTGGGGATTTTGGGGGCATGGCCCCGTGACATGTGAGACATTCTCTAACATGTCAGAGGTTTTTTCAGATATCGGGATTGGATTTTTTAATCTTAAACGGTTTTAATTTCCCGTACTAAACGGTTTTAATTTCCCGTACTAATTTTAATGTATTTGCAGTACCATTTTCAGTGCACTTGTAGAATCATTTTAATTTATTTGTTGTACCTTTTAAGATAATGTTGCGGTACGTCACCTCTATATTATACAGTACCTCGCTTCAACACCGAAAAAGAACAACCAAATCAATAATACTCCGTTTGGATTCATGGATTTCGATTTGAAATACAACCATGGGGGGGATTTTGGGGGCATGGCCCCCGGGCATGTGAGGCATTCTATGACATGTCAGAGGTTTTTTCAGATATTTCGGGATTGTTTTTTTTAATCTTAAACATTTTTAATTTCCGTACTAATTTTAATGTATTTGCAGTACCATTTTCAGTGCGCTTGTAGTATCATTTTAATTTATTTGTTGTACCTTTTAAGATAATGTTGCGGTACGTCACCTCCATATTATACTGTACCTCGCTTCAAGACCGAAAAAGAACAACCAAATCAATAATGCTCGGTTTGGATTCATGGATTCGATTTGAAATTCGGATTTCATCCAAATCACCCGTTTGGCAACCGTTCGGATTTGGATTTCGATTTCATCCAAATCCGAGGAGAATTCAAACTCTTTGTTGTTTGATGGATTTGAAATTCGACCACAAGTGGTTCGATTCCGAAATCCGAAAATCTGCCGTAACGATTTTCGTAAATAATAATAATAGTAATAATAATAATAATAATAATAATAACAATTATGAGTGAATAATAATAGTAATAATAATAATAGTAATAATAATAATAATAATAATAATAATAATAATAATAATAGTAATAATAATAACTTTGCGAGTGCCACGTCAGCAAGTTTAAACATTGCCAGGCGGAAATGTAATGTTGTGCAAAGGCACCAAGGCACATAGCTCGGGAAGCACTTGGAGACACGCACGAGCGGCCGACGCGGGTTAGGCCAGGTGGGCCAAGGCCAAGCGGGCGACGGTGGGCGAGCACGTGTGGGACGACTTGGACGTTGAGGTCCAAGACAAGCACGGTGGCGCGCGGCGGCACAGGAGGCGGTCCGAAGGTGGCTCCGGCGGACGGCGGCGAACGGCAGCGGTGCCGGGAGGAGCAAGACCGAGCGGTGGCTCGACCAAGCGAAGGTGTGTGCTCGCGAGAGAGAATTGCGCGCGGGCTGACCAGATCCTGCGAGGATCTCGGGAACGGTTGGGCACGATCAAGACCAAGTCAAATGAGGATGACCAAGTCTTCGATCCGCGTGAAGAATGACCAAGTCTCGTGACTGTTGAGAAGATTTAGGGATCCAAGTCAAACGGGAGAAAATCTCGGGGAGAGATCCTCGCAACAGCCTAATTCGAATTCGAATAAGGTTGTTGACGAAATCTCTCCGAGCCAAATCCTATTTAAAGGAGGCCGCCGAGATCGAGTCATTCAACCAATCAGAAAGCCACCTTATACGAGAATTCCACACACACATCCGAGAGAGAGTTCGAAGCGCGGCACTTCGAGCGAACCCGAGCTCGGGGCGCCGAGCTTGGGAGGGATCCCGCGGAGGATTTCGCGAGAGCGAGCGAGCGATTAAGATCCCGTAAAAGGAGACGTTAGGAGATAACCGTGTCGTGTCGTAGAGTAGACGCGTGAGGCCGAGACGTGTTCGGTGTCACGGGTTTGAGTGTTCTCCTTCGTTGTAAACTTTGCGTGAATAAAGATTACGACAAGCCGGGTAGGCGAACCCGGTTGTCCCCGAATTGACCGTGTCTTTGTTTTTACGTTTCCGCATATACAAAGCAGGGTTGTGTGAGGGGCTTATCGCGGGTGACTCGGGAATCGGACGAGCGAGGAACGAGTCAAACGCGAGCCGATTGTGAAGCGCGCGGGCTTTGTAATTCGAAAAAAATTTTTAAGTCCCGGATTTGCAGCAGACGGATTGAAATTCGACCACAAGTAGTCCGATTTCGAAATCCAAAAACCCGCCGTAATGATTTTCGTAAATAATAATAATAATTATTATAATTATGAGCGAACAACGAGTTGAGCCGACTCGTGTGCTCGATGAGGCGATTCGAGCTCGACGAACGACGAGTTGAGCCGGTTGCGAGCTCGACGTAAGACGTCAGGTTAGTTCGAAAATAGCTTGGCTTAAGCTCGACGAACGATGATCGAAAGCTCGCGAGCGGACTCCCGAGCTTATTTTATTTTGTTAAGTTTTTTATTTTATTTTTGTACATTTTAATTTTTAATAAAAAGTTCGAGGTCGAGATCGACGAGCTTCATGAGTTGGAGCTCGAGCTCCATTTTGAAATCCGGATTCCGAAATCCTAATATTTGCCAAACGATGGATTTAGATTTGAAATTAGAATTTTGAAATTTATAATTTGAAGTCACGGATTTCAATTCAAATACACCAATCCAAACTCACCCTAAGTAAAATATGCCATAACTATTCAATAATCTGATAGATCAAAATACAATAAAACATGATATCCTTGGAATCCATTGATAGCAAAAGTATCAGTATCATATGTCTTTTCATTTTAATTGACCGAGCTCTCTCCACAAGACTCTTGACATATCAGTAAGTTTCTTGTACCACGGATAGTGTAGCTATCGGTTTCATCGATCATATGTTTTGATTACAACCTACAACAAACAAGATTACTTACTATAGGAAACATCATATTTATATCGAACACATACACTAGGGGTCGAGAAGCACAAATAAAAACAAACAAATCTAACACTAATACATTAAAAGAGTTTATACTAATACATTAAAAGAATTCAAAAATCTTGCACGTACCCTTTTTCCGAGGTTGCAGTACAATTTAATGGGGTTCCGACACCTAATATATACATAGGTTGTGGTACTATTTTACTACGATTGTGGTACCTAATGTAAATATATTATGGTCCATTTTAATGTGGTTGCGATACCTAATGTAGATTAGATGTACCATTCTAAAACTGAAAATATATCATTCACATCAGTAAACAAATAATGTTTAAAACTTACACAAAATAACCAGAAAATGGAAGGAACAGTAACACTCTAAAAATCTGAGACAATACACCAATGAATTGGTCTAAACAAATAAATATTAGCGCTCAAAATCTACGTTTGTAGACAAAAATTAATGTTCTTTCCCCGACAAATGATGCGATGGCATAATTAAAAACGATATTGGTATAGATCCTCATAAGGTACGATATATTGAACAATTAAGTACTAAAATTACACGTTCAACACTAAACGATATAATAGAAATTGGTATTACGTAACTTTAATATATAAAAATTAAGGCTTTCAAGAAATTAACCTCATTTACCAACTATATCCCACCACTTACAGTTTTGCTGTCTAATTAACTCTACATGCATACAAGGACTGGAAAAAGCACATTATTCATAGTTTGACTTGCATCGCTTGAATGAACCGGGCCGACAAATAGAATATCGAGTTGCGGTAGACCTCCTCCACACTTCTCTAGGAATGCAACGGACTAAAAGATGTAACGATCGAGAGTAATTGATAGATTTTGCCCAAAGTGAACCCCAATTGCAAATTTGAAAAACACAAAACCCGAACAAATTTTGGAGTGGCTTGGGCGAAAAAGATGATGCCGTGTTGGGGAAAATTATGTTTGTACTTTTTCGGCGATGTAAAAGCTTGAGGCTGATGATTGCAAGGATTCGGTATGATGAGTTTTGGAGAGAAATGCTTTTGTGTTCTTGGTGGGTTTTATGGTGCACGATGGAATGAAAAAACAATATAAAAACATAAATTAAGAATACTTTGGTCTTTTCAGGCTAATGGGTAGCTTAGAGTAAAAAAATATTCAATTAGGTACCTCAAAATAAAAATAATCTGACATGGGACTGATCTACAAACTTTTTATGACAATAGGTATTTAACTCTACTTCTCCCAATATCAAATTCGACTAAGCTGCCTAAATTTTTTCCCGTTTGAATTGGCCCCCAAATGTCCTCAACCGCCAGAGATTCTCGCAAGACCTCGTCAGCCCGCTGCGCGCAGATCTCTCTCGCGCGCACCGGCGTGCGCTGTTTCGCGCGTGCAACTCCCACACACGTCGCCTGGCCGAGCCGCTGCTTGTCTAGCTTCTCCTCCGCATCGCCACCGACCACCGCCGCCGTCGCTGCCATCCGCCGCCGTCCGCCGGAGCCACCGTCGTGCGCCTCCATTCTCGGTCGGACCCTCGCCGGCCTGGGCTTGGCCGCTTAGGCCACCTTGCCAAGTGTCGTCTCGATGGTGTCGGGAAAGTGGCAGGGCTCGCGGCCTGCCTCGGCACGCCGCGCGCCCAAGTGTCGCGCACTTGGGGCGAAACTGTATAAAATAGTATGTTTCCATAACATTTTATACTTCTTTCTTCGTCGACATAAATTAACCTCCTAATCAAATAATCAAAACTCACACACACACAGGATAATTCCCGTCGAGAGAAAATAAATAAATCTAGTTATGTAATAAACAACAATATTGAAAATTACAACACATTGCCAATAGAGGACGACCTAACGGTTGGGCTTGTGGAGTATACATTTCGAGATCTCGAGTTTGTATCTAATGATTTTAACTATCGTGTTAGGTTAATTTGAGACATGTTGACCTAGTCCCTTGAGATCTGGTGGTCTCATATAGTCATGCCCAAATTTAACCGGAACCGGCGGTTCCAACCGGCAAACTGCCAGTTCCGGTGGCATCCGTAGGAGGCCGGTTCTGGGCGGTTTGAGATTTTCCCAAACCGCAAACCACCGGTTTGGCGGTTCAACCGGCGGTTTAATATATATTATATAAATATATATTTTTATTATAAATATTATTAGAAAAATAAAAATAAAAATAAAAAATATAAAAAAATTATTTATCCAAATAAAAAATATTATTATAAAAATTAGTCGGTGTAAAAATAGAAAATGACAAATTTATGATCGAATTTCGCACAAGCAGATATATGTCCGACACCGATTTCATATCAAAATAATTATTTTAACTATTTGTTCTTACTTTGAATGATGCATTTAAATTTTTGCAACGGAATTTATGTTTCGTAAACTTTAAGTATATGAAGTTTTGTCTCGAAAAGTATCGAAAAATATACCAAAAATTTATGCAACGCAATAGCAAGATAAAAAAAATTAAAAAAAAATAAAAATAAACCGGCGGTTCAACCGTTAACCGGCAGTTGACTAACCGCCGGTTAGCCAAACCGTAACCGATGGATAGCCAACCGACAATCGCCCCCGGCCGGTTAGAGACGGTTGGTTCTTCCGACCAACCGTCAACCGCCGGTTCCCAACCGCTGGTTAACCGTAACCGACGGTTGGGCATGTCTAGTATCATATGATGTGTGGCGTAAGCTCCGATACTCTAAAAAAATACAACACACTATTTCGACAGAAAATATAAAGAAATTACCACACATTAAAATATTACACGTTTTTCCCCCTTGTATTCAAAAGGAGCCATCTTTTTTGGTCAATAGCCATTTTAATTTTAATGAAAACCTTCCATGTTTCTATAAATGTCCGCTGCAGATTTTATACGCTTTTTCACAGAGGACGAGAGTGTTTTTCTATTTATGTCCGGAAAAGACAGCTAATTTCTAATTATATGACTGAAGAAGAAGACAACTGCAGAATGCGATGATATCTTGCTTTTCAGGATTCTGATTTTATTAAGTATCATTGGAACCTCTCTCTCTCTCTCTCTGCATTTGGGATTCCGTATTCAATACACAAAGTACCAAAAACGAAGGGGCTATGCATATATGCCTAGGCAGCCTTAAAGTTTTCACATGATATTCTTCATTGCAGGAAATAGGCTTTTTTAACAAAATAAATTCAAAAAAAAAATTTAATTTTCAAAATAGGGTTTTTTCGGCACCTATTACTAAAATAGAGTCATTTGCGGGTATTACCCGCGACGTCGCACCCATTAAACGCGACGATCCAATTTGGCCCGTTTAAACGTTTAAACGGGCCAATAACGTATAACATCCAATTTTTGCGGGCTAAAAAAATCCATTTGGCGGGGCGGCCTGCGGGCTTCGGGCCTTTTTGACGGCTCTAATAATTATATAACATCCAATTTTATAAATATCCACCATAAAGATACGCATAATAAGATAATAACATCGCTAAAATAAAACCGTAAGTCATAATAACATATAACAAAAAAACATCGTTTGAATAAATACAATAAAAGCTGTGACATATAATGCCCTTCGGTACCGCATCTACGAGGACGCTGCTCTCTACGCAGATGACGACGGTCAACTGGGGCCTCACGCTCGGATGGAAGACGATGTTGCTGACGTGAAACTGGAGTCTGATGGGAAGATGAACGGTAAGGTGGCGTGTCGTCGTCGTCGTCTTCCTCGTCCTCGTAAGTGTACTGCATCGGCATAGTGTACCCCGATGGCATCGACGTCCCATATCCACCATCGCCGTACAAATCCGTCGGAATACGCGATGACGACGGCCCAACACCTTGAGTGACATGATGCGAGGATGATGCCCCACGATCTTGCGTAGGATGAATGTCGGTGAACTGTGTATCACGTCGCTGACGCCTATCGATGATTAGACGCTGCATACGATGTACAACGTCTAATCATCCGTCCACTTCACGACGACGTAGTCTTGACTCCACGTCATCGAGATGTTGTGCCTGTTATTTAGCATATTCAAATATTATTTTGCCGCGAATAAATCGAAATTAAATATAATAAATAAAATTAATATATAAACTAACCATCACGTCGATGAATGCTCCATCTCCCATCTGAAAGCCTCGCGACATGTGAATAGACGACGGAGATATATATCGACGGGTCACGGACCGGTACCAGTCGTGATAGTCACTGGTGCACTGCGGTCCGGAACCTATCTCCAGTCCATTGACAATCCTCGAGTGCCTTTGGCTCCAATACGCCTCGTGTAGTTCGTGCTGCGATCTCCAATATTTTCCGGGGACATTTCGAGTGCTAAAGCGATGAAGATCTACAGTAAGATACGCCGGTGGTTGTGGCACCAACTGAATCAATCCGAACTGTCGCATCACGCGATCTGGATAGTGCCACTCGACGATGTTGTAACATATCAGCGGGCACGACGACCGAGAGGACTGAGGACGGCATTCCGGGCGTAGCGCCAAAATTTCCGGTGCGTGATAGTTGTACGGGGTCCAAACAAATTGCTCCATCGACATACTATCGATAGACTCCCGTATCGCACGCAAATTTGAATTGGCGGAGGTCGTATGGTCAAACAATGCATTCCATCTAAATGAATAAAATTTAATTATTATAAAAACTTTTAATTGAAAGTTCGAATAATTAGGATAGCAACTACCTCGCCGCATGCGGTGGAATGGGTAACTGAATGTCATCGACTACACTAGGCTGCATTACCACTCGAGGGTGGACGATGATGGGCTGAACTTGTAATATACGCATCCATGCCCAAACCTATATTTTAATTATTTAAATACATAAGTATCATTTACGCTTTACAAGTTGTTGAATTAAACTATCTTTCGTACCTGCAGCAACCGCAAAGCTCCACCTATGTTCATCTTCCTCGACTGACATGATGTGCAGAGCTCTCTGTAGAGGAATGCTAACACGGTGCTGCCCCAGCTGTAATGATGAACTTCGTCGATGTCCTCGAGCAACGTAAGGTAGGTCATCGACGTGTGACTTCCACTGGAGTCGGGAAACATCACCGACCCGAACAGCAGCAATGCGTAGGCACGCGCATGTTGATCGACGATTAGCTCGTCGGTCATGTCGTCGACTGAATTTTCTTCTAACCAGGCTGCAAACTTCCGGAGAGACAACTTGGTCCCGTGGTACGCTCCTTCGGGAGGTCTGTACCCAGTCAGCTCCTCGCAGTAATCGAGCCACTATTCTACGTCTTACGAGGGATCACACTGCTTACGGAAATACTGTCCACGGGGAGTGCCCACATCAACCCTATGTCCTCTAAAGTGACAGTCGCCTCCCCCACCGGTAGGTGAAACGTGTATGTCTCCTTTCTCCACCGTTCTACGAGTGCGGTAATCAAGTGTGGATCTATTTTCTGAGATCCACAACTATAGACGCCATACAGCGACATAGTATCTAACTTCTCCAAAACACGACCGTGTAAATGCACCGGTCGTGAAATCTTACCCCACACTACGTTTTCTAACCCCCTCACCGTCAACGGGGTGTCAATAGCACCATCCGTGTCCGATAGCACATCGTTACAACGATGACTATCCTGAAAAATCAACAGCGAACGATTGATCGGACCGTAGAAATCGTTCGTGTCCATCCTAAATCGAACAAAACAATGTTATAACCAATCAAACAGTATAGATCCGACTAATGACTATACGAATCCGTCTAATGTTATAAGCAAACAACGAATAACAAACGAACAACTCAATTTAACTATAATCAAACAAAAGACCTAATAAAACGTACGGAGGGGCGGAGGCGGTGGAGGTGTGGCGGCGGCGGCAGCGACGGAGGCGGCGGCGGTGGACACGGCAGCGGGTGTCGCGGTGGGGGTGGTGGACGCGGCGGAGAGAGAGAGAGAGAGAGAGAGAGAGAGAGAGAGAGAGAGAGATAGATAGATAGATAGATAGAGAGAGAGAGAGAGGGCGGGCGAGCTGCGCGGGGTGACTTCGGCGGGATGAGCGGCGGACGGAGGCGGCGAGAGGCGGTGGCGAAGAGAAACCGAGAGAGAGAGAGAGAGAGAGGGCGGGCGGGCGGGTGAGCTGCGCGGGGTGAGCGGCGGAGGCGGCGGAGGCGGCGGAGCAGGGTTACGTTTTAGAGAGAGAGAGTGAGGGAGAGAATGAGGGAGAGAGAAATAGATCTGAGATCTATATTTCCCCGACGTCGCGTCCATTAGGCGCGACGTCGCGCCTATTGCTCGCGACGACTACGTACTGGGCCAAAAATATTGGCCCACTACACCGGCCCCGTACCACTGGCCCACCACGAGGCGAAAAATGGATCGTCGCGTTTAATGGGTGGGCGCGACGTCGCGAGTAATACCCGCAAATGACTCTATTTTAGTAATAGGTGTAAAAAACGCCTTATTTTGAAAATTATTATTTTTTCGATTTATTTTGTTAAAAAAGCCCAAGAAATATATCATCCTTTATTATTGCAGAGCACTTCACTCGTTTTACTTAAGATCACAACACCACAACCGGCGTTGTGCACCGCCTCTTTCACCACCGTCTCCGGCTATTCGCGAGCCCGAAACCCCAGGTAGTAAGTACCTGCTATTGTTCGCCTCTGAAGTCGGCTTCTAAGGTTCCACGCCTTCTCTGGCGGCTCACAACTCCACGTCGTCCTCTTGAAGTCGATATTTTTTTTTCTTTCTTTAATTGCTCGCGCGTTTCAAGTTTTTAAAGTTCAAAATCTGATGTTGGAATTTGGTGGCGTATTGTGACTCTATCTATCTACTGTTGAGTGTTAACTATCTTTGCGTGCTCAAAAAGGAGCTGCTTTAACTATGGGAAATCGCAAGGTCGGTAGATACAACAAGAAAGGGAAAAAAGAAGCCAAGGAACATACAACTAGGCGGTCGCATCAGGTTGTCTCTCATGATCCTTCTTTTCTTTTGCATAAATCACGTTGTTCCTGTTTTAAGGTTGTAAGGATGTAGAAAAATCTTGGAAGAATGCGTGATAAATGGACTATATACGTGTAAAATTTGCAAAAATATGTTTTTGATTATTTCCCTTTCGCCGTATATTTTAGGGCTGCTCAATGAAGTTCGATGGTGCAAGAACCGCATCGTCTTCCGGAGATCCCTCAGGTTTGTAATGATACAAGCAAAAGGATGTAATAACAGTTCTTCTTTATGTTCTTCATGTATTAATTGGGTTTTGTTTGTTTTCAGGGAGTTGGAAAAAGAGGAAACTTAATAGCGAATCAGTTGTAATCATCGACCTCGATGAGGAGTACCCGTCTTCCTCTGGTAAGTACGTACGAGCCAACTCATCGATTTATACGGTGTCTACTGTACTTTGATGTATTAATGTAATCTCTCAACCTTTCTGCAGAGGCTGATATTGATGATACAGATGATGCCGATTCGAGTTCACCGGAGTTGTCTTGTGAGTCAAAATTATGCAGATACCATCCACCGAGTGTGTGTGTAAGTGTACGTGTAATTATTTTGATAGTAATTACCGTAATTTTTTGTAACACAGCGGGCGTCGCCACTGAAGATGAGTCCGAGGAATCGGAGGCTGATTCCGAGGAGGAAGACGACAACGATGACACGGACTCCGACCGAGGTTTTCTCTATTAAGCTTATGACTTTGCTTGTCTTAAAGATGTATGATGATGTCTTAATGATCTTTTTTTTCTTTTCTTTTCTTTTCCTTCAAGAATCGCTGCACTCGGTCGAAGATCCCGCTAGAAGGCACCCATCGGGCCACGGATGGGTGCGCAACGAGCCGATAATGAGTTCTCCATCGACGACGACGAACCGTGAGTTTTTTTTTTTTTTTCGTCTGAAGAACGTTGTAATTTTCTTTTTTCCAATGCAGTGAGGGGCGGTGGCGTTTCCTCTCGCACCCGAGCGAAGATGTGGCCTTCGTACGGCGGCGCCGCAAGAGTTAACTACGCCGAAGAAGATATGTCCGGCTCCAGCAGCGACGATGCGGGATCGGGACGACGAGGCCGAGTTCGAAGTAAGGACAGCCGCAGCGGCCGTGTCTCCGAGGAACGTTGTCGCGTAAGAGAAGGACGCTGCGAGGAGAAGATCGGGCCGAGCGAAGTCCATCTGGTTTCGGAAAGCTCGGAGAGCGAGCCCAGGGACGACGATGCGGGCCCGGAAAGCTCGGACGAGAAAGAACGAGGAGAACATGTGCAAAGGAGGGCTCAGGATAAGGACAGCCGCAGCCACCGCGTCTCCGTGGAACTTCCTCACGTTAGAGAAGATTGCTGCAATAAGATCGGGCCCAGTAAAATTGATCTGGGCTCTGAAAGCTCGGAGAGCGAGCCCAGTGACAGTGATGTGGGCTCGGGAAGCTCAGACGAGAAAGGACGACGAGCCCAAGTGCGAAGGAGGGCTCAGAATATGGACAGCCACCGCGACTCCGAGGAACTTTCTCGTATTAGAGAAGATCGCTGCAATAAGATGGAGTCCGGTAAAGTCGATGTGGGCTCGAAAAGCTCGGAGAGCGCGGCTAGTGACGATGCGGGCCCAGGAAGCTCAGAGGAGAAAGAAAGACGAGTCCAAGTGCGAAAGAGAGCTCAAAATAAGTACAGCCGCGGCCGCAGCCATCGCGTCTCCGAGGAGCGTCGCGCTAGAGAAGAACGCTGCAAGAAGATCGGGTCTAGTGATGATGTCGGCCCCGAGAGCTCGGACGAGAAAGAAAGAAGAGACCGAACGCATAGACACCGCGTCTGTAACGAATGTGGCCATGTCAGGGGAGAGCGCATCAAGAAGGCCGCAGCATCCAGTAACATCGAAGAACCCGCCCCGGAAGAAGACGAGGCCGAAGAGGAAAAGGAGAAGCGCGAAGGAGTTGAGAATATGGCGGAAGATTCCCATAGCCATGACGAAAACGAGGGAATCACACGTGCAAAGAAGCAGGCAAAAATGGACAAGCCGAAAGAAGTCAGGAATATTCCCAAAGATTCCCTTAGCCACGGCGAAGACGAGGGAATCGCACGGACGAAGAAAGAGGACGAGCCGGAAGAAGTTGAGGATACGGCCGAAGATTCCCGCAGCGGCGACGAGGGAATCGCACGGACGAAGAAAGAGGACGAGCCGGAAGAAGTTGAGGATACGGCCGAAGATTCCCGCAGCGGCGACGAGGACGAGGGAATTGCGCACACGGAGAAGCGACCTTCGACAGGAGGGAAGCACGACATATGGAGATTGCTCGTCGAGAGCGTCCTCGGACGGGGAAAAGCGCCAGTTGTCGAAGCCATCAACGAGCTGTTGAACCGGAGCCGAGCTCAGAGCGACCAATTAGGCGCTTTTCTCCCGTTGAAGTTCGGGTTCGAAGACGAGGCGCCGAAGGTGGTGGAGAAGACGGAGCACGAGAAGGAGATGGAGTACTTGTTCGCCGAGCTCGACCGCATGTGGGCCCTCTCCGAACTGAAATATTACACCGAGGTAGAAAAAAATATAAATATCCTTTTTATCGGCACTTATTATTTTAATTTTCGTCTCAATTCGATCCGCCGTAGGCTGACGAAGATGCGGCTCGAATACCCGTTAACGAAACTCAATCCGATCGGTGCCGTCGAGGGGCCCACGAGCTGATCCTACGGGATGACGAGGGCTTGGTCTGCAAGTATTGCAACCACGTCGAGCTCGGACCCAAAGAAGTAATGCCTCAGTGGGTAAGTCCACAGCCACATTTCATTCATTCCCCGAGCGAACACAGGCTCGTTACAATCTTTTCTTTGCCCGATGCAGGCGGATAACAAGGCCCGTCGAGGCTCCTACAGAGAAAGGCAACCGCACGAAATAGAACATCTCCCCGAGATCGAGGGGGCCGATGTCTTACAGTACTTCGCCGATCTCGCGGCCGGGGATTCGTGTGATGGCGATCCCGCCGCCGAAGGCCCTACAGTGTGGAACATCATACCCGGCGTGCGCGAGACGATGTACGAGCACCAGCAGGAGGGATTCGAGTTCCTTTGGAAGAACCTGGCCGGAAGCATCAACCTCCGGGACCTGAAGGGCGACGGCGACGGTATTGAATTTAAAAAATAAATAAATAAACCACAAGAAATTAATACGGGATAAAAAAAATAATGCCGAATTTCATCATCAATAGATCCTGAATCCTCAAGAACACCTTTTTTTTTATTCGGTTCAGGTCCTCCCGACGACGACGTGGGAGGGTGCATCATCTCGCACGCTCCGGGGACTGGGAAAACCCGTCTCACCATCGTCTTCCTCGAGACGTACCTCAAAATATTCCCCGACTCCCGCCCCGTCATCGTCGCCCCTGCGGGCATGCTCCTGACGTGGGAGGAAGAATTCCGCAAGTGGAACGTAAGGTTCCCGTTCATCAACCTCAACAGCCCCGAGGCCTCCTCTGCCCTCGAGAACCGCATCACCATGAAGCTCTCGGAGGCGGGATTCGGAGGGATCGTCAACAAGCGCCACAACACGGAGTTCCTCCGCACGATGAAGCTCTACGCATGGGACACGGGGAGGAGCGTGCTCGGGATCAGCTACAGCCTCTTCGAGAAGCTGACCTGTCAAAAGGAGAAGGCCGGGGCCAGCGAGGACGACGACGAGCGGGCCGGGATCCTGAGGCGGATACTCTTCGAGAAGCCGGGGCTCGTGGTGCTCGACGAGGGCCACACGCCGCGTAACAACAGGAGCAAGATATGGAACGCGCTCCTCGAGCTCGAGACGGAGAGGCGCGTGATCCTCTCGGGGACTCCCTTTCAGAACAACTTCTGTGAGCTCTTCAACACCCTCCGCCTCGTGAGGCCCAACGCCGCGGACGCCCTGGCCCACGAGAAGGCCCTCACCGGAGAGGTCGTCGAAAGCGAGGCCGTGGAGAGGCTCAAGGCGGCCATGGCCCCCTTCGTCCACGTCCACAAGGGGACCATACTCCGCAAGAACCTCCCGGGGCTCAGGGACTGCGTGGTGCTGTTGAAGCCTCCTCCTCTGCAGAGGAGCCTCATCGAGAAGAGCCTCATCGAGAGGCTCGAGAGGTCGCCCAACACGTTCGAGTTCGAGCACAGGGTGGCACTTGTCTCGGTCCACCCCAGCCTCTACCCGGCCGAGCTCGGGCCCGCCGAGGCGGCGGGCTCGTCGAGGCTTGACCCCGACGAGGGATGCAAGACGAGGTTCGTGGCGGAGCTCATACGACTCAGCACCGCGGTGGACGAGAAGGTGCTGATATTTTCCCAGTACATACAGCCGTTGGAGCTCATCAAGGAGCAGCTGAAGGAGGCCTTTCGGTGGGCCGAGGGGAGGCAGATACTCCACATGCAGGCCTCGCTGTATCAGAAGCAGAGGCAAATGTTGATCAACGTGTTCAACGACCCGATGAGCGAGTCGAAGGTGATGCTTGCCTCCACGAGGTGCTGCTCGGAGGGGATCAGCCTCGTGGGGGCTTCGAGGGTGGTGCTGTTGGACGTGCTTTGGAACCCGTCGGTGGAGAGGCAGGCGATTTGTCGGGCGTATCGGATCGGGCAGAGGAAGATGGTGTACACGTATCATTTGATGACGCTGGGGACGACGGAGGCGGATAAGTATTGTAGGCAGGCGGAGAAGGAGAGGCTTTCGGAGCTGGTTTTCACCTCGTCGGAGGAGGAGAAGGGGCGGTGGTGCTCTGGTGGTGGTGGTGGTGCTCCGGCGGGTATAGAGGATGGATTCTTGGAGCACATGGTGGGGAATCCGAGGCTGAAGGGTATGTTCGAGAAGATTATTAATCAGCCCAAGGAAGTTAATCTCATCGAGACGTTTGGCCTCACCTCTTGAAGAGAAAAAATATCTGAGGTGAGGTATCTATCTCGTTATTACATGTTTTCTTTGAATTTTCTGGGATGTGTTGATCATTAGTGTGTGCAATATATATATATATATATGCCTTTCTGCTGCTCCACGGTGAAAGGCTGATGTTTTAGACAATTTTTAGTTTTCTCGCCGGAACCAAATCTTATTCTATTTCCACTTTGTAAGGGAGGTTTCATTTAGTACCGAATCGATAGGCGTGATGATTGTGAGCCTAAGTTGTGAACCATCGACGACGGTGTCTTCTAATGTTTTTGTGGACTTAAATGCATGTACGGAATTAAATGATTATCTGTACTTTGTGTTGTATTCCTTAAGAGATCATCACAAACTGCAGAGGAGAATGATCATGCTCGATGGTGAGAGACTGTGAATTATGCGCATTGTTAGACCAATAATTTTTTGAGCGGTAAACTATATTATAAATATTAGCGTTGGCCAATGAGGCCATTTAATATAGATGTTTATATATCCTCTTCCTTCGAAATTTTTAAATAACTAGAAAATTTCAATATATAAAAATAATTTCACCCAATAATAAAAGAAATATCAATATTGAGAAAACAAATTGATTATAACCTATAGATCTAGGACACGACACAATGCCGTCCAATAATAATAATAATAATAATAATAACAATAATAATAATAATAAGGAAACTTAATACCTATTAGAATAAAAAATGTCAATTTAGTCCATTGTCAGAATTTTTTTATATATGGGTACCTTGTAGAACAAAAGTTTTTACACATATGTACCCATTTGACTAAGGTACAACATATAAGACATTTAGATACCATAAAGAAACGTAGTGTGGTACATAATAGAGTGAAAAAATGTAGATACTAAAGCGAACAAAAGGTACATCATATAAGGACTTTAGGTACCATAAGAAACGTATTTTTGGTACTATACAAAAGCGTGATGTGGTACGTAATATATATATATATATATATATATATAAAGGTACGTCAAGGAGTGAAAAAAGGTACTCTCGGCGATATTTTTGTCCCCATCTCCGTCCTCGCGGGGATCCACGCCCAACGGGAATTCCCTGCCCGGGAAATATTTTTAAAAAAATATATACTTTTTATAATATAAAATTATATTTTAATATTAGTTATATTATTTAAATATTATTTAAACTATATTTAATATATTTATATTATTTAAGTCTTATTTAAGGTATATTTTAATATTATTTAGACTATATTTTAATATTATTTATATTATAATAATATAAATTGGATATAAAAAATATTAATTAAATATTATAATATACCAGAGAATGGAGCCGAGAACGGGGTGAGAATCTCCACGGGGAGAAATCTCTCCCCGTCCCCGTCCCACGGGGATAAAATACCGAGTCTCCGTCCTATTCGGGGCGAATTCCCGCGTGGACGGGGAATCCTTGCCCCATTGACAAGCCTACCTATGTGTAAAAACTTTTCCTACTAGGTACCTGCGTATAAAAGTTATCTAACAGGGGACTGAATTGAAATTTTTTTATACAAAGAGTTATTTTTTGTAGTTTCACCTAATAATAATAATAAAATTATTATTATTATTATTATTATTATTATTATTATTATTATTATCAATTAGTGGTGGAAAAGTACACCGAGAAGCTTTGGGCGATATATATGGTCTGTTCATCACGGGTTTTCTTCTATGGATTGAATGATATTGCGCTGCATCATTGTCTACAGGAATTCTTCTTACATGATGAGATTTTAACGCACAACATAGGTCTTTTCTGTATATACAAGGTACGAGATTGAAGAAAATCAGAAACGTGCATGCATCGATCTCTTACATTCAACATACAGCAATTTATATGTAACATCATTTGGAGACGCCCACACATTCACCATAGCAATTTATATGTAAATGTAACATTCTTGATCTCCTTGGGCTCATTCACACATTCGCATATTGAGGACGTGAACAACATGAAGCACGTTGAGAACGTAATAATGCAAGGTGAATTCAAGTAAGCAGAGGATTATCGCTCAATGCATTTTCCTCGGTTGATGCAAAATCACTTCTCGATGAAAGTGTTCTTTGATTTCTGCAAGTAGAATTACCTCGAAGCTTTACCTCTGATTGATTAGGTTCCACTAGCAATTAGCTTAGAGGTCTTTCTGCTTGCGGATGTCAATGAACATCAACGATTCCCGTCAACTGAGGTAAATGCCTTGAGATAATACTGTGCTTTCTTGAATTTACGTAGATGAAGCCCTCGAAGTGCTTCATGTTATTGCGTCCCATGTTAAATCAAGACATAGAGACAGTACAAGGATCACGTCTGCGTAGTACATTATGTTCAACCGTGACCATTGTGTTCAACGCAGCTGTGACATTTCAAAGGCATTTTTAATGGGCGGTCGGTAACCATATTCATACGATTGAATATGATGATGTTCAAGCTCTTCATTGTTGTTGACCTTTTTTGTCCGATACCTATGAAAGTTTTGATGATTTCATATAATTATGTAAAATGTGGTCTATAACTTAGTAAACTCAACATGTATGGTTAAGTATGTAATAATATCCGACCATGTATGTTAAATGAATTAATTATAAGTTGTCGAATATCTGTGATCATATGCTTTACTGGAGCATTTTAGTGATCACATAGTTGTGAATATCTCGATGAATGAAATCTTCTAATGTGTTATACATGGAAAAGATCTTATGCTGAAAACTGAAAAATATGTTATCTGTTGAGAATCTGTTTATTTTAGGAAGGAACTCATGGAGATATCGCTGGGACTAAATCGTAATTAATGACTAACGGGTAATTATTTTGAGTACTTTCCATGCGATGTTTGTTAATGTTGACATAGGCAATGTGGACTCAACATTTGAGTCAACAGTTGCGATGTTGACATTGACAATGTGGACTCAACATTCCAGTCAACATCGATTGACTCGGACTTAGTCCAACCTTGATTTTGTCTTTCAAACCCAAAAACCGTTTTCCCTATTATTGTGGAGTTTGTTAAATGTGTGCAGAGGCAACGTACGTGTTGGACTTGTTCAAACAAGAGTAGAATGAAGTGGAAACTAAATATAGGATGCGTGATCGACCAAGTCAAGATGCTTACTAAATATAGGAGAAGTGGAGCTCGTGGCTGAAGGGGTCGACGCATTATCTCAGACGTGAAGTCATGGAGATCATGGAGAACGTGGGGAGGCCGAGAGTCGGAGCTATGAAGCATATAAATAGAAGACTCCGATCCATAACAGAGATAACAGAGATTACGTACGACGAGCGACCAAAGAAAAAGAAAAAGAGAGAGCTCTCACCATATACTCGTCTTTCTGTTCTTTACCTAGTGTTTTACCTTTTCATAGATCGTAGGTATCTGTGCTAAGATTAGAAGAGTCGTTAGATTCTGTACTAGGTTGCATTTACTATCTTTCGATAGTTGTGATTTTTGTAATCCATTCTTTCAAGTAGAATTTTGCCCTGAAGGCGTGTAGCAAGTTATTTAACTTGCTGCATATTTTAAAACGTGTCTCCATCGTTTTTAACTGCTAAGTTTTGAAACTTTCCGCTGTGCTAAAATTTTCTGTTCCTGAATGTTGGTTCAACATTAAAGACAACATTACTGGTATATTTTTAACTTAGCTATTTCCATATCTTTACGGGACCTTTCCCCCTCCTTCAGTTTGGTATCAGAGCAACCGCTTGATACACTAAGCGTTTTTATCCTAGATATGGATGCCTTAAGCTCAAACTATTTTGGCAAAGTTCCCGTCCTAGATGGATCGAACTACGCCTATTGGAAAATCCGAATGAGACAATGCATAAAGTCGATTGACTCTCGTGCTTGGGATTCGGTTCTTAACGGTTATACCCCTCCTAAAACCCTTCCAGATGCTGATGGAGAAGTATTCGACAAACATATTGCCGAATGGACTGTCCTTGAAAGAGCAGCAGCCGATTTTAATGAAAAAGCCTCACATGCCGTTTTTTCTTCCGTCGATATTTTTATGTTCAAAATCATCCAAAACTGTACCAATGCGAAACATGCGTGGGATATGTTGCAAAGGTATTGTGAGGGTGATGCGAGTGTTAAAGACACAAAGCTACGTCTTTTAAATAGCCAATTTGAAAACCTTCGTATGAGGGACGATGAAGATATTACTACTTACTTCGGAAAACTTTTGAATATCTCTAGCGAGTGTCATAGCCTAGGTGAACCTATCTCTAACAAAGTGTTGAATTCTAAGGCTATCAGGTCACTATCGGAGAAGTTCAACGTGAAGGTGGCAGCTGTAGAGGAAGCCCACAATCTTGCCACACTCGACTTCAATACCCTCATGAACATTATGGAGAATTACGAGATTAATCTCGAGGTTCAGAAAAATGCTACTAGGGGTAAAAGTCTTGCTCTAGTCTTGCAACCATTAGATGTTGAATCTGATGTTGAGCCAAACGATGATGAGGATATGGTTATGATTGTGAGGAAATTCAAAAGGTTACTGAAAAATAAGAGAGAGTTGAATGTTGGTCCAACATTCAAGAATGTACTCAACACTCAAGAGTCTTCATCCGCTCCTAATCGCTCGTTCAACAGAAGAAACTCTGCTGATAAAGCGAAAGCCGACAAACTTGACAGGGCGTCCAATGTCATGCTTGTAAAGGCTGGGGTCATTTTGCAAATGAATGTGCTAACACTCTTCGCAGGTATGGAAAAGGATATTGGGTCAGTTTAACTGATGACGAAGATGAAGTGCCAGCAAGGAATACCCATCAGGTTGCCCAAGTGACTAAAGTTTCAATTCCAATCTTCTCTGACAACGAGGATGAGGATCATCATACTGGATTTAATGCGGTAACAGATGTTGATCCAACATTGGGATCAACATCTGAACAATATATTCTTTTTTATTATGATGATTCAAATACTTTTGATGAATCCTTGTTAGATGACTCAGGAGATTGTGTAGAACATGCTAAGGATGATGAATCACTGGAAGAAACGTACAAATTGTTGTATGTAGAGTGGATAAATCAAAAGAAGGAAATCTCAAAACTAAAGGACTCCGTTCAAGTGTTGACTGAAGAAAATGCAAACAATGAAAAGATGATCAATGGCTTGCTTGAAGGTATGGGCAAGATGGAAGCCGTGCTGACCAGAAAGGATAAAGAGATTGACAAGCTTCAAACTCATGTCAATAAGGCTTCGGACACCTTCTCAAAGATGAACAAAGGTAAGTTCACACTTGATGAGGTACTTTCATTAGGTAATTCTTCTAATCACGGTCTAGGATTCAAGACACATTCTAAAAAGACTAAGAATTCTGCATCCAAGTCCAGGTCTAGAAATTTTAAGTGTCATTTTTGTCTTAAACCTGGACATATTAAACCTTATTGCTGGAAACTGAAAGATGAGATATCCAAAAAGAAAATGTTGACTGGAAAACCATCCAACATTCGCTCCAACATTGAGAAATCAGTGTTGAAGAAAATGTCTGGAGGTGGTTCAGACAACATTGGGTCTGGTTTTATGAATCAGAATTCAACTTTTTGGAGTCCATCAGTTCAGAAGAAAGCATGGGTACGAAAATCACCTGTTCTTTGCAATGTTGTTTACACGTCCTTGAAGGCTCACGTTTCAGGATCTTGGTACTTCGATAGTGGTTGTTCGCGACACATGACAGGTACTAAAGACCACTTGATCGACTACACTCCCTTAAGTAACGTTATGGTTACTTTTGGAGGTGGAGCGAAAGGAAAAATTCTAGGACGAGGTAAACTAAATGTGGTTGGTTTTCCTGCTCTAAGAAATGTCCTCCATGTTGACGGCTTGGTTGCTAACCTCATTAGCATAAGTCAACTATGTGACGACGATCTTGAGGTAAGGTTTAATAAAGAATGTTGTGAAGTTTTTAATGATAAAAATTTGTGTGTGATGGCAGGAAGAAGGTCTAGTGATAATTGCTATCAAGTTGGTGATAAAGATGACAGGAAAGAGGTATGTAAGATGTCGAAAACCGAAAATGATATTGTTCTTTGGCATCATAAATTGGGTCATGTCAATTATCGAACCTTAGAACAATTGATTCGGCATGAGGCAATCAGATGTATTCCTTATCTTAAGGATTGTGGAAAGATTATTTGTGAGCAATGCCTTAAAGGCAAGCAGAAGCATGCCAGTCATAATGTTGACCAACATATTGCTCAACATTTTAGAACTGTCCACTGCTTTCAGCTACTTCACATGGATCTTATGGGTCCTATGGAAGTAGACAACATATGTGGTAGGAAATATGCATATGTGTTAGTTGATGACTTTTCTAGGTTTTCATGGATATTTTTTCTCAAGGAAAAATCTGAAACTTTTGATTTTTTCAAAACCTTTTGTGCCTTGATCAAAATAACTTTTGTGCACCCATTTTTCGTATTAGGTCTGATCATGGTAGAGAGTTTGAAAATCAATCTTTTAAAGATTTTTGTGACAAAAAGGGTATTATCCATGAGTTTTCTTCTCCTAAGACACCTCAACAAAATGGGGTAGTCGAAAGGAAGAATAGAACTCTTCAGGAGATGGCCCGTGTGATGCTACATTCCAAGAATCTTTCTAAAAGATTTTGGGCGGAAGCATTAAACACGGCTTGTCATATTTCGAATAGAGTTTTCTTTCGTCTCGGGACAAAGAAAACCTCTTACGAGATATTGAAGGGTACGAAGCCTACGGTTAAATATTTTCACGTGTTTGGATGTACATGCTATATGTTGAATGATCGTGAGTATTTGACTAAGTTTGATTCGAAAAGTGATAAATGCATATTCGTGGGATATTCTACTAATAGTCGTGCTTATCGTGTTTACAATCTTAGATTGAAAACTATTCAAGAATCCGTTAATATTGTGTTTGATGATTCTGCTGACATTAGTAGAAGTACTCCTCAAGTTGACATTGCAGATGTAGTTCCGACGGTTGTTCCTACAGAGGATCTTGAAGCTAACAATGTTGAGTCAACATCCGGCTCAACATTAGCTCCTGAACAGGACACAGAAGATGAAACTCTAAATGTTCAGAGAGATCCCCCTACTAGGATTCAGAAGTCTCACCCCTCTGATCAAATCATTGGCAGACTGGATGAAGGAAGGAAGACCAGAGATAAACCACGAAGAGATTATAGATCAATGGTAAAAAAATGTATGCATGACTTCCGTATACAACGAGGTAAGGTTTAATTGTTTCGTATCTGAAATTGAACCAAAAAACGTTCTTGAAGCCCTCAAGGACAGTTTTTGGATCAATGCTATGCAAGAAGAGCTTGTTCAATTCGATAAAAATCAGGCTTGGACTTTGGTTCCACGACCAAGTGACGGAAACGTCATTGGTACTAAGTGGATCTTTAAGAACAAATCTGATGAGTACGGAAATGTTATTAGAAATAAAGCTCGATTAGTTGCCCAAGGTTATACCCAAGTTGAGGGTATAGACTTTGATGAAACCTTTGCCCCCGTAGCAAGATTAGAATATATTAGACTCTTACTTGCTATAACATGTTGGCTCAACATTACCCTCCACCATATGGATGTTAAGGGTGCGTTCTTAAATGGTTATATTGATAAAGAAATATATGTTGAGCAACCGAAAGGTTTCGAAGATCCTTACCATGCTGATTATGTGTATAAGTTACAAAAAGCTCTTTATGGTTTAAAGCAAGCTCCTCGAGCTTGGTACGGTAGGCTAACTTCATTTCTCTTAGATTTTGGATTTGCTAGAGGTGAAGCCGATAGAACTCTTTTCGTGAAAAGAGTTGGTAATGTTGTTTTAATATCTCAAATATACGTGGATGATATAGTCTTCGGATCAACATCTCGATTTATGTCGGATGAATTTATCCAAGCTATGAATTCCACATTTGAGATGAGTATGATCGGCGAACTAACATTTTTCCTAGGTCTACAGGTGAAACAAAGCAAAGATGGCATATTTATGTGTCAGGAGAAATACGCGAAAAACACTGTGAAGAAGTTCGGTCTAGATAGTGCAAAGATAATGCGAACTCCTATGGGGTCTACATAGAAGGTAAGTAAAGATAATGTTGGGGAGAATGTTGACCCAACATTATATCGTTCGATGATAGGCAGTTTATTATACCTTTCTGCGAGTAGACCAGATGTAATGTATAGTGTTTGTGTGTGTGCGAGATATCAGGCTGAACCAAAGGTTTCTCATTTTAACGCAGTCAAAAGAATTTTGAGATACGTGAGTGGTACGTGTAACCTTGGTTTATGGTTTTCAAAAGATACTAACATTAATTTGGTTGGTTTCAGTGACGCCGATTGGGCAGGTGATGAAGATGATCATAAGAGCACAAGTGGAGGTTGCTTCTTCTTAGGTAATAATTTAGTGTCTTGGTTTAGTAAGAAGCAAAATTGCGTTTCCCTCTCTACGGCCGAGTCTGAGTATGTGGCAGCAGGAAGCTGTTGTACACAACTCATATGGCTTAAGAGTATGTTGAGTGATTATGGGTTAGAGAGCGAAAATGTGCTTATGTATTGTGATAATCTTAGTGCCATAAACATTTCGAAAAATTCGATACAGCATTCTAGAACTAAGCATATAGACATTAGACATCATTTTCTGAGAGATATAGTTGAAAAAGAGTTAGTGAAAATAGAGCATATAGATACTAAGAATCAATTAGCTGATATTTTCACTAAAGCGTTAGACTTCGAAAGGTTCTCAAGCCTGAAGAAGTCTATAGGTCTCTGTCAGAGTCAATAAATGTTGGTCCAACATTTGGATCAACATTGGCATATGTCATATATGACTGTTACTGTTTTTATATTTGATCTAACGTTCTCTTTGTTATATTCCTGAAATGATTTGACTCACCTAGACCATTTTCTGAAATGACCCACTCCCTAAAGCACTAGTATGCTAATGATCCTTTTCAAGATACATGTTCAGAATATTAAGATCCTTAGATACACGACATTCGAGGTGACGATGTATTCTATGCGTGCAAGAATGTCTGAACCTTGATGAACTGGAAATCATTCTAGAGCAGTGCACAATATTCTATATCAATAATAAAGGTGAGATAAGGGCAGAAAATGAAAGAAAAGTGTGATCTAGGGTGTTGAACAGAAAATGAAGGAAGTCATGTTGAGAATGTTGGGTTAAATGTTGAGCAACATTTGTGACTAGTCATTTTGATCATGCAATATTTTCTGTTTATGTTCTATATGTTATAGATTTTAGGTATACATATAAGTAATATGTCGTGTCTAGTATCTATATCTCTCATGTTGCCTTAGAAGAAGGTCAGCTATCCTCACTTGGTTCATGCGTTCGTCGGGATCACCTAAACGGTTAGTGCACTCGATCTCGACTTAATTTTTGTTAGATATTTTTAAATGCCACACCATATCCACTCTCCACATTTTCCTCAACAAATAACGGTTAGAGCACGAATTTTACTCGGAATTAGTAAAAATTTTATTTTTATTATTAAAGCTCTCTAATGGTTACTTTTTTGCCTCTTTCATCACGCAATTTTTTTTACCGTTACAGTCATTCACCTATATTTACTCGGCCTGCATCATCTTTGACATCACATTAAACCTATTTGCATTCTATCTGATTTACTCTCTCTGTTTTTCTCTCTGCAATATTAGAATTCTCATTTCGAAAATTTCGCATTCATCTTCTTTCTTCGAGTTTAAATTTCTACTATGGCAAGTTCACCTAACCATGAGTCACAGAATGTTGATACAACATCTGGCGAGCCTTTAATCGAGACAAACCCATTAGCTATGGTGATTTATGGGGCACCGTTGCCTATTGAAGCGGCGTCGCCTGTGCGCAACGATGCTGCTGCAACAAGCCCAACGCCTCCGTTGAGTTCGTCATCAAGCGATGACAACATTTTGTCAAGCGACGAATCAGAAAGCTCGGATGAAGATTTCAACCCTATTTTGATAGAGTCTACAACCAGTTCAGAAGAAGAAGGTGAGAAAGAAGAAGAAAAAGCAGGAGAAGAAGAGGAAGAAGAGGAAGAGGAATTTTCTGATACGGAACCGTTGTGTAAAATACTCAACTAACTAAAGCAGAAGATGGGGAAGAGGCCACAGAGTCCAAATTCTCAACCCACGAAGAAGGCAAAGGTTGCAGATCCTGCTCCACAAGAGGATCCTGCACCTATTGATGTTGATGCTGAACCAACTCCACCCTCAACATTTCCGGCAGATGATGACCTGCCCGAAGGGTCAGACTGGGAGATCACATAAACTCCCAGGAAGTTCTACTCCAAGAAACATGAAGACCTATGGTCCTCCTTCAACTCCAGAACTCTTCGAGTTGAAAGGATCATACATATTAACAGCTTCAGGAAGTGTGGCATGCTTCAGTTCCTGGAATCCCGGCATTTGGGGAAGGCAGTTAGATGTATGGGGACCTATTCCGACATAGTTGTCCGCGAGGTATACGTTAATCTCTCTCCTTCCTTGAATGAGCCCAACTCTAGGAAGTATGGTAAGATTTTCTTGCGCAATAAGCTATATGATTGTTCTTTCCGGCTTATCAACGAACTCTTAGAAACCCCAGAAGTAGACCATTTTAGTGAAAGAGATATAGATGAGGTTGTCACTTTCATTACTGGGGGTAGGATTACGAAGTGGGAGAAGAATTTTTCTGCCACTTTCTTGACCTCACTCTACTCTGTGCTATTCAAAATTGCTATATATAATTGGTTGCCTACGGCAAATGATAGTAGAGTGACTGAGTCAATGGCACAACTCTTATATGCTTTGGGTAATAATCTCCCCATCAATTGGGGAGAGTACATTCTCAATCAAATTGCTTACCAAGCAGAAAGAGTTGGGCGTGGTATTCTCCCTTTCCCCTCCGTCATTTGGTCGGTACTACTTTGTGGAGGGTTCAAGCCACTGAGAAGAGACTATGTCGAGCACAAGAAGTCACCATTTACCATCTCAATCCACTATGTTACGGGGTACAACAAAGTGATAGATCTGCCTTGGATTGGAGCTCAGGATGTTGATACCAATGCTGGTTCAACATCATCCTCAACAACCAACCTGGAGAAAGAGATCAAGTGTCTGGATGACACTATAGCCTTTCTGATGAGTCAGAGGGAGATTCTTCGAGGTTTGCTCTCTTCCCAAAAAGGGGGAGATAAAGCTGGTGCAGAGGAAGGAGCTGAGCAAGGTGCTGACGTGGATGCTGGAGCTGGAAGTTCAAACTCAGGGGGAGTTGCTGGAACTGCTGGAGCTAAGGAAACTGCTGGGGCTAGTGCTATGGATGAGGAAGTTGCTGCTGGAATGGATGCTGAAGCTGAAGCTGAGGAGGATGCTGCTTCAGATGACTCGATTATGAGTCTTCAGTTTTAGCATGTCTATGTGCTTGACTGATTTTCTGTTTTTGCATGCAGACCTTGTTTTGTTTTTGTGTGTGGTTTTTCTGTTTTGCAGATGTGACCAAGAACCTCTTTAATGGCTATGTATTAATGCTATAATATATTAATCCATTTTGTGTTCTAAGTTACGTGTTGCTTTCAGGGGGAGTTATTTGGATTTCACTGGATTGGAACTTCGTTGGATTTAGCTCTGCACTGGTTTTGGGAAGAAAGACAAAAAGGGGGAGATTGTTAATGTTGACATAGGCAATGTGGACTCAACATTTGAGTCAACAGTTGCGATGTTGACATTGACAATGTGGACTCAACATTCCAGTCAACATCGATTGACTCGGACTTAGTCCAACCTTGATTTTGTCTTTCAAACCCAAAAACCGTTTTCCCTATTATTTTGGAGTTTGTTAAATGTGTGCAGAGGCAACGTACGTGTTGGACTTGTTCAAACAAGAGTAGAATGAAGTGGAAACTAAATATAGGATGCGTGATCGACCAAGTCAAGATGCTTACTAAATATAGGAGAAGTGGAGCTCGTGGCTGAAGGGGTCGACGCATTATCTCAGACGTGAAGTCATGGAGATCATGGAGAACGTGGGGAGGCCGAGAGTCGGAGCTATGAAGCATATAAATAGAAGACTCCGATCCATAACAGAGATAACAGAGATTACGTACGACGAGCGACCAAAGAAAAAGAAAAAGAGAGAGCTCTCACCATATACTCGTCTTTATGTTCTTTACCTAGTGTTTTACCTTTTCATAGATCGTAGGTATCTGTGCTAAGATTAGAAGAGTCGTTAGATTCTTTACTAGGTTGCATTTACTATCTTTCGATAGTTGTGATTTTTGTAATCCATTCTTTGAAGTGGAATTTTGCCCTGAAGGCGTGTAGCAAGTTATTTAACTTGCTGCATATTTTAAAACGTGTCTCCATCGTTTTTAACTGCTAAGTTTTGAAACTTTTCGCTGTGCTAAAACTTTCTGTTCCTGAATGTTGGTTCAACATTAAGGACAACATTACTGGTATATTTTTAACTTAGCTATTTCCATATCTTTACGGGACCTTTCCCCCTCCTTCAAAGTTGTTTAGGATTTATGTAAAGTAATTGATCTATACATAGAAATTCTTATGTGATATTCGAATGTGACATATATGGGAAGTCAATGAGATAAATATAGGAAATTTATTATCTGCCGAAAATCACTGTATTTTAGGAATGAAATAATGATATATCCGGTTGAATGCATCTTGTTTGACTGTTAATGAGTGAATTACTAACATGTATTTCCTTGTGCGAATTTGGTCTTTATCAAATGGAAAGATTATATGTATTATTGATAAGATGATGATCTGAACTATTTATGGAATATGCTGAACCACATGAGATCATCATACGTGTGAAAAATGCTATGATTCATTCTTATGTGAATGTATGGAAATAAATCATGCAAATCGGTAATGTGACCGTTGTATTTATGAGGTATATTTTTGGCATGGTTTATATAAGTTAAATACAAGGAATATGATCAAATCTTTGTATATCTTTCGTGTTTAACTTTCTATGTGAAGTGTAGAGCTCGATTAGCCTATAAATAAGACGACGCTTCAAGACAATGGTATAGACAACCAGACTGAAAAAGCAGAAGAATGAAACTCTTGAGTGTTAAGCTTTAAATTGCTAAATCGTTATTCTGTTTGAGCGAACACTTGTGGAATCCATCCTACCCTTGTGAGATATTCCTGTTATATCACTGTAATCCTGTCTTTAGACTTGTTGAGCGTCCTAGGAAATATGAGCGAAATATGTCTGCACGCGAAGGAAAGAATCTGCGGGTTCGGGGGTCCTTCGGTAGCGAGCTGAGTCCAAGTTGGGGAGTGACGATTCCCTGGGAACGACGTTGGAACGGAACTCGGCGTGAGACAGTCTACTCACGGTCTAGTGTTCTTCGTGTTTTGGTTGAGTAAGGGCGTGTCAATCATTATTGTAACCAACTACAGTAAACAGATTGTGATTGATTTAACTCGAGTAGCAAACCTCTAGGAGAGAACTAAATCCCGATTGAGGATATAACCTCTATAAACATCTCGTCTCACTTTTTTTACAGTCATTTACATTTCCGTGAGACAAGCACAAACATTTTCAAATAAGCAGTCAATATCCTGAAAACGTTTTTGCGATTTACAAGTAACTACATTGATACATCTTTATTATTTCTTAAAGTTATATTTAAACGGTTTTAATCTTGGTAAGGAAACGGTTTTAAAAAATAGTAAGAATTTTTATACACCTATTACTTTATAATTCAATTGTTACTTTCTTAATCTTCATAACTATAATTAAGAAATCGTCCAAACAAATGGAGCGTCTCAAGTAAAATTCTGCAAAACAAATAAGATCTGTCAAAGAAATATTTTTCTGTAAAAAATGGTACAACACCTAATTAAAAAAGATAGTATGATAGCCTCTTCTAAACATACTTCATATTGAGAAGTAAAGTACTAGAACAACACATCAAATGGTACACGCTATGATAAAAATTGGTACTGCATAACATCCATATACAAATATTAGGTTTTTCGCCAAATTAACTTCGCTTACTACCTACCATAAACATATCTACCACATTGCATATGCTAAAGTCGCTTTACCACTGTAATGACGAAAAAACAACTTTCAACGATCTTCTTACAAATGAATATTTAAAAATTAAATAGTATAACATGACGTTCAATGGTACACAAAAAATTTAAAATTGATACTGCATAACATGCAAATACGAAAATTAGGATTTTTGTCAAATTAACCTCAACAGATCTCTCACACCGACATATGTTAAAATTCGACGCCTAATTAGCTCGACCTGTGTGGGATGCCGAAAATAAATATATTTCAACCATCTTCTTATAAAATTACTATTTATTAAAAAATTAAATACAATATCATCATGTCCAACGGTACACAATAAAATTAAATTCTGTAATTACGTAACATGCATATACAAAATTAGAATTTTTCAAATTAACCTTACTTACTACCAGAACTGATCTTGCAGACTTGCCAAAATTCGGCGCTTATTTGGCTTTACTGGTGTGGAATGGCAAAAACAACTTTCAATCATCTTATTATAAATTAACGACATATTAAAACATTAATTACTACAATAGTGTGTCCGATGATAAACAATTTAATTAAAACTGATACTGCATAACATGCATATTCAGATATTAGGATCTTCATCAAATTAACAGTACTCGCTACCAAAACTGATCTCCCACATTATGTATGCTAAATTCCGGCGCCTATTTAGCTTTAATAGTGTGGAATGCCGAAAAATAACTTCCAACCATCTTGTTATAGAGCTACTACATATAAAAAAATTTGAGACTACACATAAAATGGTACCCAATAAATATTAAATTGGTGTTGCATAACGTTCATATGTAAAAAAATTAGGGTTCGCCAAAAAAAAATATGTCGCTCACATATACATGCCAAAATTAGGAAGAATCGGGACAAAAAAATCCCATGACTGTGAAATGATGGAGATGGATGAGCTTTTGGGCTGGAAGAAAATGCAAAGATTTGAAAAAAAAAAACGTTTTTGTCATTGACAGTAGCTAGAAAAATCTTTTTTCCGATCATTCGCCTGCATAACAAAAATGTGAAATGGCCTGCCAGAGAGGAGGGCGCTGGAGTGGGTAAAATATTTTCGGCGTTACATGATTTGTAGAGAAAAAGTAACTAAAAAGAGCTCTCATTGATGTTGATTTCATGGTGGATTGTGATTTTTAGGAGAGAGAAATTAATATTGTTGAAGAAGAGAATGATTAAGGATAATAAATTAATTCATAAAACAGGTAGTATTTTGTCTTTTTAATCAACCGTGTACATCGAATAAAAATTTTATTGATAAAAGAAATCCGACAGGGAACTGAATCGAATTTTGTTTTTATATCAATGACTGTTTAAGTCCAGATTTCCAATTATACCCTTAATTAATTATTTCTTTTTATGATTTGATTTATTCAATATTTTTAATTATAATTTTATTATAAAAAGTTAACATAATATAATATATTTATGTACTACAGCATAATATACTAGTATATGTATATATATATATATATATATATATATATATATATGAATTACATGAGGTCCCGATAAATATTTAATTTTTGAATAGGTGTTGTGGAGAATAATATAGTAATACAACAATAATAATACAAATAAGAAAAATAATAATAATTATTATAATAATAATAATAATAATGATAATGATAATGATAATAATAATAATAATAATGATAATGATAATAGTAATTGAGTGGTGGAAAAGAATGGAGAAGCTTTTGGGCGATACATACGCTTTGCTCGTTATTCTTTCTTTCTATTCACACCTCTCTCCCTCTTACGAATGGATTGCATTATATTCCGCTGCATCGATTGTTAATAGGAATTCTTCTACATGATGAGATTTTATCGGACATTACATACATGTCTTTATATAAATGAAGCTGGTAAGAGATAGAAGAGAAATCAGAAATGCATAGTATCTCTTGGCCTCATATTCACACATTCAGCATATATACAGCCACTCATTATTTGGAGACGTTTCTTATGCTTGAGATTCTATGATAATGCCGTCACACAAAGAACAGAAACGAAGATCAGTCGTGAGATGACTTGGGATTAATTCTTGGGACGGATGGTGCTGTCAGTTCAAATTATATACCATCGCAAAATTAAAAGATGTGTACATAGAGGAAATAAAGCATATTGAGGACGCCATCATACAAAGCGAATCCAAGGATCATCTCAACGCATTTACCGCGGTTTGATGCGTATCAATTCTCCACAACATGTTTTTTGACATCCGCAAGCAATGCTTGCGGATGTCAAAAAACATGTAGTGGAGAATGGATTCGCATCAAACCGCGATATATGCGTTGAGATGATCCTCTGATTCCTTAGGCCTAGATGACGTCATGATCACGTTTGGATGTACAAGGATCACGTTTGGATGCACACAAATAATAATAGTGCTTGAGGATATGTATCATAATACACTCCTTTCAAATAGTGAGTGTTATATGTATAAATTGCGGTTCAAATCACATGTCCCATTTTCCATATCTCCCTCTATCTTCCGTCAATCATGACCATTCAATTTCAAATCGTGTGGTTCACAAATATTCTGGTTTTTTTTTTTTTTCTTTCATATCCACCAAATCATAAAATTGTTCGTTATTTCACGTGATCTATATGATAAAAACAAATAAGCATATCTAATTTATTCCTTGTTTCATGATGATCAAATTGATATCCATATCTTATATTTTTCGATATTCAAATGAATCATTTTTTTAGTAAATTATACGATATGAGACATAGAGTGAGACACAAAAAATGGGACATGTGATTTCATCAGTATAAATTGTTGTATGTAGATAACTGTCTGAGGATATGTATCATACACTCCTATTGAATCGTCGTAGTCCCGACAATGATAATTCCTGCTTGTAGTATACTTTCGTTGAAAATATTAGTCGAACCTAAGTATTGTCACGTGTAGATTGATCAATGATGGTTGTTTCATCAATAATGGGAATTTTAATATAACGATCATAGATTCGTAATTTGTCTTTATAAGAAACGTGAATATTCAATTCCTACATTACTTATAAATACCACAGCTATGGGTGCCATTTAATTTATTTCCAGTCTCTCCCTTTTAATTAAACTTGTACATCGAAACTTATACAGAAAGCAAGGGCTCTTAGTGATCCATAGAAAGTGATCCGTCGAAAGTTTTTTTTTTTTTTCATGTGTGTGGGTTGTTATATATTTTAGTGTAATTGGGAATAAAAGCGTACACGAGTTAGGAGATGCGGAGTGCACGCTCGGGTAACGCTTATTTCGGAATCCAAAACCAAGCGGGGGTCAAGGGGGCCGCGCCCCTAGTGGCGGTCCCGCTGCATGCACCCACCCGAATCCGCATGCACCCGAAAGAGTGTGCAGTAACCCTAAAGGGTATGTATGTTCGAAAAGGTGGTATATGTTGATGAACAGACACCAACCTTAAAGGTGTTGTGTCCACTGACGAATGGACACAACTGGTCGAATCTTGGGTTATAATAAGTGCAGAAACATCCAACTCAAACACATCAGAAGAATTATTCTCTAGTCTTATCCCGAGACGAAATATTGTCTTTGAAAAATGAATTTTAAACGCGATTCTAGACAAATATCCTGTCATATTATCATATTATTTACCAACATGGTCACATGAAATACCATGCGTGTCTATAGGTTTGGACCTGATATTTACCTTTTCCTTCTCCTTTTGTTAGATAAGGTGAGATAGTCAGAACTAGGATATCGGTTATTGATCTTATAGTATCCTAAAGGATAAGAAATTATTTATATTTAAACTAAATATATTACTAACAAAAGATAATAGATATAAACGTGAACACATATAGCAAAGAGAAGTTTCCTTTCAAACTTGTGTATTTCATTACAAAGGCGGATGATCATCTATCTCATTGTGTGTTTCGTTGTGTGTACCTATTAACATGTGCGTGTCTATATGGGACCCACAAAATTTTATGTCTCTTGTTTATCATCCAATCAGTGTTTAACATGTTAGTAGGTACACACAGTGGGACAGATGATCCAATCCGACGGATGAGATCATCTATCTCATTGCGTGTCCCATTGTGTGTACCCATTAACATGTGTGTCTATATGAGACCCACAAATTTTTCTATCTCTTGTTTATCATCCAATCAGTGTTTAAAACGTTACTAGATACACATAGTAGGACACATAGTGGGACACACAAAGGTGATGAATCCTATTTATAGGCCAATTAAGAAGAATACATCCAAGAGAAAATAAATGCATTATAGTTGGGAAGAACTATAAACGATACAAGTTGTCCAAATGGACATACATTATCCGTAATATTATCATTGGATGTTTATTTGGTATATTATTTAAAAGGGAGAATATTACCCGCGTCATTAAATAATAATATAATAAGAGAGAATTACACATAAATTCCCAAGGACCAAAAAACCCACCACAAAACTCCCCTCTCACATAAAATTTTAACGTAAGGACCAAGTGAAAACTTATACTACACTTAAGGATCAATTGGACAAAAGTAACCTCATAAGTTACATAATTACAATTATACCAGATATTTTAATTTAAATAAGAAAAAAAATCAAATAACAGTTCCAATCAACGAGCGACTCGAACTCAAACCAAATTTTATCATACAATCCAATGAGAATCATCCCAAATTGAATGCCCACGAAAATTCTCCATCTCCAAGAAGCAATTTATGATATCCTCTTTCGTTTCAAAATACATGTCACCAATTTTCCGAACCAATTAATAATTGTTGTGTTAGCTTTTGGTTAATTGTTCGATTATGGTTATTAGGTCTCGGTTGAGGTGTTAGGTCTCGATTAGGGCGTTTTTATGCTTAATTTCATATTTATTTAGGTTGTTGCTTGATTGAATTTTGTTTTATGTTCAAATTAGGCATTTCTGTTTCGTTTCTTGAGTTCTTGAGGTTGTCAATTAGGGATTTCTTCATATATTTGGTATATTATGTGCTTATTTTTTGTACATGTTGCTTGAAAATTTAGTATTATATATGCATTATAATGGTACCGTATGTTCTGTAGATTGGTACGCAATTTTAACAACATTTTAGCTTAAAACGTCACCCCCCCAGTTTAGAGTCCTAATTGAATGCCTATGTGTTATATCTCCAGGCTTCCCAATCATTAATGGAGTTCATTTCTGTATTTTTTTATTGCTTATGTCTGATTATGATGGTTATGGTCATTGTATATGACTAGTGATGCACTTAGATTGAGGAGATGAGCAGAAAGGAAATATTGATCTAGATTCTTGTTGAAGCCCAATAGTACAAAATTGAATTGTATGGAGGTCATGAATGCCACCCCTTAGTTTGAAGATTTTGAGGAATTAATTTCTTATCATACCTTCACAAATGGCCAACTTAAATTAGACTGGTGGGTCTATTGAAATACTCCCATCAAGTACACCTTATACAATAAGTGTAATTGATTTTGATTGTTTCCTTCCATTTATGCAGTATTGAGACTAAGCATAAGTTTTTCGCGGTGCTTTGAAGGATGACATGTCTAATGGTGTTAGAGTGTATAAAATGAGTCGATTATGACATTCTATTGTCCATATGTTGCATATATGTTATGACATATTCTTTGGGACATATGTTGAAGATAGGTTATGAAATGTTTTTTGAATATTTCTATTACAAGCATATTTTTTGAATGGGTTAGTATTGGGTACGTTGGATATTGTTTGTCACGCCTAAAACTTAAGGTACGTTGACAATTTTAACCAAGGTACAGTAATTGTGTGTATAAGAAACAGTAAACGCCATCTAAATGATATGTTAAAAGATATTAAATTGGTATGATATCAAACTCCAAGTTTCAAAATAAGATAATGATCATCGTAAGGACATTGAACTTTGAGTTTAAACTATTAATTCGTGGTTTTGATGATGAACCCATTAAATGTGATACGGAATGAAACTTATAACATATTCACGTATATTAAAGTGTTTTTGCATCGAAACTAATGTAAAATGCGACGAAAAACACTTGTCATAATAAGTTGTACCAAATGTAGCGTATATATTGTACCATTTAACGGTCTTGGACCATATCTTATTGTAGACTCATATGGTACCACATGTATTTATTTTCTCGTACTAAGATAAGTACCCATATCGTATTAAGTTTTATCAGTTCACATAACATATAAAATTACGAGTTTACAATGTCAATTATTAAATGTGAAGCCCTGTAACAATAAATAGAATATTAATCAATAATTTGAACATTTTGTATTTAACAAACATATATATTATGTTGTAGTAAGTTGTTCTAACAATGTTTATCATCTCTAGTGAAACTTGGGATTTGTAATATAAAACTATCAGAGTAGTGGTTACTCCGTCCTATAAGATAGAAAGTGAAACTTATAACATATATACGTAAGAAAATATTGTTTTTTCAAAAAAAAAAAGTTTTCGAATCGACATGAGAAACACTTATCCTACTGAACTGTACACAATATATCGTTTATATTGTATCACTGGTCAGCCTGTGACTGTACCCTATTTTGGTAATATATCATACCACAAAGAGTTTATCGTACAAAAATTTAGAAACAGATGACCCGAAATTATGCAGTTTGACTGAACAACTTGTTCCTGAAAAGTGCTGCCATTTTGTAATTTTCATCTATTTTTTACATGTATTACTATTGTGTAATATTTTATTTCGTTTAACATACCATTTAACTTGTGTTTGTTGTACCTTGCACACATAGTTGTCGTACCGTTTTACCATTGTTAATGTACCAAAAAATACAGGCGTATTAAACAACATTTTAGCCATAATATTGTTTATTATCTTAATACATCCACAAAATTACACCAAAACAAAAAGGAACATTGCCCAAGAAAATGCGAGCACCAAACATATACAATTAATATGACAAGAAAACGATATCACAATCTTAACAAAATTTTTAAAGAAAATCTTCGAAATATATGCACCATGTGGACAACACACGTAAACTCGTAAGCACACAACCCAAACGGCGTGCCCCCATGGACTACACGTTGTGGACTTACAATTGTTTACCACCTACAAAATTCAGCAACCATTCTTAATGGTACCATAATTATAACTTAAACGGTACACTAAATACAATAATATGGTACAATAACGACATGTATAAAGGTACACTGTATTCAAACATGTGATTGGCATTTTTGTACTACCTGTGCAGAGAAACCTTTCAGGTTTTTCAAGTGAAACGAAACTTTGTGATGGTGTATCGTACATGAGAGATCTCAAAAACATGCTTTCTCTACTTTAGAAAATCCACAGCTTCGGAAGCATCCAAAATATCAAACACCTCGAACCAGGGAATGAGAATGATTAAATAGAGCGATGCACATCATGATAAATTCAAAGATATGATCATAAATAATTTAGAATTCATTTAAGCTCTTGAGACGGGATGCTAAATGTACATAGCATTCACAAACATACGAGAACTCGTCCTTGTTTCTTGCAGATTGGAATAAGGCAATCAATTAGCAACGATCCGGACTCTTCTTGCAAAATAGATATGAACAAGCAGAGAATAAACATATTGTCAGACTGAGCAGAAACTCACGATTTCAAGCAAATCCACGAGCACGACCTACCTCGAGCAAATTCACGAATGAATTTGGACAATTTTGATTTTATATTCTCGCAGCCCACGAAAAACTGAAAAGACTCACGTTGTACAGTCCGAAGCGAGAAAACTTATGCCTGATTGGACCGTGAAATCCTCTATTTCTTCTCAATTTCTCTCTTTTTCCCGTTAATTCGGTTTTTTCTTCTTTTCTTTCACAAGAACTCGCATCTGACTGAGAAATCACGTATTGCTGGTCGTATCGAGCAAACCCGCGTTTTATTTTTCACCGCCCCTCCTCCTCCTCCTCATCTCCTTTCTTCGTTTATGTTTCGTTTCTCTTTCATCATTTTTTTTATTTTGCTTTTTAGTTCTGTTTTCTATTTTCTTTTTTGCTTTTAACATTTAGTTTCTTTCATACACATTGCCTCAATTTGGGTCTTGGTAATCAAGGAAGATTATGGAGTTTATAATGAAATATTGCATTAATCTCAATTCTAAAATCTCGTTGAAAAAACGGGGAGAAACTCGAAATTATTGAATGGATAATGTTAAATCAACTCAAATTTATCACGAGCCTAAAATATCAACGAGAATTATTGACAAATATGATGAGTCTTGAACATTTTCGAACTGAGTAACACTTTCAGCAATAAATATAACACATGTACACGCAAGAAAACACTTCATTAAGAACATTCTAGAAGGTTCTAGATTAGCATGGAATATTAGTAAAGGATTAGTAAAGGATTAAGTGTTACCAGTAAGTGTTTAACTGTTAGTAAAAAATGTAGTTCTTTTTTATTGTTTATTTATTAAAAAGTAAAATTACATAATAAAAATATAGAATAAAAAAATACAAATTAAAACCAATAATGAAAAATATAAAATTATGTTGCTTAATTTTTGTTTTACTTATTTATTTATTTTTATTATTTTTAATAAAGATAATTTTACATATTTCGTTAATTGGAGGAAGTAGAGGGGATCTGTAATACCCGTAAAATTAATACGGGAATAATGCGCAACTAGCGTGAAAATTATTCTGTAATTTTCGGAAAATTATGAAGTTAATTTTCGGACAAAGCGAATTTTCGGGAAATTGAACCGAAAATAAGAAAAATACTCTTTGAGTAAAATAAATAGATATGGGCCCAAATTAATTTAAAGTAGGCCCAATAAGAGATTTCCTTAAGAGAAAGGAAACGTAACTTTCCTTTTAAAGGTTTATCTCAAAAGGTGATAAGGACAAACGAAATATCAAACGAAAGAATCGTTACTTAGTAAGAAGGAAAAGAAAAAGAGAAAGAGAAAGAGGAGAAAACAAACGAAGAAAAGCAGAGAAGAACTAAGCAATTTCGGCCAACTTGGAAGTGAGGTAGGTGGTTTTTAACCCCTACAAACTGTTTTTAAGTTTGATTTATTTAGTTTAACGAATTTGGATGAAAGGTCATCCGAATTCATGAATTTCGGGAGCTTTGAATGATTATGTGTTGTATTTGCGGGTTGAAAAGAATTCGCGGGCCAAAAAGGTTCGTGAAGTGTGAGAGAGGAAAGAAAATCGCGGGCTGCGATAAAATTCGCGGGCCGAAAGATTTGTAAAGATGTGAGTGAGAAAAGAAGGTCGCGGGCCAAATTTTAAATTTCGCCGAATTTAAAAGGTTAAATTCGGGCATTTTATTTCGCCGATTTAATATTTCAAATTCGGGCAGAATTTCGATATCTAAGCGAAATATTTAAATTTCGCCGAATTTAAAAGGTTAAATTCGGGCATTTTATTTCGCCGAATTTAATATTTCAAATTCGGGCAGAATTTCGATATCTAAGCGAAATATTTAAATTTCGCCGAATTTAAAAGGTTAAATTCGGGCATTTTATTTCGCCGAATTTAATATTTCAAATTCGGGCAGAATTTCGATATCTAAGCGAAATATTTAAATTTCGCCGAATTTAAAAGGTTAAATTCGGGCATTATATTTCGCCGAATTTAATATTTCAAATTCGGGCAGAATTTCGATATCTAAGCGAAATATTTAAATTTCGCCGAATTTAAAAGGTTAAATTCGGGTAATAGCCCACATCTTTGAATAAAATTATTTTAAGTTCATTTTATCTTTAAATCAAAGTATATTCATACTTTGACTAGAATTTTCGGGTCAACCCTTATTTTAAGATACGAGAGTATTTTGGGGTATTATTTGTAAGAAATAATACGTGATATATGTGACGAATGTGATATGCATTTCACGACATGCATAAGAGAGGTGAAGGTACCGTAATGATACGGTGACACGATATTGTGTCGAATGTGAGAAGGGTAGAGTTGCCGATTTTGGCAGTCAGGTTCAGACTCGATTATGCACTTGGTGGGAGAGGGGGTTTGCGACACCCATCTACTCGGGATTGAGCCACCCGAGGTGTAAACCACCGGATATTATTTGGCTCAGGGACGGCAGACAGATGTGAGATTCCTGTCTACCCGAACTTGTGGTATAACATTCGGGGAAAAAGCCGTCGGGTTGAGATTGTGTGCGGAAGGAGCGACCCGGCGCGGCCGGTGTGGGCTACCGCATGGTTGATGGTGTACTTTGCCATTGCGCGCGTGGGTGCCGAGTCTGACCTAGGGCCCTGTTGAGAATTGAGAATTGATAGATGAGATTTGTCGAGTGTGCATTATATTATATTGTGAGGAACCGGGATTGGGTGGAGTGCACGCACGTATTGCATGTTATGTAATCACCTACTGGGCAATAGCTCAGGGTTCTATCCTATTTTTGTTTGTAGGTAAGAATGAACCCGACACCGACTAGTGTCAGGGTTGAGATTCATGGCGAGCTGGCGGCGGTGACTCCACGGACTTTTGAGGGTGGCGCAGTACATGGGACGCGACCTGTGGAGTGGCATAGTGTTTGATATTGGGTTTGAAATTTTGGGGCTTCGGCCCAAAGTATTAATAGTAGATATTTTTGTAAACCCGATATAATACTATGTAGGTTATTTAAAAAAAAAAAAAAAAAGAAAATTTTATCGGGTCCTCCGCGTGTTCTGTTGCGGGGAAATCCGCCAATTAACTTAATTAGGAAGTGGGGTCGCCACAGGTGGTATCAGAGCTTAGGCTTTAGATTCTGAAGACTGTCCATGTACTGCCACTCAAAAGCCGGGAGAACCAGCCTCGCCTGTAAGTTAAGTGTAATACTTTGATATGATTATGTGATCTCATGTATATTTGTTACATGAATTATCTAGTATTTGGAAAATGCCAAGAGGAAGACCGAGGAACGTGTTCGTTGGAGAGTCCAGTCGGAGGGGCGAATCTGAATCCCCACCCCCGACTCGTGAGCATGACACGATAAATAGGCTGACTGAACTTATCCAAAGACAGTCAGACCAAATTCATGATTTGATAAATCACCAGAGCTCATCTGAGCACCGTCCATCCCCACAGCCTGATCGCGTAGAGATCATAGGGGAGCGATTTCGTAAGTTAAATCCACCAGTTTTCGCCGAAGCTACTAATCCTGCGGCAGCTGAGGACTGGATCGACACAATAGAAGACTTATTTATATACAGTCGTGTGCCGAACAATGAGAAGGTGTTGTGTGCCGTTTCCCTATTTCGGGGAGGCGCGCGTTTTTGGTGGAACACCATAAAGGTGTTAGAAGATCCGGCGACGATGACATGGGAACGCTTCAGGGAACTGTTTTATGATAAGTACTTCACTGCTCACGATCAGGAGCAGCGAATGTATGAATTCATGAACCTGAAACAAGGGCGAATGCCAGTTGCGGAATACATCCGCAAATTTGAAGAATTATCTCGTTTTGCACCTCATCTCGTGGCAACCAATACTCTAAAGGTGACGAGATTTCTTCGAGGGCTGAAGCCCGAATTTTATCGAGATTTAAGTGTGGCGGGAGTACGCCAATTAGAGTTCCGTCAGGCGACGGAGCGAGCGTTGATCGCAGAACAAGCGGAAGGAGTAGTAAGAGAAGCCCAAGAGGCAAGTAGGAAAAGAGAGAGTCAGCAACAGCAAGGAGGAAGCGGCCAAAAGCGACAATTCTTCGGCAAGGACCCGAAGAATAAAGGAAATCGACCGAGTCAACAGATGTGGCGCCCGAATGCTTATCAGAGACCGGCCAATGTTCCCAACCGACCCCCGGTACCAGCGCCCCAATGCCAACAGTGTGGACGAAATCACTTTGGCATATGCTACGGACCACGACCGGTGCAGACTCTGCAATGTTTCCGGTGCGGTGAGGCCGGACACATCGCACGGAATTGCCCGAGAGGTCAGCCTCCAGTGCAGACTCAACCGCGTAACCTCATTCGACCTCCACCTGTGCCTGCAAGAGTTTTTACTCTGACTAATGAGGAGGCGGAGGCAAACCCGAATGTAGTTACGGGTACGTTGAGTATATTTCACGTGCCCTCTTCGATCTTGATTGACTCGGGAGCCACACATTCGTTTGTATCGGCTAACTTTGTGGCCAGGGCAGGAATCTATCCCTCCCGTTCATTATGTGATTTCGTGGTATCTTTACCACATGGGGATCCAACTCGATCAAATTTGGTGGTTGAGAAATGTCCCGTAAGAATTGAGGGTAGAGAGTTAGATGTGAACCTAATAGTAATCCCGATGAATAATTACGATATTATATTCGGGATGGATTGGCTTTCGAAATACGGAGCCATTATTGATTGTTCAAAAAGGGTAGTTAGGTTTCGATCGCCAGAGGGAGAGGAGTTTGAACTTTCGGGAAGAAAGAATAGAAACTCAATCCCTCGGATTTCTGCTTTAAAAGCTCAGCGACTCGTAAATACGGGTTGCGAATCGTTCCTAGTTTTTGCGGTGAATGCTGAGGAATCTTCCCAGCTTAAACTTGAGGAGGTTCCGATAGTGAACGAATATTCCGATGTATTTCCCGAGGATCTTCCGGGATTACCCCCTGATCGGGAGATTAAATTTGCAATCGATCTTGTACCTGGAGCTGCCCCGATCTCTAAATCCCCGTATCGGTTAGCACCAAACGAATTACGAGAATTGAAGGAGCAATTGGAAGATTTGTTGCAGAAGGGTTTTATTCAACCCAGTTTCTCACCATGGGGAGCCCCGGTTTTATTTGTGAAGAAAAAGGACGGGTCGATGAGAATGTGTATCGATTATCGTGAACTCAACAAGATCACGATTAAGAATAAATACCCATTGCCAAGGATTGACGATTTATTCGATCAACTCCAAGGAGCAACAGTATTTTCTAAGATCGACCTGCGCTCCGGTTATCATCAGCTGAAGATCCGGGAAGCGGACATTCCAAAAACCGCATTCAGTACGAGGTACGGCCACTATGAATTTTTGGTCATGCCTTTCGGATTGACGAATGCTCCGGCAGCCTTCATGGATTTGATGAACCGAGTATTCAAAAAATTGCTGGACCGATGTGTTATCGTCTTTATCGACGATATTCTCATTTATTCCAAGACAAAAGAAGAACATGAGGAACATTTGAGAGCGGTCCTAGGAATTCTTCGGGAGAAACAATTATTCGCCAAATTTAAAAAGTGCGAATTTTGGTTGGATCGAGTAATCTTTCTGGGGCATGTTATTTCGGGAAGCGGAATTTCAGTAGATCCCAGCAAGATAGAAGCTATAGAAAATTGGCCAAGACCAACCACTCCCACGGAGATAAGAAGTTTTCTCGGGCTAGCTGGGTATTATCGAAAGTTCATTAAGGACTTTTCCAGCATCGCCTCGACGCTCACCAATTTGACAAAGAAAAATGTTCCGTTCAAATGGACGGATGAATGTGAGCAAAGTTTCCAGGAATTAAAGAAAAGGCTAACAACTGCTCCAGTGTTAGCAATACCTTCGGGTACTGGAAATTTTTCTGTTTATAGTGATGCCTCTAAATATGGGTTGGGGTGTGTTTTAATGCAAAACGGGAAGGTGATCGCTTATGCCTCCCGACAATTAAAGCCATATGAGAAAAATTACCCCACTCATGATCTCGAACTCGCAGCCGTAGTGTTTGCTCTTAAAACATGGCGACACTATCTTTACGGAGAAAGATGCGAGATCTTCACGGATCACAAGAGTTTGAAGTACTTCTTCACCCAGAAGGAGTTAAATATGAGGCAAAGAAGATGGCTCGAGTTAGTCAAAGACTACGACTGTGTGATAAATTATCATCCAGGAAAAGCGAACGTAGTCGCAGATGCATTGAGCCGCAAAACTGTAAACACTGAATTACGCCAATTCGGAGTTGAAGTAATCAATTTCGGAGAGATTGAAGAAAAGTTGGCAGTGTTGACACTTAAGCCAACACTATTAGACCGAATCATTGAAGTACAAAAGAAAGATGAGTTGTACTTGAAGAAACAAAGAGAACAAGATAAAGAAGTCTCATCGGAATTTGAATTCCGAGAAGACGGGAGTTTACGATTTAAAAGTCGCTTATATGTGCCGGAAGATGAAGAGATTCGTCGAACTTTAATGACGGAGGCACATACGACAATATATTCGGTGCATCCCGGTGCAACGAAAATGTATCGTGATTTGCGACTAAATTATTGGTGGCCGGGAATGAAAAAGGATGTTGCTGCATTTGTACATAGATGCCTGACTTGTCAGCAGATCAAAGCAGAACATCAAAGACCGGCAGGAATGTTACAACCTTTGACGATTCCCGAGTGGAAGTGGGACCATATAACAATGGATTTTGTCGTCGGGTTGCCAAGAACGGTGAAAGGTTATGATGCAATTTGGGTGATTGTTGACAGACTGACTAAGTCCGCCCATTTCTTGCCTATTCACCAGACCTATCCCATGGAGAAGTTCGCTGAACTCTACATTCAAGAGATAGTGAGACTCCATGGAATTCCGATATCGATCGTATCAGATCGAGATTCAAGATTTCTGTCCCAGTTCTGGAAAAGCTTACAGAAAGCTCTGGGAACTAAATTATCATTTAGTTCAGCTTATCATCCCCAGACTGACGGACAATCGGAAAGGACGATCCAGACACTCGAAGACATGTTGAGAGCATGTGTCTTGGATTTTCAAGGGAGTTGGAGTAAATATCTCCCGTTAATAGAATTTTCATATAACAACAGCTATCAAGCAACGATCGGAATGGCGCCTTACGAAGCCTTATACGGACGTAAATGTCGATCCCCAGTTCATTGGGATGAAATCGGCGAGAAGGCGCTATTAGGTCCCGAGATGGTACGCGAAATGACTGAAGTTGTTAAGAAAATTCGGGAGAAAATGCAAACGGCCCAAAGTCGCCAGAAGAGTTATGCAGACAAGAGACGAAGGTCGTTAGAATTTGAAGAAGGTGATAAAGTATTTTTGAAAGTATCACCTATGAAGGGTGTCAAACGGTTCGGACAAAAAGGAAAGTTGAGTCCGAGATATATAGGACCTTTCAAAATTTTGAAAAGACTCGGTGAAGTAGCATATCAGCTAGAATTACCGACGTCGTTAGCACAAGTCCATGACGTATTCCACGTGTCTACACTGCGAAAGTATGTGTTGGACCCGTATCATGTGCTAAGAGACAAAAGACTTCACCAACAATTGAAGCCGGACTTGAGTTACGAAGAAAAGCCGGTAGAGATTCTAATGTATGAGGTGAAGCAATTACGAAATAAGAATATTCCCCTCGTGAAGGTCTTATGGCGAAACCAGATATTGGAAGAAGCCACTTGGGAGCGAGAAGACGAAATGAGAGAGAAATACCCTGAGTTGTTTCAGACAACTTAAATTTCGGGGACGAAATTTCTTTTAGGGGGGGAGGATGTAATACCCGTAAAATTAATACGGGAATAATGCGCAATTAGCGTGAAAATTATTCTGTAATTTTCGGAAAATTATGAAGTTAATTTTCGGACAAAGCGAATTTTCGGGAAATTGAACCGAAAATAAGAAAAATACTCTTTGAGTAAAATAAATAGATATGGGCCCAAATTAATTTAAAGTAGGCCCAATAAGAGATTTCCTTAAGAGAAAGGAAACGTAACTTTCCTTTAAAGGTTTATCTCAAAAGGTGATAAGGACAAACGAAAATATCAAACGAAAGAATCGTTACTTAGTAAGAAGGAAAAGAAAAAGAGAAAGAGAAAGAGGAGAAAACAAACGAAGAAAAAGAGAAGAACTAAGCAATTTCGGCCAACTTGGAAGTGAGGTAGGTGGTTTTTAACCCCTACAAACTGTTTTTAAGTTTGATTTATTTAGTTAACGAATTTGGATGAAAGGTCATCCGAATTCATGAATTTCGGGAGCTTTGAATGATTATGTGTTGTATTTGCGGGTTGAAAAGAATTCGCGGGCCAAAAAGGTTCGTGCAGTGTGAGAGAGGAAAGAAAATCGCGGGCTGCGATAAAATTCGCGGCCGAAAGATTTGTAAAGATGTGAGTGAGAAAAGAAGGTCGCGGGCCAAATTTTAAATTTCGCCGAATTTAAAAGGTTAAATTCGGGCATTTTATTTCGCCGAATTTAATATTTCAAATTCGGGCAGAATTTCGATATCTAAGCGAAATATTTAAATTTCGCCGAATTTAAAAGGTTAAATTCGGGCATTTTATTTCGCCGAATTTAATATTTCAAATTCGGGCAGAATTTCGATATCTAAGCGAAATATTTAAATTTCGCCGAATTTAAAAGGTTAAATTCGGGCATTTTATTTCGCCGAATTTAATATTTCAAATTCGGGCAGAATTTCGATATCTAAGCGAAATATTTAAATTTCGCCGAATTTAAAAGGTTAAATTCGGGCATTATATTTCGCCGAATTTAATATTTCAAATTCGGGCAGAATTTCGATATCTAAGCGAAATATTTAAATTTCGCCGAATTTAAAAGGTTAAATTCGGGTAATAGCCCACATCTTTGAATAAAATTATTTTAAGTTCATTTTATCTTTAAATCAAAGTATATTCATACTTTGACTAGAATTTTCGGGTCAACCCTTATTTTAAGATACGAGAGTATTTTGGGGTATTATTTGTAAGAAATAATACGTGATATATGTGACGAATGTGATATGCATTTCACGACATGCATAAGAGAGGTGAAGGTACCGTAATGATACGGTGACACGATATTGTGTCGAATGTGAGAAGGGTAGAGTTGCCGATTTGGCAGTCAGGTTCAGACTCGATTATGCACTTGGTGGGAGAGGGGGTTTGCGACACCCATCTACTCGGGATTGAGCCACCCGAGGTGTAAACCACCGGATATTATTTGGCTCAGGGACGGCAGACAGATGTGAGATTCCTGTCTACCCGAACTTGTGGTATAACATTCGGGGAAAAAGCCGTCGGGTTGAGATTGTGTGCGGAAGGAGCGACCCGGCGCGGCCGGTGTGGGCTACCGCATGGTTGATGGTGTACTTTGCCATTGCGCGCGTGGGTGCCGAGTCTGACCTAGGGCCCTGTTGAGAATTGAGAATTGATAGATGAGATTTGTCGAGTGTGCATTATATTATATTGTGAGGAACCGGGATTGGGTGGAGTGCACGCACGTATTGCATGTTATGTAATCACCTACTGGGCAATAGCTCAGGGTTCTATCCTATTTTGTTTGTAGGTAAGAATGAACCCGACACCGACTAGTGTCAGGGTTGAGATTCATGGCGAGCTGGCGGCGGTGACTCCACGGACTTTTGAGGGTGGCGCAGTACATGGGACGCGACCTGTGGAGTGGCATAGTGTTTGATATTGGGTTTGAAATTTTGGGGCTTCGGCCCAAAGTATTAATAGTAGATATTTTTGTAAACCCGATATAATACTATGTAGGTTATTTAAAAAAAAAAAAAAAAAAAGAAAATTTTATCGGGTCTTCCGCGTGTTCTGTTGCGGGGAAATCCGCCAATTAACTTAATTAGGAAGTGGGGTCGCCACAGGATCATATCAAGGCAATTACCTCGGTTGACGGAAATCGTTTCTCGATGAAAATATGTTCTTTTACATCAACAATCAGAAATACCTCAAAGCTTTACCTCCACTTTATCATGTTTCTCAGGCTCAAGGGTCATATAATATGTGGCGACCATATATAATATCGGGATTTGCGGCAATTAAAGTCTTTCCAACGTCAAGAAGGTTGGATTAATTCCACATATCGTATGATCTTGAGGCTGAGGAACCTACTCAACTGGAGGTATAAAGCTTCTTTTAATTACTTCAGCTTGCGGATGTCAAAGAATATCTTTATTGAGATAATCCTGAATTACATGAGGTCCTCAACTTTTACGTCCCAAGAGCAATCCCAACAGAGAGAGAAATTGTACAAGGATCATGTCCGCATGCAGACAAAGATAGTGTTCAGTCTGACCAGCCCTCTTCGAATCTTTGTCAAATGATAATTCCTTGTATAAATTTAAGGGACAATTTCGATTCAGGCTCCATTAAAGTTTTGAAAAAGAGTTCAGACCCTGTCAGTGAAAAAAAATTCTTAAAGACCCATTTCGCTGAAAATTTAGGATAAAAGACCCAAGATTCGAACTGACCAAAATACACTTACAAAGTACTTTATAAAAGAGGTATCGAAAGCCACTTTTCTGTTATTATCTTACGGTATTTGTCATCACACACACACACGCATATATATATATGTATATATAAAGTGTTACTATATGTCAATATTGCGTTCCTGTATGATTGATAAGTGGTATCAATATACTAATTTGACTTTCGACGATTGAAATTTTCCGTAATTTAATATTCATTCGCATGAGCATCCTCTCTACAACAAATCAAATTCGATGTGCCATCGACGGTTTTTTCTGATCCTACCTATGTGTAAAAACTTTTCCTACTAGCTACCTCTGCGTATAAAAGTTATCTAACAGGGGACTGAATTGAAATTTTTTTATACAAAGAGGTATTTTTTGTAGTTTCACCTAATAATAATAATAATAAAATACGCTGAGCCAAATGAGATCATCATACGTGTGGAAAATGCTATGATGGAAATAAATCATGCAAATCGGTAATGTGTCCGTTGTATTTATGAGGTATATTTTTGGCATGGTTTATATAAGTTAAATACAAGGAATATGATCAAATCTTTGTATATCTTTTGTGTTTAACTTTCTATGTGA